>CM053610.1:23354700-23409673 GCA_028646535.1 Procyon lotor
CTTTCAAAAATAAAATATGAAACGGAGACCTACGGTCAATTTTCTGTGCCACCAAAGGGCATGGAGACTTATCGCCCAGAATCTGAATGACCTGTTCCAAAATGAAAGAATATTTATCACCATTTGTTAACAACTCCCGGTTACCGCGGCTGTCACCCACCTTCCTCTTCAGGTAACTCTCCTGCTGGCCCCCTAAAGCTGAGTAAGTCAGGCCCATGAGCCTCACTCCAGACTTCAGGGTCCCACTCCCAGCAGGTCAGCTCCCTCATGCACTCGGTCTCCTACCCTTCCTCCTTCAGATCTCTCCATTGACGTTACCCCCCCCCCACCAAGAACACCCTCTTCCCTTGTCCCTGCTCCCTAAAACTACGTAACTTCCTATTCTGGCAATCCTCCATCAGGGGTTACCCAGAATTCAAGGGGCCTGTGAACCAAGACGGGAAAAAATGCCTTTATTGGGGCGCCTGGGTGGCTCAGTCGTTAAGCGTCTGCCTTCGGCTCGGGTCATGATCCCAGGGTCCTGGGATCGAGCCCCGCATCGGGCTCCCTGCTCAGCAGGAAGCCTGCTTCTCCCGCTACCATTCCCTCTGCTTGTGTTCCCTCTCTTGCTGTGTTTCTCTCTGTCAAATAAATAAAATCTTAAAAAAAAAAAAAAGCCTTTATTTTCACTAACCCCTAGCTGAAATTTAGCATCTCTTTCAACTGTGAATACAGAAAACCCACATAACATCAGCAGTTCCCGCGACCTTTAAACCTATTAAAGTCACAGATGTTGTCGTATCCCATTAGAGCTGTAGCAGAGATCTCAAAATATTTACAATCCTATTTGAAAATTACGGTAACTATACACACAGCTAGATTGGATCCTTTAATGCATTAATAAAGTGTATGCTAACTAGATCACAAATACTGATACTGAGAATTGTACTTTAACAGACTTAATTTCCTTTGTAATCCTATGTATTTTACTTTGTACATTTGGAAATATTTTCCTCAAAAACGGTCCCCAGGCTTCATCAGCCTGCCAGTGGAGTCAGGATGGAGGTTAAGACACCCTGTTCTAAGCCAACTTCAAGTCCATCTTGTCCGGTGAGCCTCCTCTGGCCACTCTAGCCCCTTCTTAAAACGTAGGTGGCCACATTCTCAACCAGAGATGGGCTTGGGATGGGAGCTGGCACCCACTATCCCCCATGGGGCTCTTTCCAGGGTGGCGATACTTGACTGTTTTGACTGGCCTCAGGATCCCAAATCAGCTCAGGGCTCTCGCTCTTGAGTAGGAAATCCTGTCCTGGCACAGAAGTGCCATCATTCCCTATGTTGTGGACAAATGAAGGGTCGGTCCCCTAATGACTGGGTCTCACCGGGACGCCTCAACATATGTAGTGGATGTCACCCTGATTCTGCACCATGACCCACCTCCTTGGCCATGGCTGACTGAGCAGGATGCAAACCTTTGATCCAAGCAAAGCTAATGAGAGCTAATGTATGGTAGAGGCCTCATTGCCCCCTTCACCAGGAGTGAAGTAAGCAGAAAAATGTTTACTAGAAAAGGGATGAGCATCCAGAGAGAACTAGGAGGACAAGAGAGGCCCTCAGGAGACTCCTCAAGTCTCGTGAGACATCGTAACACTGTATTCCCAGAAGAGCCACCTGGTGGTTTACATGAGCTCCCTGTGTGTCTCTATGATTTGCAGCCAAAGGCTATCCATCCACCCACAGAACCCTCACAACTATCCCCAAAATTCCCAGAGGCAGGAACGTTGGGTCTAATGCCTTCTTCACTCCTCCTCCCCTTTGCGTTGTGAAAGCGACCTTCCAAATCATCCCCATTTCACAGAAGAGGAAAAGAGGCTGAGGACCACACTTCTGGATCGTGGAGGGGCGTGGACGGCTCAGTTTGGTTGCCTGTCCCATGTTCTGTCTGGCCCCTGCCCCCTCTAGGTCGGCAGCGGGTTCTGGATCACCTCGAGAGGGGTGTCAACGGTCCCGGTTTGGCGTCTGGCCTAATAGATGAGGTACTAAGGACCTGGCACTCCTTTGGCTCCCGCAGCTCCGGAGCTCGCAAGCCTGGATCTGTCAACGCCTTAATTCTATTAAGGCCAACCACAGGCCGGGCCCACTCCGGCACACACTGAGCGCAGCCTGACCCGTTCCACACGCCCGGGTCTGCCTCTCGTGCCCCCTCATCCTGGAGGCCGCTTCTCCGCCCGATCCCCAGCGGGCCCTACCACACGCTACCCCTCAGCCGCCTCCTGGTCGGCCTCCCGCGCCCTCCCGGCACCTCCTCCAGCTTCTTGGCGTTCCCTGTGACAAACACGATCTTCCTCCCGGGCAGGGAAGTCGCCATGCTGACTCCGATTAGCCTGCAGACCCACCGGAAGTCCTTTGCTTCGAGGGGCAGGCACTTCCGGCTGACACGGAAGCCGGCGGCGCAGCTACCGGCCTGAGCTCCCGGACGGGGGATCCCGGGGTTCCCACCGAGCACCTCTAGTGTTAGCGGCAGCCTAGCTGCCTTCGGGCGAGAACGCCGAACCGGGCTCCCGGCTTCCTTGCACAGATCCTGGGGATCAGAGGGCCCTTTTTCCGGATGAGCAGCCTGCGGCGCCGGGCGCTAGAAGGGAGGGAAATCTCGCGGCCCGTCTACGCCAGAATTGCTGGGTCTTCCCGGGTGCGCTGAGAACAGGCCTCCCGACAAGGGGCGCTCTCTTCGTAGAAAAGAGACCGTTGCAGCCACTGGCCCCACCCCTGCCTTCTCCCCTCTGTGGGAAGGGGACACCGAGGGAGGCAAAGAACCTGCACGGTAATGAGGTGCAGTTCTGTGCTCTGGACGGTTCGCCTTCTCCGCGAGCACCTCCAAATCTGTCTCTGAGAGCTGTTTTCTTCTGAGCAAGGGCTGCAAACCTCACCTCACCTCACCTCCAGCCCCCCACTCCCTTCCATGCCCACCAGCTCTGATCACCTTCGCTATGGATTTAAAAAAAAAGAACTTGTTTTGGGGCGCCTGGGTGGCTCAGCGTCTGCCTTCGGCTCAGGTCGTGATCCCAGGGTCCTGGGATCGAGCCCCACATCGGGGGCTACCCGCTCAGCGGGAAGCCTGCTTCTCCCGCTACCATTCCCTCTGCTTGTGTTCCCTCTCTCGCTGTGTTTCTCTCTGTCAAATAAATAAAATCTTTAAAAAAAAAACAACTTGTTTTAAATTAAGGCATAATTCACATGTAACATTATATTAGTTTCAGGTGTACAACTAATGATTCGATATTTGTATACATTTGGAAGTTTTCACCTCAGTAAGTCTAGTTCACACGGATCACCTTACATCATTAACATATTTTTTTCTTGTGACTAGAAACTTTAGATTTACTCTCTGAGCAACTTTCAAATGCAGTATGATATTGTTCACTGTAATCAACACATTACCATGCTGTACATCTCCAGGATTATTTTATAACTGGAAGTTTATATCTTTCAGCCCCCTTCACCCATTCTCCCTTAACCCAGCTACTAATCTGCTCTCTGTATCTTTGAGTTTATTTTGTTTTTGTTTTTTTAGATCTGACCACCTGTTTTGAATTTAAATTTGACATAGCCTAAAGCAAGCCTGGTCTTTTCATCTTCCAAGCTTGGGACCTCAGTATTTCAACTCCCTTCATTCCCTCATTCCTACAGCCTCTTACATCTATCATGACTTCTCCACGCCCACTGCCTCTGCAGGATCTTTGCATCCTGAATTCTACCTCTGAAATAGTTCCCCAATCAGTCCCTCCTCTCCATCCCCACTGCTACTGTCTGAACCCAGCCCTGTTCTGTTCTTACTGGACCAGGGCAGCAGCTGTCTCACTGTTGTTCTCCCGGCCATCTTCCCCCCTCCAAAAGCCTTAAATAATATGCTTGGGGTCCAGGACTCTGAGAACCTGAGAACTCTAAATGAAAACTGTAAAAATGGTATCTGAGGAAGCGAGGAAGAGTTATCTCTATTGACAGTTTGTTGTTTTGACCTTCCAGAAACTTTCTGTGCATATACAAATTACACACAAAAATGTATAGTCTTAATTTTTCGGGTGTTTTTTTTAAGTTTGTTTTTCAGAAATCACTACACACATTGTGGGGCTCAAAGCCACGACTCTGAGATCATGGGTTTCAGTCACATGTTCTTCCAACTAAGCCACCCAGGTGCCCCAAATTGTTAGGTTTTTTTAAAAGATTTTATTTATTTGAGAGAGAGCGTGCATGCATGCATGTGTGCGCAAGCAGGAGGAGCAGCGGAGGGGAGTGGCAGAGGGAGAAGGAGAGCAGACTCCCCGCTGAGCAGGGAGTCCAATATGGGGCTCTATGCCAAGACCCCAGGATCATGACCTGAGCCAAAGGCAGACGCTTAACCAACTGAGCCACCGGGTGCCCCTAATTTTTAGGAGCTGTGAGAGATCACAAGTAGGCAGATAGCCAGGGAGAGAGAGAGAGAGAGAGAGAGGAGAAAGCAGGCTCCCCGCTGAGCAGAGAGCCCCATGCGAGGCTCATCCTAGGACCCTGAGATCATGACCTGAGCCAAAGGCAGAGGCTTTAACCCACTGAGCCTCCCAGGCGCCCCTAATTTTTAGTTTCTATTAAGTTTTTTATTATGGGAAACTTCAAACTTACACAAAAATGTCAAACTTACAAAAAATAGAAAAGAGCAGTAGAATGAGGAAACATGCTCATTACCCAACTTTAAGAATTTTCAACATTTGCTTTTTTTATTTCACCTGCCCTGACCTATTTGCTTGCTTAAAATTTAAAAATATAAATTATGAAATATTCCAGAGTTACAGGAAATAATAAAATAGATGCAGAAGTTTCCCACTATTCTGGCTTAATAAATGTTAAAATGTTCACGTGGTGCCATCTTTTTTCCAACCTTCTACTTCATACCATTGGTCCTTAGATCTCTGTGTTATCACACACACAAAAATCTTCATACTGCTGTTACAGCAAATTCTCAGTAGCTGCTACTTGCTTTTTCAAAAATCTTGAGTTTACACACTGTCTCCAGTTTTATTTTCCAAACAACTTTATTGAGATATAATTAGTTCCTAGTTTCTAAGTAATTCTTTTTTTAGAAAGATTTTTATTATTTATTTATTTATTTGGGAGAGAGAGCATGAGTGGGGGAGGGGCCGAGGGAGAGGGAGGTTTGAACCCCACTGAGTAGGGGCTCAATCCCAGGACCCTGGGATCATGACTGGAGCTGCAGGCAGAAACTTAACTGATTGAGCCACCCAGGAGCCACTTTCTAAAAAATTCTTAAGAATTAAAGGGAAATTTAAATTCCGTGGGTACTTAAATTTTGAGTGCTCACTATGGAAAACTGGGTCACTAATTCTCGTAGTAGTCTAGTAAAAAAAAAAAATTATGCTAAAATAGGTATAAAGTTGTAGGTCTGGGTACAAAAATAATATCACAATTTATTTAAATATAAGATTTGGTCTCTTCTTCTTCCTTCTTTTCTTTTAATGAAACCATATGTCACAGATAGAGGCAAAGCTCTGCCCCAATCCCATCCATCGTTTTCCCTCCTCCCAATATCTTGAAATTGGTATGTATCATTCCTTAGCATCTTTTTGTACTTTCTCTACATGTGTTTCTATAAACACTCCGTGATACTGCTTAATGCTTTTAAAACACATATAAATGTCGCACAGCGCAAAATCGTTTGCGATAATTTCCACTTATGAGTATTCGTATGCCCTCCAAATTCCTTTTACAATAAAAAATTGACGCATCCCTAGGGAGTGTGCGACCTGGGCGGGGCCCCGGCGGGTGGGCGGAGTCTAGAATGGGGAAACGGGAGGGGCCAAATGCCGTTGGGCGGGGCCCGGGAGATCCGGGGCCTCGGGGTGGACGCGCCGGTTCCTCCTGGAAGCCGCCGTCATGGTGTCCCCCGTGGTATACCTGGTGGCGGCGGCTCTGCTTGTCGGCCTTATCTTTTTCCTGACTCGCAGCCGGGGCCGGACGATAGCAGGTAGGAGATGCCGCCGCTTCAGGGCCGATGGGGTCGTGCTCCCTGGCCTCCTGAGCTTTTGTAGGCCGTCACACCGTGGCTCCTGCGCATGCGCTGGCCTGGCGGCTGGGCTGACAACAGCTCGGCGCCCGGTTGCGCTCGTCGCGCTTCAGGCCAGCTGCGCGCCTGCGCATTCCTGCGCGTCGCAGACCCGGCGGTGAGCTGCAGTCTAGACTAGCGGACGGGATGCCCGCTACCCTACACCTTTCTCCCAGTCTCAAAGACAGTCTCACTCAGTCTCTCTCCTCGCGCCCCGTCACTCTAGACTCAGAGGGCCCCGTTCCCTCGTGGACATGCTCCCATCCGTCTTTGGGGCTATCTGCCTGTGCGCCCCTAGAAGAGGCCGCAGGGGTGTCCCGTCCCACCCAGGCTGGCTCCAGAGCTGATGCCAAGAAGGGTACCCCTGAGTATTTTGTGCCTACCTACAAGCTGTAACTCCCTGAAGCTCTCTCCTTAACCCTCAAAGAGAGCACCTATGCACCCTTCTCTCTCCTGCACCCCGACCAAGAGCTCATGTGATCTGCCAGGGTATGGAACAGATGCGCCTGTCATCCTCCATCTCCCATTTCTTGTCAGTATGTGGGTTTATGTATATGTCTCTCCCCCTCTCTGGGCCCATGAGCTACTTTAGAGCACCTACGTGCTCCAAGGGCAGGGGAAAGAGAGCCAAGGTAAGGCAGGCAGCCAAGAAATCTTCCTGGAAGGGAAGCCTCAGCCCCCAGGTGTGCTCCCGCACCTCCCATATAAAACTATGGCAGGTGATTATAGGCAGTCAAGAAATAAATGCAGTCTTGCAGTGGGCATTCAGATGTGGTCTGGAGAAGTCAGGGTAAGCTTCCTGGAGGAGGTAGGGCTTCATCTTCTCCTGCAGGGTGGTAGTCTTCTGACAGGCTGGCTGGAAAGGTATTGACAAAGGCAGGAGGGAACAGGTGATCTTCCTGCAAAGGACCAAAGTGTCTTTGGGTCTGGGTTATAAAGTCCCTTATGATCTGAGAAATGGGGCTTTGTGCTTCAAGCAGCCGTAGTCTGGAGGAAGTTGAGTGGAGGGTGAGGCTTCCAGGGTGCTGCTCCCCTGCCATCAGGTGGGTTGGGCTGCTAGACAGTTGTGTTGTTCCTCTCTTCCCTACAGCTGGCCAGGAGCCATTGCACAATGAGGAACTGCCGGTTGTAGCAGGCTCAGTGGCCCAGCCTCGGCCCCTGGAGCCTGAAGAGCAGAGAACTGGGGGCAGGCCGCGGCGCCGGAGAGATCTGGGCAGCCGCCTACAGGCCCAGCGTCGAGCCCAGCGTGTCGCCTGGGCAGAAGTGGATGAGAATGAGGAGGAGGCCATCATCCCAGGTGAGAAGGGCCCAGCCTGGACGAAAAAAGGGCTGGTTTAGGGCATGAAGGGACTCCAAAGCTGGGTGGAAGAGTGCGGTGTGAAGCTATAGTGTAGGAGAAATGTCTGGGAGCCACAGGGTAGGGTTGAGGGAGGGGAGACTTGGGACTCATCCTTTGGTCCCAGTTCTGGACCCTGACCAGCAGTTCTGGACCCTGATCCCTATTCACTGGGCTAGCCCCTTCTTCCTTCATTTTGGCTTTCATTGTCTAAGCAAAAGGAAAGGGGTCTTCAGATTGACCTAGATAGTTCCTCAGCCTACTTCTTATATCCCAACACCTTACTGGTATGGGCACAGTCATTTTCTGAGAGCCTCACTCTAGGGCCAGAGTATCTAGCCAAGAGCTTCTGCAGTTCCTGAGGTGAGGCCACCTGTAACTCTAGAAGGGTTTGGGGATGGAGACAATTTGTTGACAGAGCTTCCATATCCCTGGGAGACCAACAGAGCCCCTGGGATTGTGGGAAAAATTATCTCTTCTCCAGTCCTCAAACCTGGCTTGAGCCTGAGGAAGGGGCACTTGGGGCTTTTACCTTTGTACTTTTGGGAATTAGCTCCTTTGACTCAAAAAAGAGGCAGTGTGTGGTGCCATTCCTCTTGTCTCAGACTTGGGATCATACATCTCTGCTGCTTGGGCATCGACAGGTTTTGGTTTTTGTTTTTTTAATTTTATTTATTTGAAGGAGAGCGCACATGTGCATGCTGGGAGCACAGCTGGGGGAGGAGCAGAGAGGGAGGGGAAAAGTTGGGGGGAATCTCAAGCAGATGCCACACTGAGTGCAGAGCCGGAGGCAGGGCTTGAGATCATGACCTGAGCCAAAATCAGGAGTTGGACGCTTAACCAGCTGAGCCACCCAGGTGCCCCAACAGGTCTTCAACTTTTAGCTGACCCTAACTTTAGGTAGTCTTGGGGTTAGAGCTGTCTTTTTGGCCAGGGGCTGAGCCCAGAACCCTCAGCAGTTCCTGACTACAGTGAGGACAGTGTCAGATATAGGGCAGGGATACATTTCCCCATGAGGCCATCCTTCCCTGGAGGTTTGGCTCAGAGACAAGCCAGAGAAGTCTGCAAGCTCAGGCATCCCTGCCTGTGATTTTCAGACACTCGGATATTGGAACCTGACACCTCCCTTTTTGTGGCAAGGCAGCATCTAAAGTTAACTCTCTGTTCCCTTGCCCCATGATTCCCTCGCCTTTCCCCAACTTACCCTCTACCCTCAACACACACATACCCCCCTCACACGCTCTCAAATACACACACTCAGAGTGCTAATTTCTGCGTTCATGGTAGATGTCTGTGAAGGGCAGAGCTGGGCTAGTGACAATTGCAGGTGACAGAAACGGGATTCACTGCCATGTGGAGAGGGATAAGGGGTAGGATGGATCCATCATCATCAGTCCTCTCCAGGACCTGAACTGTCTTTCTTTGACCGTACTCAGGCCAGGAGGAAGAAGGTATCGAGAAGCCGGTGGAGAGTCACCTGTCAGGGAAAATTGGAGCCAAGAAACTACGGAAGCTAGAGGAGAAACAGGCGCGAAAAGCCCAGCGTGAGGCAAGCAGGAGGGTTGGGGTGCAGCTCCGGGAAGCGTGGAAAGGTCCTGCTTTCCTCGTCCCCTATGTCAGGCCCTCCCCTTGGGCTCTTTGCGTGCTGCTTGCCTGACTGTCTCTTACAGCCTTGGTCCGTGGTCTGGCCCAGGCATCGCCCCCCCGGCCTGTTTGTGAGGTGGGCAGGCTCTGGTTGGGGGTAGGGATGTGCTCCCTATGAAGGCCTCTCTCCAGGCAGAGGAGGCTGAGCGAGAGGAGCGGAAACGCCTCGAGTCCCAGCGTGAGGCAGAGTGGAAGAAAGAGGAGGAGCGGCTTCGCCTGGAGGAGGAACAAAAGGTGAGACAGACCCCGCGCTGCCAGTCCTGACGTCTGGCACGTGAGCGGGCACCTTCCTTCTCATGCAGCTCCTCACACCTCTGACCTAGAAGATGGGCCATGGACTGGGTCCAGGAGCAGGCCCTGGTTTATTTGGTCCCCGGACTCTAAACACAACCTGTAGAAAACTGCCGCTGAAAAGCAGAGCCGGAGATGGGGGATTTTTGTGCACGTGATTTATTAAACATGCCTGAAGCTTTTAAAGAAAATTGAGATGGTTGGCGTGGCTGAAACAAGACAAGCAAGAAGGAGAAAAGTCAGAGAGGGAGTAGGATCTGAACCCTAAGGGCCTTGAAGTTGTTCAAGGTCAGTGTAAGAGCTGATGGATCGTGCCTGAGCCAGGTCCTATTGAGGGCCTGGCCTGGAGGAGATAGATGCTCAGAGAATGGAAACCCCTGCGGTAGAGGTGGTTAGTGAGCATTTGTTTGCCAGATGCTTCCTTCTTTCTGCGAACCGGTGCCCAAGAAAGGAAACCTCACAGAGGTGCGATGTGTATACAGAGTGAGAGCCAGGACTGCCCCAGTTAGGAAGAGCTCGCTGGTGCCTGTGGTCTCTCCCTGGCCCTGCTGTCCGGAGACCCTGGCCGGCAGAAAGCCTGACTTTGGCTGCTCTAGCAAGTGGGCCAGAGCACAGCAGAGAGGAGGCGTTAGTGGAGATTGCTTTTTTTTACCTTCTTGAGTGATGACCCTGCCTAATGGACCTTAAATGTCCTGGGCTTCTCCTCCCCTGCGCCTTACCTTCCTGTGGTCTATTTCCCGCGGCCGATACCGATACGTTGTCTTAACCAAATCCCACACATTACTAGGATTTCATTCATTTCCCCCCCACCGTCCTTTTAAACGGTCACTTCCAGGATGCCACATGGCACTTAGTTATCACATCTCTGTAGGCTCCCCTGGGTTGTGACACTTTCTCAGATTTTCCATGCTTTGGTCTTGATAGTTTTGAGGAGCATTGGGAAAATACTTTATAGAATATTCCTCAGTTTGCTCGACTGATTTTTTTTTTTTTCCCCTCATGGTTAGACTGGGGTTATGGATTTGGGGGAAGAAGATCACGGAGGAAGGGCCATTCTCAGCGCAGCATGTGAAGGATACGTGCTCTTTACTTGACTTGTCATAACTGGTGTTAACCCGGATTGTTTGGCTCGGGTTTTATTTGCCAGATTTTTCTGCTGTAATGTTACGCCCTCCTTCCTGTAGTTCTTTGGAAACAAGTCCCTGTGCACAGCCCACACTTAAGTGGTGGGGAGTTTTTCTCCACCTCCTCGAGAGCAGAGGATGGAAAGTAGCAGGGATTTTTCTGTATGGAAGACTTACCTTTTCTTCCCTGTGTATATATTTAACTGTGTATATCTGCACGGACTTGTGGACATCTCGCGGACATCTGTTGCGTTACGGTCCGATACCATCTGATTTACCTTGTTATGTGGGTCATAAGGAGCTCTTGCAGTTGGCCCCCGTGTACCTTTGACGTAACCTCATCGTTTTGTTTTCTGAGTACTTGCTTCCTTTCTGGCACTGCAAGATGCTCTAGGCTTATTTTGTATATTCTCTGTCCCAGCTTCAGCTTTGTGTTTTTAAAAAAATCTTTCTGAGAGCTCTGGAAAATAGGCTGACTTGGAAGGAAGCTATGGCCCTGAGTGGTGGCAGTGATGAAGCGACATGGACGGACTGAGACGTTTTCCGGAAGTTTAAGGCAGAAGCAGCAGATAGGACTTTATTTCTGACCAGTTGGCCAGATGGCTGTGTGACGCACCGAGCCAGGGACCTAGGAGGAAGACCGGACGTGTGGGGAGTAGATCACAGCGTCTTTCTGGGACATACTCAACTTGAGGTGCCTGCGAGATGGCCCAGTGGGTGTGTCATGTGGGAGGAGAGATTTGGGGCAGGGGTACAGCGGTGCCAGTCACTGGTTAAGAAGATGGTGGTCGATGCTGTGGGCACGGCAAGGTGGCCCGAGCAGGGGAAGGAGAGAGGAGGGACGGGGCTAAGCAATGGAGAAGGTGAGAAGAATGACAAGAAGCAAGAAGAAATCCAGGAGAGGATGGGATCTGCCAGCCAAGCGAAGGAGGATGAAATGGTCAGCTCTCCCCAGCACCACTGAGAGGACAGGGTTATGAGACTGATGTCCCTTTGGATTGGGTGGGACGGAGGGCACGGGTGAGACCGTAGCACTTGTTTTGGTGGAATTGAGCATCGGAAGCTAGACTGCAGTGGGTGGGAGGGGTGGATGGGTGATGAGGAAATGGAGCACGGAGTTTGGACATGACGGGCTGGGGGGGTGGTCATTGGCAGCATTCCAAGGGAGAGGGGGCCGAGGAGCTCATGTCTGGGACGTAATGGAACTGATGCTGAGGGGCCTCAGCCTATAGCTCAGCCTGGGGCTGAGGGAGCAGTGTCTTGAAGGGACTCTGTCCCCGAGAAAGGGCCAGACTCTATGCGTTGGTGCCCTGTGGGGCAGCGGAGCCCAGGACAGGGATGGGCTGGGCACCCGCCCCAGCGTGCCTGACTCTTGTCCGCAGGAGGAGGAAGAGAGGAAGGCCCGGGAGGAGCAGGCCCAGCGGGAGCATGAGGAGTACCTGAAACTGAAGGAAGCCTTCGTGGTGGAAGAGGAAGGCGTGGGCGAGACCATGACTGAGGAGCAGGTGGGTCCGCTGCCCCTGGAAGGCCCGTCTCTGTGCCCACTGAGCCCGCCACCCCCTCCCAGGCCATTCCTTGCCTGCCGCCCTTGTCATGCACCGAGAGGTGGGTGGGCATCAGGCCCAGCAGGCTCTAGTGGCCAGAGGCCTGGTCTCCAGGAGAGGAGGTGGTGCCTCCGAACCCCTCACTGTGGGAAGCTCTGCGCACGCAGATGGCAAGCGGGTGGGTAGGCACAGACCCCTGTAGCCCCTACAAGGGGGACACTCACCCCGATTTCTCTGCTTCCCTAGTCCCACAGCTTCCTGACTGAGTTCATCAACTACATTAAGGTAAGAAGCCACGGGACGGAGCCTGGGCGCCCGCTCCCTGCCTCACGCTTGTGTGTTGTGTGCGCGTCACGTGTGCTCTCCGGGCGTGGAGGGAGTGGGCCCGAGCCAGGGCATTGGCGGCTCACTTGAGCTCGTGCAGGCGGGGCAGGGGACCTGGGAGTCGGCACTGCCCCGTCCCGGCCGGAAGAGCCCCTTCTGCTTTGACAGTGGAGAGGGACCTGCTCCGTGTGGGAGGCCTGAGCCTTCAGTCACTTCCTCACATTCAGGGTTTGACGGTCTCCCTGCTCCTCAGACCCCACGCTCAGTGAGTCACTGTGTTTTCAAGTTTCTTCACGTGTGTTTTCTGTCGGTTCTGTCACACTGAGCTCTGCTGAGTTGAAACAAGCATCCCCGGCCACGTGTTCCTGACCAGGGGCTCGGGTCTGCAGGGAAACAGGACGATGTTTCCTTTGGAATCTAGGGTGGGGTAGCACGTGTGTCCCCCTCGATCAGGAGCCGTGCCGGATGCTGCTCCGGGTTGCATAAGCACGTCCTGCTCTGCTTTGCTGCTAAGCAACTTCTCTCCCACGGAGGATGCGCCGAGGGGAGAGGTTTTCAAGTGCAGCTCAGAGGTGCAGAGGCGGCTGAGGGAAGGAGTGCAGAGGGAGTGGGGGTGGTAGAGGGGGTGCTACTAGGGGGTGCCAAGGAGCCAGGCCTTGCATAATCTTCCCCCCCTCGCCTCTTCCAAAGGGAGCAAGGTTCGAACTCCTCCCAGCGGTAAGGGGCTGGGCTCACGGCCTGGGGGTCCGGTATTCCTAGTGGGGAGAGAGCGCATCCCCCTCTGATGGAACCCGCTCTCCACCCTGGCACCCTCCACGGCTGCCAGGACGTCTGTCACGCTTTCCTGCTGCTGTTTGCAACTCACCAACTGCACCTACCCAGCGGGCAGTGACGGGTCTTGAGTTTGTCCTCCAAGAAGCCCTCATCTACCACTTTGAGCTCCCGCTGTCCTGTGCAGAAACTTGAGTAGAGGCCCCAGGGGCAATTGCAGCCCTTGCTTTCAGAGGCTCTCTACAGAGGCCATTTTCTGGGGGTTCTCCAGACTCTCCTGGACCGTAGGGGTCTTTCCAGCCTGAGCAGGCCGGTCCTCCTAGAGCTGCTGCCTGCAGGGAGAAGGGTGGCTTCCAGAACTCGGCCCACCTGCTTTCGCCCAGCCTTCCAGGGGGTGGCCTTGAATCCTAGCGTTTCAGAACCGGAGGCGTTTCCACGACGGGCATAGTTCGTGTGCAGCGTACACCCAACTTGCTCTTGTCGGTCCTCTCTCCCTTCTGAGCAGGGCTGAGCGGGTTGGTTTGTTTTTCTAACTGCAGTTTTGGCCCCAGCATCCCCTTGGGCCAGGTCCTCAGGGACACCCGGGGCGACTCCGTGGTCGCATTCTGAGCTGTCAGTGAGAACCCAGTGCCTTCTCCCTGCTTTGTAGGTAGAGGCCAGCCGGCCAGGCCACCCTGTGCTTGCCGCCGCCTGGCGCAACCGCCACTCACTTGCCTCCCTGCCTGCACATTCATTTTGGCATTTTGAACAGTCACATGTCATCTGCAGCTGAGGAGGCGTCACCGTATCACTCCTCCCCCAGCTCATTTGCTGTGGAAGATTCCGGGACGGGCAGAACACCGCCTTCTCTCAAGTCACATGCTGTCCGTCTGGGGGAGGCAGGGCAGATGCCCGAGGGGGACCCCGCAGTGGACCCTCGGCCGCACCCCCGCCCCCCACCAGGAACTGAAGTTTCTGCCGAGGGTGTGAGGGAAGCACATGGAGCGTGGCTGTGTGTGGAGAGCCCTGAGCAGATTTAGTGACAGTGATTTTAAGGGTGGACACGGTGCCTCAACGGCGTGAAGAGAGGATGGGGAGCAGCGTGGCGCGCCAGGGTGGTGGGGGTCTCTATGCCGAGGGGGCAGGGAACAGAGGTGAGACGAGGAGGAGCTGTGCTCCTACCAAGACCCGGGCTCACGGGGCTTCCCGTCGGCTCTCTCGTTGCCTGCGGTCTCGCCTGTCTTCTTGCCAGCTGCGAGCCGGAGGGCAGGAACTGTGACTTGTTCACCGCCGCACCCCCCACACCGCCTCAGCTCCTGGTCCTGGCAGGTCCTCAGCAGACACAGGTCCTAGCCACAGTTTTTTTACTTTTATTTTATTTCATTATTTTTTTTTCCCCAGCGACAGTTTTTTAATAAGCTTTTGGCATTTGTCAGCCTCTCCCTTCATCTCTGTGGTGCTTCCCCTTCCAGCCGGTTCACGATGTTAAAATGGTACAGCCGGATGCACGGGGGAAAGGTAGCCGCTGTGCTCGACCCTCCTGGGTGTCTGTCCCAGGGCAGTCCCCAGGCCAGGGCGTGACTCGGGGGGCAAGCGGTGGTTTGGGCAGATCCCTCCCAGTAAGCACAGGCATGGGAGAGTTGAGTGTGTGTGTGTGTGTGTGTGTGTGTGTGTGTGTGTGTGTGTGTGTACAGGCAGCGGGGAGAGCATGTGAGTAGTGGGTGAGGGGAACCAGGCTCTCCCGTGGGAGCGTGGAGCCTGCTTAGCCGGCCACCCAGAGCAGAACAGGTGGGTGAGCCAACCTCAGAGGGCTCCTGTGCTGAGAGGCTTTGTCCCCTCTCCCTCCCTGCAGCAGGCCAAGGTCGTGCTCTTGGAAGACCTGGCTTCCCAGGTGGGCCTGCGGACCCAGGTAAGCCCTTGAAGGTGGCCTGCTCCATGGAACATGGCCACGGGGTCTGGACGGCTGTCAGAGGGGTCCACCTTAAAGACGGGAGTCTTAATGCCCTCAAGCAAGAGTAGACTGTAGGAATTTTTTGGCACCCCAGGAATCTTGTCTTTCTGCTAGACAGAGGAAAAAGAAAAGAGCCCAAACCATCATTCCGGCAGCCCCTGTAAGCGAGGCAGCCTAAACCCAGTTACCTTGACAACTCTCCTGCGAACAGGCTGCACCAGCCTTTGCGGCCAAATGTCCCCACCACTCCTCTCCTGCCTTGAAGAAAGCCTCCCTCCGGGGTCTTACAGTGCCCCGGGACCACGGGCCCTGTCTCCCCTGAATCCCTCCAGACGAGAAGCAAAGAGTCACATTGGGGGTGGCCATGAGAAGAAGAGGAAGAGATTTGACTGTGGGAGGGAGAGTGCAGCTGTCTTTTGGGATGGCAGTGCCCATCTCTGTTCTGAGACTCGTTCTTCTCATAGGATACCATAAACCGCATCCAGGACCTGCTGGCTGAGGGGACTCTGACAGGTGAGGGGGTGAGAGTCCGTCACCATGGGCCCTGGCCTTGGGGTGTGTCTAGCCACAGACGGCCCACAGGGGTTTGTTGCAGAGGCAGGATGACCCCCCTGCTCAGCCCTGGATGGGGAAGTGGTGTGTAGGAGGGGCACTGAGCAGAGGGAGGTGCCCAGGCCTGGACAGGCCAGGAAGCCTCATTTGACTCGAGTAGCCAGTACTGGATGCAGCCGGGGGAGCCCAGGCAGGTAGGCAGGCCTGGAGGGCTCTGAGCCAGTTGCGATGGGGTGGGTGGGTGCGCATTCTCGGGCAGCCGTGGGGAGGGGGCCCTGGAGGGCTCAGCCCCACAACCCTCCTGTCCCCACAGGTGTGATTGACGACCGGGGCAAGTTCATCTACATAACCCCCGAGGAACTGGCTGCCGTGGCTAACTTCATCCGACAGCGGGGCCGGGTGTCCATCACTGAGCTTGCCCAGGCCAGCAACTCCCTCATCGCCTGGGGCCGGGAGCCCCCCGTCCAGTCTCCAGCCTGACCTAGCCCTTCTCTTTTGGACTGGCAGCTAGCACAGCCTACCCGGCCGTACGTGGTGATCCCTCCCCTCCACCCTGGGGGAGAGATGGAGTGTGGCCAGGCGGTTACAGATTAAAAGCCTGTGAGCACTGCTGAGCTTGGTGTGGCTTGGTGTGACAGAAGGCCTGGCCTGGGATCCCAGATGAGCAAGCGAAGTCTAGTCCTCAGAGTTTATCTGGGGGGTGGATGGGAGAAGCCCTGTGGAGGCAGATGAACGAACGTTCCATTCTTACCAAGGGTTCATTTGTTGAAAAAGAGTATCAAGCAATTACTGTGTTTCTTTGGACCCTACAAAGATGAGCTCTTTCTCTCCCTCCCCTACTTCCCAGAGCAAAAGTGAGCAACCTTTGGGCAACACCTCCCCTAATGGGAGGGAGGTCTCACTATTGGTATATGGGTAGTTTCAGGAACTCTACGGAGGGCTGAGAGCCCTTAAAGAGAAGAGGGATTTGCCAAGGATGACCCCCCTGCTCAGCCCTGGATGGGAGAGTGCTGTGTAGGAGGGGCACTGAGCAGAGGGAGGTGCCCAGGCCTGGGAGCATCCTAAGGAGCGCTGGGAGCGTCCTGATGTCTCAAGGGACATCAGCCTTTGAGAGGGCGGGAAGGGTGGTGAGGGAAGGACAGAAGCTAGGCAGGTAGAAGGAAGGGAGGAACCTGCTTGAGCTGGATTGAGTCGTGCAATGGAGAGATGCGCTTCCTGTGGTCCATCCTATGAATTTAGCTCTCTTATCCTGGCCAGAAAGTTTAGACAGTGTGGGTGATTCCACCCACCAGTGGATGTAAGGACCAGATGCTCAGGAGTGGGTGTGAGATGGGAGCAGTGTCTCTCCTGTAGGGTCAGTCCGTCTGGTCGCTGTGGGCTGTCCATGGCATGAGCATCCTGCTGTGGCCGGGGGTGAGCCATGGGTCTAAGGGGCAACCTTTTTATGCAAGGTTGCCCCTAAACGTAAACCACCTGCTTCCTCTGCTGGTAGGGGAGGCAGCTTTCTGTTCCCACCCTGGAGGAACCAGTCTGTGGAGATGGTGATGGAGACAAGACATCAGGCTGTAGGGTAGAGCCTTCCTGAGTGTCATCAAGGATGATTTTGACTCACTTGTGCCATAAATATTAACTGTAGTGCCTAAGTTCCAAGTGAGGCGTGACTGCTGCTTCTGTCAGCTACAGGCACTCGGAGTCACCTGGAGCTAGAAAGGGCCACGTGCAGTGTTGGGAACGCCATCTGGGAGCCCACAGTCCCGTAGGAAAGGGAAGAAACAGAGGAAGGTACTGACAGTATGAGAAAGAAACACAAAATTGTAAAGGGAAAAGAAAGCTTACAGCTTGCGTGCTGGTTCTCAGCCCTGGTTGCCCTTGAGAAGCCCCTGGGGGGTTGTCAGCAGTCTCACTGCGTCCTGAACCCGTGCACGCCGAATCCCTTGGGGTGGGACCCAGGCGGCATCAGTGGGACCATCCAGCGCGTGCCAGGAGGCTCGAGAGGAGGGGGAATGGGGTGGGCCGTCAGGGTACAGTAATTAAAATCGCCACTGGAAAGGGCTTCTCCCAGAGCAAGACAGTGGCTCTGGGTCTCTGGTCTCCTCCGCCCTTTCCTTCCCTCTCGGCCACTGCCATGCTGGTGGCAGGAGCCCCAACTCCGCGTTCCACCCTCGGGACATTCCACCCTCCATCCACAGGCCCGGAGGGAGGAAGAGGCACATCCCTTTCTCATGTCCCGGAAGCCTTCTCAAACTCCTTAGGTCCCAAGGGCTTAGTGTGGAGGAGAAAACCTAGGACCCTTTGCGAATTTGCTAGTGATCAATCCACTAATCTAAGAAATTTCTCAAACGAGCAGTTCTTGCAATAGTGGTTACCGCTTCTCTAAGTATGTAAAACCGCTTTCACGATAAACGAAAACTTTCAGGTTTAACCACTTGTAAATTTTCAAGCATTTCAACAGTCATTAAATACTTCTCAGCATTCAAAGTCCCCAGATTTAATGTATAGAATTATTTTAAATGCGTCAACATCTCAAACAGTAGACCAGACAAATCTAGTAGTAGTAGAGCAATGACATTATTGATCTGTGTGTGCAATACTGAAATTGATCATAAACATCTCTGTACCATGGATTTACATTTGCTTATTCACTAGCTCTGGTTTTATTTCTTTTTCTTCCTGAGAGTACGGTTTTCACTTCTGGAGCCACAGGGTGATTATCTCAGGTGGCTGAGAATGTATATTTGAAAGATGAAGCAGGGCCCCAGGACTTGACCCTGACTGTGACCCTGAGTCCTTTAGTTGTGTGGCCCCTTTTCCCCTTAGCCAGTGAGTCACCAACTAAGCCATCCAGGTGCCCCACTCCTCTATTTTTATATTGAAAGTTTCTCATAACAAAAAACAAACACATGGAGGGAGGGGCGCCTGGGTGGCTCAGTCAGTTAAGCTTCTGCCTTCAGCTCAGGTCATGATCTCGCGGTCCTGGGATCCAGCACTATGTCAGGCTCTCTGCTCAGTGGGGAGCCTGTTTCTTTCTCTTGCTCTGTCCCTCCCCTCCCCCAGCTCGTGCTCTCTTACTCTATCTCTATCTCAAATAAAGTCTTTAAAAATAAATAAATAAACAAGGGGGCCTGGCTGGCTCAGTCGGTGGAGCATGTGACTCTTGATCTCAGGGTTGTGAGTTCAAGCCCCCTGTTGGGTATAGAGATCACTTAAAAATAAACTTTTTTTTTTCAATTGAAAGTACTCATTTAATAATTGACCAGATTACAAAAATAATCACGGTAGCTACTTGAGCTCATCCTTCTAATAAACCTGTCGATGGGGTCTTCCCTGTTGCCAGCATCTCCACCTTCTACAAAATGGGTAGTCCTTTTCTTCATTCCCCATAATGGAGAAGATAATTTGAAGGGCCTAAAAAGAAAATATTTTTTAAAATAAATAGGGGCACCTGGGTGGTGCAGTCGGTTGAATGTCTGACTCTTTAATTTCAGCTCAGGTCATGAGCTCTGGGTTGTGGGGTCAAGCCCTGTGTGGGGCTCTGTGCTTGGTGCCGGGTCTGCTTGATATCCTTTCTCCCTCTCCTGGCCCTCCCACTCATGCGTGCGCGCGCGCGCGCTCTCACTAAAATAAATAAATCTGGGGCACCTGGGTGGCTCAGTTGGTTGAGCATCTGCCTTCAGCTCAGGTCATGATCCTCAGGTCCTGGGATCGAGCCCCATGTCGGGCTCCCTGCTCAGCGGGGAGTCTGTTTTTCCCTCTCCTACCCTGCTTGTGCTCTCTCTGAAATAAAATATTTTAAAAATAAATCATTTTCAAGTAAATAAATACAATGAGCCCTAGATGATCTCATGATCTTGGCTCAAGGTAAGCTTCAGTAAAGGGGCTAAAAAAGCTAGGCCCTGTGAGGCCACCAGTAGTCTCCTCATTCACCTGGTAATTGGGTGACCCCCAGGCTACACGGTGGCACCAGTGTGGGATGCACATTGGATCTTTGTGACACAAGTTATTTAACATATTCAAAGTGTGTTTAAAAAAGCAAAACGAACAATCTATAATCTATGGAGCACCTACTGAGTTCGAGGCAGGATGCTAAGCACCGCAGGGAACTGCAGTGAGCAAAACAAGACCCAGTCCACAAGGGGAGGGGTGTGGGGGGTGAGGCAGTGGTGCTAATGGGATAGAGAGACCAGCCGGCTTGCCACCAGCCAGCAGGTGGCCAAACACTGGTCCATGAAAGGGACCCGCGGCTCACAAGGAGAGGCCTTTTGAGCTGAGGGGAGGACAGGTGCGAGAATGTAAAGGCTTGTGATTCACTGAGGGGATGTGGGGTGTTGGCTAGAGGAACAGGAAAGCCTCGGGCAAAGGAGAGAGTGGGTGGAAAGGGAGGTTGGGACCTGGTTGGAAAGGGCAGGAATTGCTGAGTCCAGAAATATGGGTGATATTTGGTGAAGGGGGGCGTGTTTTAAGTAGTGTTTTGAATGAGTAACTCATTACTTTTTTAAAGATTTTATTTATTTGAGAAAGGGACAGAGAGAGTGTGTACGGGCAGGGGTAGGGGCAGGGGGAGAAGCAGGCTTCTGGTGGAGCAAGGAGCCTGATGGGAGAGCTCAATCCTGGAACCTGGGATCATGACCAGAGCCAAAGGCAGATGCTTAACTGCCTAAGCCACCCAGGCACCCGAAGTTACTCATTTCTTAATCCTTCTTGGCAATCTTCATATCCCACAAATCATCATTACTCCATCAGCCCCTCCTTCTGCACCCCATTGTACCGTCATCAGAGGGTACCCCCTCAAGCCTTCACAAGTGCTGGTCCCAGACATCTCCTGTCCCAAGCCCCAGCCCCAAGACTGGAGACGACTATTCCACTAAGGCTGTGCTTTTCAAACTTACTTGACAGTATCTCTTATTAAAAAATCCATTTTGGGGGGCACCTGGGTGGCTCAGTCAGTTAAGCATCTGCCTTCAGCTCAGGTCATGATCCCCGGGTCCTGGGATCAAGCCCTATGTCCGGCTCCCTGTTCTTCGAGATGAAGCCTGCTTTTCCTCCCACTCCCCGTTTGTGTTCCCTCTCTTGCTGTCTCTCTCTCTCTCTCTCTCTCTCTCTGTCAAATAAATAAATAAAATCTTTTTTAAAAAATCAATTTTTTATTGAGGACTTAGTCTTTGTATGCCTGTGCATAGAGATCACTGAAGCTAAGGTGTCCTAGCGTTTTGCTTAGTGTGGTTAATGCATGTTGATATTTGCTTCTCTAACCGTACCACTGCTGATGGTGACTACATTGACTTCATTACCCACTAACAGAACTCAGCCCACAGTTTGGAAACCATCGTTCCAAGGAGCCTGTTCCTTTGACATTGAGGACAGGGCCAAGGATCATTATCTGGGTGCAGAGCTGTGTATCATATATAACTTGGTAGTCCCAGGGTTGTATCAAAAACAACTTAGACTACAGTAGTGACACTGAAAAATAGTTTTACTTGGTTTATCCTGACACCATACATAATTTTTGGCTTATTACACATTACCTGATTATTCATTACAGCAAAATGCATAAGGCAACCTTATAAGAGAACCTATCAGCTATCAATATTGTAACATTAAACTTGTTTAAATATGACCTTTTACACACAACAGGTTAGATTTACTGGCTGGTTTTAGTCATTTTAACTTTTGACTTACATTTCTTTTCTTTTTTTTTTTTTAAAGATTATTTGACAGAAAGAGATCACAAGTAGGCAGAGAGGCAGGCAGAGAGAGAGGGAGAAGCAGGCTCCCCACTGAGCAGAGAGCCCGATTCGGGGCTGGATCCCAGGACCCTGAGATCATGACCTGAGCCAAAGACAGAGGCTTAACCTGCTGAGCCACCCAGGCGCCCCTTGACTTACATTTCTAATGTAATGATACAAAAATACATCCGTAATGATAATAATACAGGAACTAAAACTAGTAATGCTCCAACTGTATTGTAACCGAGTCACTGAAATTTACTACTTCCGTTACTTTATTTCTCATCAACGAGGTTAGTCTGGCCACTTTGTAGTTGAGCTAGACCCTACACTTTATGGAACAGCACAGTGGCTGGACACGGGCTTGATGTCTACTTTGGCAGCTGTCTTTGTGTTTCTTGTAGTTTGTGCCTATTGCTTCATATCAAAATAGACCGTTGTAACAGATATGAATAGATGGGAAATGATCGAACATACAACCCATCATTGCTGAACTGTAGTAACTCAAGAGAGGAGAGGTTGACACATTGGAAGTTTGGGGCCCAAAGGCAGGTAATAAAAATCTCACCTCTCTGTCTCGTTTAGTCTGCAGTGATAGCATCTGCAATGTAAAAAGTTAATAAGACTTTCCACTAGACATATTTATCCCTGCTTTTAGGGGCGCCTGGGTGGCTCAGTGGGTTGAGGCCTCTGCCTTCGGCTCAGGTCATGATCTCAGAGTCCTGGGATCCAGCCCTGAGTAGGGCTCTCTGCTCAGCGGGGAACCTGCTTCCCCCTCTCTCTCTGCCTGCCTCTCTGCCTACTTGTGATCTCTCCCTCTGTCAAATAAATAAAATCTTTAAAAAAAAAAAACAAACAACTTATCTCTGCTTTTATAAAAATTAAATCTGGCAACATTTTTGGAGTCTGCATGTTTCCATAAGATTGATTAAAGATTTGGGTATAATCATAATTCCATGATGCACTAATCCTTATTATTCTGCTTAAGACTTTAAGAAGAAGGGCGGTTGGGTGGCTCAGTCCTTAAGCGTCTGCCTTCGGCTCAGGTCATGATCCCAGGGTCCTGGGGTCGAGTCCTGCATCGGGCTCCCTGCTCAGCGGGAAGCCTGCTTCTCCTGCTACCATTCCCTCTGCTTGTGTTCCCTCTCTCGCTGTGTTTCTCTCTGTCAAATAAATAAAATCTTTAAAAAAAAAAAAAAAGACTTTAAGAAGAACAACACGCTTCACAAATAGATGTGAGTTTATAAAACTCACTTAAGATGGTGGGCGGTAGGGTGGTGGCTTGTATTCTTTTATGCTTTGTTTCTAAATATCTTGCAATGAGGTTTACACTGTATAGATACAGATAAGTTTTTTCGTTCATATTATATAAACAAAGCACCAATTATGTAAAAACAAAAAAAATGTTAGGGACCCTTGAGAACGTAAAAGCAAAAACTACCTTCTATTGGGGAAAATGTGCAATTAAGAAAGAAGAGTGGTTAAAAGCAGAATACAGTCTAATAAGTTTTTAATATTTTTCCCTTTAACCTTTATTTCTCAAGGGTCCTGTGGGTGTATGTGTAAACATCAGCTCATCAGCTTATAAAACCCCATGTCAAAGACCCCATTGGATCATAAATGTTTCAGTTATAGTTTTATATTGGTCTGGATAACCCCCAAGACCTTTACTAGTCATGCCCAGGAATTTTTGGCCCAATCCCAGAGGTTTTTATTTCCTCATAAAGCAAGCACAGCTGTAAAAACTTCAGTACAAACATCCAAACTTAAGAGTGGATTAAAGTGCCATGTCTGCTCCCCCCCCACCCCCTATTTGGAGGTCACTCCCCAGTAATCCCAGAGAAGCCCCACGTTCCCTTCTGGATAACGTGGTGGGTAGGATCCCAAAGGGTCAGGTGGTCTGTTTATTGGTAGGTTTTCATTTGCGTCTCTTCAATATCAGCAGGCCTCGAGATGTTTTCCATGGCTTGTTGGCCATTTGTGTTCTGTGAATGATTTCTCTTTTACCCATTTGTCTGTAGTTGGGTTTTTTTTTTTTGCAGTTTCATTCATCATTCAACAAAACAAATGTTGGGTGTCTGTTACGCGTTTGCATTAGGTTTCTTTTTTTTTTTTTTTTTTTTTAAGATTTTATTTATTTGACAGAGAAACACAGCGAGAGAGGGAACACAAGCAAGGGGAATGGTAGCGGGAGAAGCAGGCTTCCTGCAGAGCAGGGAGCCCGATGCGGGGCTCGATCCCAGGCCCCTGGGATCATGACCTGGGCCGAAGGCAGACGCTTAACGACTGAGCCACCCAGGCGCCCCTAGGTTTCTAATACTATAACAAATTACCACAAACTTAGCGACATAAAACAACACAAATTTCCTATCTTTTAATTCTGTACAGGTCCGACATGGGTCTTACTGGGCTGAGATTAACACAGAGCTGTTTCTTTCTGGAGGCTCTACTCCGTCTTCAAGCCACATCCCTTGGCTTGTGGTCCTTTTCCTCCATCCGTAAAGCCCACTGCCTTGCACCTCTAACCCTTCTTCAGTAGTCACATGCCCCCCGCGCTGACTTCTGCCTTCCTCATCCACTTGTAAGGATCCTTATGATTACACTGGGCCCACCTGGATAATCCAGGCTAATCTCCTTTTTAATAAAGATTTTCATTTGGGGCGCCTGGGGGGCTCAGTTGGTTGGGTGGCTGCCTTCTGCTCGGGTCATGATCCTGGAGTCCAGGGATTGAGTCCCACATGGAGTAGGGAGCCCGTTTCTCCCTCTGACCTTCTCCCCTCTCACACTCTCACTCTCTCTCAAATGAATGAGTTCTTTAAAAAAAAAAAAAAAAGATTTTTAAGTAATTTCTATACCCAACATGGGGCTCAAACTTACAACCCTAAGATCAAGATCGCAGGCTGTACTGACTGAGCCAGCCAGTCACCCCTAATTTCCCTATTTTATTTTTTTAAAGATTTATTTATTTATTTGACACAGAGAGAGAGATCACAAGTAGGCAGAGAGACAGGCAGAGAGAGAGGGGGAAGCAGGCTCCCCGCTGAGTGGAGAGCCCGATGCGGGGCTCGATCCCTGGACTCTGAAATCATGACCTGAGCTGAAGGCAGAAGCTCAACCCACTGAGCCACCCAGGCGCCCCTAACCTCCCTATTTTAAGGTTAGCTGATTAGAAACCTTAATTCTATCTACAACTTAATTTTCCTTTGCCATGTAACCTAACATGTTTACAGGTTCAGGGGATTAGGACCTGGATATCTTTTTGGGGGTTCATTAAATATGCTTACCAGAGTATTAAGATGAGGATATGGAATTTTTTTTTTTAAGATTTATTTATTTATTTGAGAGGTGCCTGGGTGGCTCAGTTGGTTAAATGTCTGCCTTTGGCTCAGTTCATGGTCCTGGGGTCCTGGGATTGAGCCCTTCATTGGGCTCCCTGCTCAGTGGGAAGTCTGCTTCTCCCTCTCCCTGCTGCTCCCCCTGCTTGTGCTCTCTTTCTCGTGCACTCTCTCTCTCAAATAAATAAAATCTTAAAAAAAAAATTATTAATTTATTTGAGAGTGAGCATGTGGAGGGGAAGAGGGAGAAGGAGAGAATCTCAACAGACTCCCTGCTGAGTGTGGAGCCAGACTTGGGGCTCCATCCCACAACCCCAAGATCACGACCGGAGCCAAAATCAAGAGTCAGATGCCTAACTGACTGAGTTACCCAGGAACCATGGGAATTGAAGTTTTAAAGTATTCTGTCTACACAGATGGCACAAGTTAGTGGGGAAGACATGATTGCTCAATCACAATTTTTCTTCTTTTATATTATTTTTCAGATTTTAGTATTAATATTATTCTACCTTTATAAAATGAGTTAGGGAGTGTTTCATTTTTTCCTATGATTTAGAATCATAGAATCTTTATAGATTGGGTAGAACTCAGCTGTAAAATAGTATAGGGCAAGTGCCATTCAAAAGGTAAACCTTGAACAATGTTAATTCTTTTTGTAGTTATTGATCTTACTAAAAACGAATTAAGGGGCACCTGGGGGGCTCAGTGGGCTAAAGCCTCTGCCTTCGGCTCAGGTCATGATCTCAGGGTCCTGGGATCGAGCCCCACATTGGGGGCTGCTTCCCCCCCGTCTCTGCCTACTTGTGATCTCTCTCTCTCTGTCAAATAAATACATAAAATCTTAAAAAAAAAAAACCAAATTAACTAAAATCAGGCTTAAGTAGGTTTTTCTATTTGAAAGCTTTAGTTGGTGCATAAAAACAAAAAAATACTGAAAAAAGAGCTCATTTTATTATACACAAGATGACTACATCCTAGAATCCTCCAGATTTACACTTGACTTGCTCCCCCACCTCTAATTCTTTAACTTGAATGCCACTTCCTCAGGGAGGCCTTCCATCTTATTCGGAATTGGGATTCCCCCAGCAATCTCAACTTCTCCTTAGTAGTTGCCAGTTTCTAATCCACTCTATATTTTACTTACTGTCTCCTCCCACTAGAATGCAAACTCCCTTTGGGGCAGGGGTTTTAAAGCAGATATTTAATATATTAATAGCCTGCTGTTTCTAAATTTTCAGAGCTTCTTCACCTGTTTACTCTTCCAAGCAAACTGCATTATCTTTTCGATTTTTTTTTTTAAAGATTTTATTTATTTATTTGAGAGAGAGAAAGTGAGAGGATGAGAGGAGCGAAGGTCAGAGGGAGAAGCAGACTCCCCGTGGGGCTGGGAGCCCGATGCGGGACTCGATCCCGGAACTCCAGGATCATGACCTGGGCCGAAGGCAGTTGCTTAACCAACTGAGCCACCCAGGCACCCTCGATTTTTTTTTTTTTTACAAAGGTAATACATGCTTGTTGTAAAAATAATGCAGACATTACCGAAGTGCCTAGAATCTTCTCTTCTGCCCTCCTCCCTGCAATCCCACCATCTCAAAGTAGCCACAATTAATAGTTTGATATGCATTTTTTCAACTTTCCTATGCAGGCATGTATACATTCTTACTAAAATAATAGAAGATGGGGCGCCTGGCTGGCTCAGTCGGAAGAACTTGTGACTCTTGATCTCAGGGCAGTGAGTTTGAGCCCCACGTTGGGTATAGAGATTACTTAAATAAATAAATATTTTTTTAAAGATTTTATTTATTTGAGAGAGAGAGAGAGACAGAGCAAGCGGGGGCAGGGGAGGGGAAGAGCAGAGGGAGAGGGGCAAGCTGACTCCACACTGAGTGCGGCGCCCAACTCGGGGTTTGATCTCTCCATCCTGAGATCATGACCTGAGCTGACTGAGCCACCCAGGCGCCCCTAAATAAATAAATATTTAATCAATCAATCAATAAAATGATAGAAGAATTAGAGCATGCATACTCATGATTCTGCTCCTTGCTTTACATCGCCATTGTTACATTGCACTGGACGCATTGTGATTCATTTACTCAATCTTCCATTAATAGACTGATGTATTTATGTTTAAATTTTTCTATCGCAGTCAGTACATCCGTGACTTATCTTTGCACATCTATCATGTTATTTGTGATGGCATTTCTTCCCAGAATGGAATTGCTAAGCCTGAGGAGATACACTTTTCACATTTTTACGTATCTATGACCCCGTTGTCCTCCCAAGAGGTTGTATTGATTTATACTCTCAGAAACACCCTGAGTTCCTGTTTCCCTATAGCCTCACCAACCTGCAGTACCATCAGTTTTGTCAGTCTGATAGACTCTTTCCCGCCCCCCCAGCTTTATTGTGGTAATAGACTCTTGTTTACCATTGGTGAGGGAGGGGTTCCCACCCTAGGGGTCCGGGGATGGTGGAATACAGCCCCTGACACTGGACAGCTGGGACCGACAGCGATTTATCAGTCCCCTATCCTCAGGCCTCAGGGAAGGACACAAGCCACAAGGGGCCATCCAGGTGTTGCACTCACAAATGCAGTGACCAGCCAGAAGCTGTGGAGGACAGACAGGCTCTGTAGCAGCAAGAGGCTGAGTTGTGCCTGTTTTTCCTGCAGGGGAGGTGATTGGTTTGTTTGAATGATTCTTCAGGCTGGCAGAGAACGGAGACCTACTCTCAGAGATAAGCAGAAACGGCACCTGGTCGATTTGATAAGGAGGATTATTTGTCTAGGGCAATGTTCCGTTCAGCTATCTGAGGCACACCTGATTTTCCCAGATGTCAAGGCACAAAAGAGCAAATCTTAATTTCAACTGTTTCTGGTTAATTATGGGGGTTCTTTTTGGCTACTGATTTTTGAGTGACTTTTTGGCATATATTATGACAATTGTGGTTTTTTTTTTCTCTTGTAACAAACTCATGAACTAATTTCATATACAGTCATCCTTAATTTTATTTCCTTGAGTTGTATTTAGTAATTTTTCCCCCTGAATTGATAAGTATGATTGGTTTGCAGTTTTCCTTTTTATGCTATCTTTATTAGGAATTGGTATAAGGAGAATTATAGCCTTATATAATGAAATAGCTTTCTAACTTTTCTGGACTGTAATACAGATTTACAGAGTAAGGATTATCTGTGCACTGAAAGTTTGAGAGAATCCTTTCATTAAACCATCTGAGCCCAGAGCCTTTTTTGGACATATTTCTTCCTTCCTTCCTTCCTTCCTTCCTTCCTTCCTTCCTTCCTTCCTTCCTTCCTTCCTTCCTTCCTTCCTTCCTTCCTTCCTCCCTCCCTCCCTCCCTCCTTCCTTCCTTCCTTCCTTCCTTCCTTATTTATTTCACAGAGAGAAACACAGCGAGAGAGGGAACACAAGCAGAGGGAACGGTAGCGGGAGAAGCAGGCTTCCTGCCGAGCAAGGAGCCCAATGCGGGGCTCAATCCCAGGACCCTGGGATCATGACCTGAGCCGAAGGCAGACGCTTAACGACTGAGCCACCCAGGCGCCCCCGGACATATTTCTTAGATAATGTTTTCAACATCTTTCTTATTTTTGTAATTGTATTTCCCAGAAAATGGTCCACTTTATCAAGGCTTTCATATACATTAGAACAGAGTCAGCTAGGGTATTCTCTTATTTTCCTATTTTTCTTCTTAAAATGCAAAACCACATTCTCTATAAAATAGGAACAGAAAACTAAAAAGAGATTAACTGAGATCAAGACAGATGTGAGGTGGAAATTGGGTAAAATCAAAGGAAGATATAACAAGCAGAATTAGGGGCACCTGTGTGCCTCAGTTAGTTGAGCGTCTGCCTCCTGCAGCTTGGGTCATGATCCTGGGGTCCTGGGATTGAGCCCCCATCCAGTGCCCTGCTCAGCAGTAAGCCTGCTTCTCTCTCTCCCTCTGCGCCCCCCCCCGCTTGTTCTCTCTCTCTCTCAAATAATTAAAATCTAAACACAACAACAACAAGCAGAATTAGATATCTTATTGGAGAAAACAAAGAGTACCCTTTTTTTTTTTAAAGATTTTATTTATTTGACAGAGAGGAGAGAGATCACAAGTAGGCAGAGAGGCAGGCAGAGAGAGGGGGAAGCAGGTTCCCTCCAGGCAGGGCTCCAGCGGGGCTCAATCCCAGGACCCTGAGATCATGACCTGAGCCGAAGGCAGAGGCTTTAACCCACTGAGCCACCCAGGCGCCCCAAAGAGTACCCTTGACTCTGAAGAAGATTAAATCTGTGATGGTGAAGAAAAACATGAGATACTCTCCCAGGATGCAGAAAAAAAGGACAAAGAGATTTCATTGACAGGGTAATCTAATGTGATAATTTTTAGGAAGGCAACCTAAGCAACCCTGTTTGCAGAATGGACTGGAACACATTAGAAGAAAACTTCTAAACTGAAAAGATCACTTCTTTTCTGGAAAGTTAGTAGACTTATGCTGGTAAATATTTAACTTTTAAGGATAAAGAAGGGGAGCCTGGGTGGCTCAATTGGTTGGGGCCTCTGCCTCTGGCTCAGGTCATGATCTCAAGGTCCTGGGATCAAGCCCCATATCGGGCTCTCTGCCCAGCAGGGGCCTGCTTCTCCTTCTGCCTGCCTCTCTGCCTACTCGTGATCTCTTTCTTTGTCAAATAAATAAATAAAATCTTAAAAAAAAAAAAAAAGAATAAGGATAAAGAAAAATCCTAAGAAGCACCAGGCAAATTGCTCACCTAACACAGAGCAGACCAGCTTTGCTACCTTGTTTTGTTTGAAGAGATAATCGACATATTAACATTATGTTAGTTTCGGGTGTACTTGCTGCCATTTTAAGACCCAAAAGACAATGGGATAAGGACAAGAGATCCCTGGAGACTCAAGAATTCTATAAACAGTCAAGCCATAAGGTATATTAGTGTGTAAAGACAGTAGAAAAGCATTCTTACCTAGGGCAAAGGCTTAGGAAAAATACATTCAGGAGTCCTCCCTGAAATCACCAGTAAAATGAGAGATGGGTCCGACTGAGAAATAGAAAAATTAGAGCATAAAAACTGGCAGTGACACTGATACCAATTAAACAAAGAGTTGGCAAAAGCCACAGCTGATTGAAAAACAGGATTTTGTGGCTTGGGAAAAAAGTAAACAAAACTGGGTCTATCATCCCGGATTAAATGGACAGATATAAGTAAGTATAAGAGCAGCAGACCTCGAGATGGGAAAGCACATTAACTTCTTCATTACAAAGAGGAATATAAAAAGGAATACTTGTCATTGACTTTTAATGATTTCTGAAAAACTGTATTTTTTACTTGATAAACTCAAAGGCAACCACCAGGAGAATTAAACACAGGCTTTCTATCTTTCAGACCACCATAGAAAATAAAAGCAAATATGGAAAAAACCAGAAAACAGGTAATAGGAAGAAATGTATAGTATAAAATGGGATGACCGATAACCAAACAGATCAGCAATGACCAAATAACAGCAATGATACAAGGGGTTAAATCCCAGCTAGAGTGGAGGCGCTGCAGTTTTTAGGACAGACCCATCGTGCCTCCAGGCTTTTACTAATGCTGAACCCCAGGCTTGGTTTGCTTCTCCGCCATATTCGCCACATTCGAGGATAAGACCTCCAGTCCCGGACGGCTTCCTCCCGGCAGCCCTCCCGGGCCAACCGGGGCTGCATGAGCACTCCCCGTACAGAAGGAACCACGCGCGCGTGCGGAACTGGTGCTCCGGGTGAGGGACGGAGTCCTCACCTCATCCCCACTAGCCCCCGGAAGCAGCGTGGGGAGCGGGGCCGGGTCTCGAGCCAGGTGTGGGGCACTGGGTGAAAGCACTCACACCTTGCTGGATTGTAATGTGTATCTTTTTTCTCGCTGCCCTCCTCCTACCCCCCGGACAGTGAGCCTCCGCAGCAGCAAGTTTCAAACCGGGTCCGTTTGCTGCCGGACAGAGTCACGGCCCCTTGAAGCCCCTTACAAGCCGGCCTGCGGTCTCCGCGCCCAGGCGGGTCTTCCCTCGGCGGCGTCAGATCCCCCCGGGGGGGGGGGGGTTCGCCCCGCCCCCACCTTGCAGACTTGCAGTCTCACGGCGTCCGCTGGGAGGCCGCGTCCGGAAGAGCAGGAGCGGGAGAGGAATGGGGCTCGGGGGTCGACACCGAGAGCCCTTTCCCCAAACCGGAGGGGCTCCTCCCAGTTGCCAAAGAAGTGGCGGAGGGCGCGGTCCTACTGAATTTGTTAGAGATCAGAGCCTGGGGGCTGAACCCAAGGGGTTTGGGGGGGTAACAGGCGACGAGCGGAGGCCCTGGACCGACTTATGCAGCCCTGGAGAGGGTGAGATAGAGGGGTCCCACGCGCAAACCCCGACGCAGCTACAAAAGGGTTAAGGCGCTGTGCCCCGCCCCAGCCTGGGGATTGGCGGCCCTGGGGGGCGTGGCCGGAGGGCGGGCCCGCGTTTGCCGCAGCCGCGGGTGGGCGGGGCCCGGGCGGGGAGCGGGAGGGGCGCGGAGCCGAGCCGGGCCCGCGCCGCGCGCCCCGCCGGGCGGGCTTCGGGCTGCGCCAGCGAGCCGGGCCGGTGGCGCCCGCTCCGAGGACCCCGCGCTGGACCCTGAGGCAGCGAGTAAGTGAGGCCGGCCCACCGCGGCACCCCTCTGGGCTCCGACCTGTCGCCGTGCCCGCTGCACTGCGATGCTCGTCCTGCCGGACCCGGAGCTGGGGAGGGGGTGCGTCCCGTTGCTGGGGTCCCGGGGCGGGGGAGGGGAGTGGAGATAAAGCCGATGATGTCATGGATGCTTCACCAGGCCTGGGGGGAGGTGGCGGCCGGAGGGGGTGCGGCCCGGATTATGTCACCTCTTCCCTCTGCGCCCCGCCCCCCGGGGCCACACGCGCTGGTACGGAGCTAGGGAAGATGCAAGAGGGATTTCCTGCACCACTGAGACCCTCGGGCACCTCCTCAGGACGCGTGTGGCTGGGGTCTCCGTTGGCGCTGCGGGCCGTGGACTGCTGGTGAATGGCGAACACCCCCATTCCCCTGCGCGGAAGCTCGTGTGTGCGCGCGTGTGTGTGCTGGGGTGGGGGGGGCGCTGTCAGCCCCCTCAGTCCTTAAACACCAGCTTCACCAGAGCCAGGATCTAGGAGATGGTTCCCTTTCCCCGTGAAACCAAGAGAAGGTGGATCTCCCCTCACACATCCCAACCAAGAAGTTCTGAAGACCTCTGCACCCCAAAAGCCCTACAGTGCCCCTAGTCCCCTTTCCCCTTCAATCCTTCTTCCCAGAAGCCCTTCCTGATTTTCCTGTCCGGATTCATTGCCTCTTTGCATTGCTCATAACTAGCATTCCCATGGCATTCTCTCTGCATCTCTTCAGGGTCAGGGCCCAGAGAACCTCCCCCCCCAGGACTCTGCCATCTGTGCCCCCAGGGCACCACCAGGCCAGCCCCTGGGGAAGCCTCAGAGTGAAATCACCCTGGAGTAGCCTGAGCCAAGTGCTCCAAGGCCCCTGCTCCCCAGGGGCGATCAGGGGTGCTGTCCTGGGAGGCAGCATTTGGATTGGTCCTTGAGGATGCAAGGTGGGCATAGAGAGCTGGGAAGAGATTTTGTGTGGAGCGGAGAGGAGCTCAGGTCAGGGGAAACAGGATGGGCAGCGAGAGATGCCTTGGAGGCCCTGCTGCAAGCTCTGCTCTGGTTCTGGACTCTGAGAAGAATGCCAGGCCTTTTACCCACAATCCATTTACTTCTTAAGATCCCTGTAAGGTAGGTGTGAGAACCCGAGGTGAACTAACCTGCATGCGTTCACCCCTCATCAGTTCAGCTGGGATTTACACTTGAACTGATGCCTCCAGAACTCGTATTGACTGTTCTTGGCGCTGCTATGGAAGAACTTGGCCAGAGCAGGGACCAGATCAGCTTTGCCGATTAGAAGGAGTCCCCTGGCAGCTGTGTGTAGGAGGGAGTGCAGGGGGGAAAAGGCCATCGAGGAGCCCCCAGCAAGGGTGCTGGCAAGAGGGGCTACTGAAAACTTTAGGGGGGGGGCGAATGGGCTGGTAGAGGGGCCTCGGAGACCACAAGAGAAGGGTGGAGTGTTCTTAGCTTTGAGAGGGACACAGGTAGGGAGGGGTCGAGTGGTCACTGTGCGTTAGAGGGACCTGCCCATGTAGAGCCCAGGTACAGTTCATTCGGCCCCTTTATGACCATCAATACTCTGCATAATGTCCCAGGCACTGAAGGTTGAGGGCACAGAGATTGTGGCAGAGTTGGGCAACAGGCGGTCATCCCAAGTTGTTGAGCTGCCTATGCTGACCATGCTCAGCCCCCTGGGCCAGTTCAGGACCCCAACCGACATGTGAGGCTCAAACCCTCCCCCTGGGCTCAGTTTCTGCCTATCAGGGAGACAAATGCCCCTCTTTGTCCTGCCAGCTCCCTGCTGGGGTTTTGAGAAAAGAAGTTGCAGCAGCCCAAACTCACAGAGACAAGAGGCAGGGAATGCTTACACGGGGTTGATCATGACAGGTTAGAATTCTGGCAAGACATTCTTTGGGGAATGAGGCTCCAGGGAAAGCTGCTGTGGGCTGACAGTCAAGGATTCCCCAGGTAGAGCAGGAGCCGGTCCCAGGAGAGTCCTGGGGGCACCTCATTTCCATCTAGGACTCTGGGCATTGAGCTTGTCTGGGGATGACACACATCCCAGGGAATCAGTGGCACAGAGTGGCCTACGACCAGCCTCAACCCGTGGTCAGATCCTCCTTTCGTGGGTCACAGAGAAGGTAGTACCACATGATTGTACTGCCTCCTACCTCGCAGAAAGCACCCCCGCAAACACTGTCCCCGTCACTCTCGTGATCAACACGATCACTTCTGAGGTTTGCTCTTGCCCACATCCGGGCATCTGGTGGAGCCCTCTTGCCTAGCTCGTCTCACTGTTGGTACCTTCCTTCGGCATAGCAACATATTCAGGTTTCTAGCATGCTTAATTTAAAATTAGAAAAGTGCCTTTGGATCCCAAGCCACCTCAAGTACTGCCTTCTCTGGCCTTCTCCTGCACCAGGGAACTCTCCTATCTTTCCTTCCAGACCCGACCATCCTTGTAGCCTGGCTTGGCCGTGCACCCCTTTTCTGAAGCCATTCTCTCACAGTGAGGTTTCCACCTGCCAGATCCGGAATACACTCTCCAATCCCGGCTATACCTGGCCCCTTTCTAACCCGGAGAGCTGCTCCGACATTCTGGAAGCCCCCCAGCTTGTTCTTCAGGGCCTGCCTTCTTCTGGCCACCTTCTTTCATCCACACTGCCTCCCAGGCTTCTGGGGCCCTGCCACCTTCGCTCTGGGGGGGTCTCCACCCATACCGCCCTTGCATCCTGAGCACCGCGGTCTCTTTCCACCCGGTATGAGAGAGATCTTTGGTCCAAAGTACCTGTTTCCCCAAACATCCTCCTCCCCCCCGCCCCGTTTTATAAAAGGTGTCACACCCACCCTGGTGCCCCAGCTCGGATTCCTCCCTTGCCCCCACCCCTAAACCCCATCTCTACAAAGTTCTGTCATTTCTTCCTCAGACCCTCCCAGGCACTCACTCTCAGGGTCTTGCACTTGCTGACTCTGCGCTGAAATTCTGCAGTAGGTTCCTCTCTTGCCTCACATATGCCTCACGTATTGCCATGTGCCTGTATGTGGGGATAGACTGGCTCACGGGAGGAACGTGCTAACGTGGTAAAGTGCTGTTCTCCACCCCTGGAGGGGCAGATGCTGAGAGAAGGGAATTCTGCAAAGGCGGTGGGGCCTGGCTTGGTGGTGAACTTTCCAATCGCTTAGGGCTGTAATTCCAGGTGTAGGGGCCAAAAGACTCCTGAAGGGCGAGAGTTGTGTCAGGTTCCCCTGGTCTGGGGCCTAATAGGAAGGGCACAGCACCAGAATGGGGATCTGGGTAGAAGACAGTCCGAGGGGCACTCGGGGGGCATGGAGTGCCGCGCGGACCCCTTCACCTTGATAGAGAAGGAGGGCTCCTTGCCTGTTTCTCATGCCAGTAGCGAGGGAAAGCCTAAAGGCTGCTCCTGCCGCCTCTGGCAAACGGATTCGAGGGTCCGGCTCCCCGACTGGCACTGCCTGGTGCCTTGGGCCCGCCGGATTATGCGGATCTCTAGGGCAGGTGTTTCCCGCTGTGGATTTGAGACAAAGGAACCAGGAAGTGGGGCCTCCCAGAGCACAGGTAACCCGAGGCCCGGTCGGCCTGCCAGGGCTGCTCCCCCTGCTCTTGTGGGCTGGCCTTGGGGGAGGAGGGCGCGCGCTCAAGGAAGGGCTCAAAGGACTTCATGGTTCAAGGTCCAAAGGGAAGTGGGGGGTGGTAGAGGAGGGGGTAATCCGGGAAGTCTTCCCGGTGGCAGTGAATTCTTAGAGGGGGCGGGAGGCGCGGAATCCCCTGCGGGCGCAGCTGGGGGCGGAAGCCCCGCCCCTCTCCCCCGCCCACCTGTGGGAAACACAGGCCCGTAGGGAGGCACGGCCAGCGCCCGCAGCTGGTGGCACCACGTCCTCTGCCCCGGCCTCAGCCAGCCCCCGGGCTTCTGCAGAGGTACGACCGTGGGGAAGGGGCCCCTCGTGTGGCCGAGTTGGGAAGACCTCCGGAAGGTCCCCTCGCCGCGCGCTACAGCCACGGTCCTCGGCCGTCCGCGGGGGGCGGGGCGTGCCCGAGGTGGCGCCCACATGCGACCCAGGGGCGCGCGGCGACGGCACCCCTCACCGACTCTCGTCCCTCCCGCGCCCGCCGCCTTGGGGCGCCTGGCGCTCGGCAGCTCCATGAGGTAGGTCCTTCATTCCTCCCATTTCGCAGAGGAGAAAACTGCAGTCCGGGATGGCTCAGTCGGCCCGTCCAAAGTCGCCCAGCCGGTTCGGGCCGAGCCCCGACTGCGAGAGTGAGGCACATGGCCCCTGCAGACCGGGCCTCGGAGGGTCCCAGGCTTGAGGACCCATCGGCCCCCCACCCCCTTGGAAAGGCAAGGAGAGGAGCCTGCGCTGGTAGTGAGCCTCCACTTCTGCCCTTAACTGCAACACCCTAGGTTAGGGGGCCGGGAAGGACCCCTACTCACAAGATTTGGTTAGGGGTGGGTTCCCGCCTTCCCTTAATTTCTGAGGTTCCCTACTGAATTCAAGTATTTTTGTCCCTTTCCAACCCCATCTCCCCAACCCATAAGGTTGGGTTATAGGGATTCCGACCCAGGGTAAAGATTGCCTAAGTTTCGGGGGTTGCAGTGAAGAGTTGGGGCTCATGGAGGAGGAGGGGTTGAGGCAGGAGCTGAGGGGTGGAATGCTGAGCTGAGCAGAGCTGGGAGGGTATGTGCACCGCGCCCTAGGGCCTGGGCTCCATCGGGTGGGCTACCGGCTCGCCATTACCGAGCTGTCGCTCTTACCCCAGCCCCGCTCCTCCACCCTGGGTGCCTAGGAACTCTTATGTCCACTGTAAGGAAGGGGACACTGAAGGGCGGGGTGCAAGTGCTGTTGGGCTGACTCGGCCGGGCTGGTGGGCGTGGGGGTGGGGCTGACCTATGTCTGCCTTCCCCCCTGTGCCCACAGGTCCCCCCTGGCTTAGTCATGGCGAAGCTGGAGACACTGCCTGTGCGCGCTGACCCAGGGCGGGATCCTCTCCTGGCCTTTGCCCCTCGGCCCTCTGAGCTCGGACCCCCGGACCCTCGGCTGGCCATGGGCAGTGTGGGCAGCGGGGTGGCCCATGCCCAGGAGTTCGCCATGAAGAGCGTGGGCACCCGCACAGGGGGTGGGGGCAGCCAGGGCAGCTTCCCCGGCCCCCGCAGCAGCGGTGGCGGGGCCGGCAGGGAGAGGCCAAGCCGCTACCCCTCGGAAGACAAGGCTCTCGCCAACTCCCTCTACCTCAACGGCGAGCTGCGAGGCAGCGACCACACTGATGTCTGTGGCAACGTGGTGGGCAGCAGCGGCGGTAGTAGCAGCAGCGGCGGCAGCGACAAGGCCCCGCCGCAGTATCGTGAGCCCAGCCATCCGCCGAAGCTCTTGGCTACCTCTGGCAAGCTAGACCAGGTCAGTCCCCAGGACCTTTCTCTGCGGGGCGGGGGGCTGTCCAGAGAGGAGTGTAAGGTGTGGGCCGTGGAGGCTGGGATGAGGAGCCACGGGGCGGTGGCTTGGGGGCCAAGTCTAGGTGATGGCTCCGGGGCGGAGATTCGGCCATGAGGTGGAGACCCAGCTGGGAGGGACTTCCGGGATGGAGATTAATTGGGGTGAGGCTGAACGTCTCTCGGCCAGAGGGGAGAGGCTGGGGCCAAGGTTAAGGCCCCGTTCTGATGCCCACTTCCCCTTGCTTGCTTTTTACTCAGTGCTCAGAGCCGCTAGTTAGGCCTTCGGCCTTCAAGCCCGTTGTACCCAAGAACTTCCACTCCATGCAGAACTTGTGCCCCCCGCAGACTAATGGTACTCCCGAGGGACGACAGGGTCCTGGTGGTCTCAAGGGCGGACTGGACAAGTCTCGGACCATGACCCCGGCGGGCGGGGGTGGGGGCGGCCTCTCCGACTCGGGCCGGAACTCACTCACAAGCCTGCCCACCTACAGCTCCAGCTACAGCCAGCACCTGGCGCCCCTCAGTGCCTCCACCAGCCACATCAACCGCATCGGCACTGCCGGCTACGGCAGCGGCAGCGGCGGCAGCAGCGGGGGTGGCTCGGGCTACCAGGACCTGGGAACCTCTGACAGTGGGCGGGCCTCCAGCAAGAGTGGGTCGTCCTCCTCCATGGGGCGGCCGGGCCACCTGGGCCCGGGGGAGGGCGGAGGTGGAGGCCTGCCGTTCGCGGCCTGCTCACCACCCTCGCCCAGCGCTCTGATCCAGGAGCTCGAGGAGCGGCTGTGGGAGAAGGAGCAGGAGGTGGCGGCCCTGCGGCGGAGCCTGGAGCAGAGCGAGGCAGCGGTGGCCCAGGTGTTGGAGGAGCGGCAGAAGGCGTGGGAGCGCGAGCTGGCCGAGCTGCGGCAGGGTTGCAGCGGGAAGCTGCAGCAGGTGGCCCGCCGCGCCCAGCGCGCCCAGCAGGGCCTCCAGCTGCAGGTGCTGCGGCTGCAGCAGGACAAGAAGCAGCTGCAGGAGGAGGCAGCCCGGCTGATGCGGCAGCGGGAAGAGCTTGAGGACAAGGTGGCCGCCTGCCAGAAGGAGCAGGCTGACTTCCTGCCCCGGATGGAGGAAACTAAGTGGGAGGTGCGGGCAGGGGGCTTGGGCTTTCCCTCTCTGAGTCTCCATCCTTCTGTCACTCTGGAGAAACCCAGAGCTGTGGCCCACTGTCACAAGGGGAGTGAAGGGGAGGGGGACAGAACCAATGAGGAGGCTCTGTGAGGACCAGAGTGCCCGGGGGGTTGTGTGAGATTAGCCACATGTGTCCTGAGTCCAGGGAGGGCCCGTTGGGTCTTTCCCACATGTCTCAGGAGTTAAGCCGACATCTGGAGATGCTCAGGCCCGGGGCTGGGGTGCCGATCCGCAGGGCTCTGCCTTGACCGTGGTCCTCTTCGCCCCTGCCCCTGCCCAGGTGTGCCAGAAGGCGGGGGAGATCTCCCTCCTGAAGCAGCAGCTGAAGGACTCGCAGGCCGACGTGTCCCAGAAGCTGAGTGAGATCGTGGGGCTGCGCTCGCAGCTGCGGGAGGGCCGGGCCTCGCTGCGGGAGAAGGAGGAGCAGCTGCTCAGCCTGAGGGACTCCTTCGGCAGCAAGCAGGCCAGCCTGGAGCTGGGTGAGGCGGAGCTGCCCGCGCCGTGCCTCAAGCCCGCCCTGACCCCGGTGGACCCGGCCGAGCCCCAGGATGCCCTGGCCACGTGCGAGAGCGACGAGGCCAAGATGCGCCGGCAGGCCGGGGTGGCCGCCGCCGCCTCCTTGGTTTCCTTGGACGGGGAGGTGGATGCTGGTGGGGAGAGCGGGACGCGGGCCCTACGGCGGGAGGTGGGGCGGCTGCAGGCCGAGCTGGCGGCGGAGCGGCGAGCCCGGGAGCGCCAGGGCGCCAGCTTCGCAGAGGAGCGCCGCGTGTGGCTGGAGGAGAAGGAGAAGGTCATCGAGTACCAGAAGCAGCTGCAGCTGAGTTACGTGGAGATGTACCAGCGTAACCAGCAGCTGGAGCGGCGGCTGCGGGAGCGCGGGGCAGCCGGGGGGGCCAGCACACCCACCCCCCAACACGGCGAGGAGAAGAAAGCCTGGACGCCGTCCCGCCTTGAGCGCATTGAGTCCACGGAAATCTGATCCCCTACCTGGGCATGTGGCCTTTTGACAAGTGCTCTGTCAAAGGCCAGAGTCCCTAGTGTCCCCTCCCCGCCATCTCTCTTCCCCGTGTCCCCCATGTCCCCAGACCAAAGAGGTTCTCAAAGCAGCTGTGACCAGGTCCCTCCCCTCCCCCCATGGGGTGCCCTTGGGGCTCTACCACTGGCCCTCTGGGCAGCCTACTTGTACCCTCCTCCCAGGGAGGGGAGAGAGGGAGGCAGAGTGTGTTGGGCGTTGAGGGGCCCAGGCAGCGGGGGGAGCCCTGTGCTCCCCTTCTTGGCGTTGCTTTGCTGGAGATGAGAGGCAGCAGGCCTGCAGCACCATGAGGTGCCCCAGCCCCTGGGTAGGTCTGGGCGGCTAGTGTTGGCCACCCTGGTGTCTGGTGACACTCTGTGTGGTTACATAGCCTGAGGGAGCCTGCGTGGGGTCTGCCGAAGCTGACAGACCTTGGGCTCCTGGCTTCTCTCCTTCCTGCCCTATTATCCCTCCCCAGGCAGATTGGCAGGACAAGTGGGAGCAGATGGCCTGTATGTGGTTGAGAGGGCTACCTGCCCAGCCCCTCCCCCCAAGGTCTCTTGGGTTCAGGCCTCGGAGCCTGGCCCAGTCCCGAGTGTATGTCCCTACTTGCGCATCAGGGGCCGGAGGGAAGGCTGGGGGTGGAGACTCAGTGCCCAGGGAAGATCTGCTCTCTTCTTGGGAAGGGTCACCTGAAGGCTTCTTCACTCTACCCCACCTTTCTGGCCAGGACCCCACAGGGTGATGGCCCCACCTGCTTGGCTCACCCCTCCCCAGGGCCGCTGTCCGGCTCTAACTACAGCTATGAAGTGCTACCTGCCTCTCAGGCACTCCCCTCACCTGGGTTCTGAGGTCATATGAGTGTCTGTGATGTCTTCCTGTGTCTTCTCCCACTCGATCCCCCCAGCCTCCCCCTGCTTTCACGCTCAGAACATCATCGTCCTAGGCCGCCTCTTCCCTCAAACCTCACCTTTTCTCCCAGTAGAAAATTCTGCTTGATCTTTGGTGCACTGCCCACTTCTAAGCTCCAATGGGCCCAAGCCTGAGCCAGAGGCCTTTGTTTTGGGGGGCCAGGGGGGATGGTTGTGATTGCCCTTGAAGGTCAAGGCTAACCTGAGAGGAACACTGACCCATGAGTTCCCAGGACCTTGAGGTAGCCCAGTGTTTGCCCAAGGTAGGCCTGGCATGGCCATCGGTGGGGTGTTGGGACGGCACCATCGAGTCCCTCCTCTCCGCATCCTCTGAGTCTGTCTCCCTAAGATAGGAAGGGAAAGGCAAATTTCTAATTCACCAGCAATAAAAATTAGAGGAGGCATGGCCCTCAGCCCTTGTATTTCTCTCTTTTCACTCTCTTCCTCCCACCCCCGAAACTGGGTTTGGAGGGCAGGGTGGAGAGAGCTGGTGACTACTGTGAGCAAGTTCCCCAACCCCTGACCAGCCTCCTCCCATGACTGGTGACTGTTTAATGAGCTGTGCATCCCCCACAAAAACAAGAGTGCCCCTCTGTGTGGCCTCTGTCCCTCTGCACAGCCCCTTCCAGGTGACCCTCACCAGATCTCTGAGCTGGGTGGAGGGGCCATCTGGCTAGCACTGCCCATTCCGCTCACCCCTCACTGTACCTGCCCCAGAACCTGGGCCTGGGCCAGAGGGGCAGGGGGAAGAGAAGGCATTAGTAGGAAAAAAAAAAAAATAGAAAAAAAAATATGAACAGACTCAGCTTTGGGACTTCCAACCACAAAAGAAATTATATATAAATATATATAAATATATATCTCTACCATATGTGATGGAAAGACTTCGTTTTCTTTTCCCAAAGAAATAAAATGGAGAAAGCCTCTCGAGTGGCATTCTTTGGCCTGCTTGTGTCTTTGCAGGTTGGGGAGGTGAAGCCTGGGTGAGGGGGGTGTGGAGGGCAAAGCCGGAGTAAACATTTCCCAGCGGAGGCATGAGGCTGGAGGTGCTCACTGGGCCGTGCTAGAGGCTTGGCCCTGAGCCCAAGCTCCTCCATGTTGCCCAGGAGGAGTCGTGGTTCCAAGTTTCTGCCCGATGGGGCTTTCTCTTCAGCTCGGATTGTCACCCTGAAGGGTTTCAAGGTGATTCTAACTCAGCATCTGGACACCAGGCTGCTGGCTGGAAAGGCAAGACAGCTAGATGTGGTATCCTGAGCCACCTTACAGCGACTGGCCAATATTTGAAGGCAAAAGACAAAAACACGAAGGTTGAGAACAAGGTTGTAATTAGTGGTAAAGCCCCAAAGGCAGAATGGACCCAAGAATGCTGTGAGCAGGGAACTGTCCTTGGGGGGTAAGTGCTGCCCTTTATGATAACTGCCTCTGTCATCTTTACAAATCCCCAAGTCAAGAATGAAATGCACTCCACTGTAAGTAACAACCTGATTTACAAGATCTTCAAGAGTGGTTTATTTTTCCACCTGACAATTCTGGTCACAAGCATCCTGTTGTAGGTATTGGTTCATCAAGGACATAAGACTTTTCATTCTATCCTCCCATCCTTAGCATGTAGTTCCCTCCGTGCCACAAGGTGGCTGCCACAGCTCCATGAGGGGACTGAGGCCACACTACCATGAAGGTAAGAGCTTTCCCAGAATCCTGCCAGTACATTTCTCTTTAAATATTGTCCAGAATTGAGTTGCATCCTCTTCTCACTTGAAGGGAGGATGGGAAATTGAGTATTTGGCAAAGAAGACAGGATTGTCGTGGCTGCCTAGGAGAAATATGGTTCATCCCCTGGGGATGGGCCCTCTGCTCTCTCTGGGTTCTTCTGGTGAAGAGAGTCATAATTAGCAACTAGGAATGTTTGCTCTGGTCTGGCCCAAGTGAGAGAATCAGGCAAACTGCCCTCCGAAGAGCTCAGGAATTGGGATGCCTGGCTTACCCCTCATTGGAGTGAGGTGTCCTCCCTGCATTGGTTTTTGTCTCCCTGACAAGATGGTGCCCTGGAAAGTCCTCAGGTCTCCCTCGCAGCACTTAGGGTGGGTGGCCCCGCAACCAAGGCACTGACAAGGTATGATAAACTGCAACCCGCAGTGTTCAAGTTTCCCCCAGAACAGCAGTCCGGGACCAGGCCCTCCTGGAGGGTCTCTTCCTTGCCTACTTGCTGATAGGCTCAGGTGTAAGCCTATTCAGGGAGGTAAATGATGACCCTGGGGCTCATCAGCCATAGCACAGACCTTCTCCAGCTCCAACTCCTCACATCCACATCTCCTAACAGGCTCGTCTATCCATCACTAACTCTTCTCCTAAGAGCACTTCAGAGACGCATCTCTATTATAGATGCGTGATTATCCTTACCATACAGTTGAGAAACTAGGATAAACTTAGATAGTTGTCACTTCTCCAAGCCTGAGTGGCGGTCTGGGATTCGAACCAGGGCCGACGCTATTCAGCGACTTCCAGAGCGGTCCATCCACGGCGCTGTTCCCCCTCCGCAGGTCCTAGACTCCCGCGTCCTCTTTGCAACGTCCTCCCCTGGAAAACGTCCTTGGAAAACGCTGACAGAGTCTTTTGAGCCTCGGCCGCACCCGTCACTAGCGCAGGAGGCGGAAGTAGCGGGCAGTTGGCCGGAAGTGGGGCTGTGAGGTCCGGGTGTTGCTGGAGGAGTCGTGGTGGCGCGGCAGCCCGCGCGATCCGGAGTCTGGTGTTGCGGCGCCCGCGTTCGCCAGGCTCAGGTGAGTGGCGGCGGCCAGGGAGGAGGTCGCGGCGGCCGCTCCTTGCCCACCTGGCCCTTGGCCCGCCTCCCCCGTCCAGGGCGGCGCAGGGCCGGGCGCGCGCCGAGGCCGGGCTCCGCGCTTCCGGGCCCGGCTGCGGACTCCTCTCCCAGGCCCGCCTTAGGCAGCATCTCGGCGACCCCGCCGCTCCAGAGTTCTGTGACCTTGGGCGGACGGTTCGTCTGAACCTTAGCTTTTCCTCTGGGAGACGGAGATAATAACTGCCTGCCCGGCAGGGCTGTTGGGGGAATGCAGTGAGGTGTTATGCCGCACGCCTTGTCACACTTTCACGTGCGTGCTAATCACTTGGGGATCTGAGGTTGTAGGTCAGCGATAGGGTCCGAAGTTAAGCATTCCTGACCAGCTTCCAGGTGAGGCTGATGCCGCTGGTCCGCAGGCCACAATTTGAGCCACAGAATCCTACAGTATCTTGTTTAGTACTGGACCAACTTGAGTCTTGAGTAAATATCAATACGATGTATACCTATTCCCCGTTTTTAACAGTTGGTTTCTAGTTGCACAGACCTCAGGGTATTATTGATGACTTCCTCCCTTTTCTCTCCAGAGATAAAAAAAAAATTGCCGTTTATCTTTCCGTACAAATCATGACACAGCTCTTCTGTCCTGACTCGGAGTTTGGGCCCTCTTTATACCAGTTACTCATCCACTTCCTCAGACCATGCTTCGTTGCTCACTCACTGTAAACCCTTGAATAGTGAGTGCTTCATCCTGTGGAGCTGGTAGCCCAGTGCTTTAGGTGTTCCTAAATGTGCCTCGTGTTAACTCCTGTTTTCTGCACTTAGCTCGCATTTTGTAAGTAGTAAGAACAGCGGCTTTTCCAGAATTGGATTCTACAACTCACTGCTCTGAATGGCCTCAGGCAAGCTCTGGGATGAGTTCACTACTGCCTAGTAGACCAAAATAAAATCTGAAGACTCAGTGTTGCATAATACAGTGGAGAAAGTGAGGCCTTTGGCAGTGTGCGGGCCTAGTTTATTTGACAGTATGATTTTCTTCCCCATTCATTGGGTTACTTTTCTGATTCCCAACAGGGTGTTGTCATTCATCATGCAAATAAGTCAACTTCTCTATCAGAGAATTCTTTTTTTTTTTAAAGATTTTATTTATTTGACAGCGAGAAACACAGCGAGAGAGGGAACACAAGCAGAGGGAATGGTAGTGGGAGAAGCAGGCTTCTTGCCGAGCAAGGAGCCCGATGCGGGGCTCGATCCCAGGACCCTGGGATCATGACCTGAGCCGAAGGCAGATGCTTAACGACTGAGCCACCCAGGCGCCCCATCTATCAGAGAATTCTAAAGTTTCCCCTTCAGCTGTCTGAAAAACTATACTGCTCAGCCTTGCAAACCTAGAATAGATTAAAACCAAGTACTTGGTTGAGTTAACCAGTTGACGTGGCTTTGGATGCAGAGATTTCTCTTTATTTGCAAGGATTTGGTCATTCCTTTAGTAGCTCCACTCTCACCGTCTGAGAAGACTTGAGTGTCTGTTCTCTGTTGTTCAACCCAGAGATTTTCTAAAGACAAAGTGTTGTGAATCCTTTAAGAGTAGTGACTCTTAACAGAATCATCTGTGGGGTCTTGGCAGACTGTTTCTACCCAGGCCCTTCTTGCCATTCTGATAGAGGAATAGCAGAGGCTTAGAAAAAGGCGAGGAGAGGGCTATATAAACTGGAGAAAAAAAAAAAAAGTTTCACAAGTAATTGTGATGTGCTGTTTTCTCCAATAAGAACAGAAACTAGAGGGAGCCTGGGTGGCTTAGTCGGTTTAGCGTCTGGCTCTTGCTTTCGCTCAGGTCCTGATCTCAGGATTGTGAGATCCAGCCTGGGTGGGGCTTTGTGCTGGGCGTGGAGCCTGCCTAAGAGTCTCACTCCCTCTCTTAAAAAAAAAAAGAAAGTGGAAACTGGAACAAAGTGGAGGGAATGGGCTGTTAGACTTGGTTTGCATTTGGCTTGACTCTGGGTGATACTTATCTTGACCTAAACCCCTTAGCACTAGTGTTTGACCTTCTAGTAGTTGTAGATCCCTCTCTTGTAGGCTCTGCTCCTGTGTGGAAACTGAAGCACAGAAGAGTCTAGCCCAGTTAGCATTTGCATTAACCGCTAAGGGTCCTTAGGTCAGTCTCTAAGCCCTCACCAGGGGCATTAAAGCTTTGTAGACTCTCAACATCTGGAGAAATCTAGTTTTTTGTTTTAATTCTCGGTTACTCAACAATTTTTTTGCTAAGACAAGATTAGAAGTTGAAGTATCCATTTATTTGTGGCAATTTTATCAGTACATGAGGGGTTAAACCTTTTTAGCAAAAGGACAGAAATCAGAATTAAGAGAGGAGATCCAGTAACTGGTGAATTGACTATGCTGAGAGTATCATATACTTAATCTACAGTTAGCGTGGCTGTCTTCCTCTGTCTGGCTCCCTTCCTCTAACTTCTGGATTATAGTTTAAAGGAAGCTATTGGGCTTTGCTCAGACCTGTACCTGGAAGGTGGAAAGGTAAGAGTCCTCACTCCTGTGAAATCCCATTGCTCAGGGTGGTTGGGCAGTGCCAGGGGTCTCTGAAGCCTCATTCTGGTTTGTTAGGACCACTAAAGAGAAGATGGGGAGGAGGATACACATATCATTAAGTTTATACATTTAAACTAGGAAAGGAGCTTTGTGCTGATGTTGCATGTCTTTGAACCTCTAGAGAAGGCATCAGGAGGTACTGACTGGGCATCTCATAGTATTCCCTTTCCATCTTTCTTATGGATTCTCTGGAAGTCCTTAAGAAAGGAGGAACTAACTAATTCAGCTGTGTTTTCTCTGTTTGGGCAAGCACATCGTGACAGCCTCTCCTTTGCAGTGCCTTTTCTCCTCACTGTTCTGCTTTATTGGTTCTGTATCTTCCCTTCGTTTCTTTCCTTTCCTTCTCCACAGTACTCGACCAGACTTCTAAAGTGATTATATTTCAGACCTATATATGTAGTTATGTTGTCTATACAGTTATGCTAAAAATTGTATGGTGAAAAAGTAAGTAGGTCCTATTTGCCATTTGCAGTTGGCTTTGCGTGCTTCTACGATTCTTTATTTTGTTGTCATTTCTCTTACTGGGCATCCTTAAGGAAGTTCTATAGACAGTAGGAATTGCTTGGAGTAGAAAAGCTTTTCAACATTTTACTTGAGGGGCGCCTGGGTGGTTCAGTGGGTTAAAGCCTCTGCCTTCAGCTCAGGTCATGGTCTCAGGGTCCTGGGATCAAGCCCCACATCGGGCTCTCTGCTCGGTAGGGAGCCTGCTTCCCCCTCTCTCTGCCTGCCTCTTTGCCTACTTATGGTCTCTCTCTGTCAAATAAATAAGATCTTAAAAAAAATTTTTTTTTCCTTCAGACTTAGGGTTACTTTCTTTGAACACTGATTGTCTTCTTGAAGAATATCTTAGTTTCCTGTTGGTACATGCATTTGGCAAATTTAATTTTTGTCAAAGTTGGACATGGTTTATACAATCCAATAGTTTGCTGGGACTTATAACACTAAATATTAATTCCCTTCCTTTTCCCCCTCCTTTTTTGTTCTGTGGAGGCATTTTCCACTCTTTGTTTCTTTTGGCATTTATCAGCATTTATCATTATACTTTTAGATAATATATTTGTGTTGCTGTTTCTTGCTTTCTAGGAAGTATCTGTATCTCTAAAATCTTTGGCTTCTTTATTATGGGCTTCGAGGCTCTGGACCTAACTACCCAACCCCCCATTCCTCTTCCCCTCTTTGCATCCTCCATATACAATTTGCTCATAATTTTTGGTTAAGCTGATATTCAAGGTTTATATCAATAAGATTATTTAAATATTCATACCTGAGCAGGGAGCATATAGAACATTTTCTGTCTTACACGACTTTTTTGTTTTCCTGGAGTTAATAATTTTTGTCAGTGTTGTTACTGGCTTGGTTTTCTGTCTACCTATTGCTTGTCCGTCCCCAGATTATTCCTCGGAAGTATAAATCTCCTCTCCTTGGTACTATTTACCTCCTCTGGCAGGAACTGGTTGCTCTTTACATCTGCTCACAGTTCTAGTCTTGGGGTCTTCCCTTGCTTCTCCCCTGTGTTGAGATTTGGGATCCCTCATCTCTCCTGCCAACTTTCAGTTTTTCAGTTATGGTACTTCTGCCTACCTTGATGACGGGATATCTTGTAAACCCATTCCTCCCTATAGATTTCGTCTTTGAAGTCTTCTCTTTGTTCTTTTTCTAAGTGGCATAAACAAACCATAGTGATAGCTCGGATCCTAGACTACAGGCATGGCTTACTTGGCACTTTATTGCACTTCACAGAGAGAGTGTTTTTTACAAGTTGAAGGTTTCTGACAACCCCCCGTCAAACAAGTCTGTTGGTACCATTTTTCCGACAGCATTTCCTCACTTCCTAGCTCCACGTCACATTTTGGTGATTCTTTCAATACTGCAAATGTTGCTCATTATTATTGTATTTGTTATGGTGATTTGTGATCAGTGGTTATGACTTGCTGGAAGCTCAGATGATGGTTAGCATTTTTTAGCAGTATTTTATAACTAGGATGTGTCTTGTTTTTTTAGACATAATGCTGTTGCACCTTTGACACGCTACAGTATGGTGTAAGCATAATTTCCGTGTGCACTGGGAAACCAGAAAATTCTTTGACTCACTTAATCGTGACACTCACTTTATGGCAGTGGTCTGGAACGAACAACAGTACCTCCGAGGTTTGCCCATATTAGAGGTGAAGGACTTTTGAGTTCACCCAGTTCTAACCCTCCAGCTTCCCAACATCTGGAAACCCTGTGATTGTTCAGGGCCCTCCTCTCTTTGTTGTCTGGAATCTGACTCCTCTTGTCTAGAATACACCCACAATGTGGATTTTGGAATCAGATCATCTTTGATGTCAAACCCCACTCCATCCCTTAGCTATGTAACCTTTAGCAGGTTTCTTAATCTTGTGAAGTGTCCTTTTCCTCATCCACAATATAGAGGTTGTAAGGATTGGAACTGATGCAGATTTAAAAAGCGTGTATACTGGGGGCACCTGGGTGGCTCAGTTGATTAAGCATCTGCCTTCGGCCAGGGTCATGATCCCAGGGTCCAGGGATCAAGCCTGCATAGAGCTCCCTGCTCAACAGGGAGTCTGCTTCTCCCTCCCCCTCACCACTCCTGAGCTGTCTCTCTCTCAAATAAACAAATCTGTAAAAAAAAAAAAAAGAAAAAGAAAAAAGAAAAAAACCAAAACAACAAAAATAAATAAATAAAAACCGTGTACTAGGCTTGGCACAGAGAAAGCCGTGAGTTGATTGTGGCCCCATCTTGGGACTTAGTCTGTATTTTTGCAAATCAAAAAGAGCCACGTTAATTCAAAATACAGAATCAATTAAAAATATAGAATCGATGGGGCGCCTGGGTGGCTCAGTTGTTAGGCATCTGCCTTCGGCTATGGTCGTAATCCTAGGGTCCTGGGATTGAGCCCTGCATCGGGCTCCTTGCTCAGCACAGGGAGCCTGCTTCCCCCTCTCCCACTCCCCCTGTTTGTGTTCCCTCTCTCGCTGTCTCTCTCTATCAAATAAATAAATAAAATCTTTAAAAAAAAAACAAAACAGAATTGATACCACTCAAACATTGATGTTCGAGGAAATGGTTCTTTTGTTCATTTAAGGACCATGCACAATAATTTCATTAAGTACTCTTAGGTAGTATTTATTGAAGTAATTTAAGTTATTTAATGTGCTTTTAAAATGATTTATGAAGGCATTTGTTAAATTCATATACTCTTCTGTATTAAGAGTTTTGATACCAATAAAATGGGGGAAAAGTAATTTATCAAAGATAAAACAGAAAGTCTCCCAACCAAAACACTATATACTTTCCTTTTATATAAATATTTTTATTTATTTTTTAAATTTTATTTGTTTATTTGATAGAGAGAGATCACAAGTAGGCAGAGAGGCAGGCAGAGAGAGAGGGGGAAGCAGGCTCCCCGCTGAGCAGAGAGCCCGATGCGGGGCTCGATCCCAAGACCCTGAGATCATGACCCGAGCTGAAGGCAGAGGCTTTAACCCACTGAGCCACCCAGGCGCCCCGTTTTCTAATTTTTAAAAAGTTGGCCATCTGCATTTATAGGAATAAACTAAGAGTCTATAGCAAACCTTTCCTGTAAAGGGCCATATAGTGAATATTTTATGCTTTGCAGGCCTTATATATTCTGCCACGGTTACTCAGTTCTGCTCTTGTAGTGAGAAAGCAGGCGTAAACAAAACGTAATGTGTGGCCTGGCTATGTTCAGGTAAAACTTTACCTAAGAACTAGGTGGAGGGGTAGATCTGGACCTGTGGACCATAGTTTGCCGACACCTGGTCTGTAATATCTGGACCCCGAGATTGAAACTTAGTAGAGAAAATGGTCCACAGGCCACAGTGAAGAACTAAGTGTTTGAGGATTTAATGTGATAAAATTCTACTCTGGTTCGCAAAGGAATTAGAGCACAGGTTCCTACCATCCAGAGAAGCCTGCGTAGCTGGACTGCCCGAACAAGACCACGGGGCCTGCCCTGTGGCCACCTGGTTCTCCTGCCGTGGGCTCCGGAGGGAAGGAGCTGGTAGGGGAGTTGGGCAGAGATTTCAGAAAGTCCCATTGGCACCCTCAGAACCTGTCAGGGCTCGTATGCATCAACAACCCTCTCTGGGTCTACATCTTGGCAGCTCAGGGCTCACTGGGTTTTGCTTGTCACGCTTTGGCGTTTCTCCAATGGAAGGAAAGCTAAAAGCCTTTAGCGAAAGCAGGAGCATAGCAGAGTCCGTGTCATAGCCTCTCATGGCTCCTACCTTGGGGGACAGTGGGGACAGCACCGCTCAGAGGCAGGGTAGTCCGCACCTGACCACTGACAACATTGCCAACAGCTGCCTCCAGAGGAGAGGTGTGCAGCTCCCTTGGGTGGCAGCGGGCCAGGCCCGTGAACTGGTGTGCCCCGAACCTGCGGCCCAACTCTGAGATGCTTTTTGCTTTCCATCGTGAAGGGACAGTGAGCAGAGCGCATCAGCCTTCTGCTTTCTTCCACCAAGACGAGCTTTTGAGTATACGTTCCAATTGTGTGACTGCTCTGTGATAGTGATTCGGTGTCTGGTAAGCCTCCTGGAGAGGCGAATGAGCATCTTCTAAAAGGTGTAGGAGCAGCATGAAAACACAATCCCATAACCGAAAGCTTCATACCTTCGGGACAAGGAGGGTCATCATGGGCATAATTAATTAAACTTTACGCCAAACCCCACTTTTTACTTTCGGAGTCAGCCACAGCAGCTTTTACCAACGTTCTTATTCTCCAAGTGGGCCCTTTATGCCTTGATATCCCGGAGAAGGAGTCTGTCCTTGATGTGTGCTTGGCATGTGGTTTGGGCATTCACTAGCATGGAACTTACTCGAGTGGACAGCAGGGTAGCTTAATCCCTTTCTTAAAATGTGTGCGTTTTTGGTATTGTGAGAGGTGGAAGCCACTTATTCTTCATCTACCCTTTTTTCAGTATCTGGCACCAATTCTGGCCCAGTTCTTTGGGACCCATGGCTCTTGCGATATGCCGAAGATTTCCAGGCAGTTTCTGTGGAACGCCTCCGCGTCCAGCTCTAATCCAGCACCATGTAAACAAGAAATTGCCTGGACAAACCCGTGAGGACTGTGTTCTGACTGCCAGAATGATCTGTACTGACCCCAGAACGGCAGCCACCCTCAAGTTACTAAAACCTTTAGGATCCCGAGCGTTTTGCAGTCCTTTTGTCTGCAGTGCGACCCAGAGTGTGACATACCGGCATGTGGGAAGCTGTGCCCGGCCCAGGGGACAGGAGCCTCCAGAACACAGCGGCCTCTGCCAGCCGGCCAAAAAAGCTGGGACCATTCACAGCGCTTCCTCTTCTCGGAGGCTCCTGACAACCAGCAGCGCCCTCCCAGGTTCGGAATCCGGCAGGGCCTCTGCCTCACAGGCCAGCGCGTTGAAGTCGGGCTCCCCCAGGGCCGTGGACGTTGCTGAAGACGATATAGAAGCGTTCGATTCCTTTGAAGACCCCCGAGGTTTCCTACAGCTAAGACCAGAGTACCAGCTCCACAGCTACAGCAGATCGGACGCTTGTCAGCCCCTTTCCGTTTCAGAAGGTGAATTAATTTTGCACAAAATCATGGTTGATCAAGATAATCTCCAGCCTCAGGTCATTGCCGATTACCTCTGTAAGCTGAGCTCTTTGCCTGCAGAGCAGCATCCTGTCGTGCGGTCCAGCCCCAGCTTTGCTTTGCTCTGCCAGCTGAGTGTGAAAAAGATAAAGCTCTTTGATGTCCCAGATCTGATCAATATTTTGAAAGCCTTTGTCAATTTAGGACTCCCTTGCTCCCATTCAGTGCTGGATGTGTATGAACTCAGATTTTGTAGGAAGGTGTGGGAGATGAGTCTGGGTCAGCTTCTCTTGGTGGCTGACCTCTGGCGGCACTTGGGCCGCAAAGTACCTCGGTTTTTTAAAATCTTTTTTAGTTACCTTGATATGCACTGGAAAGACCTATCCTTGTCCCAGCTGATACACCTAATTTATATTATAGGTGAAAGTCGTCAGGTACCCCAAGACCTTATGCAAAAACTGGAATCGTTGATTCTCAAGTATATAGACTTGATCAATTTAGAGGAGATTGGTACGATCTGTTTGGGGTTCTTCAAATCAAGTAGCGGTCTCTCTGAATATGTCATGCGGAAACTTGGAGACTTGGCCTGTGCTGACATGCAGCATATGAGCGATTATGCCCTAGTGAGTGTTCTTAAAATGTTCCGTTTCACTCACGTGGATCACGTGAATTTCATGAAGCAATTTGGCCAGATTGCCCCCCAGCGAATTCCTCTTCTGGGAGTTCAGGGTGTCATGCACCTGACTCTTGCTTGCTCAGCCTTACGCATCCTCCATGAAGGGCTAATGAACGCTGTGGCTGCTTCTTTGCCTCCTCGGGTGGCATACTGTCGAAGTAAAGACGTAGCCAAGATTCTGTGGTCATTTGGAACTCTGAATTATAAGCCACCCAATACAGAAGAGTTTTATTCTAGTCTGATAAACGAGATTCACAGAAAGATGCCTGAGTTCAATCGATACCCAGAACACCTGCTTACCTGCTTGCTGGGCCTGGCGTTTTCTGGGTACTTTCCATTAGAGCTCATCAACTTTGCTTTGAGTCCCGAGTTCATCAGGTTAGCTAAGGCAAGAACTAAGTTCGAACTCACTAAGGAGTTGTGTACTCTTGATGGTACAGTTGGCGTTGAGTGTCTAGGTTATAGAGGCAATCGTCTTAGCGCTCACCTTCAGCAAGAGGGGTCGGAAATGCTGTGGAATTTAGCGAGGAGAGATATGTGCTCAAAGCCCGAATTCGCAGAAGCTCTCTTTTTACTGGAGAACATGTTGGGCGGGCCCCAGTACATCAAGCACCATATGATTTTGCCTCATACCCGATCTTCTGACTTAGAGGTCCAGCTTGACGGGAACCTGAAGCCATTACCATTTAACAGAGCAGCCGTACCAATTGAAGATGAAGCCAAGTTGAGGCTGAAGCATGTGGGAGTCAGCCTTACCGATGATTTGATGAATCAGCTGCTAAAAGGGAAATCAAGAGGACATTTCCAGGGAGAAACTGAGTCAGAGAATGAGCAGCAGGCAGGGATGTTAGAGAAGGCAGCCATAGGTTTGGGGAGCGCCGCTGGCAGTTGGGCGGACAGGTTGGGGGCCATGGAGATGGCGGGGCCTCGTCCCCCAGACTGCCTGCCGGCCCCGCAAGTGAAGCTGGCTATTCAGTTGACAAACAAGAACCAGTACTGCTACGGTTCCAGGGATCTGCTTGGGCTGCACAACATGAAGAGGCGGCAGTTGAAGCTGCTCGGGTACCGTGTGGTCGAGTTATTCCACTGGGAGTGGCTCCCGCTCCTGAAACGAACTCGCTTAGAGAAGCTGATGTTCCTCCACGAGAAGGTATTCTCGTCTCCTCTCTGAAGGGCTGTCAGGGACATTGTGACTCACAGATGCCATGGAGGCTCGCCGTACAAGGTGTTGGGAGACCGTCCCGAAAAGCCAGAATATGGGTTTGGTAATAAAATCCTCTCTTGGGGAGACTTAGCTGCGCTCTTGTCTACGCGGCAGAGCGAAGTCTACGCAGAGCGAAGTTAGTGTTACTGTGATCGAATTGTAACCTGGCCCAGCTGGACAAGTTGTTGCTCATTTGTGCGGGTGACTAATAAACTTCCTAATGTGCCCCATTTCCAAGTAATTCCTATCATATTTTTCTTACCGTCTCGACTGGCCTCACCTCACGATGATTTTGAATTTTTAAAAAAATTTTTTAAAGATTTTATTTCTTTGAGAGAGAGTGTGAGAGAGAGCATGAGAGGGGAGAGGGTCAGAGGGAGAAGCAGATTCCCCATGGAGCTGGGAGCCCGATGCGGGACTCAATTCCGGAACCCCCGGATCATGACCTGAGCTGAAGGCAGTCACTCAAGCAACTGAGCCACCCAGGTGCCCTGATTTTGAATTTTTAAGATAAAAGTGTAGTCAAGACATTGTCAAAGCCAGTTTTTTAAAAATGGTTCTCATATACTTTGTTTTATTTTTTTATTTTTTAAAGATTATTTATTTATTTATTTTGACGGGGAGGAGAGAGATCACAAGTAGGCAGAGAGGCAGGCAGAGAGAGAGGGGGAAGCAGGCCCCCTGCCGAGCAGAGAGCCCCATGTGGGGCTCGATCCTAGGAACCCCGAGATCATGACCTGAGCCGAAGGCAGAGGCTTTAACCGACTGAGCCACTCAGGCACCCCTCATATACTTTGTTTATATTTAAACAAAGACTTTTGGAGCATGTGACTGGCTCGGTCAGTGGAAGATGTGACTATTGATCTCAGGGTCGGGAGTTTAAGCCCCATGTTGGAGGTAGAGCCTACCTAAAAAATAAATAAAGTGAGAATCTTTTACAGATTCATACATTTCAGGATTCCGCCCCCTCCCCCATTCATGTTTTCTTATCCCTTTAAAATTAAAATCTCATTCTCATTTAGATTTCGTTGGTTGTCCTTAGTTGCTAGTTCTTTGTGTTTACAAGAGCCATTTCAGAATTAGCTTAAAATTGTCCTCTAGTCCCACCTCTTCTGCGTTTCTTCTTCTCTTGCATAAACTGTCTCCCCACCCTTCCCTCTGAATATTTTCTCCCTAAAATTGGACTTAGAGGAGTAGAATTTTTTTTTAAAGATTTTATTTATTTATTTGACACACAGAGAGAGATCACAAGTAGGCAGAGAGGCAGGCAGAGAGGGGGAAGCAGGCTCCCTGCTGAGCAGAGAGCCGGATGCGGGGCTCGATTCCAGGACCCTGAGATCATGACCTGAGCTGAAGGCAGAGGCTTTAACCCGCTGAGCCACCCAGGCGCCCTGAGGTAGAATGTTTTTAATAGGTAGCTGAGACAGGAAGGAAATGCATCATCTCCCATGTTAAACAGTCTGGTGGGCTTCAGGTTTGTCGTATTAGGGCCACATGCTAAAGAGATTGTATATGTAGAGTCTGTGTATTTAGATCTTGTATATATGTAAACAACTTAATGCAAGTAACTTTTGTAAACATTTGGGGTCTGAGAATTTTATAAAGAATCCCTCCCACTGATATTAAGGTTTCCTCTCAAAGGCCACGTCCCTGCCCCTGCCAAAATAGTAGCCCAGTTGGCTTTTGATCATGCTCTGTCATCTTCAGCAGCATTTTCCTCATAGCACTCAGCAGTATCGGAAATTACTCTGTTTACTTACTAGTTTCCCTGTTGGAAGGTAGCCCTTTGAGTTAACCGTGTCTAGTTAACTCATTTATCTGCGGTGCCCAGAATGAGTCGTGGCACAGAGATGATAATGTTTAGTGAGTGTGGTCTGGGAATTTGAGTGTTTACAGGGCACTGCTGGAGAATTGGGGTGGAAAGAAGGTGGGGGGGCGGGGTACAGAGAGTGGGTCTGGGCCATAACTTGGGGTCTTGCTAAAGAGCCTAAGTCTACAGGGGCTGGAGTGCCTCTAGAGGAGTTTCGGAATAATTGGGCAGATTCATGTTTTAGCAGTGAGGTTAGAAAGGATAGAACTAGATGGGGGGTCCCCACCAATGCACAGATAGAAGGGAGAATATTTCCCAGATGTGTGCCAGAGCTCAGGTGAGAGAGGTAATGAGGGCCAGAATGGGAATGGAAGGTCTGAGTTTCAGAGATGTTTGGAAGGAGAAAAAAGCAAGACTTGCTAATTGGTTGATTAGGGAAAGAGGATTTTTTTTTTTTTTT
>CM053610.1:23410173-23439317 GCA_028646535.1 Procyon lotor
AGCAGGCTCCCCGCGGAGCAGAGAGCCCGATGTGGGGCTCGATCCCAGGACCCCGAGATCACGACCTGAGCCAAAGGCAGAGGCTTTACCCCACTGAGCCCCCCAGGCGCCCCTGAGGTGGGATTTTTAGAGTTATGGGGTAGCTGAAGTTTGGAAGCCCTACGACTTGCCCTCATCCTGGTCACCTCCGCAGTCGGACCGCGGGAGCAGGTACTGGTGATAGCCGAGCCAGGGTTAAAGGCAGAGGGCGGGGTAGTTCTGAGGGTGGTCACTTCTGGGCAACTCGGTTTCACGCTGCCATTTACAATTGAGTCCTTGGGTACTTTTGAAGACTTTTCCATTTGGCTTCATACTCACAGGTAAGCCCTTCGTCGTGGCTCCCAGAGGACCCCCTGCCAGACTCGTTCTGGTCCTGGCATTTAAGTTCTCAGAGAAATGAATTTCATGATATGTAAGATAAATGAGAGTTAGAAGCCCTCAGTGTCAGGTGTCCCAAGAAGATAACAAGGAGATAGGAAGGAGGTAAAGGTTAGTGAAATCAGTAACTTCCCATTGGGGAATGAGATCAACACTTCAGGGAGCTGACAGTATTTCTCTGTGGGTTTGGTTTTGTCCCTGAAAGTCAGAAGGAGAAAAGGCTTAAGAAATGGACAGTGAGGGGGCACCTGGGTGGCTCAGGTCTGCCTTTGGCTCAGGTCATGATCTCAGGGTCCTGGGAACAAGCCCCGCATCGGTCTCTCTGCTCAGCGGGGAGCCTGCTTCCCCCCTCCCTCTGCCTGCCTCTCTGCCTACTTTGATCTCTCTCCTTTCTGTCAAATAAATAAATAAAATCTTAAAAAAATAATAGTGGACGGTGGGGTGGTGGTGATTGTAGACCAAAGGCCCTTTATCTGACTCATCTGAACCACCTCTCCGTATTGTGATGTAATAACACAGTTTCTGTCTCTTTGCTTGTTCTTAGCAAAGCCCTGTCCCATCAGGACAAAGCTGGGAGGACCGTGGCCTGCAGCGCCGGCTGACCTCGCCGTCGGCGCAGCCCTACACTTGCACATGCATTATGTCACCCTCTGTGTCACAATCATATCGATTTTCCTTTGGCATTTTGGGCTGGCTTTTCCAGAAGTGTTTGGTTTCCTTGGTCCGGGCTTTATATTCATTTTACTACTTCTATATTCAATTAAAGTCAGTGACTTAATTGTACATTGAAAACAAAACGAAAAAACGTAACAAGAAGCCCCCGCCCTAATTGGGCAGGAGAATTGAGGGCAGTGCTACTCTGAATATGCTCTGCTTTCCTGGACAAGAGGGGGCACATTTAGGGGCCCTGGGAATATTTGCAGGTGCAGTTCCTCATACACTCATTTTTGAGTTGTTGTGGAAAACAAGAAAACTGTCAGAAGCTGGAAACGTTGTTGACAGTCTTCCCTGGGGGAAAAAAAGAATTCTATAAACTAGACCATGTTGATTCCAGGCCAGATTCTAGAATATTCTGACAGAGATGGCATGCATGCCTCCAAAAGTGTGAAGTACTGAGAGTTTCAATACAGGTTCACAAAGAATAGGAGACTTTAGGCCACCGGTTCTCTACATCATCAGATTCATCTCCCTCTTTCTTTTTTTTTTCTTTTTTTTAAAGATTTTATTTTATTTGAGAGAAAGTGGGAGTGAGAGAGATCACAGAGGGAGAGGGAGATGAAGACTCCCCACTGAGCAGGGAGCCTGAAGTGGGGCTTGATTCCAGGACCCTGAGATCATGACCTGAGCGGAAGGCACCTGCTGTTCATGATAACACAGACCCCAGAAGATGGCCCTGTCCCTATTGGGCCAACAGTTTTTATTGTCTTGTCTGCCAGATAGAAAAACATAGAATGCCTGGGGCGCCTGGGTGGCTCAGTGGGTTAAAGCCTCTGCCTTTGGCTCAGGTCATGATCTCAGGTCGCACATCGGGCTCTCTGCTCAGCAGGGAGCCTGCTTCCCTCCTCCCCTTCTCTCTGCCTGCCTCTCTGCCTGCTTGTGGATCTCTCTCTCTCTCTCTCTCTGTCAAATAAATAAATAAATCTTTAAAAAAAATAAAATGAAATGTAAACAATGAGAAGAGTCCAAAAACCACCACTGAGAAACAGAAAATCTCAGACTTGGAAAGCACCTTAAAAGGACCTCTAACCCAAACAGCGACTTACTGCCCAGTGTCCAGGCTGGGGAGATGGGTGCGGGTGGTCAAAAGGTACTAACGTGTGCCCGATGCGGGGCTCAATCCCAGGACCCTGAGATCGTGACTTGAGCCGAAGGCAGAGGCTTTAACCCACTGAGCCACCCAGGTGCCCCTGTTTTCATTTTAATAAGAAGATGGAATCGCAGTAACAGGTGTTAAATGACAAAGATGCCTAGGACTCTGATTATTTTCCGTGACCTGTTCTGTTCGGAAGCCTCTGGCTGAGTAGTTCTGTTCTCGCTGCTCTGCCACCTTGACCCTCCCTTTCCCCGGGGGAGGGGGGAGCCCCTTGCAGAGCTGACGGGCCCTTGCCTCCCCGGGGTCCAGCTGTCAGCTGGAGAACCCGCAGTCTCAGCCAACCCACGCAGGCTGCAAGAGACAGCTCCTCTGTGGGGTTGCCTGGCCGCCTCAGTCATTGGAGCCTGAGACTCTTGATCTCGGGGTTGTGAGTTCGAGCCCCGCGTTGGGGGTGCGGATCACTTAAATAAAACTTAAGGAAAAAAACCAACTCCTCTGCAATTTTTTGGTGACTCATTCTTCCCCAACATCACACGTATGATGCGATGAGACCATGACTGTGTGCGTGGAAGTCTTTCTTACCCTGTTTGATTCTCTTTCCTTCGGAATCAATGCCTAAAAGTTTAGAATTGAACTTTAACTTGTCTAACACCAAGTTCTGTTTTTTATTGAAGGCTGTTTCTGATGCTTGGAAGCTACCCTTTCAGCCACAAAGATGGTCATCAATCTTTGCCTCCCACAGTTCAGACCAAGAGTTTATTGCAACCAGGTAAACAAAACGAGTATATGCACATAAATATACGATGGCCGCTTTTCATGTTTTTCCCCATTCCTGCCTTGCGTACGTGGAGTTGATTTGGGCTGGACTTGATTTGGGCGAAATGTGCTTTCACTTTCTCTGTTTTAGATCCCACCAGGTGAGACTTAGGTAAGCATGGGTCAGGCCACACCTCTAGAATCACACAGCACTGTTAGAAGGTGGAGCTGTGGCTCATTTTCTGGAGGGTCATGTTCATTGTGCTCTTCCCTCTGATGATAAAATTTAATTCCGCTCAAAGTCCTAGTGAAGGTAGAGATTCTGTCTCTCCCCTGCCATTCTTCCTACTTACTTCTCCCGCTAGAAATAATGGCTTGTATTTGTTATTTGGATTCCTTCTTTATTACTTGAATTAAGCTGCTTCCCCTTTTGTACAGAGGAGGTTCTCTCTCCATAGCCCAGAGCAAGGAGTAAGGAGACTGCAAGGGGAAATCTGATCCCCCCCTTAATTTGGACCTTCTGCACACAGCGTACTATTATTTCAGGTTCCCAGATTGTGAAACTGATTTTTTCCGACAGAGATACAAGCTCCCCCCCTCTATCTGAAAAGAACATTCCTATGAAACCTTTCATAAGCTGAAATGGTGTAAGATGAAGAGTATCCCCTGCCTTCCAGAAGTTCACTTTAGGCCACTTTGCTTTTATAAAAGACTTATGTTAGTGTGGTAACGACTTTTTTGGTAAAAACAAAAATTCTCTGGATTCTGGATTTCTTTTGGTTAGCAAAAACAAGTACTAATGTAGGTCTTTCATAAAAGCAAAGTGGTGTGATGTGTAGTTTCAGAGGCGGGGTGGTGGTGAAGTACCTGTATCTTAAAATCTCTACCAGTCATAACAAATACTAGAAATTTAAGATGGGAAAAAGTTACCCACTCTCCCACCCCATAGCATATTTACTGTTCTAGATTTCCCATAGTATGGTGGTCCTTGTTTCTGAACACACTTTTTTTTTAACCAAGTCCGACAATCACAGATGTACCAGAAGATTGTTCATTGTGTCTTAGGGAAACTGTTAGAATTGGTAGAGTCCAAGTACAAAATTAAGAACTTTAATGAACATCTTTGTTTTCCCATGAAACTCTATGGTTTCATCTTCTGAAATAAAAAAAAAACCCACTAGTCCATCTGCCCTTTTATTTTGAAGAGATTTTTGGTTGGGCTGAGCAGAGTTTTGTTGCTCATATTTTAAAATTTTTTTTAAGTTAGTTTTTAAATTATTTTAATTTTTAATTAATTTTTTTTTAAGATTCCACGTATTTATTTGACAGAGAGAGACAGCGAGAGAGGGAACACAGGCAAGGGGAGTGGAGAGGGAGTAGCAAGCTTTCCCATAGAGCAGAGAGCCCAGTGCGGGGCTTGATCCGAGGACCCTAGGATCTTGACCCGAGCTGAAGGCAGACGCTTAACGACTAAGCCAGCTAGGCTTAGTATTTTTTAAGGATGGGCAATACTTGGGTACAAATGGCCCTCAGCCTTTGACCTGATCTTAAGTGCCTCCTCCTCCACCCCCCACCCCCCCAAATAGGAGAATTTGGTGTAATAGAGGCCATTTTAAATGAGGAACTTAATACTTTCTTGAGGGGCGCCTGGGTGGCTCAGTCGTTAAGCGTCTGCCTTCAGCTCAGGTCATGATCCCAGAGTCCTGGGATCGAGCCCCACATGGGGCTCCCTGCTCAGCAGGAAGCCTGCTTCTCCCGCTATGATTCCCTCTGCTTGTGTTCCCTCTCTCGCTGTGTTTCACTCTGTCAAATAAATAAAATCTTAAAAAAAAAAAAAAATACTTTCTTGAAATAATTTTCTTAGAAGTGGCAAGTTTTTTTTTTGTTTTTGTTTTTTTAGAAGTGGCAAGTTTTTGAAAACTAGTTGTCTTCGTTTGGATCTCACCAAATGAATGCATCTCATATTTGTCATTAACTCTAGATATCAGCTGATGGTTACGAAGTAGAAAATCTCATCTCTGAAGACCTCACAAAGAGAAGTCGTGGTTTTAGGACAGAGTATTTCATGAAGCCACCAGTCTATGTGATAGTTTCCTTTCCCTTCAGTGTGGAAATCTGTAGGATTAACGTAGACCTCGCAGCTGGGGGAGGCCAGAATGTCACAGGCCTGGAAGTGTACACGGCCGCCTCGGCCAGCACAGCCTCCTGGAGCGCCGCCGAGTGCCGGACCCCGGGCCCCGCGGAGCCCTCCGTCCGGGACAAGGAGGCGTTCACCTTGGTAGGCAAAGTCTTACTGAAAAATCAGAGCCAAGTGGTGTTTAGCCACAGGGGCTTCAAGGCCAGGCCGCCTTTTGGCCCAATGGAAGCCACACTCCCCTCGCCCGCTGTCGTGGCACAGGAGCTCTGGAATAAAGGGGCCCTTTCTCTTAGCCACGTGGCCCACCTCAAGATCTGCATCACGCATGTGACAGGCAGCGGTATCCCTTGCATCAAACGGCTGGAAGTGTGGGGCCAGCCGGCTAAAACCTGCTCTCAGGAGGTGACAGACAGCGTCCTGCTGCTGGCCTCGGAGAGCCTCCCTCAGGACTTGGCTCCGCAGGCCCCGGCCTTGCCCATGGAGGGTGACTGCGACCCCGGAGGCCTGTCTGAGGGCCAGCGGGCCCCCTCCAGCCTGCAGGAGCTGGCCGAGGCGATCCGGGACGTGCCCGAGGAGTTCCTGGATCCCATCACCCTGGAGATCATGCCTTGCCCCGTGCTGCTGCCCTCGGGCAAGGTCATCGACCAGAGCACGCTGGAGAAGTGTAACCGCAGCGAGGCCGCGTGGGGCCGCGTGCCCAGCGACCCCTTCACGGGGGTGGCCTTTACTCCGCACTCGCAGCCCCTGCCTCACCCCTCCCTGAAGGCCCGGATCGACCACTTCCTGCTCCAGCACTCCGTCCCTGGCTGCCAGCTGCTCGGGAGAGCGCACACCGCGGCGGCGGTGACACCGTCTTCCGTTGCTCTGCCCCCTCGGAAGAGGAAGATGGAGCAGGCCGAGCCCGCCCCGGACGGGAGCCCCGGCGTCCACGCTCCCTGTTTCTCCACCACAAGCCTTCTGGTCTCGCCCGCTACCTCAGAGCCCACGGCCAAGAAAGCGAAAGCTGCCAGCGAGCTGGGGCTGGCGCACATGGACTGCTCCGCAGGTACTCGGCGTCCTCCGTCCTTGTCCGTGGGCAGCCCCGCGCTTCCCAGGTGACGCTGGGCACCGCGCCCTGTGCCCCCTGCCTCGCCGCCTCAGGCTCCCCCCGCGCGATCGCGTAGCTTCTCTGGTCAGGAATGCGGCGGGGTTTGGCTGGTGCTCCGCTTCGGGGTCTCCGGCCGCCGCGGTCCGAGTGTGTGTGACCACGATGCACCCGACGGCCTCGGCTAACCCAGTCGCGGGGGCGCGTCCCGTCGCGCTTGCTGCATCCTGTTAGGAGCGAGTCACCAAGTCCAGCCCCCGCTCAAGGGGAGGGGGACCGGGGAGCCCAAGGCAGGAGTTTCTGGAGGTGGACCCCGTTGGGAACCATTTCAGATGCTGTCCCGCACCTTTGGTTCCTATTTTGTTCAGTGGTGGTTTTTTGGTTTGTTTTTATTCAATGTTTTTATCGAAGACTGGTGGTTGAATTTTGTCTAATGCCTTTTCAGTGTCAATGGAGAGGATGCCACGATTTTTCACCCTGAGTTCTTTTAATGTGAGAAAATACATTAATAGGCTTCTAAATATTAAGCCAGTATTGCATTCCCGGAAGAGATTCCATTTGGTCGTGCTTCTTTTAGTGTTCGGCTTGGTTCGGTTTGCTAGGGTTTTATTTTGGATAATTTGGGCCGTCATGTATGTGTGTGTGTATGCGTGGGCACATGCCATCTTTGGTCGTGTTTTGTTATCAAAGATTTATTTGCTCCATACGAAGAATCAAGAAATTTTTCCTTTCCTGAACTTTAGAACAAAACAGTAGTATTAGGATCTTTTACTCCTTTCCGTATCTGATTGAATTTGCCCGTGACTGCCTGTGCCGCACTTTTGGAGGTAGTAGCTGTTTGACACTTTCTTTCTCCTTATGAAAATTAGTCTGTTTAGACTTTATCATTCTTCTAATTTCCTCTCTTACTATAAAAACCCTAGGTAAATAGCGTGCTTAAAAGGTTACGTCTGGTTTTGAGTATAAGTTTTAGTTAACGTGACCCTCAGAAACTCCTGGAAGCATTTGAGGTGCAGTCCCTGATGTCTCTGAGGTCTCCGGTGTTGTTGGCCTTGACAGATTTGTTGGTGACATAGGACCGTGCTGACCTGTGCTTCAGGGCCCCAAGCAAGTCCTACGAACTGTAGACAAAGCCTTCTACTCCCTGCTTTAGGGCAGTGTTGTGACCCCTGCTACTGGGCGGGTCTCTGGGTTCCTTCTTGGACAGCTGCCCCCCTCCCCCATTGTCTTCACCCTCAGCCCACTGCTTGGCTTTCTGTGGACCACACGGAGAGGGTCCCTTAGATCATGGAGTGGGCAGAGTGAGGTCTCTGTTATTCCACTTGGTAATGACCGCTTTGCTTTACTCAGCAGGAGGGAGAGGACACAAGTGCCCAGAGGTGCAAGCCAGGGGCCCTGCGGAGTGTTGAGGGCCCTGGAAGGGAGGAGCCTGAGGACAGGGAGCAGGGGCACGAAGCTGGGTGGTGGCCGGGTCATTTCCTTGGCCTGCAAGACCTACAGAAAGTAGGGTGCAGTTCCGCAGCGGAGCCACCAGGCGGCCCGGGCCTGGCCGGCGGTTTGTCCAGGAGGAGGAAAGCTAGAGCCGAGCCCAGGAACCCCGGAAGCCGGCTGGGGTGGGTGCCCCGGGCTGCAGCTGCTGGTCTTCGGTCATCACCGTCCACCAGCGGACATTAGGGAGGGGGCGCTTCACATCTGTGTCCGTTGGAAGCTGGAAGTGCTATGCAAGTAGTCAGTCCTCCAAGGACTTATGGTTGCTCTGCTCTTTTGCTGAACCTCTCTCTGGATGTTGCGGTCTGTGCATCTCTTGTCAGGTCCGGTGTCCCATGAGCAGAAGCTGTCACAAAGCTTGGAAGTTGCCTTGACGTCAACCCTTGGCTCCATGCCCTCCTTCACGACTCGGCTGACCAGGGGGCAGCTCCAGCACCTGGGCACGAGAGAAGGCGGCACCTCGTGGAGGCCAGGCGCCGGCTCGGGTAACCAGGGCCCATCTGTCTCCCGGGAACCCTGGGACAGGAGGCTGGGCCTCGCCTCCGGGGCCCTGCGGACTGCCATGCCGGCCTCCTCGGCCCCAGCACTGGGCCTCGGGGAGACCCCGGTTTCCTTCCTTTTCCAGGGGGAGTTGAGGGGCTCCGGTGACGTGTAACTCTTCACAAGAAAGGCTTTCTTTGGTTAAGTCTTAGTCTGTGGACTTAGGGCTTGGCAGCCCTGTGGTGTTTCGTGTTTCTCCTTGTTTGCTTAGTTTCCCTATCTAGTCTGTCTCCCATCTGACACCTGGGTAGTTTATCTCATGTAACTGTGGAGGGAGTTTGGGGTTGTCCTCTTCATCCCTTCCTGTCAGCATTGTCCTTGTTGTTTCAGCCAAGAACCGGGGCAGCTTACTGAGCCAGTTTTTGCCTACCCTGACTCTGGGGCCACACTGGATAGAATCAGCTAGGACACGAAGTGAGAGAACCCGCTGGAACGCTGGGACAGTTTTTACAAGGCGAAGCCTGAAGGAGCTCGTGCTAAGGCGGACGCTCCACTCTCGTTGCCCACCCAGAGCCGGGCCGTTCTCTCCTCTGGATCCCGGGCCATCTTACCTCTTCCGCTTCTCGTCCCCGGCCCTCTTGTCTCTGATTATGTTTCTTCCCTGGCCGCCCCCAGAACCTTCTTGTCCAGGTGACCAGTGGTTTCCATGGACTTCAGACCCAGGGGTCGCTCACCCTCTCAGCAGTGTCTCATGCGGCTAGCCAGCCCTGCCTTCCCGAAACACCTTCTGTCTTGGCCTCCCGGATGTACACTCCACCATCCCTTCACAGTTTCCACTGCTGATTCTTCCATCTCTTCCGGACTCTGGTCGTGGACCCTCTCCTCTGTCATCTCTGTCAGCCCAACAAGAGCCCACCGGCCGGTGACTGCCCTTGATCACCTGCAGCTCCTTCCTCTCCCTGGAGCTCAGACCCCGGCCTCCCTGACAGCTGCCTGGCCCCTCCCCTTGGGAAACTCATGGGTATTTCTTGAGTGGAATTCTAACTCAGAACTGCAAACACCCTCCAGAGGTTGCCCCCCACCTCCCACAACCCCGGTGCTGATAAACAGCAGCCTCTTCTACCCTTTGGTCAGGCCTGTAACGGGGACATCATCCTTGGTTTCCTTCAACATTCCTGATAGCCATTCATCCTCAAGTCCTGTCGGTCCTCCTCCGGGTGGACCTCGGAGCCCTGTCCTCTGCTGCCCCCGCCCCCCGCAGCAGCCCTGCGGCTCCCCGGTAGCCCCCCTTGCCTGTTGCTCCCAGGGCTCGGAGGAGCCCTCGTGTGCTCTCAGCCAGCTCGTGGCACTGCACTTCTTAGACGCCTCTCAGGGCATCCAGTTGAGCCTGGAATCCTCCCGCTGCCCGCGGAGTCCTGCGCCCCCAGCCCGCCCCCCGCCTCAGTCTCACCCGAAGCCAGTCTCCTACGTCACACCTCTGGGTCCTGTCTCTAGTGGACTGGCCATTCTCTTGGTTTGGTTTGGTTCTGAACTAGCCATTCTTTGTACTTGCTGTCCCTTTCTTTCTGCATGGCTGGTCCCTTTTCTTCCCCCAAGAGACCCCCCCCCTCCTCCAGAGGGGTGTCAACTGGGGAAGAAAGCAGCCTCCTGAGAGAGGCAGGGAAAGAGGAGCCTGCAGCACAGGAAGGGGACTGGCAGCTCAGGAGGGGGGCCGGGGAAGAGAAGCAGGCGCTGGGCGGCTCAGCCCCGCCCCTTGGTGCCCCCCCTTCCTCCACTGACCTTCGCGGCCCTGCTGCACCTGACTGCTCTCTCTGCTTTGTCCTTGTCTTGTGGCCTCTCGCTTTGTAGTTTCGTTGTCAGGATGAGCTTGCGCCCCACTCTGACCTTGGCAGCCTGTCCCAGTGATAGGTCAGTCCTGCTCGGAGACCAGGAGGGAGGGCTCGCTGTGACCCACCTGCCCGCAGAAGCCAGCTCTTTCTTGAGCACCCATTGAAGTACCAAGATTTAATCATTGAGGGGAGGCCTCCGGCTCCCCAACAGCCTGTCCTCCCAGATCAGCTCCCTTCATCAAGGAGGAAGTGGCCCCCGGAGGGATAAAGCCGCTGCGCTGCGGCAGGGGTCGGGGGTGGGGAAGCTTCTCGTCCCACTCAGGGGCATCTGCACGGCCATCTGGACGGCCGGAGCCTGACCCAGGGGGGCGGCTTGCCCTAACCTTGGCCTCTTTTCCTTCCTCACTTACCAGAGCAGCCTGGGAGCGTCCCGGGCCCCGAGTGCGCCTCCTGCAAGAGAGTGTTTTCTCCCTACTTCAAAAAGGAGCCCGTGTACCAGCTTCCCTGTGGCCACCTCTTGTGCCGGCCGTGCCTGGGTGAGAAGCAGCGCTCCCTGCCCGTGGCCTGCACAGCCTGCCAGCGGCCATTCGCCAGCCAGGACGTGCTGCGGGTCCACTTCTGAGTCATCAGCCTCAGCCTAAGACCCATCGAGGGGAGCTCCCGAGATCTTGCCAGGTCCCAAGCACAGAGGGGCCCTTTCTTCCCCCGGAGCTTTCCCTTTGTCCCCTTCCACAGCGTAGCACCCGGGCTAGGGCCAGAGTGCGGGGTGGGAGGGGGCACTCCTCTCCTGCTCAAGTGGCAATAGGATCACAAAGCCATAGTTTGGGCTGGGAGGGATGGGGGACCTATCCCTGCCCTCCTGAGCCTCCCTGCCACCCCCCCACCCCTGCCAGAGCCCAGAGCCTGTGAGAGCTGGCCCCACCCTGCTGGGGGCCCCCCTCACATCACCCACACACACACCCCGGCCCACAGGGTGGGTGTGAGTGGAGCACAACAGACCGTGGCTCGGGATCCCGAAGACAGCCTCCGCCTTCGGTGTCACCCCGGAGTGCTCCGTGGCGGTGGTCTCAGTGACTGACTCAGCCCCCGACTGGCAGACCACTCCGAGCCTTAATAAAGCGATGGTTGACATCTGTCCGCTGTGGGCTTCCTTCTGACAAAATGCCTGTGTGTCATCATATGTCTGGCACCCAAACAAAGTGGGGCTGTCACAGGGCAGCCTCAGGCCATCGAGGCAACCCGGTCGGGCTACAGTTCAGTCGGTGGCCCGGAGGGACAAGAAGTCACGTTTCCGGACGCATCTGACATATGAGGGTTTGCTCGTGGGTGCCGGGCGCCCATGGCGCCGCGTTCGGCCCAGCCGGTGGCGCTGCCGTCTGAGGCCAACGGAGCTTCCTGCGCGGGGCCCCTGTCAGGAGAAGCACTTGAACAAGTAGTCCACGTTGTTTTCGCTCAGAATTTAGTTTTGTGGCGTCCCAGGGGAAACTACTCCTGCAGCTGTTTACTGCGTGGAAGATTCTAGTCGCCGGAAGAACGTCCATGAGAAAGTGCGCCGGGCTTTTCCTCACCCCCTTGTGAGTCCGTAGGCAGGAGGGCCTGGCGGTGCTGCGGAGTCGGCATGAGCTTCCACGCAGTTTCTACGGCCGGCACCTGTGGGCAGGCCGAGGGGCCTCAAGCTGCCCCGAAATCCCGGCCGCCTCTCCCCCTCCCACCCCCCCACGGGCCTGCTGCCTCCTCTGCGCTGGGGGCGTGAGGGGCAGGGAAGGAGGCAGAGCTATAGTCTTATGCTGGCCGCTTATTAAAAACTGATTCTTGGACTCTAGTCCAGACCCAGGAATTTCGAGATCTGGGGGTGGGGCTAGAGACTCCCCGGAGATTTGTGTATCCCCAAAGGAAATTCCTTCCATCTGCCGCTCTGCGGTGCTTCCCTTCACACAGCCTCACCTGAGACTTCAGGGTCTGCACTGGTGGGCTTTCCTCTTAGCCAGTGAGGCTCCGGGTCGCCTTTTGACTTTAAAGGTCTGGGCCCTTCCACATTCTTGCCTTATTCTCCGGCATCCTTGTATTGTTAAGAAAAGCCCCACCTGGCGTTTGCAGCAGAAGCCGTGCTAGGGGTGGGAGCATTCCTGTCCTCAGCCCGGGGTGGCCTCCGGGGGGGAAGGCAGCCCACTCAGCCCTCCGGAGCAGGTTCACCACTCAGGAGCCCTGCCCTCAGGGGTGGGGTGGGGGGGCATCCTGTCCACCCCACTCCAGGGAGCCAGAGGCAGCTGCTTCCCAGGTGGGGTCTGCAGGAGGCCTGCCTGGAGAAGGGCAGCGCTACCTCCCGCTTGGGGAGGGGCCTGCTGATCTGCATTTCAAACCAGCTTCTGTTCCCCAGATGGCCTTGGTGGGAAACCAGGCTTGGGGAAGACAGGTCCTGGCCTGTGCCCAGGCGGAGCCGCACCCACATCCTTGGACATGCATCCGCTTTGATCTTACTTTGTCTTTTAAGCTCTATACCCATCGTGGGGCTTGAACTCACAACCCCAAGATCAAGAGTCAGCCGACTAAGCCAGCCAGGTGCCCCTGTATCTTATTTTAAAGAGTCCCCCAAGAGGATGTGGTCTTTACCACCCTTGCCCGAAACAACACCAAGCGTGGCTGGGCTGATTCTCTCCCCTAGAAAATGGGAATAACAGCTCTCTTGCCGCCAGTGAGGCTCAGAGGGCAGTTTATTTGTCAGCGGCGCCCCAGGCCAGACACGGAGCAGCCGCCCAGTGAGTCCGGAGTTGGGTCCCACTGACTCCGGGAAGACTCCGGAGCACAAAGCCTCGATGTGGCCCACTGCCGCCTCGCCCGGCCAAGGGTCCTGTGGGGACACACGTCTTCTGCTTTTCTCCGTCGTGTACTGGACACCAAGCCAGTGTGGGGTGTGCAGCTCTCCGTCAACAAGGGGCCGGGCCCCAGATCTCCATCCCCGAGGAGCAGGGCCACCTGGCGTCCTGGGCATCCTCTCCGCGGGGCTAAGGAAGGCTTCGGTCTTTGGCCGCTCTGTGCCTGGGTTCGGGGACCCGGCCAGCTCGCTCCAGGCCGGGGCCCGCCAGCCCCGGGGGACAGCGGGAAGGAGGGCTGCTCAGAACAAGTCCTGAAGGTAGAAGAAGTAGAAGAACCAGCCGGCCAGGAAGAACATGAGCATGTGCTCGGTGCTCACAGAGTACTCCATCTCCCGGCACCCCGGCCGCAGCACCCTGCAGCACCTGGGGCCCCGAGCCTCCCATGGGTCTCCAGCCCGAGGCCGCTGCGCCACCAGGAGCTTTTCCATCCCCAAGGAAACCAGCCCTCTGCCTTGGGGGTTGCTGTAAGTAGGTCTGCAGACAAAGAGACCTGCCCCTGGAGGAAGCTGCCGCTGCCTGGCTGCTGGCCTCCCGCCGGCGGCGTTGTGATACCGGGCTGGCTGCCATTGTGAGAGCTGCGGGCGGGGCCGTCCCCTCCCTCGCAGGTGCCCCCTCCTCCCTCCCGCCCTCTCCCAGCTGCTCCCCAGCCCCTCCGCTGCTTGTGCCGCGCCCCCCTCCCCCCGACCCCAGCCTGCTTGCCCCTGCAGATCTTTCCTTTCAGTTCTAGGCTGAAAGGGGCTGGCCGGGTTGGGGATCAGCCAAAGATGCTCCGTCCAGCCACGTGGAGAGGCCACATCGGGCTCCACCCCGTGGTAATGCACTCCCTCTCTTGCAAAGAAGTGCCACGACGGTTCAGAGGGGTGACGAGACCTCCAGAGTGGCTCGGGGATGAAGGAAGAAGAGGCAGCCTGGTGACCTCTGGCAAGTTTCCTCCACCAATATTGTGCCAGTAGCAAGACGATGCTACCCACAACCATATTATTGAGGCGGGACCACACAAACATTCTGGGTTTCTTCCCCCTTACAGTATCTTCCTGTAAAGGGGGGGAATATGTGTACGTGCTGTGGGTCCTTTCCCTTACCATTTTTTTTTTAACATGGGCATTTGCCCTTGTCTTAGCCACTATTCTTATTATCAAAATCAGTTGGAAAAACAAGCCAGAATAACCAGGAAAACCCTGAAAATGAAGAACAGCTTGGGTTGGGTGGGGAGAACTAACCCTTGACTGCACAGTCCAATAAAACAGAATTAAAAAATCCAGCCGACCAACAGGGAAAGATGGATCTTTCCCGAAGTGGTGCTAGAGCTGCCGGGAGAAGGAAACCATCCAAGAGCTAGAAGAAAGTGGAAAATGAGGGGATGCCTAGGAACCTGGGAGTGAGGAAGACCCTCCTTATTCAAAATCTAGATACAGTGAAGGAGAAGATTGTCAAATCTGACTACATTGAAATTAAAAACAAAAAAACCTGGTACAGGGGCGCCTGGGTGGCTCAGTCGTTAAGCGTCTGCCTTCGGCCTAGGTCAGATCCCAGGGGCCTGGGATCGAGCCCCGCATCGGGCTCTCTGCTCTGCAGGAAGTCTGCTTCTCCCGCTACCATTCCCTCTGCTTGTGTTCCCTCTCTCGCTGTTTCTCTCTGTCAAATAAATAAAATCTTTAAAAAAAAAAAAAAAAAACCTGGTACAACGAAAAAACGTAAATTACAAGCTGGGAAAATATATTTGTAACATGTATGACAATGGTTCCTACAGAGCTTCTAAAAATAAAGATTCATAAGGAAGTGCACACGGCCTCTTAAACATGTCAAAAGATGCTCAGCCTTGCTCACAATATGATAAAAATAAAAGCAACCGTGGGCCGTCATCTCTTGGTTCGCAGATGGGCACTCGTCGACGTCGGGCCGCACTCTGCCGCTGGGGCTGTGGGCTGGCAGGTGCTGCGGTGCCCCGCGGGTGGCAATGCGAGGGGTCCGAGCTCTGCCAAGGGCAACGTGACAGTTTCTAGCGGAGTCACGTGCACGCGGACCCTCTAACCCCGCCATCCCGCTCCTAGGATTCTAGCCCAAAGATCCCCTGGCAAAACTCGGAGAACAATTCTGGCGCCACCGGAAGCGGCCGGCAACCTGAGCCCCGGGCGCAGGTCTCCCGCGGGGCCGCCGTGTCGCCCCCTTGCGGGGGGCCCAGGAACAGGTGGTTTACACGCACGTGATCGTGCGGATGTTTTCAAGGCGGCTATGGAGACTCTGAACATCACCTATGTGTGTTTAAGAAAAAAACACAAACTTTGCATTCCAAAGGGTTTTTCTAAAGTTTTTAAAAAAGTTTCTACGAGAGGCGCCTGGGTGGCTCAGTGGGTTAAAGCCTCTGCCTTCAGCTCAGGTCATGATCTCAGGGTCCTGGAATCGAGCCCCACATCCGGGCTCGGCTCTCTGCTCAGCGGGGAGCCTGCTTCCCCCTGTCTCTCTGCCTGCCTCTCAGCCTACTTGTGATCTTTCTCTCTGTCAAATAAATAAATAAAATAAAATTTAAAAAAAGTTTCTAGTATTCAGTACACTCTAGCGGGTGGCGCGGGAGGCATCCTGCTCAGTGCTTTATTTGTATGACCTCATTTAATCCTTGCAGCTTTTTTTTTTTTTTTTAAGTAAGCTCTCCAGCCAACGCGGAGGGCTTGAACTCACGACTCCGAGAACTGGGGTCGCATGCTGTACAGACTCGGCCAGCCAGCTACCCCCACCCGCACCCAATCCTTAATTCCTGAAGGAGGAAACTGAGGCCCAGGTCCAGGAAGAGCTCAGCTGACTGACTCCAAGGCCACACCTAACCCCTGGGATGCTCTACTGGTGACAGGGGCTGCCAAAGAGCAGACTCAAGTCCCCTCTATAGGGGTGGCCTGGATGTTGTCACCACATGGTCCCTGAGGACTCCTCCAGTGAACTGGGACCCCAGGCAGGGCACAGAGGCACCACCACTAGCACTGGTCTGGTGGCCGGCTGGGGGCGCGGGGCGAGCAATTCCTTGACCTACAGGGGCCTTTCTGCTCCAGCCCAAGTCCACCATACAAACTAGAATCAGACGCGCCCAAAAAAGTCTAATTCTGGAATAACAACTCTCTACAAGCTACAGCACAGCTTTCGAACATTAAAGAATATTACACCTCTAGGCACAAAAATAAAAGCTGTTCCCCCCAACAAAGACTCAGCACAGTTCACTTCATGTAAGTGAAGAAATCTGGTTGAAATGTGAATGGAAAAGTACCCGTCCTGCGCGGCTGCGGAAGGAGGAGGACGTGGGAGGAGCATGGAGCCAGACAGGGAAGGAGCAGGTGCAGGGTGGCCGCGGAATGGTCTGTGGCAGGCTGCGGTCCCGGCAGCGAGGGACTGGCCTTCCCGCCCCCCCCACCCCTGCACTGGGCTTGCCACCCCGCAGACAGCACCCCCAGGTGCGCGGTGCGGAGGGAGACGCTGTTTGGAAGAGAAACCGGAAGAGTGGGAAACAGTAACCCAATGAGCCCTTCGTGGTCCTGCTGGGGTGGGAAGGCATGAAGGATGGACAGACTGGGGGACCGTCCCAGGAAGGTCAGCGTTGGGAAGGCGGCCAGTCTGATAGCCTCTAAACCACTGGACAGAACTGGGTTTGAAAAGATAGTGGGTAGGGCACCCCTTCCCCTGCTGGCTCAGTCAGGGGAGGGCGGGGGGAGCATCTGAGTCTTGATCTTGGAGTTGTGGGTTCGAGCCCCATGTTGGGTGTAGAGATTAAAAAAAAAAAGAAAGAAAGAAAAGAAAAGAGAGGTGGGTAGAGAATCAGGGTTGGGGGGGCAGAGACAGGCTGGCCTCCCCTCCCATGGTTCCCGATACCCTCCCCTTGGGTCCAGGGCCCAGACATCAATCGTGACTCAGCTGATGAAATGCAACCCCATGGCTCATTAATTAGGAAGCCTGTAATTAGCCTGTCTCAGGAACCAAGATCCTCCAGAGAGAACCCCTCTCTCCTGCTTTCCTTTCCCTCCCACCCAAAGGATGAGATCAGGCTTGGGGGGATCTGGCCCCTGGGAACGAGGAGGGGCAAGGGAGCATGAACACCAGGGGAAATGAGATGCTGGGGCACGCGTTTATGCATGAGATGGCCTTGCACATTGACCCCAGGTAATGAGGCGACGGAAATGACAGTAGGCGCCTCCACCCTGAAGGTTTCTGGGGGCAGGCTGGGTGCGGCTGGCTAGATCTGGCCCTGCTGGGTCCACTTACCGCCTGCAAAGCCAGCGTTCAGCCTTAAGGCCAGCCGTGCCGGGGCAAAAGAAACAGATTCAGCAACCCAAATGCCCTTTCACCCCGGGCTGTTCCTCAGTAACACCTCCTAACCGCCCCCCTTCCTCCGTCCACCTCCCACGCCACTACTCTGCAGCTGATCCGTCTCCTCCCTTTCCCAGACTCCTTGGAAAAATCCATCTCAAACTTAAGTCTACGTCCTTCCTCCTGACTTCATGCCACTGGACTATTTTATTTATTTTTTTGAAGTTTACGTTTAAGTGATCTCTACCCCCAGTGTGGGGCTCGAACTCACAACTCCAAGATCAAGAGTCCCATGCCTTCCCGACATTTCTGGAACACTCTTAAAGCCCTCATTTGCTAGACCGCTCCTGAAGCACTCCAGAGGCTGGAAAGCTCAAGAGGTCCGACTAGCCCGAGGCCACCAAGCTGTGACTAGCCATGCGGAGAGGCCACAGGGCGGCAATGTTCCAGGTGGCAGTCTCAGCCGAGCCCAGCCTGTGGGTCAGCTCCGCCCCGGTGCCCAGGCATGGGAGTGGAGAAGTCTCCAGATGATTCCAGCCCCTAGGGACACACACTTTCCAGCAGAGGCCCCATCACTGTGCAGCAGAGAAAACTGTCCTTGCCGTGCCCTGTTTGGACTCCCGACCTTCAGAATCGAGGATCATAAGATGGTGGTGGTTCCATGTCGGTGTCTTTTGGAGAGGTTTGTCGCACAGTGGAAGTAACGAACAAGGACAAGATCCTAGACTGCTGTATGGAGAGAGCTGGCGGGGCGGGGGGTGGGGGTGGGGAGCCCGGGAGGCAAAGCAGAGTCGTCCTCAGCCCCGGGGGGTGGGGAGGCCCAAAGATGTCCCTCTGCTGAGCCTTCCCATTCCTCGTCTGTTCACAGCGCGGAGGGAGGACGGTGACACTCGGCCCAGGGCTGGCCACTAACTCAGGCATCTCCGCCAGAGCCACCGCAGGGCCCGGGGACCCACTGCAGAAAAGAACACTGTCTAGAGGGGCGGAGAGCCAGGGAAACACGTGACCCAAGCATTCTTGGGGGACATGTCCACTTGGGGGCGGGGGAGGTCAGTGTGCTGAGGAGGGGGTGCAGAAAAGATGGGTCTCCGGTTCTGATTTCAGAAAACTCTCGGTGGATTTTTTGGGGTGGGGGAGGTTCACTCCACAGCACCCATTGGCCCCTTATAATGTCACCCCGGGCTCCTCTGAAGCTTCACTTTCTTTCTCCATCAGATACAGGCCAAGGGAGCTTTACTGAGAGCCCTAAGCCCTTGGGGGCCAGCTGCGCCTCCCTGGAACGGGACCCCGAGCGGAGGAACAATGCTGAAGGCGAACATCCTACAGGGGGTGTCGCTGTCGCCGGGCCCATTCGTCCCCCAGATGCTGTGAATATGACCTACAGGAGACCCGTCTCCGAAGACTAGCCCTCAGCCAGTGGGAGCCACCTCACCAAGAAAATGCCTAGGAGATCCCCTCCCCGCCACCCGCCTGGACCAACACCTCAGGCCCAGATGGAGAACAGAAATCAAGCCCCTCGCCTCGGGGTAGGGCACCTCTGGTGTCACTCGCACTCAGAGCCAGCCCCCTGTGGGATCAGGCCGAGCCCAGACCCCAGCCGACACAGCACCTTTGCCTGCCTTCCTCCCCTGCCCTGTCCAGATTCCCTTACTCCCGGGGGCCTCCCTCCTTCATAAATCACGTGCACAAGAATCCCCATCGTGAGGGCGGCCGCCGGGGCATCTGTCACACCCATTTTGGGAGACATTCTCGGCTTCGTGTTTCATGCTCCTCCAGAGCTGCTCAGTTTCTGAGCCTGGGTCTTGAGCTTTCCCCTAAATTATGAGCTCTTTATTTCTTTTTTTTTTTTTTTTAAGATTTTATTTATTTATTTGACAGAGAGAGATCACAAGTAGGCAGAGAGGCAGGCAGAGAGAGGGGGAAGCAGGCTCCCCACTGAGCAGAGAGCCCCATGCGAGGCTCGATCCCAGGACCCTGAGATCATGACCTGAGCTGAAGGCAGAGGCTTTAACCCGCTGAGCTACTCAGGCACCCCTCTTTATTTCTTTTTTAAGACTTCATTTATTTCATCAAGAGAGACAGAATAGCAACAGAGAACACGGGGAGGAGAGGGAGAAGTAGACTCCCCACTGAGCGGGGAGCCTGATGCACGGGACTCGATCCCAGGGTCCTGGGATCAGGACCTGAGCCAAAGGCAGACGCTTAACTGAATGAGCCCCCCAGGTGCCCCTAAATTATGAGCTCTTAATAGCCTTCCAGCAAATTCCTTTTGCTCAAATTTTCCAAAGCACAGAACACAGAACCAGGAGTAGAGGGCTGGCAACAGACTTTCAAGAACATGAGGGACCTGTGGGATAGTCCGGAAAGCGCCGGAAGATAGTGAAACTGACATTCACATTCTGGTTTGGACCCCCGTGTCCTTTGGCAGGCGGGGATGAAGCAGGTGAACCCTTGGAGTCCTGTGATCCTGAGAGCGGGGTTCTGGCACATTCTGGTCTGCTGACTCTGGATTTCAGGCTCTTAGGGCTTCAAGGACAGGTAATGCCTGAGAGGCACTACTCCTCCGGGTGAGACCAGGAGCTATAGGCCCTCCTCGAATGTGGACCCTGTGGACTGTGGCTTGGAACACTCAACCTAATGTTCCCATGACCATTTCTAGGGTGGGAGGGGGCCTCTTGTCTGGGTCTGTGCCCAGGTGGGCCCACCTGAAGTGTGCACGCGTGCCTTCGTGGGGGAAAGAGGAGACCGAGTGTGAGGGGCACAGACAGAGCCCAAGCCTGCAGCCCCGGTCGCCCGCTTGCGTGCATGTCCCTCGGGAATGTGGGACCCAACAAGGCTGCAGGAGGGGAGGCCGGCTCCCCACCGGCCCCCACTCCCCCACCCCTGCCTGCCAGGCTCCACCGCAGAGCCCCAAAGAGCCCCAGATTCCCAACGTGAACCCCGGGCTTGTCATTTTGAGCACATATTTGTCAAGGTAAGAGGATACAACGTGTTTTATTTAACATTTCGTTAGCTTGACTTACAACTTTTAAGTATTTGGTCATATTTTACCGTGGGTCCCACAAAAGGTGGGGCTGAGACTTAAAAACAAAAACAAAAACAAAGACAAAACACACACAACTTTTTACTATGAAAAGTTCACACCGACCCAAAAATCTGGATTAGTATAATCCACTCTGTGTGGTCCTCAGCACTGAATCAGCACTCACCTCACGGCTAGTCTGGTTTCTCCTACGCTTACCCTCACCCATCTTGGCCCTCTCAGATTATTTTGTGGCAAGTTAGGGTGGCACCAGATGACCAAGTTGAGGACGCGGTGGTAGGAGCTCCTGGAGGCCCCTCTTCTCGTCGAAATGGCAGATCGGAAGCTGGGCAAACCCTTCAGAGCCTTGAAAGCTGGTGGCCTGGCGAGCCCTCTCGGGGCTGCTCTGGGATCTCAGGGCTGGTTGGGATCCTATCCCCGCTCCTTGCCTGCTGTGACTCTTCAGGACACTTGCTTAACCCCTGGGTGCCTCAGTTTTCTCACCAACAAAATGGTATGGTTGTCATGTCGTATCTCACGCCATGTGGCTTACAGGGTGTGAGCCGAGGACTCACTGTCAGCATGCAGTAAATATTAGCTAATTCTATGTCATTCCATGCACCACTTGGTGCAGAAGATGGATAGGTCTCCAAAAATGAAAATATTTTTCTTTTTTATACAAGAGATTTTTTTTTTTAAGATTTTTTATTTATATTATTCAACACAGAGAGAGAGATCACAGGGAGGCAGAGAGGCAGGCAGAGGGGGGGGGGGGAAGCAAGCTCCCTGCTGAGCAGAGAGCCCGATGCAGGGCTTGATCCCAGGACCCTGAGATCATGACCTGAGCCAAAGGCAGAGGCTTTAACCCACTGAGCCACCCAGGCACCCCGAGAATATTTTTCAGAATTGAATGTGGTCACATCTCCAGGAGACCAGCTCCAAATACAGTCTTCACTCGGGAGTAAATCAGCACAGCCCTGAGCTGCCTGTGCCCCTCTCTGTCTGGGAAATAGTCTTTTTCTTCTCTCCATTGTGGGAGGCGGATATAGAATCTCTAGTTGTCAGAGGGATGGTGAGTGCAGTTTCCATCAATATCATTTTTAATAATAATGAGTAGCGAGGAGTCTTAAAATCGAGGTGACCCTAACATATTGACAACAACGTAATGGATGATGAGAGTGGAGGAATTCCTGGTTAAATATTCTAGGGAATTCATCTTGCTCAGGAGGACGAGAGGGAGATGGACAGCCTTAGACATTGTTTAGGTCGGCTACTAAAAGATTAGAAATAAAATTTAAAGATAACCAATCTGGGGCGCCCGGGTGGCCCAGTCAGTCAAGCACCCAACTTTTGATCTCAGCTCAGGTCTTAATCTCGGGGTTGTGAGTTCAAGCCTCACCCATGCTGGACATAGAGATTTTTTTTTTCAATCCCACAACCCTGAGATCACAACCTGAGCCAACCAAGAGTCAGACGCCCAACCGACCGAGCCACCCAGGTGTCCGAGTATAGAGATTACTTAAACATAAGATCTTAAAAAAAAAAAAAAAAAAAGCTAGCCGATCTATTAGAAGACAAGAAAGAAGGGAAAAGAAGTGAGCAGATGTCATAATAATAGAAAACAGAAGCTAAATGTGCGCAAATGAGCCCAAGCGATCACCACAGATGTCAACAGATTAAGCCTGCCTTGTGAAAAAAAACAGGAACGCTCAGTAAAAAAAAAAAAAATAAATCCTGCCTGTTTCCGCAGACATCACTAAAGCACAGAGGTGGGACAGGAAAGGACGAGGGAAAAGGAGAATGTAGCAGCAGTAATATTAGGCAAATAGGATTTAAATGTATTTTTTTTTAAATTTTATTTATTTATTTGTCAGAGAGAGAGAACACAAGCAGGCAGAGACAGAGGGTGAAGCAGGCTCCCTGCTGAGCAAGGAGCCCAATATGGGACTTGATCCCAGGACCCTGGGATCATAACCTGAGCTGAAGGCAACTGCTCAACCAACTGAGCCCCCCAGGCGTCCCTAGGTAAATAGGATTTAAAGCAAAAACACTGCTAAGGATAAGGAGCTTGTATTTAATGTAACTGAAATAATCCATCGAGAGCACAGAGCACTGAACTGCGTCTCCTCCAAGCAGGAGAGGCAGATGACTCCAGATTGCAGTGAGAGGGAGGACAGCTCTCTGTCTTGTCCGGGGGTCACACAGCTCCGGGGTGTGTGTCAGGCTGTCCTAGGGACTGTCCTGGGGAGGACAGCTAGGCACATACACGCCCGGGAAGGCAGAGAAGGTATGAACCGCTGGAGTCACAATCTTGACTCCCCACCCCCCCATGGCTGCATATTACAATTACTTTTCAAGGATTCATGTAACATTACCGGACGCTCAGGATAGTCAAACAGGACCTTCCGCTTTGCCACAACGTCTCGAGTCTCCGCATGCTCCAGACAATCCATGGAACACAGGCTACATTATGTGGCTACAAAAACAGTAAAAATCCATGATAGAATAACGCATTTGCCACACTTACGGAAAATGAAAACGACAGCAAAAAGCGAAACAAAAAGCTGGAAGCCAACTAGGAAGCAAAAGGATAAATCAGTGTGTGGACATCACAAAATGTTTAGAACCCAGCAACAGTAAGGGAGCTACAAATCGAAGTTCATGGGACAAGAGTTTTACAGCCTTAAAATATATTGTCTAAAAAGAAGAGGGGTGCCTGGCTGGCTCGGTTAATGAAGCATGTGACCCTTGATCTCAGGGTTGTGAGTTTGTGCCCCACATTGGGTGTAGAGATTACTTGAATAAATAAAATCTCTTTAAGAAGTCATAAATAGGGGCACCTGGGTGGCTCAGTGGGTCAAAGCCTCTGCCTTCAGCTGGGATCGAGCCCCATGTCGGGCTCTCTGCTCAGCTGGGAGCCTGCTTCCGCCTCTCTCTCTGCCTGCCTCTCTGCCTACTTGTGATCTCTCTCTGTCAAATAAATAAATAAAATCTTTAAAAAGAAAGAAAGAAAGGAAGGAAGGAAGGAAGGAAGGAAGGAAGGAAGGAAGGAAGGAAGGAAGGAAGGAAGGAAGAAAAAGAAAGAAAGAAAGAAAGAAAGAAAGAAAGAAAGAAAGAAAGAAAGAAAGAAAGAAAGAAAGAAAGAAAGAAAGAAAGAGAAAAGAAACTCAGAGGGGGGTGGGGGAAGAAGTCATAAATAGATAGATAGATAGATAGATAGATAGATAGATAGATAGATAGATAGATAGATAAAAAATAGGAGAAAGATTGAAAATGTATGGCCAGGGGCACCTGGGTGGCTCAGTCGTTAAGCATCTGCTTTCAGCTCGGATCATGATCCCAGGGTCGTGGGATCGAGCCCCACATCGGGCTCCTTGTTCAGCAGGGAGCTTGCTTCTCCCTCTTCTTCCTGCCTGCCTGCTGCTCTCCCTGCTTGTGCTCTCTATCTCTCTCTGTGTGTCAAATAAATAACATAAAATCTTTAAAAAAAAAAGAAAGAAAATGTATGAGCCAAGCACGTACCTCAGTCCGAAAAGAAATTACAGAATTAACTCAAAGACAGAAGAGAAAATGAAATTAATGAAGATAACAGCGTAAATTAATGAAACACATTGGAGATTCAATAAAAGCAGAGGTTGATTCTTTGAAAAACTGAATGAAAGGTGCTAAGAGAGGAGGCCCTGCAGTCCCGGCTAGGGGAAGCATGACCTTGGGGCCTGAGGGCACCGTGGACTAAGGCGATGCTAAAATGTTTGGGCATCGTCAGAGGGCAGTAGGGAGCCATGGAGGGTCCTGAAGTGAGATACAAAGGAAAGCGGTGTGGTCAGTCTGAGCAGCTGATGGACGGGAGCCTGGGCCCTGCAGGCGATCCAGCCAGAGCTGAGACCAGGCGTGGCCTGGGGAGGTGCAGGAATGGGGTGAGTGTTCCTCACCCAGTGGTTCTATTCCTGCCTAGCTGTGTGACCCCGGACGAGACACTGAGCCTCTCTGTGCCACGGGGTCCTCCCACTTGAAGTCCTCCCGGCCGGGGGCCTGCAGGAACCACTGTTACTGGCCAGCAGTCAGTCCCCCCGGGCCTCACTAAGAGAACCCCATTTTGAAGGGGCCTGCAGATACCTGCAGCCAACCTAACGCGCAGCCAGGTGCTCACCCAGCCTGCAGGGGCATGGGAGTGGGGGCCTGGGGCCAAGGTGAGGGTCCCCGGGAAGGGAAAGGCTCAGAGGAGGGAACCACTTTGTGGCTGCCCCCTCGCCGTGAGGAGAGATACCCAGACATATGGAGGGTGCCGAAAGGGAGTAAGGAAGCCCCGGGTGACACCCTGACCCCTGAGCCACGAGACCGCCAGCCTCCAGCTCTGAATCCTAGCAAATATTAATATCCTGGGGCTTAGTCCCCACTGGCCATGAGGCACTGGAGTGCTAGAGACCACAGACCCTGGGGCCCCGTTCTGCTGGTCTTTACCTGTGCCTCCTTGGGGAAGTGTCTCAATCTCTCTGTCCCCGATTCCTGTTTGCAAGTGTCAGTAAAAAATACTTTCTCTTGGGGCGCCTGGGTGGCTCAGTGGGTTAAACGGCTGCCTTCAGCTCAGGTCCTGATCCCCGAGTCCTGGGATGGAGCCCCGCATCGGGCTCACCGCTCAGCGGGGAGTCTGCTTCTCCCTCTGCCTCTGCCTGCTTGGGTGTGCATGCTCTCTGTCAAATAAATAAATAAAATCTTAAAAAAAAAAACAACTTTCTCTTTCTTAGGGTTTTATGCAGATTCAAGAAGGAAATGCATGTAAACAGTTTGGCCCAGGGGAAGTCTTTGCTTTTGTCTGTGCGTCAACATACTCTAGAACCTGTGTGTCCCCTGCTGTGTCCTTACCCCCACAGACACACACAGACACACAGAGACACACAAACACAGATACACACAGACATACATAGACACACAGAGACAGACAGACACACACAGAGACACACAGAGACATACAGATACACACAGACACACACATGCAGAGACACACAGAGACTCGCAAACACACAGACACACACAAGGACACAGACACACACATAGACACATGCACACAGACATACACAGACACACATGCACAGAGACACACATACACATCCACACAGACAGACACAGAGACAGACATACACAGACACACAAAGACATACACACACACATAGACAACGCACATGGACATGCATAGACACAGACACACACAGAGACACACACACTCACACCCACACAGACACACACAGAGACACACATGCACAGACACACACACACACACACAGGCACACACACTCACTTGCATCCTTCTCCTTCACGAGGCTCAGGCCTGGCCCCCTCCAGGGCCTTCTTCCCAGAACTCCCCACTTAACCTTCAGCTCCCCGAGTTAAAGGCTCCAAAGGAATATTCGAGAAGCCTTCCCAGGGCCTTAGCCTGGGCTTCACTCTGCCACAGGGCCCGGGCGCTGAGATGCGCCCCTGTCTCCGGTCCCCAGGGGCACCGAGTGACGCAGGCGCCGCACTCATGCGGCTCTCGGCAGTCAGGGCACGGCTCGAGCTGCCGCTGCTGGTCCCCGAGGCCCTCGGAGCCTCTTCCTGTCTTTGCTTCGGGCCCTGGGCGCCCGCCCCCGCCGTCCCCACTGCCCCCGAGGCCTGACCCTTCCTAGGCGGCGCCGGGCAGGGGCGGGGAGGCCCGCTAACACCCCGGCTCTCCTGGCCCAGCGGCCCAGCGCAGGGAGGGGACAGCCGCCACTGGCCCCAGCCCAGGGGGACACCAGGCTGGGCCACAGGGTCCCAGTGGGCACTGAGACCCCACGTGGGACTCCACCCATCCTACAGTCTGCAGGTGTTTAACACTAAAAGAGTGTCAAAAAGATGTCCCAGTTCGTTTTGCTTTTTAGTTAGGTTGTTTTTGCAAGTAAGACTCTTATGAGGCCTTTTCATTTCTGATTCTTTTCAGCTTACTGTAATGCCCTGTAGAGATCTGATGACCTTCACAGTGAGCTCCCCATAGGAGGTGAAGAAGCCAAGGTTTGTCCTCTCACACCTGGTGTGGATCCTTCTCAGCTCCCAGCCAGGCCGCCTAGAAGCCCAGCATGTTCTCGTGCCTATGATCACAGAGGCCCTTTGAGAATGCGGCCAACGCCCCTCCGACAGGCAGCGTGGGGGCTGATCCTGAAAAAGGAGACTAAGAAACAGGAATGGGGGCACCTGGGGGGCTCAGTGGATTAAGCCTCTGCCTTCGGCTCAGGTCATGATCTCGGGGTCCTGGGATCGAGCCCCGCATCGGGCTCTCTGCTCAGCAGGGAGCCTGCTTCCCCCGCCCCGCCTGGCTCTCTGCCTACTTGTGATCTCTCTTTTTCTCTGTCAAATAAATAAATAAAATCTTAAAAAAAGAAAGAAAGAAACAGGAATGGATGGCCCCAGGGAAGCTAACTGTGACCTGCTCTCAGAAAAGATGGTCTAGCAGTAAGGAAGTACTTTAAAGAGTATTCGAGATTTGAGGCTTAATCTGGAGGCTTGAAACTCTTTGTTTTGTAAATATTTCAGAAAATCTTAACTTTTATATAAAGCACTTTCCTCAGTGAGATAGGAAATGAGGTCAGTACATTAAACAAGTAACCTTGGGAGCACGTGTGGCTTGCCCAAGGTCATAGAGTAACTCCTGGGAAATCTGAGTCTGGAACCCTGGACTTCCCACCCTCCCCTCCACCTTTGCATAATTTGTTGAAAACCCACTGTGTGGCAAGCCCTGTACCACACTATGGCACTGAACAGAAAGCCAAAGTCCTTTCTGCACTGGGGGCTTCACTCTAGAGGGGTCCAGCCATCACACACACAAGAGTTAAACAGACAAGTAAATGAACTGCAGGTTGTGGTTGGCACTATTAACCCAAGCAGATAGATTTGAGATCTATTTTCAAGAGAGGATTGATAAAGAGGTGAAGAAAAGAGAAGGACCAAGGTGAGTCTCGGGTTCCGTGGGGAGCAGCTGGCTGGCTGGTGGTGTGACTACAGTTAGGGAACCCTGGGAGAGAGCAGGGGAATGGCTAAGAGTCAGGAGTTGAGCTTGAGCATGAGAAGTTGGAGAGGCCTATTGACTATCCAAGGGGCAGTGTCATTAGGTAGGTTGTAACTACAAGTCTGGAACTGAGGGGAGAGGCCCAAGATGGAGCTATGAATTTGGGAATCTTGAATTTATGGGAAGCATATAAAGTCCTGGGGTTAGAAGCAGATGTGTAGGAAGAAGAGAAGAAATGCAGGAATGAGCCCTGGGATTCTCCAACATTCAGAAGTCAAAGTCAACGAGCAAGAGACGGAAAAGGAGACTGAGAAAGAACATCAGGTATGGTAGGGAAAGAAAGGATGTGTAGTTTTACTTTATTTTAAGGATTTTATTCTAAGTAATCTCTGCACCCAATGTGGGGCTTGAACTCACAACTCCGAGATCAAGAGTTGCAGCTCTACTGACTGAGCCAGTCAGGTGCCCCTGAAGTGTAGTTTTAAAAAGGACAACTGCTCAACCATGTCAAATGCTGCTAGGGAATTGTGTAAAATGAGGACATAGACGTGACCACAAAATTTGGCAATATAGAGGTAATTTATGACCTTAATAATAGGGGTTTCAGTGCACTGGTTTGGGCAGGAGCCTGGGTGGAGAGGGTTGAAGAGTAAATATTGACTTCTGGATGAAAATAGTAGAGAGACCACAATGAAAACCCAAGACAATCTCTAACTCCGGAAAACAAAGAAAGTTGTTCAGGGATGGAAAGGTCATCATAATATACCATACGGCTTAGCTTGGAGAGTATATTTGAAGTCTAACTCAGTACTAATCTAACTATTAGGATGTCATTATAACAAGAAAATGGTGGGTGGGAGAGCATGTGAAGAGGGTAGAGTGGGGGAGGGACTGGTAAAATGGCTAAGTCCTCCTTTTTTTTTAAGATTTTACTTATTGGGCGCCTGGGTGGCTCAGTTGGTTCCCATAAATTCCCCTTGCTCCACGGGGAGCCTGCTTCTCCCTCTGACCTCTCCCCTTTCATGCTCTCTCTCTCTCTCTGTCTCAAATAAAAATAAATCTTTAAAAAAATAAATAAATAAAGATTTTACTTATTTATTTGATAGAGAGAGATCACAAGCAGGCAGAGAGGCAGGCAGGGGGCGGGGGGAAGCAGGCTCCCCGCTGAGCAGAGAGCCCGATGCGGGGCTCGATCCCGGGACCCTGAGATCACGATCTGAGCCGAAGGCAGAGGCTCAACCACTGAGCCACTCAGGTGCCCCAAAGTCCTCCCTTTTAAAATGACATGACTAAAGAGTCACATGTAGGAGGTAGGAGTCCAGGTGTAGAGGAGGTAAGGATAGAGGAGGTGTGAAAAAATAGATCCGAAAAGGGAACGTACGAGGGAAGTGTAGGAACATAGGGTGTCCAAAAGGTCCACGTGACGTGCGAGGTGATATATTTGAAATGACAGTCAGCACAGTAACAAGACTTTTTCTCGCCTATGCATGTTCCCAGAAGGCGGGTATTGGGAGGAGCAGGCCCTCTGGCATCTCGATGGCCGTGGTGTTTGGGGTCTTCCAGGGGGGCCCTGGTGTGGGAGGCAAGTCCCAGAATGAAGATCCTGGTGGACGCAGCTGGTGGGGACATGCGTGTCCTGGCCCATCTCGGGCCCTGACCCCTTCGGCGAGTGTAGCTCCGCACATTTTCAGATGAAAACTTGGGCCTGAAGTGCAGACAGGGTAAAGGGCGAGGCCAAAGCCACACCGCTGGCCCAAACTAGGCCCCGTGGCCTCCATCACAACTGAGAATCCCAGGGGAGCGACAGTTCGGACCCAGCTTCTCTCCAGGCCCCATGAATGCAATGAAAATACCCCTCTTGGGTTAACCCAGGACGCCATTCTCTCTGGAAGACTCTCTTCAGCTCTTAATAAAAATAATGGCATTGGAAAAAAAAAAAA
>CM053610.1:23439817-23475581 GCA_028646535.1 Procyon lotor
TTTTTAATCTATTTATTTGACAGAGAGAAACACAGCGAGAGAGGGAACACAAGCAGAGGGAATGGTATCGGGAGAAGCAGGCTTCCCGCTGAGCAGGAAGCCCGATGCGGGGCTCGATCCCAGGCCCCTGGGATCATGATCTGAGCCGAAGGCAGACGCTTAACGACTGAGCCACCCAGGCGCCCCTGAGCACGCAGAAGTTATCTCCAGACTCAGAGGACTGACTGGGGGCTGGCCACATGTTCTCTGTGGGGCTGAGCAGGGCCGGGGAGGAGACAGACAGGGTCTTCCTGGGGAACCCCTGCACTCCACCTTTAGGACCTTCTTTAGATCCCCTCTAGCTAGACTCTCAGCCCGTTTCACAGACTTCCAGAGGGCAGGGGTGGGGATGGAGGTTGAGGAGGAGCCGAAGGACAGACAGGCTGACTACCAAGAAGCAAGGTTGGATGGGGTGAGTGGGTACCAGGGCTGGAGCTTCTCCATCTGGGAATGCCTAGGCTTCTGCGTCTGTCTTCCTGAGTCAGCAGTAGCTCCCAAACACCCAGACTTTTCAGCCTGCCTTCCAGGAAGCCACCCTGGATTGGAGGGGCAGCCTCCTCCCTCATCTGGGACCTCACCACTCAGCTCACTGAGAAACAGGAGCCCACAGGGAAGGCATCCCCTAGTGTTGGATGGACCTCTCAGAGGAACTGCCACTGAGCCCTTCGCTGCTTCCTGCCCTCTGCCCCTGTAAGTTCTGTTGCCCTAGTTGCCCTGGAGGGAGCCCCTGAACCGCACAGACCTCCCCTACCCCCTCCCCAACATGAGAAGCTCTTTCCTTTGGCTCTCCCACCCACCTGCCTTCTGTGGATCAGAGGCTGAGGGCCAATAGAGGTGCCCCAGGTGTCCCTGCCTGTGCCCTATTGGGTCCTTACACAGGCAGGCAGGCAGTTAGGGATCCAGACCAGGTGCACGCATTTCGTCTCATTCCCTTCCTTGGGCTTCCTTTACTGGGCTATGGACATGAGCGCTGGGTTCCACAAGGCACTTAATGGCTTTCCAAAGGAGTTTCAACTCGGTTTCCCCTGTAAGCCTCTTAGGCTTATAGATTGTAAAATCTGGAGTGAGAAGTAACTCTATAGTATCTCATTCAAAAACACAAATGAGGGGACGCCTGGCTGGCTCAGCAGGTGGAGTGTGGGACTCTTGATCTCGGGGTTATAAGTTCCAGCCTCACACTGGGTATAGATTACTTAAACATGAAATCTTAAAACTAAAAACACAAAAACAAAATCACTCCCCTGAACTCCCTTCCTCCCCCAGGAACCATCCATTCCTCAGCGGAGCTTCACAGAACACATTTCTGCAGAGTTATCTCTGCTCTGCTGTCTCCACGCCCACTCCTTACTTCTCTCTAGCCCCCTCATATGTCTTTTGTCCCCACTCCTGCACGGAAACTGCCTCGGCTCTCTTGCCGGGCCCTCCCTCCTCCCCCCACGGGGCCCAGTGCCGACCTCCTACTCCTCTGCCGGAGCTCTGGGCGCGGGAGAGCTTCCTCTGGACCTGCGGCTCTCAGCCACAGCCCACCGTCAGATTTCAAGACTCCTGTCACTGAGCTCCTGACTTCGACACGCTACAACCCCCTCCCACCAGACAGCAAATCCAGGCAAAACAGAGCTTCCAGATCCGCCATCCCCCTGCCCCCCCCACCCCCCACTCCCGCAGGTCTGGACCTGGGAGTCATCCCGATGCATCCACATCGGGTCCATGAGCAAATTTTGTTGGGTTTGCCTTCAGAGCAGTGCCATTCTGCCCCCTTTCCCCTCCAGCCTGGGCCACCATCTGGCTTTCGGACTTGCCCCCACCCCATCCATTCTCCACCAACAGGGCTTCTCGTGGTGTTTGGAAAAACCAACAAACAAATACAGCAAAAGCAGTCTTCCTGCTGTGGGTGCCTGGAAGGTCTGCAGCCCTTACCACTGCTCACTCTGTCCTTCGGCTCTCAGGGGGGGCTTTCCCTGCTCCCACCACCCATAGTAGTTGCTGTTTCCTTCCCTCACGGAACCCCCGTGGCCCCTCACTGCGGGATGGCCTTCTTCATTCTCAGTTTGCTACTTTCCCCATCTCCCCAGCTAACCTGGGAGCTCCCTGAGGGCAAGGCTGTGTGTCTTTCCCCAGCACAGCACCCAGTGTGGCAGGTGCTCGATAAACCTGTGACATGCGGAATGCGCAGTTGATACCTCCGCCTGTGGTTCACAGAGGCTTTCAAGCCAGTGCAGCCCTCCATCCTCCACTGCCACTTTGGTTTTCCAGCTGCACCTAACGGGGGTCCAGCCAGAGACCCCTGATTCCCTCGGCTCCCTTATTCTCACACCAAACTCTTCAGCTGGGGCACCAGATCCTTTTATTTCTACTTCTGGTCGCCGGCCCCATCCCTCTGCTTTCCCCTTGCTTGGACCCGTGGCAAGTGTGGCGTCCCACACCTTGCAGCCATCAGGCTTCCCTGGAGTCAGCTGGGGTTTTACAAGCCTCTTGGGGCCCCTGCTGCCTTGACCAGCCTTCCCAGACCCTCAGAGCCCCTCAGCATCCTGGGGGGAGAGAAGCAGTTCCCACATTATCCCTCCAGTGCTGCTGGTGGGCTGGAGGAGGGAATACGACTTCCACTGACCCTCCTCTCCTGGGGGACATCTCCAAGCCCCATAGATGGGTGGTAGTGGGAGGGGACCTTACGGTGTCCAACTAACACAGCATCAAGCCCTCTCCCAGTTGCTGTCTATTCATACTGAAAGGTCCAGACCCCCAGGAGGGCAGGCAGGAGGGTAGGAAGCCCCATGGAGGGCCAACAAGGACCTGCTCCCCTTAGAAGGGCATTTCTCTGTGCCACCCCCTGCCCCCATCATCTCACAATCATAGTCTAGAGGTTGAAATGCAGTCTTTTTAGCTAGAAAATTCCATGAAGTTTTGGTTATCAAATCATCTTTCCTCTTCCTGTTGTCCTTATTTGCTATTATTTGTACATTCATCCAGGCATGAAACTTCTGAGTAAATATATAAAGTTTCTTGAAAATTTGAAGCCATGTCAGGAAAAAAAATTAAACTTCCCTATTGGTATGGTAAAAGCAGTAGTAATTGTAGGATAAAATGGACATATATTCACATTTGATAAGATTTTAAAAACAGATTTATAGTCATTTATTAGTTTGACATAAAATGTATCGACCCTGATACAATTTTTTTTTAAACCAAATTATTTTGGCCCGTTACTTTAGTGATGCAGAAACCTGGGAAAAACAGGAATAATTTGTGGATCAGTTTATTTTTCTCCAAATTTTTGGATAACGCAACAAGTGTTTTTGGAATTCTTTCACAACTTTGGGTTTTTTTCCACTTCGGTTTTTTTCCACTTCTACCTGGAGGTCACCCCCTCGCTCTTGTCTAATTAGTCATTTTGACTTGTGCTTCACAAGTGTCCTTCAAGATCACTCTCCAGTTAGTCCTCTTCTCATCCCCAGCAATGTGGAGCAGCGGGCCACCCCCACATTACAGTCCATAAGATCTTTCCTATTTAGGAAAAAAAAAAAAAGATTCTCAGAACAGGCTCCCATGGAACACTGGTGTCCCTGAGCATGCTGAGGCACTAGAGAGCCAAATAATGGTGGTCTTTTCTCAGTCTGCAGGGGGAAATGGTCTGATTGTATAGAATGTTTTCAATTAAGACATTTCCCCGTCTTGGTTAAAAATCACTGCCACCACAACAGAACAACTTTGTGTTTCCTGTCACTCGTACTAGAAGAGACTTCGCAGAAAGTAAAATTTAAAAAATCAAGTATATATCTGATTTTAACAGAAAAGCTCAGAAACGGTCTGCCATGTTGGTCTAGGGGAGTAAACCCTTTTTTGGGGGACTGAGATTCCCCAGTGGGCCTGATTTTGGGGGGGGCTTGGAAATGCACAGTGACCCTTGGCCAGGCCAGTCAGAATATTCCTGACCATTGTGACTGGTTCAGGGACGGCAGTGTGACCTCAGACTTCGGTGCTGCCTTTGGAGAAGAAGGCTGGGTCTCCCCTTTGGGGTGTTGGGGCTGCTGGTAGCATAAAGGAAGCTCACTGCCAGGGGAGAGGGAGGCCATCAAGCATGGAGAGAGGGCTCTGATGACATCTGAGTGCCTAGGTCCAGCTTGAAGCTGGTACCACCTTAGACTCTTCCTATAGCAACCAAGCCATTCCCCTTCTATCATGTGCTGGCAGTGGGGCATGTTGTCATGTTTCCTTTGGGCATGACTGTTTCCTAGATTGTATGATAGAAATGAACACGTGATTATTTCTCCATGTTCCTGGGAGAGCGCTGTGATACTCAGCAGCTCTACCTGAGACCCTCTGCTCCAAGTCACTTCCCACCAATCAGCCGGGATCCCTTGGCTCCAGCTCTCTCAAGCATGTCCTCAGCTTTCAGTCATCCAGTGGCCCTACTGTGGGCTCCAGGTGGGGACAGGCCCCCTGCCCAGCCCCAGGCTTCCTGGCCTCTAAGTTCTCCTAGCCCTCAAACGTCATCCCCTCCAGGAGCCCTTCCACATGTACTGTCTCTCCCATATCCCTGACAACTGTGAGGGTAATCCCCAAATTCTGGTGGTTTCCCAGGAATTCAAAGCACAGGAGCTCCCTCAAGGTTCCAATCTGGCTCTGCAGCACTGGGAGGCGGGAGACTCTGGGGAAAGGGGTTGTGAGGAAGGGGATGCTTCTACCACCCCCTGCCCAATTCTCTGGGCCCCTTAGACGCAGTTTTGCCTTGGTTTGTATATGACTGAGTACAGAGAACCTCCAAACCCAAGACCACCTTCCCCTCCTCCCCATTGGGTCAGCTCTCCACCTTTCCAGCAGGCACTTCCCTTGTCCGGAGGCCCCTGCCTTGAGAGCAGGACAAAAAGCAGGGTCTCTATGGAAGCGTGGCACCTTGGAAATCAGCGCAAGGGGAAAGGGGCGCTGGTGACCACTCTGCTAGAGCTGCAGACCTCTGGGCAGCCTCTCCCTGGGAGCGAGTGGCTCCCAGGCCCCCTGGGCAGGGCAGCGCCAGAGGGACGTCTTGGAGGGACCTTGAGCCAGGGCAGTGGCTCTAACCCCCGGCCCCCTCGTTTTCGGTTGTTCCCATTCGTGAAGTGGGCCTAGGGGCCCCCTCATGGAGCTTTGGTCGGAGTTACACGGCTGGACCAGCTTGTCAAGCACCCCAGTGGAGTCGGGGTGTGGGGCTGCGAACCGACACCAGTGCCCCGCTATCCAGGACAGGAGGAGCACAGGGGCGGCAGTGGATGCAGCTTCTCCCAGCGCCCCATGGTGGAGGGGCAGGCTGGCTTTTCTCTGGGGCCCGGGAGGACCCCCGTGGACATGGCGGGCTTCCTCGAGCCCCTCTTCAGGTTCTGGGAGTCCCGAGAGTGCCAATCCCCACGTAGGGTGGTATCCTCATGAACCTTACTCTCTGTGGGCCCTCTGGGGTCTGGGGACGGGAACGTGCGCGCCCCAAGTGGCTCTCCCTAGTTGCCCAGCAAAGCGCTTCCCCGGGAGGCCGAAGGAAGGGCCCCAGTCTCAGGGGGCGGGCCTTCCCAAGCCCCGCCCCCCGGGGGGGGGCGCTGAGTCCACAGCAACAGGCAACTGCCCCAAGTCTTGCTTGTTCAGTGAGAGTTTATTGGTCCTTAGCATGACATCTCAGTTACCAAGGTAAATTCACATACACAACTGCAGGTAAAAACATGTAAAATAATATAAAAATAAATTGAAGGCTACTTTTATATATTTACTGAATTAAGTAGTGTAATAAATACTATAATAAGCAAAAAGCTTCAATCACACAATTCAGTTTCACTGAAGTTACAGTAGTGTTTGTAAATATGAGTTTTAAAATTTAAGTTACAAATATTAAAGCACTGAAAAACTAGTATAAAAGTGAATTTTGGCACGTAAGTGAGCTCTTCTGTCATTAGTATTTGACAACCTGGGACAAGGAAGCCTTTTCTCACCTACTTTTTGAGGTACAACTATCCAACTAGGTCAGCAACACGCTGGAATACTTAATAGTTTACAATCTTTGAGTTAACTTTTCCCTTTTGAGAAGCCCAAAGAGCAACCCAGAGCTTATTACTGTGCAAAAATTCTCCAAAATCCTAATAGAATTTAGGAGGGAACTTTTTCTTGTGACCCACAGGGCCCAGTGTCCTGGCCTCAGGTCAGAGAGCCCCCAGGGCTCAGATGGGGCCAAATGGATTCCTTGCCAGCAGCCCCTTCCCAGGGTGATCCCTTTTCTCCAATTTCTGCCTCCTCTTTCCAATAAAAAAAAAAAAGAAAAAAAAGAAAAAAAAAGAAAAAAAAAATCCCACATCAAAACGTAAAATAACCCATAACTTCAGCGACTTCAAAATTATCACACTCACTCTTGGTGATATAAAACTGAAGCTGCTAATAGGAAAGTTGGCAAAAAGCACGTAAGCCCCTGGAGGACTTCTGCCTATCCCTAAGGAATCTACTACACCTGATGTCTCTGCTGGGTCCCTGGCATCCACTCTGAAGGTCAAAATCTACAAATACAGTGTCATGGCCCTTCCTCTGGAGTCAGCCTAAGACCCTGTCCCTCCACCTGGAGCTCCCAGAGGAATCCAGTGGATATTAAACTTCACAGTCAGAACCCAGAGGCGCCTGGCAGATTCCAGAAGGGGCAGTGCAGGGGGAGGAGCATCCTCCCTGCCTCAGTCCTCAAAGAGCTCATACAGCTAGTGTGCCTCTTCACCAGGGGCACAGCAAGTGCACCCCAAGGAATGCCCTTTCGCCAATGTGCCCCTTCACACTCCCGAGCAGGCTGAGGAGCGTCAACAGAGGCCTCAGCCAGTTCTGCCTTTTTGGCTTTGGAACTTCTTAACGTTTTGACTTTTTTCAATCACAGTTTCATATTCAAGTTGAGGTAATCACAGTTTTCCCTCTATCAGTAGAGGAACCGGGACAGTGGGGCAAGTTGGTGAGAGAGCATTTCTGTGGACCACGGTTAGAAACCAAGACCACCACGTAGTACAGCCCCACGCAGTGGGAAGACCCGCTTTTATACACGGGCTCTGAACCCTCTTTAAAAACTCGTTAATGCAGCAGCCAGGAAATGGCTCGAGCTCCTCAATCTAGAGCTTTCATTTAAAAGTTCACAGTAACCCACCTGGAGTAAACGGCCTATGGTTCCCCTACCCCACCCACCACCCACCCCACTTTTCCCTTTTCTAAGGCTGCTCAAGTTTGAGTTTTTAAAAAGAGCTCAGTAGAGCTAAAAGAAGCTACAGTAACTCATTGCTTATTTCATCAATTGCACTTAAGATCTATGTTACTGATTCTGAAGCAGAGACAGGCCCATTGTGGACCCTAGCCTCTGGCCAACCAGAAGTGAGGTGCTCCCAGACGTGGGCTCCACCCCTGGGCCCTTGTCACCACCAGCTTTGGGAGCTGGGACTGGAACACATGGGTCTTTTCAGAAGGCTTTCTTCATGCAAGATTTCTTATTTAGTGGTATTTGAAGTTTTGTTCATTTGGCTTCAAATGCAGATTACTTTTTTCTAATATAAGTACATTTTGCCGACAAGCCCTTAACACCTGCTTTGCTACTTGCATGGAGGCCTCTGAGTGACCAGGCACACAGACCACATGTGTCCTTTCTCAGTCTCTCCTCTGTGCCAGGGGCTGTTTTCAAAACCCCCTCTACATTACTGAAAACTTTGCTGGTTTTGTCTATGTGCTTCTTCCTAAGGCATGCAAAAAAAAAAAAAAAAAGAAATTCAGAAAGCATTTACAGTCTAGGCAGCTGAGGTGCTGAAGTCCTAACAGACATCACCCAAATATCAGCGCCTGTGACCTCCCCCTTCCCCATACTAATTCGGGAAGTCAGGCACGGGATGCACTTGTAATTCCCTCTGCTTTAAGGTCCAGCTGAAAACAAAGACCCTGGAAGGAATTCTAAATTGGATACTGGAATTCTTTGAAATTCCCAGTCGGCAGGAGCCAAACAAGTCCAGGGCCAGCAACAATGCTTGGGGACATAAGTTTCCTGAAGTTTGTGGCTGCAAACCAAGGCTTCCCTGGCAAGGCTCAAGGGAGGGCTGGGTGCAGGAGAGTGAGTCCCCTTTCGGGATGCCCCACAAGTGATCACAGCGGTTGCAGGATGCTCCCCTCAAAAGCGAGGCAAGGCATCACCAGGGAGGCTGAAGCAGCAGGTTTGCTCTTGCCCCGGAATGAGGCAACCCAGAATGAGACCAAGAGGGGAGCTCAAAATCAGTCTCTAGGGAGACTCCTTGTATCAATTCAAAAGCCACATGCTTCTGGAAAGCAACATGTCTTTCCCTTCAGTTTAGCCTATAAGGGACATCCCCTCATCTTAGAACAAACTGTTGATCTCAGCCCAAGCTGCTGGCTCTGGGGGTGGGGGTGGGGGCAGGGACTGGGTTGCTCCCCCAGGACTGGGCCCAGGGCCAGCAAGGCCCAATCCTTCCATGCAAGGGGCCGAAGCAGGAAGACGGGCACTCCACCGGGGACAGGGCTCTCCTGGGGCAGTGTCTGAGGCCCAGTGCCTGTGGTGGCTTGGTCCCCTGGGCATAGCCATAGCTCAGCATCCCAACAGCTCCTCTGTGTAACAAATGCTTCTCCCCACCATCACAGTGCCTCAGCAGCCCAAAGGAGATACTGTTACCAGAGACCCAGAGGCTCCGGGCTGCCAGTCACACACACAGGGCAGTCCCAATCTGCTCGTTGTGCATGAGGACCCCCCCACCCCCACGCCCATCAGTGGTGCAGGTGATGCTCTTCAGCGCTGTATAGAGAATAAAGACAACATGCACTCAAGCCAGTACACAAAGGCCAAGAAGAACAAAGACAGCCCCTTTAGGGAGGGGCCTGGGAGAGCTGAGGTTCAGTTATCCCATTTCTAAACATCCACCTCCAGGGTGGACGTTCTCCGGGACATACGGCCCAGCCTTTCCCTAGGGCTTCTGCTCAAAGAGATCGTGATACTCCTGCTGGTCCAGCTCTCGGTTATACTTTTCAATTTCCCGGTTGGCTTCTTCCACGTAGTCATTCATGAACTGGTCCATGACTGGCATCTCATTAAGGAAGAGCGCCCTGAGCTGGGAAGACAAGGGAGCTTGCCCAGGCCCAGAGGGATCTGTGGGCAGCTGAGGTGGGGGACCCTGAAGGAGTGAATGCCCAGCCCACACAAAGCCAACCTGTCGGACTCTTACCTATATACTGGCTGCACCTCAGCTACAGAGAAGAGGCCAGGGTCGGCACAGGTTCCTTCGTGAGGTCCTAGAGCTGAGCCCTTCAGCTGTCAAGAGCATGGACTACTGTTCACTTTCTCCTAGATTAACTACTGCAATCAAGTCTAGTCTCCAACTTGTAAATTATAATTCCGATGACCATAGAACGCTGGATGTCACCGAAGCTACACTGAAACTACAACCTACAGGGGCGCCTGGGTGGCTCAATCAGTTAAACAGCTGCCTTCGGCTTGGGTCATGGTCTCAGGGTCCTGGGATCGAGCCCTTCATCGGGCTCCCTGCTCAGCAGGGAGTCTGCTTCTCCCTTTGTCCCTCACGCTGCTCTCATGCTCTCTCTCATTCTCACTCTCTCTCAAATAAGTAAAATCTTAAAAAAAAAAAAAAAAAAAGAAAAGAAAGAAAAAGAAACTACAGCCCGCAGATGCTTCAGCGATCACTGAATGAAGGCGAAATTCACCTTAATGACGTCCAAAGGCCCAAATGGAAAGTCTGCCTCTGTGGCCTGCTGCGTGCTCCCAGAACCCAGCCTGCTCTAGGGGGTGCCTGCAGTGGCTCTAGCAGACACCCCCTCTTTACGATCAGGCTTCCACATACCCCCAACCTGGCCACCACAGACTCTAAGGATACGTGGGTGAAAATCAGTCTTGTCACCAAAGAAGTTGACAAACTGGGTGCCATTGTAAAAGTAGCCTGCGGGCAGGGGGTCCAGGTGGCGCTTCACCTATAGGAAGAAAGAGTCCTGTTAAAATTATCTGACCACTTCCTATCATTTACTCATTCGTGAAAAACAAACAAACAAGCCTGTGACCTTAGCAAGACAGCCCACTCTGCCCCATGGAAGGCTAGGGAGTGTCTCCCTCGCAGCAGCTCTCAAGTAGTGACTGACAGAGGTTCCTGAGCTCTCAGGGAGGAACTCTGGGAGCTTCTCTGGGATTAAGTACCACTCGTCCTCAGGGTGGTACTGGTTTGATAACACACCCTCTGTTAGCTGTCTCCCCTTCTTTCTCTCCCTTACTTTCCACTTCTCTGTTAGTATCTCCTGGAATCACTTTCAAAATAAGTGATCTGCACTCAAATCCACGTTCCAGGTCTGCTTCTGGGAGAATACACACTCCCAGGACTGCCTTCTGGGAGAATACACACTCCCAGGACTGCCTTCTGAGGTACCCAGAGTCCCCTCCCCAGGAGCGCCCAGGGTTGCCCAGGACAGGAGCTGGATATGAAGGGACCTCCTCAAGTCCAAACCAGGCTCCTGGGGTCCTAGAGTCTCTCCCACCTGCTCGTTACTGGGAGAAATGGCACAGCCTGTGCTGGGGCCTGGACTCTGGGTCCCTTGTAGCCTTTGCCCCCAAGCCCCGCAGGAGAAGGTGCCAGTGGGGGATCGGGACTGGGGCAGAGGCTGGGAGTCAGCCTGAAGGCTGAGGGGCTCATCAAAGAGCCTCTCATGCTAGTCCTAGGATTCTACCACCTGCTTATCAGCAGTTTCTGGATCTAGACAGTTTTTCCTGGGCTCTGTTGCTTTATCTGTGGTTTATCTAGCATGGAGGGATGGGAGGAGAAAGGACTTCTGTGGCTGCTTCAGCAGTGTGTCAAAACAGGGCTGCGCGTCACCCTGCCTCCCACAGGCACTGCTTCTCCTCTATCTCACACCCAGGCCATACCAGAGGTCACTCCATCCTCTTCCTCTCTTAGGCTACAAGGCTGGATGGTGTGAGGTTCCTCTTTACCCAGCTTCCCTCTGTGGCTTAAGAGAAGGAAGATCTCCAGCCTGCCCTAAAAATAGCCCCCTCACTCAGACTCCTAAAGGATGGAGCTGTGCCAGCCCAGAAGGATAGCCTTGGGGCTCTTAGGGGACTCACGTGGATGTTCCTGATCTCCTGCTGGGTCAGCATTCCTCTGGTCTTCAGGGCTTTCCTCTGAGGCTTCTGTGCAGAGATGGAGGGAGGGAGAAATCAGGTCCCGACAGAGCTGAGAGAGTACCTGGGCAGGGGGGGCTCAGGGCTCTGGGGGTGACATGACTAAGATCCCAGTGGCAGGGAAAGCAAGCACAGGCAGTGTCGTGGCTTGGACACATATCCTTCTGTCTGCCCCTCAGGGAGACCACTGACCACCACAGAACCGTGTTCCAGGGGAAACCAGCAGCAGAGGAAACACCAGCACTTCCACAAATACGTTCCTGTCTCTGTAGAGCCTCGACTGTGAGCCCCACCAGGGTCCGGTACGCAAACAAAGGGACAACATGAGGTCCCCTAGTCAACCATTTAGGGGTTTATCCAGTTTATCTGAGAAAGATAGAGCCTACAGGCAGCCATCCCTCAGTATAAAAGACAGGTTCCAACTAAGGACCTAGGGCCCAGTCAACTCTATTTCCAGAGTTCTAAGTCAAGCTAACCCCCTGAGGCTGGGCTAAGAGGCCTAGCACCCACAGCTTACATCATATTAGAGGATTTTACTCCAGTCTAGGTTTTATTTTTCTTTGTAGCGTTGTGCTAAAGATGCTTATGTGCCTCCATCGGCCAGCATCGTCTTCCCTTGCGCCTGTTTCCAGTGGCCTGGGCTCACTGGTATCAGTGCTTGAAGTCTTGGTTTATAAGCAGTTGTAAGCATATCTTTGTTGTTTCTCTTTTCTAGAGAGAGAACCCAAATATAGAAGGATCCTGGGCTCAGAACACAGGCCAGTCCCTGAATCAGGTTCAGCTAAGAAAAGACATTTTGAGTTTAGACCGTCAGGCTGACCCAGGATCCACGTGGAACCACCAGGTTTCACTCAGGTCCTAGTTGAGCCACCTAGGAACTACAATTTGCCGCAGCAGAAGAATCAGAAATGGCTGTAAGCAGAGATCTGCCTTGAGGTTACCCTCAAGGTTCCTCCCTTGAGGAGGTTCCTCCCACTTGCAAGGCATCCCTGAAAGTGCCAGCTGAGCCTATAAAGGGTGGACCAGGAGGGAAGTCCTGGAGGGGCCTCTACCCCAAGGCCAAGAGCAGCTCTGAGCTGTGCTGGTCACATTTGTGTCGGGGGGTCTGGGCTTTGGAAACCACCTGCTTAGCTGATTGCCGCAGCCAGTCCTTGATGCTTTCTTCCTTCAGGGAGCAGCCGATGAACACGAGGTAATACTCCTGCTGCCCATTGCTGTCTTGAGGTGTGCTTCGGGAATCAGGGGGTGGCGAGGGTCCCTCCAAAACCGGGACGATGCTCAGAGAATTGGCCAGAGTGTTGTGGCAGACCTCCATGGCCCTCTCAGAGTCTGTAGGGAGAACACATGTAGTCCCTGAGCCCCCAAAGGATAAAGCTACGTGAAGCCTGTAATGTGCAGATAGTTGGGGACAGATTCCTGTGGCATATGCAGGAGGGAGAACTGCCATGATTGGTGGCAAGTTAGACAGGATGAACTAAGAGAGGGAGGAGCAATGTAAATTTCTGGCTTGGCTGATTTGGTAATCAGGTGGACATCACTAACCCAGAAGGGGACTATAAGAGGAGAGCCCTTCAGTCTCAGCAGAAGCCTGAGAGGCCAAGGGAGGAGGGAGTGTCAACATTCAAGTGGTAGAGGAGGGTCACATAATAGGAACAGGAAAGCTAGGACTGTTTTTTTTTTTTTTTAGGTCCCCCTGAAAAGCAGGATGGGAAAGGGATCCAAAACAAAGAGAGGTTAGCTCTTGAGTAAGAAAGGGGTCAAGAGAAGGTCTAAATAAAGGTGAAAACAAGGTGAGAGGGAAGGGGAGGCATTATGATCTCTGAAGCAAGGAGGGGCTGTCTGTTGGAGCCTGAGAGAAACAGGCTTGAGTAAGGGGCCAAAGTTTCAGATTCAGTAAGATAAATTAAGCCAAAGGCATGGGTTAAGGACCTTGAGAGATTTTTACATAGGGGATGTCATCTAATTCTCCCATCTGAACCCATCTGGTCCCGTGCTTACAACTCTCGGTGGCTCCCTATGGCAGATACTGCCGGTCACCTGTCCACCACCCTGCTCCTCCTCTAGTACCAATTCCCCAGAAGGCAGGGCAACTCGATCCTGGGCAACGAGAGGAGAAGTCTGCTGAGGAAGAGGCAGGGGGTGCTTCCGTAAAAGGCATCTGTATTAATAATGCCGCCACAGGAAGAGCCTCTCCTATCAGCTGGATGCTGTGTTTGGAGGTGACACCCAGACCTACAGTGCTACCGGGCAGTGAGGGGCGGGGACCTGAGGACAAGCTGACATTCCAAGAATGGAAGAACACACATTACCTGTGTCCTCAGTGGCCTTGCCACGCTGCCTGCCCTCCTGACTTCTTAGGACGCAGCTAACACCTGCAGCTGGGGTTTTCTGTTACAACAGCTGAAAACACCTTCACAGCCATATTCCTGCTAGGCCTCAGCCCGAGTGAGCCCTTTCTGCTTCCTGCAATGTGCCTTGTTTGCCTTGGTTCCAAAGCACGTGCTGTGCCTCTTCCCTGGAATACTCTCCCCTTTCTCAATGTTGAGCTAACTCCTTGTTTTGAGGCCTTCCCTGACCTCTCGCCCAGGGTGAACAGACTCAGGTCACAAAGGTTCCAGAGGTCTTAGGCTGATAAACAGGGAGAAGGCAAGTGGAAGGCTTGAAGACTTTGGCAGAAATGGAGTGGGAGCTGGAGAGCTCATCACTGGGGCAGCTCCTGGTGACAGGTCTAGGAGGCCACGGATGGCTTGAAAAGGGTAGAGTGAGAGTCTCTGGAATAAAGAAGTCAAGGAGCTGTGAGGAGAGGCCCTGGGCAGGCCATCCAGCAAGAAGATAGGACACATCCTGCACTGTGGAGCAGGACCTGCAGAAAGGTGGGGGGACTGGAAGAGCCACCAGTGCTAAGCCCAGATGGGACGGTTTTCGAGTCTGAGAGGTATCCGTGGTCTGCAGAGCACCAGTAGAAGCTATGAATCCGCATAATGAGATGTGAACATTCCACAGTGCAGGACTCTTAAATCCAACTCCCCAGTTACCTGAAAACTTCACTTTGCCCAGGATGTGGTAGATGTTTCCAGAGAAGGGACTTGGCTTGATGGAAGACTGAATTGCTAGTGGAAGAAGAGGACAAGCTGTCATCAACCTGGTGGCAGAGGCCAAGTTCAGGGCACACAACTAGGAGGATTAGGGACTGGGAAGGACCCCTACTCCAGGGACCAGGGCTCATAGGCTGTCCCTCCACCAGACCCTCCCCAGTGGCTCTGCCACTGTTCCCAGGGGGGGGGGGGCACTCCTGGACCCTCAAATCCCTCTGCCTGTTTTCAGACCCCAATGGCAAGGAGAAAAGACAGCACACATAATGCTAAAATGGTGCTGGGAAGCAGGGACAACTCTGGCATACTCTTTTTTCAGGGTCTGCCACATGTTCCAACCAAGGCTCACCTTTACACTTGGCCACAAAGCGAGTCTTCTCCAAGGGACGACCAAACCATACACAGATTTGAACCATTAGTGGAAAGACTGATCCAGCATCAAATTTACCTTCATACCTTAAAAAGTTTAAGAAGTTGTAAGTACAAGTAATTGGGGCTTTGAATGTTATTATATACCACTCAGGGATGAATTACAGATCATTTACCCTACAATATTTGAGTTCTTTCTTATGTGCCATTTTGCATACAAAACATTTATTTTATTTTTTTTTTTTAAAGATTTTATTTATTTGACAGAGGAGAGAGATCACAAGTAGGCAGAGAGGCAGGCAGAGAGAGAGGGGGAAGCAGGCTCCCCGCTGAGTGGAGAGCCCAATGCGGGGCTCAATCCCTGGACTCTGAAATCATGACCTGAGCCGAAGGCAGAGGCTTTAACCCACTGAGCCACCCAGGCGCCCCAAAACATTTATTTTAAATATGTCTCTTTCATCTTGAGACTGGGAAGCTCGGCTACCCTATTAGAGCAGGGAGGTCTGTAGACTATCAATTCCTTGAAACCAAAGACCCCACCTATCTATGAAGCCTACCAGTGTGCCTCATGAGATTGGAGGTTCTTCCTGACACCCCTAGAGTTCTTCCTCAGGGCCTCAACTATACTCCACCATTTTTGAGGGCAGCTTAACAGACTGTACATTTGGATGTGCACACTTTCCAAAAGGAACTAAAGAGCTGGGGCATCTCTGCTCTATTTTTTCAGAGCAAAATTTGCTAAATTTTGAATTTAGCAAATATAGTGCCAAGCACAGACTCATTAAGAAGACCCCATGTTCAGGGGCACAGGGCTGGCTCAGTTGGTAGAGTATGCGATTCTTGATTTTGGGGCTGTGGGCTCAAGCCCCACATTGGGTGATTGCTTAAAAATAAAAAAAATTTTTTTTAAAAAGGACATGCCATATTCAGAACATCTAAAAAATTTAAGTTTTTATTATGGGAAATTTCAAACACATGCAATGATAGATAGTGCAATGAACCCCCATCACCCAGCTTCCAAAATTACGGAATTGTCATTCCTTCTTTTGAATTATTTCCTTGAGATGAAACCCCATGATGGAATCAATCTAGGAAAGGCTATAACCATCTCATGGGTAATAATTTACACCATTCCCAGTAGCAGAAGAGTGTTTCAGTTTCACAATTCCTCCAGCAATGATTCTTATAGATATTTCTGGTTAAGTGTAATAGATGTCAATCAAAACAACCGTGAGGCATCACTTTACATTTCTGAATATTTCTAAAATGGAATTCTGTTATCATGGCTGTCATTTATAATTGCTCTTAAGTGAACTGTGCAGCGGCGCCTGGGTGCCTCCATCGGTTAAATGTCCAACTCATGGTTTCAGCTCAGGTCACGATCTCAGGGTCATGGGATCAAGCCCCACTCGGGCTCTGTGCTCAGCATGGAGTCTGCTTGAGATTCCCTTTCCCTCTCTCTCTGCCCCTCCCCCCTGCTCACACACACACTCTCTCTCTAAAATAAATAAATAAAATCTTCAAAAAAAAAAAGTAAACTGTCCACATCTATATGGACTGGGTTACTTTTCTTCAATATCCAAATAAGCTTCTCAAATATTATATTAATCTTTGCCACATATGATGCAAACATTTTCTTCCAGTTTACTACATTTTATTAATTTCCTTTGCTTTAAAAATAGCTCTACAGATTTGAATTTTATATCACATGTATTATTGAAAGTATTTTACTCTTTACGCTTTCTTTAAAGTAAGGTGCTGGCATAACATTTTTGCAGCACTGACATATTCTTCCTGCCCTCTCCCAAGGGAGACCATTGGCCTCTCTGGCTTCTTTGTTCAGAGCCTGAATCCTTAGGGAAATTGGGAGGGGCCAAGACAAGAGTGAAGATTTCCTGCTAGACTAGAAAAAAGCCTTCTACCAGGGGAGATGGCAGTGGAGTTGTGGGAGGAACATGGCTGAGAATCTGTACAACACAGAGCTGAGCGCATCTAGAATTAAAGCCTATTCACTCTGAGGTGGTGGGCCCTGACTCAGTGAGTAAGGGGGAAAATATACAGGGATGTGTAGGAGTCTGATGGCTGCCATCTTGTTAAAAAATTAAATTATCTGATTCCTAGGAAGGGACTCAGAAGGGGGAGGGCCCAAAGGGTGATTCTGAGGCCCCTCTAACTGCAATTCTCTACAAGGACTGATCTTTCTGGTAAAGAGAAGGCTTCAGACTTTAGATGCACAGAGCTTTCTTCTTCTTCTTCTTCTTTTTTTTTTTTTAAGATTTTATTTATTTATTTGACAGAGAGAGAGAGATCACAAGTAGGCAGAGAGGCAGGCATAGAGAGACGGGGAAGCAGGCTCCCTGCCAAGCAGAGAGCCCGATGCGGGGCTTGATCCCAGGACCCTGAGATCATGACCTGAGCCGAAGGCAGAGGCTTTAACCCACTGAGCCACCCAGGCGCCCCTGTACAGAGCCTTCTAATGAACGCTTTATACCTGGCTCTCTCTAGGATCATTCTGCCTCCAGGAAAGTCTTTGCCCTGAGCTATGTTCATATGCACAATGCCCGGAATGCGTCACCGTGGACTACAGAATGGGTGCATCCCTAGGCACTAGGTGGAGACAGCAGGAATCTCAGGCCCAGGCCCAGAGGTGTGGCAGGAAAAGGGTCAGCAGCTGCAGTCACTGGAGAAGAAAGTTTCATCCAGAAGCTCCACTTGTTTCTTTTTAGCTAAGATATAACTTTCTTGTTCAGGCATAAGGCATGATCCACTTACCCACGGTTTAAGCAAGTATGATGTAACTCAGAGATTCCTTCTAGAATATGCCTGAAAAATGTTCAGTTTCACATATTGGACTTGTCTGTTTTACCAGCATAGTACAAATCAGCTTTTTTTGCTGGTATAAAATACTAGTGACGTAAGGGGTGGTATGGAGGACATAGAAAGGTGTCTGGGGGAAGTGTGTAAGGATAGCAAAGATAATCCAAATCAACAAGAGAATACTACTGGCCAAGTTTTAGTAATTGTCTTCCCTTGAATCTCAAACCCAGTTACCCATTCTATACAGGAACAAGCGCAGCACAGTTGTTGAGCATATGGGCTCTGGGGCCACACAAGCTGGGTTAGAAATGCAGCTCTTTCACTTACTGGCTGTGTGAATTTGCACACAACATTTAACTCCTTGCTGCCTCACTTACATTCTCCTTAAAAAGGAGGAAAACAAGGGTGCCTGGGTGGCTCAGTGGGTTAAGTCTCTGCCTTTGGCTCAGGTCATGATCTCAGGGTCCTGGGATCGAGCCCCGCATCGGGCTCTCTGCTCAGTGGGGAGCCTGCTGCCCCTGCTCTCTCTGCCTGCTTGTGATCTCTTTCTGTCAAACAAATAAAATCTTAAAAAAAAAAAAGTCTGTTTAAAAACAACAAAAAGGAGGAAAATAATGGAGCCTACGTCGCAGGCTTGGTTGGAGGATTAATGAGATAACACAGGCAGAGCTCTCAGGGTGGCACTGTCCAACAGAACTTCCTGTAATGGAGGAAATGTCCTGGATCTGTGCTGTCCAATGTGGTAGCTGCTGGCCACACGTAACTACTGAACACTCAAAGTGTGGCTTGTATGACTGAGAGACTGATTTTACTTAATTTTTACTAATTTACATTTTATGAAATAGCCAAATGCGGCTAGTGGCTACCACCCTGGAGAACTTCGAACAACGCGCAGCACACAGTGAGTGCTCAGGTGATGTCGGCACTAGTATGACTACAGTGCCCTTGGCCCTCTCTTTCCTGCTCCCTCGTGGAGCAGAGGTTCCCATGCTGGGAGGCTGCTAGGAGAGAATAAACATCCCCTGGGCCACAACAGCAGGGAACCTACCTGTCAGGCAGGACCCCCTAGAGGACTGGCTCTGTTCTCAGGAGCAACTCTCTTCTGGGAAGGCTGTAACTCCTTGGGTCCATGCCAGCCACCTCACCCTCACTTGAGGCTAGGGGAAACAAAGGACACGGTGTGCTTCGTGCCCACAGGGCCACTCCCTACATCTCAACATCCAGCAAGGCTCCCAAGCTGGAGCCCAAGATGTGTGCAGCACTAGGCTCCTGGCAAGACCAGCAGCTGTTGGGACAAGGCAGGCTATCCAGCTGCCACGGTCACCCTTGTAGAACACTTGAAATCACTTGAAATTTCCTTTCTTTTCTTCTTCTTTTTCTGTAAATGAGTAAATCATTGCGTTTACAAAGAAATCTTAGCTACTTTTCAATGATGATACTTGCCAGCCAGGGTACATTAAATATCGAGATCGTAGCATCTGAGGACTTGAAAAACTATTTTCTGAGAGAATCAGCTCAATGTCTTCATTCCTTTGAAAACATACAGAAAAACCCAGGTTAATTAGGACGACCAATCTAACCTGCCCATTTTGCTTCCTCCCCCCGACAGAGGCACAAGCATGTACACATATGTTATGGCACACCTAAACCCTTCAGTATGCCTCCCTTTCCTAAGAACATCTCTTTCAGAACAACAACACTATTATTATACCCAAGGAACTTAATACTGTGGACCAGCAGTACTGGTATCACCTACAAGCTCATCAGAAACAAAATCCCAGGCCCCACTCCAGACCTGCCAAATCAAAACTCTGATTTCAAGAGGATCCCTAAGAGATCTACATGCACATTCGAGTTGGAGAAGTACTGATCTAACCTATTTTCAAATTTTCCCTGTTTTGCCAGAGAGGGGACCCAGGATCCAATCAAGAACTGTTTACTGAATTTACAATCTTTATTTTCCTTTAATGTGTAGTAATTCTTCCAACTTTTTTTTTGTTTCTTACAGAGTTGACATTTTTGAAGAGTACATGCCAGCTGTCCTGTGTCCTACAATGTGGATTTGTCTGGTGGTTTCCTTATGATTAGATTCAGTTAAACATTTTTGGTAAGATTAATACCCACGTGGTGTGTCCTTCCCAGAGCATCACATGAAGGAGGCACATGATGTCAGTCTGTCCACTTAGTGGTCTAAGTTTAATCATTGGCCAACATCATGTCTACTAGATCTCTCTTACTGTGAAGTACTTTCCCCTCATCATAAGCAGTAAGTAGGCCATGGAGTGATACTTTCAGACCAGTTGATGTCCTTTTCATCAACAATCTGTCACCCGCTGCTCTTAGTATCCATTGATGATTCTTGCCTAAATCAAGTATTATATTATACTAACAGTTACAAAATAGTGACTTTCTAGTTCTATAAATCCTTATTTATTAGTGTTAAGAGAGATTTACTGCCCTGCCCCTCCTCATTTTTTTTTAGTATCACTGTGGTCTCATTTTATTCCATGTGCTATATATAATTTGTTATTACATTTGTTTTTCTCTTATGCTCAGGTTGTCCCAAATTTGTCTAGTGGGAGCTTCTTGAGCTGGCTCTCGTATCCTTTTGACATATCTCTACTAATCTTTGAGTACCCCCTCCTTGCTTTTTTGGCACAAAATGTCCCAGGCTCACCTGTACTTTCCCTGCCCTAGACCTGCAATCAGCCAATTCTCCAAGGAGTCCTGATACCTTGTACTGGGGATGGGTATGTAGAAACCAGGATCTAGAGGTAGGGGGTCTTTATTCTATGGTGGTATTAGTATTTCTGGTCCCTTTCAATGGGAAGAGCTAGGAAATAAACATTTTTTGAAATAATGAACTTATTTTGACTCCCATAATTCAAATCTACCATTCACAGGGTTTTTCTTCACTTTTCCCACTTCATATTTATAATCTTTCTTATCTAACAAGTGATGTTGTTTGAATCAGGCCTCCAACAGAGGATTATGTTTAAAAGTTACTTGAATTAATTGCTGTGTGTGTGTGGATGTTACTGCTTTGATATACAGATGGTTTTTTTTTTGTTTTATTTTTATCCCTCTTTGTTAATTTCTGAATATGTAAAATATTTACATTGCTCAAAGTCAAAATTATATAAAAAGTATATACCTTTTTGGTATATCTTTGTAGAGCAAATAAATGTGCTATACAACCAGATGTTTTCTTTTCATACACATCCACACACACAAAGTCATCAATTCTCTATTTTTAGTTTATAATTTGGACCCAAGTCCATGAAGTAAAAAGGTCATTTCTCTATGTTCTCTATACCATTTCTTTCACATCTTAACACATGGAATATTGATAGAGTTTTGACTTCATCCTTTAATGCATGAAAATGTGATGCAACACAACAAAATATCGTGAGGCACCTGGCTGGCTCAGTCAGTAGAGCATGCAACTCTTGATCTCAGGGTTGTAAGTCTGAGCCCCATCTTGGGTACAGAGAATGCTTAAAAATAAAATCTTGGGGGGGGGGGCGCCTGGGTGGCTCAGTCGTTAAGTGTCTGCCTTCAGCTCGGTCCTGGGATGGAGCCTTGCATCAGGCTCCCTGCTAGGCAGGAAGCCTGCTTCTCCTGCTACCATTCCCTCTGCTTGTGTTCCCTCTCTCGCTGTGTTTCTCTGTCAAATAAATAAAATCTTTAAAATAAAATAAAATAAAATATTGGGGCGCCTGGGTGGCTCGGTCAGTTAAGCCTCTAACTCTTGATTTCAGCTCAGACCATGGTCTATTGGTCATGAGACTGAGTCCTGTGTTGGGCTCCGCACTCAGCATGGAGTAGGCTTGGGATTCTCTCTCTCTCTCTCTCCCTCTGCTCAAGCTTTCTCTCTCTCAATAAATAAAATCTTTAAAAAAAATCTTAAACAAAACAAAACATCTCAAAACAGTACAAGATATGGACACATGGAGTCTTCTTGCTGATTTTTACAGAACATCGAAAGCACTTCTATAAATGTGCAGGTCTTAGATACAAGAGAAAGACCCCGTGGCCCACACTGCATCTAAGAAAGTGACTGGTCCTACCGGGTGAAGTAAACTTGGTAAGGTTACCTGGTGACAATCCCATTTTCTGCAAGAATGAAGGCTGCAGTAGGATTGGCAGCCCTGATGAGGCTCTGCAGCTGGACTAGGAGAGGGTGCCTCTGCTCCGTGGTGTGACTGGTAAACACCACGTTACTCACCAGGCCTGGGGAATAAAACCAACAATGGTTCAGGCTTCAGAGTCCTGATCGGGACTCAGGGCCCACACAATGTGAGCCTTTGCTCCCTCCCTGGTCATCCCTTCCAGGAGCCCTCTTATGTACACACCCCTGACCCCCAACACCTGCTCCTCTGTCTGTCACTGCCACTTCTTGGAGTGAATGGCCTCAAGCCTATAGCTGCCTCACTTCTTAACCTCTTCTACTTTCTCAATTCTGCTCTCCAGCTGGAAGCTCTTCATCCAAGGGCCTTCTTCATCATCAAAGGGCCCTTTCCACATCCCTTGTCCTTAACCTCTTCTAGAACCTGTGCCAGACACCGTCACCAGTTTGGACCACAGACACTTACCAAGCACTAACCATATGTTAGGCACTCACCATTAGGTTCTCCAAGAGTGCACAGGCGAGGAGTCACTCACATGGACCTACAAGTCTAAGATAAGTGCTAACACACTATTCACACAGTCATACAGTAAGGAAGAGTGGTGCAGGCAGTGAGGGGTTGTGGAGTGGGTGACAATCCCTCCCAAGCTTTCATGGAAATATATAAGGAAAAATCTATGCCACAGAAAATTTGGAAATCAGGGAAGTTATCATATCCTACCATGCCAACACAATTATAATACCTCTTCATACTCATTCCTGTTTTGACATAGTTATGATCAGAGCGTATACACCATTTCCACTATAAGATCACTTGCATTTTTGTTATTCAACCATTTTTATTCACTTATTAATACTGTGAAAATTTCAAACATATACAAAAACTTTAAAAGTAGTACAATGAACTCCCATGTGCCCATCACCCTTCAAGAATTAACAATACTTGGGGCGCCTGGGTGGCTCAGTGGGTTAAAGCCTCTGCCTTCAGCTCAGGTCGTGATCTCAGGGTCCTGGGATCAAACCCCGCATCGGGCTCTCTGCTCTGCAGGGATCCTGCTTCCCCCCCCCCCCCCCCCCCCCCCCCCCCCGCCTGCCTCTATGCCTACTTGTGATCTCTCTCTGTCAAATAAATAAATAAAATCTTAAAAAAAATATTAACAACACTTGGCTAACTGTATTTCTTCCATATCATATGCCAGCCTTTTCCTCTTTCCCCTGGGTGATTTTGAAGTCAATCCCAGGCATCCTATTATTTCATCCAAAAATATTTCACTATATATCTCCATAAGATATGGACCCTTTAAAAATTAATAATTAACAACAAATTCTTCAATATAAAAAATACAGTCTATGTTCTCTGTCTCATGAAAGTTTTCTTAATTTTTTGAACCAGGAACCAAAGTCCACACACTATATTTCATTGATACCTCTCATAATTCTTTTTCAATCTGCAGTGTCTCCTCATTTCTTTGTAATTTATTTGTTGAAAAGCTGTACCCTGTAAATTTCTGTCAGTCTGGATTTTGCTAATTATAGCCCCATGATGTCACTTTAACATACCAGCAGCTAGATCGCTTTTACAGATGCAATCTTTTTAAATATAAACTGTTTTTTAAAAAATTTCTTGTTCTTGGGTTGCCTGGGTGGCTCACTTGGTTAAGTGTCTGCCTTCAGCTCAGGTCATGATCCCAGGGTTCTGGGATCAAGCCCTGCATTGGGTTTCCTGCTCAGTGGGAAGCCTGCTTCTCCCTCTCCTGCTCCTCCTGCTTGTGCTCTCTCTTTCCCTGTCAAATAAATAAATAAAATCTTAAAAAAAAAAAAGATTAAAAAATTTGTTCTTTTTCTAAGTTAAAAAAAAAATATTTATTTATTTATCTTAGAGAGTGTGAGTGAGTGAGCATGGGGAGGTGAGGCAGAGGGAGAGGGAAGGAGAATCTTTTTAAAAAAGATTTATTTGATTGTAGAGAGAGAGAGAGAGAGAGCACGCGCGCACGTGCACAAGAGAGAGTGGGGAGGAGGGGAAGAGGGAGAGAGAATCCTGAAGCAGACTCCTTGTTGAGTGCAGTGCCCAATGGGTGGCCCAGGCCCAGGCCCAGGCCCCTGAGATTCTGACCTGAGCTGAAACCTAGACTTGGCTGCTTAACCGACTGAGCCACCCAGAGAGGGAGAGAAAATCATAAGGAGACTCTGGGCTGAGTGCAGAGCCTCAGCTCTTGATCTCATGGGCTTGATCTCATGACCCTGAGCCGAAATCAATAATTAGTCACTTAACTGATTGAGCCATCCAGGGACCCCCGTCCCCCGGACCCTTATAGTTTTTTGATAGATTAAATCACCGTTTCTTATAATATCACTTTTAGACAATGCCTGTTGGCTTTTCTACATGACAGATGGGGAAACTGGCATATTCTAAAGTGTTCCCCCTACTTCACCATCACATTCTGGTTGGTTATATTAGTAAGTAATTTTAGTCCCTCCAGTGTATATCTTTAAAACTGTATACTAAGAGTAAAACTCACTCATTATAACTTGATTTTACAGCTCTAAACTTTATTGATCTCCCACTTTGGAAGATGTAGAGAATCTCCTGCTGTCTCCCAACTCTTTGTTAAACAGAACCTCATTAATAGGTTTTCAAGATTTTCAACATTTATTTTCTATTTTGTAATAGAATTCTTGTGGGTGTTATCATTAACTCTATATCTAAGATTAAAATCTTTTTAGTAGTAGAGGCTAGATTTTATAAATGATTAATTTGTGATTATCTCTAAATTACAGAGAGACTTCAGCTGCCCTAAGTAACCTTGTAATTGAAGGATCCTGAATAATGAATATTCAGTATAGAGGACTCTGTATGAATACTATTTAATTCAGTTGAGCGTTTAGGTGTTTTTTTTTTTTTTTTTGAGTGTTTAGTTTTAAAAATAAATCAGCTGTATTTAGTGTTTGAGGGCAAGAGTCAAACAATACAAAGAAGGATTCACAAGGAAAATAAATCCCTTCCTCTTCAGCCACCTACTTTCCTTCCCTGGAGGCAATCACCATTATCAGATTCTCAGATCTTCTTCAAAGATGTGCTGTGTACACACAAAGATGTGCTGTATACACAAAGATGTGTGTATACCTTTCTTCCTCACAAATATTATACTGTTCTGCACCTCGTTTTTTTGACTTAAGCTCTAACTTTTTAATTTTGGTAAAGCTTACTTTTTCATTAAAATCTTCCCTATTACCTTACCATCTCAATCCTTCCTTCATGTGATCCTGCTCTTCCCCCTTCTATAAACTATAAAAGCTCCTGTGAATAACACAGGTGGTATTTAAAATACAGGACTCACAGTCTCATTTATCTTCTTCATATATATAAAGGGAAAACATAATGTAAAAATTAAAGCATGGGTTTTAGAGCTAAGCAGACTATGAGTTTAAGTGTGGGGCTCCACTAATTACTAATGAATGACATCAGGGGCAAATTGCTCAACTTTCTCTCTGAGCCATATTTCCTCCTCTGGTAGATGGGAACAGGAACACATACCTGCAGGTTATCAGTAAGTACTTATCACAGGGCCTACAGATAGTAGGAACTCATTAAATGCACTGCCATTACCATCACCCTCATTGTCAGTGGAGCAACAGCCTAAGAATGAGAGCTCTACATGGACCCTGAGGGGCCTGGACCGATCCATTTCTCAGACAGACAAGGGTGGCTGTGGCACCAGCAGGAAGCTAGGTCATGTGACTACCACAGTAGAGACCCATGAGTCCACGGTTTAGATGAATGGCCATCACTAGATGGAAGGCAACTTCCAGGATCCTTGGCTCCTGCCTCTAGTCTGAGGCAGAAATAAATGATACTTCCTTCCTCTCACCACTTATACTAATGAAAAAAGTGTTCCAAAAATGCTAAAGACTGAATCTAACCTAACAAATTGTCTGGATGCATTCAGTTCATGACCAGGGTGCAGGGATTAGGAGCTTCATGCCAACTGTCACATGTTACTACGGGGAAAGGATACATACGAAGGTAATGTCACGTGCCTGGGACCACAGACACCAGGACTTGCAACTCACCTGCTGAGCACAGAACCTCCTTCCTAAGTGTTTCTGGACAGTTTGGGGATCTATCAGTTCCTTGGTTCTGAGATGTAGGTCCTATTCTTCTCAAGTGTCTGTTAGTGCTCAGCTAGTAAGTTGACCTTAGGCCTCTGCACAGTGTTTGAGAGACCTCTCAGGATTCGAAGGTAAATTTCCTCAACAGCCTTCCTTGACATCCAAGGGGTGAATGCAGCTCTGCCTCCTCCTGCAACTCGCTGAAAGGCTGCCCAGTTTCTCAGATGAGGGCTGTGGAGGGGCCTGGTTCTCCTCTAGGCCCGCTGAGTGCTAAACAGCTCCTGGACCCATCATCCATTACCAATCCCTGCTACCATTTGTCTAGTTCCGACTACCAGTCTCTTTGCTAGGTTACTGCTTAGTCTGTGCACTTCCAGGCTTTTCTTACTATAACTCATTCTAGCTACTGTAGTCAAAGTAATCTTTCAAAAACAGAAAATCTGGTCATATGAGATGTGCTCTGGTCACCATCAGGCCTTCGCTCTTGCTAGTCTTTCTGCCTAGAACCATCTTTCCCCTCCTCTTTGTCGGCCCAACTCCTCCTTCAGGCTATACACAGTTGAATAACACTTCTTCCAAAAGCCTTCCCCAACCCCCCGGGACTGGGTTGAAGTGGGCTCTGGATACAGATTTGCTGAATAAATGAATGAATGAATCAAGTGTCATAAAAGATACATGCCACCTGATCTCCAGGGTGGCGGCCTAAGCAGCTAAGGTGTGGGCGTCCACACGCCAGAATTTTTCCCATTTCTAAGTCCTAGCAAATCCCATTCATCAGACAGCCATCTGAAAGGTTTCTAAGACTTACTGATATATACGCATTTTTGGGAGAAAATTCTTAAGGCACAAAAGGGTATTCAACCAAGCTTCTTCCTCCCTCCTCTGGCACCCTAAGTCCTAATTCTCTTCCCCAGAGGCCACCACTGACAACCAGATTTTGGGTATGATTTCTCAGATAGTCTATGTATATGCAAGGGTACAATAATATACAAAATCATGTTTTCTTAAGAGCTTCTCTCATACAAAACCTCTATCCTGAAGGTCTCCACACACAATCTAGTCGTGGTAATAGCACAGAATGAGGAATTCAAATGGAGAATATGTCAGCAATTTGTTTATTCTATTTTAAAATATTTAAAAATTTCTATCAGAAGCTTTAACATTTAGATGGGCCATCCTCAGCCACAGTGTCGGGGAAGGCTCCTAATGAAGGTGACACTGGTTGTGCCTAAGCACTCAGTCCCATTTAGAAAGGTCACTCTGGAGGCTGCAAGGGAAGCACTGAGGATGGGCCTGGTGAGCCTAATGCCAGAACTCTTATGTCCTCCAGCTGCACCAGGGCTTGACTGGGGCCTCTGGAAACAGAGTGAGGCAAGGTCAGGAGATCAGGCCTAGAATGTGGCAAAGCAGAGTTCTAGAAGACTCCGCACATTCCAGAGGTGGCAAACATGGGAGCCAGACCCTGCAAGAGTTCCATGAGATTTCCAGGAGTAGAAGACAAGAATGGTTGTGATGGATCTTGCAGTGAGGAGTCAGCGAAAGCTGAGTGAAGACCTATAAAGGCCCTAGGACTCTGTTTAGTATCTTCTTGGGCAAAAGAAACTGGAGAATCAGACTAGTGCACAGGTAGCAACCTAAGTGGTGTGAACCAGGGTCCTAAGCATAGGCCTGGCCTATTCAGGAAAAGGCTGGGGTCTGGAAATCTGATGGACACCTTGCCCAAAGTCCTGTCTGCCTCATGAGTATCATGTAGATAAACCCTGGGGGGTTGGGATTTTAGGTCAGGAATTGGACACAGAAAAGGGGCTTTGCTTTATAGGGAAACAAGCAAAAGGATTATCCTCAGCATTCCTTAGGCCAGCTATGCAAACTACCACCTGCCAAGAGGAAATGCCATCTGTGAGGCAGGTATAGCAGCTATGTGGAACACAGGGTGAAGAGGCCACAGTGGGCAGTTTCATCTTGCTTGGGCCAGGAGCTCCTTTCTGCTCTGTATCAAAGAATAGATATCCAAATTTGGCCATAGTCTTACCAGTCTGGGATGTGAGTGAGTGGACAGCCTGACCTGCCTATTCCCCCGAGTGGAGAAACAACCTCTAAGGTCTGACTGTCCCAGTTCGGGCTAAAGCTTTCAGAAGCCCAGGAGAAAGCAAAGCTTGTTTTATCCACCTATAGATACTTCCAAAAGCAGGGCATGGTAGTAAAAAGTCTTTGCTCTTTTCTCAAACCAGCATTATGCTGAGTCTTGTTTGCTGTTTAAATGCTGAGATTATTTCCTAATCCTCGGATTTCTGTAACACACATCATCTTGAGGCTGTGATACAGTCCTTTTCTCATTGTAAAACAATCCTTTGTTGTAAAAGCAATGAATCAGGGAGCCTGACCCATCAACGGCAGCAAAGGGAGGCAATATGCTCCCTCGGGACATGAAGTGTTTGTCTACTAGTGGCAGATCCCACTGCCAAGCTAGCCACCAAATCTCTGAGGATAAAAGAAATACTTGCCTTTTATTTCCTCCCTCCCCGGACAGCCCATGCCGTGGTAAGCCAGGTCAGACCAGTTCATAGGGTCCTTTGGGCCCAGATGCAAGGAGAAGATAATTACTAAGATACTGTTACTTTAAAAGTCCTTTGGAGTTCAGGAAAACATTATCTATGGCCCCAAGGTCATCTGCCTGCATCTGATCACATCCCTATCTTTACACATGCACAGAATCTGACACAAGTTGCCTTTGAACACCGAGTAAGGAAGCAGTGTTAATGAAATCTGTCTGCCAAGTGCCAGAGAGAATCCAGTCTGTCTTGGCCTAAAATGGCTTTCCTCCTATAATACTGGCCTAGGTTCACGGACAATGAAGACAGAGCACCTCCCCAAGGCTCTCAGCCAGGGCAGTCTGACCAGCTGTGCTTTGTGTGCAAAATACAAAGGGGCCCCGAGGTAGAAAGTGCCAAGAAGCCAAGGTACATTAGGGTAGCAATAATCATGTGGTGGACAAGGGATGACTATAACCCACATCCTTGGCTTTGACCATGACTTGCAAATATATATCCAAGGACCAGACAGTGATCTTTGGTTATCTCCTGGACCTATGTTTTTGCCTATGCTTTCTATCTCAAGGACAGATACCACCAACCTTCCCAACCTCCAAACTTAGATCAGTTTATACTAGATACCTCTTTCTCCAACTCATGCCCCACATCTAGTCTGTCACCACAATCTACGGACCCAACCTCCATAAAATCTCCTTCATTGACCTGGCGCAGATATTATGGGTGGACCCAGCCACCTCTATCCCACTCTGCTTCTGGGGTGCAGTGCCTGGAAAGCAACAAAGGCCTCTAAAAGCTGGACTTGAGACTCCCTGGTGCAGGAGTGTAACACACACATTCCTCCCTCCAGTGACCCGGCTCCTGCCCTGCACAGCACCCAGCTCAGCTGTTTCCCAAGACAATAGCTCTGGTATGCTCAGTTGTCTCCGCTCCCTGCAGACTGGCAATGGGATCAGCAGGGTAAAACAGTGCTGGGGACACCAAGTTATTTTCTTCTGTCCGATTTCTTCTTGCTGGGCTGGCTCAGGAAGCTCAGACCCCAGGTCTTCTGACAACAATGAGCATTTTATCATCACTGCAGGAAATTCAGAATTTATTCTGGGTCTCCAGGCACCATAGTTAATATGACTAAAAAGTGCTGCTTCCAGGGTTGCCAGATGGGAGGACAATGAGAGGTCAAATGTAACCTACAGGATGGGTGGATTTTTCTAAATGCTACCAAGGAGGTGTGGAAAATTCCAGTACATATAGGAGGGGAGTAAGAGAGAAGGTCCTACGGGACTGTACTATGCAGTCATGGGACAGGAGAAGTGCATAAAAATCTTGTTGATCCAGAGGCTAGGAATACCTAATACCTTTTCAGTCCACTGATATTAGGGCAGACTTAAGCTCTGCTCAGGAGAGCTGTTGTCATGGCAGCTTATCATCTTAATAGAGAAACTCAGGAAGAAATCTACCTATCAAATATGATAAAAGAAAGAGATGTCAAGGTGCCTGGGTGGCTCAGTCATTAAGTGTCTGCATTTGGCTCAGGTCGTGATCCCAGGGTTCTGGGATCAAGCCCACATTGGGCTCCCTGCTCCATGGGGAGTTCTCCCTCTCCTTCTCCCTCTCCCCCTGCTTGTGTTCCATCTCTTGCTATTTCTCTCTCTGTCAAACAAATAAATAAAACCTTAAAAAGAAAAAGATGTCAAAGATTTCCCTGGATGAATTTTGTTTATTTTAGATTTTAGAATGGGAGGAAGGAGTGTGAAGAAAAGTCTGTTGCATCTAAACAGAATTTGAAAGGCATGCAAGCGCAGGAAGTAAAACTTATTGCTTACCTTGTGAACACTGGTCAAGACATTTAGGAAAGAGAAATCTAGAGGGGGAAAAAAAGAAAGAAATATTTAAAAACCATTAATGTTAGAATTGTTATTTATTATTTTCCACAAAAATGTATCCAAGCCGATTTACTCAAAGGGCAAGTGGTAGGCAGTACTAAGCATCAAGAACTGGTTTTCGGGGGCGCCTGGGTGGCTCAGTGGGTTAAAGCCTCTGCCTTCAGCTCAGGTCATGATCGCAGGGTCCTGGGATTGAGCCCTGCATCGGGCTCCCTCCTCAGCAGGGAGCCTGCTTCCTCTTCTCTCTCTGCCTGCCTCTCTGCCTACTTGTGATCTGTCAAATAAATAAATAAATAAAAATCTTAAAAAAAAAAAAAAAAAAAGAATTGGTTTTCGGGGTGCCTGGGTGTCTCAGATGGTTAAGCGTCTGTCTTCAGCTCAAGTCATGATCCCAGGGTCCTGGAATTGAGCCCCATGTCGGGCTCCTAACTCAGTGGAGTCTGCTTCTCCCTCTCTTCTTGCCTCTCCCCCTGCTTGTGTTCTCTCTGTCTCTCTCTCTCTCTAATGAATAAATAAAATCTTTATTAAAAAAAAAGAAGAATTGGTTTTCATAGCTTTGAACCAAAGCTCTTTAAGCCAGGAACCCCACAGAAGCAGTCCTTATGTGGCCAACTCCTGACGGAATGTTGAAGAGTGTATACAGGCCTAAACTCTAGATTACAAGAAATAGAAAAGAAAGCAGTTTTTTGTTTTTGGTTTTTTTTTCAAGAGACATTGTCCTGACCATAAAGGGGAAATTTCAAGGGAAAACGAGAAGATTACATTCCCTTAATTCTTTAGTACTAAAGTTGCCATGCCTCTTTTTATGTGCATGCTAGAATCCCAGTTCCCCTTCAACCCCATTCTGAGCTCTAATGGTGAATGGATAGCAGGAAACTGACTGGATCACAGGTGAAGAAGGTGATAGTGACTGATTCAAAGTGTGAGTTAGTTAATTAACTGAGAAAAATTTTTCAGAGGGGCGCCTGGGTGGCTCAGTGGGTTGAGCCTCTGCCTTCGGCTCAGGTCATGATCTCAGGGTCCTGGGATCGGGCCCTGCATCAGGCTCTCTGCTCAGCAGGGAGACTGCTTCCCCCACCCCCTGCCTGCCTCTCTGCCTACCTATGATCTCTCTCTGTCAAATGAATAAATAAAATCTTAAAAAAAAAAAAAAAAGAGCCCTGGAACAAGGAAGAAACATCCATCCAATGCTGGAGCCTCCCAAGAACAGAACTCACGGACTTCACCGCACTCAGTGTGAATGGCCTGACACATAGCAAATACATTCTTAGAAAGTGCCTGTCCCCATCAGTGCCTGTGACTTTTAGAGTACATGCCCTTAAAGGTCCTTCCTAGCATCCTGTATGCTTCCTCACAGCAGCCCTCAGCAATTCACACCACAGACATCTTCCACAAGACAAGCAACGTTCTCTCTCAAGGCATCTTATCCAATCACAGGCTGGATGGTCATGCTTCAAACCTCTGACGGCTACACAGAACTGCGCATAGATATGATGACTCTCTAAAAATGGAATGCAATTTCTCATATCTTGGCATCTTTGGCATCTCTGTCCTTCAAATTTATGTTGGCTTTCTTTCCTAATCCAACCAGGAGTTATCATTGCTTCTTTATAATTCTTATAAAATTGCATCAAATCTTTTGTTATGGCACTTCTTACCTCAATCATGATTAACTGGGTACATGTCACTGGTATGGCATTTGGAAAATTATTTAACTTTTCTGAGCATCAGCTCCTCACGGTAAAACATGGTAGCGATGCCTACCTTAAAGGGGTATTTTGAGGATTAAGAAGGGTAGTATCACAGTGCAAGACAAATAGCACAAAATAAGTGTTGGCTCTTTGCTTTCCTTCTCTACATCATCCTCCCTACTAAACTGTAGTATTTTTTTTAAACTGCAGTATTTTTTAAAAAATTTTATTTCTTTGACAGAAAAAGAGATCACAAGTAGGTACAGAGGCAGGCAGAGAGAGAGAGGGGGAAGCAGGCTCCCTGCTGAGCAGAGAGCCCGATGCGGGGCTCGATCCCAGGACCCTGAGATCATGACCTGAGCTGAAGGCAGAGGCTTTAACCCACTGAACCACCCGGGCGCCCCTAAACTGTAGTATTTTTGAAGAATGCCTGGCATAGGACTCTTAAACAGAGAAGATAAGTTCATTAAAATGTATGTACAACGTATATACAGGTTATTGACCAGCTCTTTAAAAGATATGACTGTGATTTTAAGTCTCACATAGTATGGTACCCTCCATTTTGTAGAACACCAACCAACTACCTGATTTATATAAAATTCTAGTAAATACTGATTCAATCTGTCCCAAAACATGGGCCCCACAATTCCTACATGCATATCCATAAAACCATGGATACCACATGAGCACAGATCTGGGATGACTTGTTCTTTGGGGCCCCCCTGATGATTAGAATGGTCTCTGGCACAGAGCACACCCAACAGATACTCACTGAATGAAATCCACTAGAATAAAGACACCAGACAAATCTCACATAGATCCATCCTGAATCCAAACTGAGCCCACCCTTAAATTAAAGAAGCCACACTAACCCTCACCTCACAGAATGGAAAAAGAGACCCTACTATGCTCTGCTCCTACCTGTTTTTTTCAACCATGATCTGGAAGCAATGATAAAAATTTAATTTTTGCTAAGGTAGACACTTTACAAAAAAAACCCCAAAACACTGAATTAGTAAGTATTAGAATCTAAAAAAATCTTTTCCTATTATAAAAGGAATATAAAGTCCACAGCTAACATCATACTTAATGGCTAAAGACTAGAAGCTTTCCTTTTCAGATAAGGCACAAGACAGGATGTCTGCTCTTGCTACTTCTATATGCTATAATATCCATTATACTGGAGGTTTCTAGTCAGGGGAATTAGGTAAGAAAAACAAAAGACATCCAGATTGGAAAGAAAAAAGTAAAGCTATCTCTATGTACTCATGACACTCTTTTGTATATAGAAAATCCTAAACAGTACACACAAAACATGAACAGAACTAATAAATATGTTCAGCCAGGGTTGTAGGATATAAAATCAATATACAAAAATCAATTGCTAGCAATGAACAATCACTAGCAATGAACAATCCAAAAATGTTATTTAGAAAACAATTCCATTTACAATAACATCACAAAGAACAAAATACTTAGGAACAAATTAAACAAAGGAACCATAAGACTTGTACACTGAAAACTATAAGACATTGCTGAAAGAAATTTAAGACCTAAAAAAATGGAAAGACAGAGCCAGGTTCATGGATTGCAAGACAATATTTTTAAGATGGCAATACTTCTCAAACAGATCTATAAATTCATTGCATCCCTACCAAAATCTCAGTTGTCTTTTATTATAGAAACTGACAAGCTGATCCTTAAATTTACATGGAAATGCAAGGAACTCAGAATAGTCAAAATGATCTTGAAAAAGTTGAAGGACTCTCACTTCTCAGTTTCACAACTTACTACAAAGCTACAATAATCAAAACATGACACTGGCATAAAGATAGACATATCTATCAGTGGAATGTAACTGAGAGTCCAGAAAATAAGCCTTCACATTTATAGTCAATTGGTTTTTGACAAGAATGCCAAGACAATTCACTGGGAAAGTCTTTTCAAGAATGGAGCACTGGGTGTGGTACATGAACAAGGAATCTTGGAACACTGAAAAAATAAAATAAAATAAATTAATTTAAAAAAAGTAATGGTGTTGGGACAGCTAGATATCAACATGTTGAAATAATGAAGCTGGACTCCTACTTCATGCTGTATGTGAAAATTAATTCAAGATGGAACATAAGTCTAAATATAAGAGCTAAAACTACAAAACGCTTAGAAGAAAACACTGGGATAAATCTTTGTGACCTTGGATTTGGCAATGCTTTCTTAGATACAACACCATAACTACAAGCAATGAAAGAAAAAATATAAATATTTTTATATTTTATATATACTTCATTAAAATTGAAAACTTTTGTGATTTAGAGGATACCATCTAGAAAGTAAAAAGATGACCCATGGGAGAGAATTTCTGCAAATCAAATATCTTATGTAGGACTTGGATTCAGAATATATGAATGAAGCACTCTTGTAACTCAAAAAGAGACAACTCAGGGTGCATGGCTGGCTCAGTTGGTAGAGCATGTGACACTTGATCTTGGGGTTATGAGTTCAATCCCCATGTTGGGTATAGAGATTACTTAAAAAAAAAAAAAAAAAAGAAAGAAAAGAAAAAAGAGACAGCCCAATTTAAAAATGGGCAAAGGATTTAATAGACTTTTCTACAAAAAAGACATACAAGTAGCCAATAAGCAAATGAAAAGATGCTAAATATCATTAGTACTAGGGAAATGCAAAGTAAAATCACAAGGAGATACCACTCTACACAATACAGACGGAAAATAACAAGTATTGGTGAGGATGTGGAGAAACTGGAACCCTCATACACTGTGGTGGGAAAGTAAATGGTATAGTGGCTTTAGATAACAGTTCCTCAAAGTTCAATGTACATAATATACATTATGACCCAGCAATTCTACTCCTAGGTATATACCCAAGAGAATAAAAACATGACCACATGAAATCTTGTACACAAATGTTTCTAGCAGCATTATTTATAGTAGCCCCAAAATGTCCATCAACTGATGAATGAATAAATAAGATTTGGTATATCCATACAATGGAATATTATCTGGCCACTAAAAAGAATGAGGTTACTCACACATGCTAAAACATGGACCTTGAAAACATTTTGCTAAGTAAAAGAAGCCAGACATAAAGGGCTGCATATTACATGATTACATGTATACGAAATGTCCAGAATAAGCAAATCCATGGAAAGTAGAGTCACAGTTGCCAGGGGTGGGGAGGAGGGAGAAATAGAGAGTGACCAAATTGTATACTTTTTTTTTTTAGCTAGAGAGAGCATGAGTGAAGATGGGGGAAAGACAGTGGGAGAGAGAGAGAATCTTAAGCAAGCTTCACACTCGGCGTGGAGATGGATATGGGGCACACTGTGGGGCTTGACCTCATGATCTTGAGATCAAGAGTTGGATGCTTAACCAACCGAGCCCCCGAATTGTATACTTTAAAGAAGTAAATTTTATGATATGTGAATTATACTTCAATAAAGTTATTATTATTTTTTTTTTACAAGCAGCACACATGCATGCTACAAAATATCAGATGGTTTCCCCATCATCCAGAACTTGTCTCCAAGGAAGTGGCCATTTCCCAGAAGGAACCACTATTAACAGTTTGATATGTATCCTCTTAGATAGTTCCTATACACATACAAATAAACATTTAAAAATACATACTGTTTTGGCAACTTACTTTTCTTATTGTGGACATTGTTATGTGTTAGTACATAGAAATCTACTTGATTTTTTTTAATGCTTGCATAGTATTCCATTATATGACTATCCCCAAATTTAATCAATCTAAGTCTTACTAGTGAGCATTTGGATTATTTCCAGTTTTGTGATATAATAAACAGTGTTTTTTTTTTAAGATTTTACTTATTTATTTATTTGAGAGAGAGGTAGGGGGAGGAGCAGAAGGAGAGGGACCAGTAGACTCTATGTTGAGTGCAGAGTCTGATGTAGGCTC
>CM053610.1:23476081-23492060 GCA_028646535.1 Procyon lotor
GTATTTGTGAGGGCTAATGTCATGCAAATGTCTTTTCTCACTGAGGCTCCATCTTTTTCTCTTTAGGATTCCACGAGTGTTGTTGCTGCCCTTCTGATAGACTTCAAAAGCTCGTTGCTTCCTTATCTCCCAGTTCATTTCCATGGATCAAGCAATTTTCTGATGATTGCCCTTTTCCCCAAATCAAAGATATACCAAGCATTTTACTCAGAGGTAACACCAATCATTAGTCAGCAAAACAAATACTTCTTTTTCCTTAGGAGTTTAGATGCTAAGACCACATCTCAGGGCAAACAGCGAGGTGGTGAGAGGCAGAGCTGGGAGGGCTGGTGGAGGTGGCTGCTTCTAATCCCCTTGGGTCCTGGGGTGGTGCTTTTGCCATTGAGAGATGAGAGCCTAAAGGAACTGAACAAAAGACTTTCTAGCTGCTAAGACAAATCTTCTTTGTCCCTTTAAATCCTAATTAGACCCATTTTTCTTTTAGCTACTTTATTGAATTATTTGGCCCTACCTAATGGATCAGAGCTCTACTCCGCCCTAGTCCCTCCCTTCCCATAGTTCACAGGCCGTCCCCTTGTGAATGGTCCCACCTGGCAGGCTCCATGTTATAGGCGCTCAGTACAGATTGCATGAGGAGCGAGCTTACCAAGAATTATACAGCCCACTTAGAGACCAGGCAATAACCAAAGTTAAACACATGGCCAGCCTCATGACTGGTGGAAATGTTCAGAAAGGTCTGATTGCCCCAGCCTGTGAAGAGCTAGTATCCCTCTCTCAGGGCAGAGTGACCAAACACGGAAGAGAGAGGAGCTGGCCTGGCTGCCGAGTGGCATCTCAGGCTAGTCCATTCTCCCTCTTACTGCCTGCTGGTCCTCCCTATCTCTTTGTGCTCGTCCTTTCAATCCAGGAACGCACAGACAGAACCCTTTAGATCCTCTTTAGCCATCCCTCTGCCCCTAGGCAGGACTTGCATGAACTACTCCTTCTGGTCCTATCCCCAGGGAAGAACAGGCCCCTGCTGCCAGAACGGTGTTACCTGACACCTTCTTCTGTGCTCCCTGGCCTGTGAAGGAGCAGAATCCCTGGGAGAGGAACCCAGAAAGAAATTCTAGTTTTGAAAAATAAAGAACAAAATTGCTGCGGGCCTCTATTTTTGAAACAAACTTGTTTGTTATGATGGTTTTTCTCTGTACTGTCAGTCTAGATTTTCAACAACCATCAAATCCCCATGTGGATTCCATATCCTGTTGTTGGGTTGAAAGTGTTCTTTGCTCAAATTCTGTTTTGTTTAGGTCTTCTCCCCCTGGCAACAGCAGGCTAACTCAGGGCTGTCTTTAAAAGTGATCCAGGAAGATGGATTATCTGTGGAACAAAAGAGATTGTAAGTGGCTGCCTTCAGTGTTTATGCTTGTGTCCCTAAGCTGTGTGTGTCTGCTGTCTCTGCAAGACGACTTATGTTACGTAACACACGGGTCTTGGCTTCTGAAAGGGCCAGCACAGTCATTCCAGCGCTGCCACTTGCAGGTAGCCAGTGCCCTTGAAGAAAGAGAAGTTAAGAGAGATGAAACCCACAAGAATCAGAAACCCATAATATTACCGAGGGTTTCAGGTGAACCTTCCTCTGTGGGCACACCCAGTCCTCACACACTAATACCGCATTGTGTTCAAGTCAGCGAGATGCTTGTTTTGGAAGTGTTGACTGTGTCACAGGACTCTGGCTTGAAAGCATCAGAACAAGTTATGTAAAGTATGTGTGTGGTAGAGAGATGGAGTTCTAACCTGTGAACTTTTGATATTCCAGACACTCCAGTGCCCAGAAGCTCTTCAGTGTCCTGGGCCGTTCTGCTGGGGAGAAACAGAGTCCTCTAAAGCTCCTCCCAGCCAAACTTCCAGAGCTAGACCGGTGAGCTCCAGTTTTCTGTATATAGATGTCTAATGTTCTGGCTTTTGAAATGTCAGAAACCTCCATGTTGGTCCTTTCTAAGCTTCTTTTTCTTTGTAGCTTCTTAGGGATCAGTGTAAAAGGTGGAAGTGACACCATATACAATTTTATTCTTTACAGTGAATCTCTCTAAAGTTTCTTTTTTAGCAATTAAATAAGGAGTTTCTCATGTGAAAGAGCACATTCAGGCAAGACTGGTGATGGTAACATAATAGCATTGTCTTTGTTTTTCTAGGTTTCTTCAGCATTTCGCCACCAGCAGCATTAGCCCGGAGCCTGTGATGAGGACCCATCTTCCTGTCCTGCTGCAGCAAGCCGAAATCAACCCTATTCACCAACTAGAAAATGACAAGGTACAGCAGCTCAGCAAGTATGCTGGGAAGTCACAGGAAGATAATCCCGATAGGCTGCCCTTGGATCTTCTGTGACAGTTAACAAAAGAGCTCAAGCAGAGTCCCTTTTGTAAAACTCCACCTCCTGGGATATTGAATAGTATAATACACGTGAAACCTGCTCTATACAGTGAGTGTGTACAGGCGTCTGCAGTGACCCCAGCCAAGCCCCGTAGCAGCCATAAAGCCCTGGCCCCTTGCCGTGCCTCCCGTGGCTCCTCTGTCTTTCAAATTCTTCTCAGTGCTCGAGTGCTGTCGGCTCTTTCTGTTTGTGACAAGGACTTACCTGGCAGCGGGTGACACATTGAGCTTAATAAGAGGAAGGGCCTTGTTACTTGGGCCTTGCTGGCATCACCAGGGTAAGGTGATACTTTATAAACATTGTCTTCCCAAGAGTGGACTTTAATCCTCTCCCATCTCACATGCCCTTCCTCTTAACACCTCCCACCATTTCTTCAGAACCAGATGTCATTATTGGCTCAGAGAGGGCGTTATTTATATGCAAACCTAGAAGATGCTCAGTTGCAAAAGATAATAGGAGCACTAAGCAATTAGGAACCTTGATTTTCCTTTAGGCAAGAGTTTAAAAATGAAAATGCCTGCCTGCTGTATTTTATTAAAAGGGTGATAGAAGACTGGCCTTAAAATAAGAAGGGGTCTGGCTATAAGCACGTGTGCTGTGACTGGAGAGGCAGGGGCCTGGGCGCTGAGGAACAGGAACCAAGGAGAGGAGAATGAGGATAAACAAGTTTCGTGGGGTACTAGCTGCAGGATCAGAAAGGGATACAGAGTAGGGGCCTGGTCAGAGAGCCGGAAGAACGTCTGGTTCCCAGAAAAGAAGAGGGCTCCCTCTCTCTCTGCTGATGTGACCGGCTCAAGTGATGAGTGCCACCAAGCTGAGCTTTAGTCTGAGTTATCTGTGACCAGGCCCCTTCCCGGTGAGTCTTGTATATTGTGAAAGATAACACATGCTGTGTCATTTAAGTCGATAACCATTCAACGATTGCCCGGTTCCTTTCCTCCCCTGCTCGACCCCTGCTCTGTCAGGGGATTTCTTCTGGCTGTTTCGGAATACATACATGCAGAGGGCCCTGTTTTCATTGGATAGTGTGCTAAGGCTGGGACAGTGCCGCTCCTCTTCTCCTAGTCAAGACTCAGGAGTGCTTCCTGCACCCCGTTTGTTTCCTTAACTCAGGCCATGCAGTTTGGACGGATTGGGCGGCCAGGCGGAAATATCCCCATGCCACTCCTCTCCTTCGTTGAGCTTACTTACCATGCCAGTTTAGCCTGTGACATTTTGTCTCAGACTCCTTTCTGCCCAGTGTTTTCTGTTGTATTTTAACTGATCTAGTCAAACCTGCTCCGTGGAAATTGTGTTAGTAACACTACATTTTGTATGGTGTTTGCAGTGTGCCACACACTGTTCTAATAAGCATTTATATATGAACCCACACATAAATTAACTCAGTTAATCATCACACCCACCCTGCAAGATAGGTTCTGTTTTTAGCCCAAGGTCACATAGCTGGGTGAGTGCTGGTGCTGAGGTTGAGACCCACAGAACCTGGCTCCAGAAGTCAGTTCCCATAACCTTTTACACAACACTGTCTCCCAGTTGAATGATGAATTCATGTGACTTTTCTTTCATGTAGGTAATTGTCAGCATTGTAACTGGCCTCCCAGGCTGTCATGCTAGCGAGCTCTGTGCTTTTCTGGTCACTCTGCATAAGGAATATGGCAGGTTAGTATAGCTGCTGCCTTTGCTTTGGGGAAACGGATTCTATGCCTGGGCCCTGTAGGCACTGGGAAACCTTCAACGTGTACGGCCTTCGGTGTGACTGGTATCAGCACAGTAACCATCCATCCGTTTAACACATCTGTACTGAGCACTTCCTACATGCCAGGCACTGCTCTAAGTGTGGGTGACAAATGAACAAAACAGACTAGAAAGTCTCTGCCTTTGTAGAGCTTGCATTCTAGTTTGGGAATACGATTAACTAGATAAGGAAAGCAGTATATTAGCTATGAAAAGTGCTATGGAGAAAACAGAGTAGAGAAGAGTATAGGGAGTACTGAGCTAGGGGAGGGAGTGCAGTTTTAAATTGGGTGCTCAAGAAAGACCTCACTGAGAAGGGGATATTTGAACAGAGGCCTGAGGAAACCTTGGGAAACCTGGGGACGAGCACTGTAGCAGCAGAACCAGCACAGGCAAAGGCCTGGGAGTATGCTGGTCAGCAGGGCCGTTCAGGACCAGGGCAGTTAGAACTTGGGAGCTAGTGGATGTGATCCATCTCTGACTGCCAGGGGATGGGTCAGTTCCAGTGCAGCTGGGACATGTCGGCTTAGGGGAAACTGGGGAAGTCACTCATCCATCACATTCATATGGTCATCAGGTTACTAAACAACCCTGGCTGACTTAACAGACAGTTATCAGTCTACTCCAAAGTAAGACATCCTGCAGGAGGCCATAAGGAATGGACAAGGTGGAACTTGCCTAGAAGTTTGAGAGTTCGGGGAGATTTGGGAGATTGGATAAGTTTTAGATACATCTTAGGGAAATATTGGGCCTCTTATAAGTACTAAGTGGCTAGGCAGTCCTTCCTTCATACCCATTGCTTTTGTTACATAAATAGTCTGAATTCTTCACCCCGCTCACTTCTTTGCAAGAGTTTACTGAGCACCAGACTAAAACCATTGTATTGGATGGTCCTTCAGGAAATGACTGCCTGTTCAGAAGGAGTCTTTCTTAACTCCCAAGTCTGATTGATGGTCATGTGTTTACCTGACCTTTTTCCCTATGACAAGGCATTTCCTATCAAAAGTTCCAGTGATGGTGGTTTCAGGATATGGAGCTCCCCACTCAGTGCTCTCCTCCTATTTCTGTGATACCAGGGTTGCTTTCTCCTGTGCAGGGTCACTGGGCAAAATGTCTGTGGGAGCACTGGTCACATTTGGATCCACTGGCTGAGCCTTTGGGGCCAGGCTATCAGTTGGCCCCCACACTGAGATTATACTTGCCATTTCCAGGTGGATGGTATATCGCCAAATCATGGATAGTTCCGAATGTTTTCATGCTGCCCACTTCCAAAGATACCTTTCCAGTGTCCTGGAGGCTCAGCAGAACCGCTCTGCCCGCCAGTCAGCCTACATCCGTAAGAAGACCCGACTGTTGGTGGTGTTGCAAGGGTGAGTACTAGAAGTCTTCTGGGGACAGTGAGGTATGGTGATGACCTTGCCATTACTGTTATTTTATGTGGCTAGCCTGGGGCACAGAACGACTTCCACATGTTCATGAGCAGAGTTTACACTACCCAGAGAGGCCTTAAACAGGCAAGGACTCTGGTTGCTGTCTAGTGGCCCAGAGTGGCTGCTATAGCTTACACACAAGTTTTCAGTTTGGTGTCAGAGCACCTGGGTGGCTCAGTCGGTTAAGCATCCAACTCTTGATTTCATCTCAGGGTTGTGAGATCGAGTCCCACATTGGGTTCCACACTGGGCATGGAGCCTGCTTGAGATTCTCTCTCTCTCCCTCAACCTCCCCCCGCCAATAAATTAAATTAAATTTAAATCAAGTTTGGTTTTGGTATCATGGGATTCCCAAAAGGTAGAGAATTAGGGAAGAGATTTTCTGAGCAAGATACTTGATAATTCTTGCAACAATACTGATCCCTAAGCCTCTTCCTTTGCCATGTGTTTCAGTCCTTCCTCATGTGGAGTTGCAGAGACAGCCTCCACACCCTGCAGTCTTGAGCCCCACCATCCCTAGAATGGCTAGTCCAGGAAGGTCTCCTGGGACCCTCAGTGGGGAGCATAAATAGTCCAGCTGGGCAGGGAGCTCCCTGGTGAGGATGGATTTGACAGAGTGAGTACTACTGCTTCAGGGACCCTGGCTGCAAGGAGCTTACGTTGATCTGTTCAAAGGCCTTCCGGGGAGGTTGTGCAGGCCCACTACCTTCCAGGCCCAGAGGAGAACATGCCAGGTCAGGAAAACACAGGCTGTGGTCATCATGATGGCTGGTAATGCAGAAGCTTTTGGCAGTTCTCACAAAGTGCTTTCATGCTCTGCTGTATTTTCTGTGCTCATAATAATTACTGTGTGCAGTTGGCTAATTGTTTCCAGTAAAGAGTAGGCCCAGATCCAGAGCCCTGTTAAGTCTCCTGGGTAGATGGTGAGAAATAGAGAAAAGTCAGGCTGGTGGTCCTAAGGCCAGAGGCGGGCAGGACTGTGTACCCCACCAGGCCGTCTTTCCTCTCTTTCAGGTCTTGTTCTCACACCTGCCCTGGGCTTCCCTTCCATCAGACCTTTTGCGCTGCTTCTAGGCTGAGGTCATGGAAGCCGCAGAGCAAGAGTCTAGGCTTGAAACCACTTGTGTGTATGTTGTTGTTGTTTTTTAAGTGGGCTCCATGACCAGCACAGAGCCCAGTGCAGGGCCTGAACTCACAACCCTGAGATCAAGACCTGAGCTGAAATCAAGAGTCAGATGCTTAATGGACTGACGCTCAATGGACCTAAAACCACTTGTTTTCTTCTGGCTTTCCATTGCTTCTAATTATCAGAGGAATGGATCGGCCCCTGCCAAAGTTGAGAGTCATTGGGGGTGTGGACCTGGAGTCAAATTCAGCAGTTTGACATTGTGTAGCTGAGGGCATTGCCATCTTCTGTCACTTGAGAGAGCATCATTGACCCCTTGTCTCTGACAATACTCACTTGCAAAAGTGTCAGCTGCTCTGGACTGCAGTGACAGTGTATAGCTGGCCCACTTATGTGCTCTTACCCAGCCTTTGCCTAGTCTCAGTCCTGGGATGCTAGGGACCTCAGACTCCCTGAGGGACTCAAATGGAAATAGCAGCTGAGTGCTATGGCTCTTGCTAAGACACTGCTCTTACAAGCTGGGCCCATTCTCTTGTGGCTCGGCAGGGAGCTCTCGGTAGCCTCTTTTTTCATGACCATCTCCTTTGGGGCTGGACCTTTGAGCCCAATATTGAGAGGTTGCCGGTAAAGGGAGACTCCAGAGGCTTCTCAAATTGAGAATTGTATTTTCTAAATATGGCTTTGACCTTCATTATAGGATTCTTGGGGGAATGCTGTGGTATAAGGCCAGGTTGTCTTTTGCCCCTAGAGTGGCCTGGTTCCATTTGGCTTTACTGCAGCAGTGGGGCGGTGATGTTGGGCTTTGCTACCCAGTGGAGTTGCTGTTTTTAAAATCAATATATTTTGAAATGATAAAATTTTAGAAATAGAGGACAGAGTGGTGGTTGCCCAGAGTTAGGGATGGGAGTGGGAGGCAGGAGGAAGGTGGGTGTGGTTGTAAAAAAGGCAGCACAAGGGATCCCGGTAGTATTAGAACTGTTCATAATCTTAATTGTGGTGGTAGATATAGGAACCTGCACAGGTGACACCATTGTCTGCAACTTACACACACACACACACACAACACAAAACTGGGGAAATCTGAATCCTAAAATGCTAATTTTAAGGAATTTGAGGGATTGTGTTTCTTTATACTCCAGAATACTGTAAAGTCATTCTTTAAATTATTTAAAATATTTAAAAACAAAAGCTCTCTCAAAATAAAAATTGGATTAATCTAAAACACATGCCCAAATTGTAGGTTTAAATTGCAAACATAAAACAGAGGCCAAAAGACACTTGAATAGGATATCTGTTGTTTAGGAAGAAAGAAGGTTAAAGTCCTGCTGTGGTTTTGTTTTGTTTTTGTTTTGCTTTTATTTTTAATAAAGAGAGAACTGACAAGAAAGAGGGAAACATGAAAGGCCAGGGGTTTTTTTGCCTTCGTCATGCATTCAAGGCAGTTTAGCCAAAGTGGTCAAGTCCAAGCTCTGGTAGCTGGAGCAGTATGCTTCCTTCTGTAGTAAGGGCTGCTTCCCCCGTTTGGAGGCCCTGGCCAGGATGATTATCAGGCAAGGGCTGGGGAGAGAAGGAGGGTCCAGCAGCCTCCCCATCCCAGCAAGTATGGTGAGTGACACCAAGAGCCTCTCCTCTTGCCACAGCAGTTCCTGGTTGTGGTGCCCAGGTGCATCACTTAGATACTCTGGTCTCCCCAAGGACTTTGGATACCTATTTTCCTTCCAACCTTTTTCCATTACGTGGAATGCTCTGAAAACCTGGGAATTCCCTAGCCACTCTCTCTAAAGGATAATCCATGGTATTGAAATAACCAAAATCTACAGGATTGGTAAATCTTTCAGTTCTTTTCTGTGAGTCTCTGGACTCAAACCAAACATGGAAAATAAAAACCTTCCAAAATTTATTTTTAGAAGAGTGGGAAAGCTACTGCTTAGAGCAAGGCTGGGGGACTTAACCAGAGGAGATAAATCTGGTAAACATGACCACAAAGAGATTTGGGGCAGTATATAAGCTTCATTTGGTCACGCTTTCAAGTACACATAAGACCCAGCAGTGCAGGCAGTGTGGGGGGCTCTGCTACATCCAGGCCTCACCAGACATTGCAGAACCAGGAGAAAGAACCCCATGTGCCGATACACACACATGCCCAGGCAGGGGGAGAAAACAGGAGGAGAGGGCTCACTCTAACAGCTTTCTGGCTGCCAGGCCCTCATGGGGCTCTAGAACTGGGTACACCCTATTCTTAATTGAAGCACTGCTAGATGGTCAAGACTGAGGCAGACCTTGGGGTGGGGGGTGAATGTTGTAGTCTGGGATAAAGCCAAGTGCAGTTTTGCAGTTATTTGTAGGAACTCAGGAAGTGGCTCAGGCAGGCAGTACCCATCCCCCAGCTACCACTGGCTTCCCAAGGGTGCAGACCCATATGATCAACAAAGCTGCCTTCAGATTTGCCTTCCCTCCATAGGAACTGACCTTTTGGCAATAGGCTGGGTCAGTTGGGAAAATGTTCTCTACAAGGTAAAGAGTGGAGGCCCCTTCTTGGAGTGGCCAAGAATCTACCCAGGACTAAACATCCAGTTCATTCTTCTGTCCTGTTGAGGCAGCACAGATTACACCATTCAACAACCACTCTACGTTATTACTGCAGAGACAGACTGTAAACAGATGAGAAAATACAGTGTATGTAGCTGATGTTCAGTGCCGTAGGGAAGAATTGGAACAGGGGCAGGTTGTGTAGAAGGAGGGTTGCTATGTCATATAGGCTGTAGGAGGTCAGAGGATACCTCTTTCAAGATGCCATTTGAACAGAGAACTGATGGGAGCAAGCCTGGCAGACATTTGAGCATCAAGGAGAGGGGACAGAAAGTGCTAGGGTGGAAATATGCCTGGCATGTTCAGGGAAGAGCCAGGAGGTCACAGTGAGAAGATTGAGGTAAGGCAAGGAATATTAGGAGAAACTCCTAGCGGTATGGAAGTCAGATCATAGGCAGCTTTGGGGGTTGTGATAAGGACTTTAAAAGGTTTGATGCTGAGTGGGATGGAAGCCACTCACTCAGTGGCTTAGCACGGTGGGATTAGCACTATCCTCTGGCTTCTCTGTTGAAAACAGGTTGGGCAGCGGCAGGGACAGAAGCAGGTAGGCCAGTGAGGAGGCTGTGGGGTAATCTGTGCAAGAGATGATAACAGTTTGGATCCAGTAGTAGTGGGAGAATGTGAGCAGCAATTCATTCTAGTTTATTTTGAAAATTGAGAAAAAATGGAGTCAGTGATGACTCCAAACACATTTTTGGCCTAGCAGCTAAAAGAATGGAGTCCCATCTGCTGAGAAGGACAAGGCCTTGGGAGGAACAGGCTTGGGAAGTTAAGTCATGAACATGTTAAGTTCTAACTGAAAATATTTATTAGCTCTGGAAGTCTTCACTTTCCAGGCAGGAAATACAAATGCAGGAGGGGTTTGATATGTGTCCGCTGACCTACAGGGGCACCTGATGCTCCCCCTTTCTCTCCTGTCTGCATATTCTGTGAGGCAGAAGGAGGGACAAAGCTATTAAAGGAAAGAGACCTACCCAGAAGCTCCTAAAATGACTAGAAAACAGGCCTAAGGACACCCAAGTCCCACCCTGAGAGTGCCAGGGTCATCTGCAGGCTTCCCTTTACTCCTAGAAGTGGTAGGAGATTCTTCCACTCACTCTTGCACAGTTAGGAGTACTAATGAGGTTTGGGAATGCAGAAACGTTGTGGAATGCAGGGAGGGGCTCTAAATCATTAAGTGGGGTGACCCCAAGGAACCCATTCATGGGCTTCTCCTTGTGGTTTTCCTTCCACCCTTCCTCACTCAGCCCCTCAGCATTCTGTGGCCCTAGTCGGTAAGCTAATCTTTCTCTTTTATCTCCCAGCTACACAGATGTTATTGATGTTGTCCAGGCCCTGCAGACCCATCCAGACTCAAAGGTCAAGTCCTCCTTCACCATTGGTGCCATCACAGTGTGCGTGGAGCCCCTGAGCTGCTACATGGAGCATAGGTATGTACTTCAGATTCTCTGCACCCCACAGGATGTAGTGGCTTTAAATGCACAAAAAGCGATTTTCTTTCACCCACCAGAAGGAGACACACCTTTATGTGTGTTTGTCTTCTGGAATGCATTAGTCCACCTAATCTATAATGAATGCTCAGTTGTTGCTTGATTAGTACTAGGTTCTCAGGAGACACCTATAGACCGAAGCCTCTCACCACTTTTCTTTGTGTACTGAAAAGTTAATCCATCTAGGGCAGCAGGACTTGAAACAGCTTCTCCCAGAAAGAAAGAATGCCCATGACAGCCTTTTCCTCTTTACTACAGGAAAGGTGCTTTGTTTTCCAGGGTACTTAGAGTATCTCATAGATAATTTTTCCTATGGTTAAGCCTTTCCCCCTCTCAGATTTATTTATTTGAGAGAGAGTGTGTGTATCTTAGCAGGGGGAAGGGCAGAAGGAGAGAGAGAATCTTGAACTCTTGAACTCTTGACTCTCTGCCAAGTGGGGAGCCCAACACAGGCCTTGATCCCACAACCCATGAGATCATGACCTGAGTTGAAATCAGGAGTTGGCCACTCAGCTGACTGAGCCACCCAAAGGCCCCTATGGTTAAGCCATCTTAAAGCTGTCTTACCTCAGTTAATAACATTCATTCTCACTACTGATAGGTGAACTTTGGTTTTTTTCCAGCTTTGGAAGTAATATAATAGCAGCAATGAAAAGGGTAATAATTGGGGTGCCTCAGCGACACAGTTGGTTGAGTGTCTGCCTCTGGGTTTCAGCTCAGGTCATGATCTCAGGGTCATGAGATCCAGCCCTGCTTGGGCTCTGCATTCAGTGAAGAGTCTGCTTGAAAGGTTCTCTCCCTCTGTTCCTCACCACACTCTTACGCATGTGCTCTCTCTAAAACAAATAAATAGGGGCACCTGGGTGGCTCAGTAGGTTAAAGCTTCTGCCTTTGGCTCAGGTCATGATCTCAGGGTCCTGGGATCCAGCCCCGCTTTGGGCTCTCTGCTCAGCAGGGAGCCTGCTTCCCCCTCTCTCTCTGCCTGCCTCTCTGCCTACTTGTGATCTCTCTCTCTTTCTGTCAAATAAATAAATAAAATCTTTAATAAATAAATATTTTTTAAAAAGAAAGAAAGAAAATTGGGTAATAATTTACCCGTAACCTCACTAATTCAATGTAACTATTATCATTTTTGTGAATTCCTTGCCTTTTTTTATCTGTGTTTTTTTTGCAGTTATGGTATACATAAAATTTTATATCCTTCTTCTTAGATTAACATATAACATATTATGTAACTTACATATTATGTAAGTTAATGTATATATGTTTCAACATCACAGTGGTAATTGCATTTTGATTAATTATGTATTCATTATGTGTGTGGATGGACATGCTTATCTTAGCAGTTTCCCTGCTATTAATCACATAGGTTGTCTCCAACTTTTCACTATTAATAAATAATGCTGTGAGAAATCTTTATCCATATAAATTTCTTAAATTTCAGATAATTTCCTTAGAATAGTTTCTTCAAAGAGATATTAATTAATTGAATGATCAATTTTATAACTCTTCATTCTCATTTTAAAATTGCTTTTTGGCTAGGTTACACAGTTTACACTGCCCCAGTGGTATCTAGAAGTATCTGTTTCATCCTCAGAGCACTCCTTACAGGGGAGAGGTTCAGCACTACTTTGTCCCTTCACAGAGCTATTTGACTTCCTGTCCGTTTAGCCCAGTGGAGAGTATCCCAGGACTGTAATCATGTGGTCTTTCTGGCTAGTCCATATTACTAGTATCCCCTGGGAACTGATTGATCTACCCTTCAACCTTCATCTGAAGGAGTTCCCTTCCTATTTGAGTCCCAAGTTGATATCTTTAGATTTCTCATATAAATTACATTAGAGGGCCACCTGGGTAGCTCAGTCCTTGAATTATGATCCCCAGGTCCTGGGATTGAGCCTTGCATTGGGTTCCCTCCTCGGCAGAAGGCTTGCTTCTCCCTCTCCCACTCTCCCTGCTTGTGTTCCATCTCTCACTGTCTCTCTGTCAATTAAATAAATACAATCTTGAAAAAAAATTACATTAGAGGTTACTTCCCTTACCACCTCGACTGATATCAAGAAACATCTTTACCATTTCTCTTCTCTTTAGCTATGACTTAGGTTCTGCTTTCCCATAAAAAGCCAAGGTGGTCTGTTTTCCTTCTGTCTTAAGTTAGGTTATTGGAGTGAATGCTGAGCATCACCTTGTACTTTGGATTACCACACTGATTCTTACATATCACCCTTCCTACCAGTGGTGTTTCTTTTCCTCAAGCTTTTGTTTAAAGATGAACTAAAAGGGCACCTCTATGGCTCGGTCGGAGGAGCATACAACTCTTGATCTCATGGTTGTGAGTTCAAGCCCCACATTGGGTATAGCGATTACTTAAAAATGAAATCTTTAAAAAAAACAAAACAAAACAGGGGCACCTGGGTGGCTCAGTTGGTTAAGTGTCTGCCTTTGGCTCGGGTCATGATCCCAGGGTGCTGGGATCAGTCCCTATGTCGGGCTCCCTGCTCGATAGGGAGCCTGCTTCTCTAACTCTCCCTCTACCACTCCCCCTGCTTGTGCTCTCTCTCTGTGCCAAATAAATAAATAAAATCTTAAAAAAAAAATAAAAATAATTTAAAAATAAAGATGAACTAAAGCAGAAGGAGGTTTAATGTGTGACTAGATACTACCGTTTAAGAAAGGTTGGAAAAGATAGTAATAAGCAAACAACAAATGGAGGTTATACTTCAGAAGAATTAGCATAGACAACAAGTACTCTTCTGCACTGTCAAAAAAAAAAAATTAAGGAGAAGAATTAACAGGGTAGATGGGAAGAGTTCAAAGAAATATAAAAGGTCTGGGGAAATGGGATCTTTTTGGGGTGCTGTAATGTTCTAAAATTGAATTATGGTGGTAGTTGCACAATTCTGTAAATTTATTTTAAAAAATCATTGAACTATATGCACTTAAAATGAGTGAATTTTATGATATATGTAAGTTATACCTCAATAAAGCTGCTAAATAGAAAAGATCAGGGGAACTAAAGAGTTTAGCTAGCAGAAGCAGATGGAAAATGAACTGCTAGAGCCCTAGAAAGAAAACAAACAATAGGGGCACCTGAGTGGCTCAGTGGGTTAAGCCTCTGCCTTTGGCTCATGTCCTGGGACCGAGCCCCTCATTGGGCTCTCTGCCTGGCAGGGAGCCTGCTTCCTTCTCTCTTTCTGCCTGCCTCTCTGCCTACTTGTGATCTCTGTCAAATAAATAAATAAAATCTCAAAAAAATAAAATAAAACAGACAATAATAAAACCACTATACCAACGAAAATCTCAACCAAAGCACTGAGAAGTAGAATAGACACTGCAAAAATTTAAGTCTGTCAGAGAACCTCAAGCTTGAGAAAATAACAAAATGAAGAAATGAAGAGGAAAATAGACAAAGAAATGAAGATCGTTAGAGAAAAGAGTGGGAGTATGGAATACAGACTTAGATTTTGTGGGTACAGAAACCATTTCTGTTTAATGCTTATGAAGTATCACTGAATAATGGGTGTGCCTACATGTGAGGAATTAAGAGTCCTTAAGAGAATTCAAATAAAGAAATAAGTGAGAAATATATAAAAGGACTGAAGATGAGCATATTATCTATTTAAGTATAGAAATAAGTCTATATCATATTTGAATTAGGACCGTGGAATATAAAAATATAAGTAACAACATCCTGGGTGTTAGGACTGTGAGTATACTAATTTCTTCGGGGGTTTTTTTCATACTAGGAGATCAAAAGTATTAAGTCAGTAACTCAAAGTTACTGATTTGTTCACTTTTTAGAAATTAATGAGAAATTTCCAAATTTACCTTTGAACTCCTTCCAGAAAGTAATTTACTATAGTGGTTTACTAATGCTCTGATGGAAAACTAATGATTAGTCCCTGCACATGGGCTATGGGCTGTTATATTCCATGTGCAAGAGGTCCATGTGAAATACAATAAGAGAATTGTGGCACCCATGATCAAGAACAGAAAGCTAAAAGAGAAAAATTTTTACATAGCCAACTGTGGGAAATTTAAAATACAGCCATAGCAAAAACAACCTTTTCCATCAAGAGTTGAAGAGTTGAATCTACTTCCTATACTTTGAATTTGGGCTTGGGCATGTGACTACCTTTGGTCAATGGGACATCAAGAACCAAGAAATAAGCAGAAGGCTTAAGAAGCATTTACATTGGGGCTTGCCCTCTCTTGCCTCTGAGAGCTGCGACCACCATATGAAGAAGCCTGGGCTAGACTGATAAGAGGATGAGAAATCATGTGGAAAGATAGGCCTAGCCATCCATTCCTCCCAGCTGAGCTACCCCAAGCCAAAACAACTGCTCATCTAATCCACAGAATCATGAAGAATAAATACATCATCATTATTTGAAGCCACTTTAGTTTTGGGGTGGTTTATTACATAGCAACAGTGTCAGAAAATAGGTACATTCATACAGTATTAATAGAAATATAAAATGATATGTTAAAGGAAAAATTTGGCCATTCCATTGCTAGAATTTTGTAGGGTTGTATTTGTACAAATGTTCAAAAGATATATATATATATGTAGGGGACTTTGTTTCAGACGGAATTCTCAATTCTAAACAGTAGAGCCTACTCCAGTATGTTTTAATGGAAAGAGATTTACAAAGGACATTATAGCTTGCAGAGTCTCCAGGGTGGCCAGGCTGTATTGGTTAGGCAGCCAGCTCAAACCTCTTAGGGCTGCCCTGTGAAGGGGGATATCTCAGCCACTTCCTTCACCAGAAAAGGGGGTCTGCTTACCATACATCCTCTCACTCACTTTGCTCACTGCCAGTGGGAGTCCTGCAGTAATCTGGTTGGTGGAATGTAGGTCACATGCCCGCACCAGACTGCAAGAAAGACTGGAAAAGTAGTTTTGTGCTGTTTACAAAAGAGATGGCCTTCCTCTTTTGGAGGAAGCCTAGGAAAGTTGTTTAGAAGTCCTGAGCAGGCTGAAACGTGACAGATGTGCTCTGCAATGTTCAGAACAACTCCGTTTATAATACCGGGGCGCCTGGCTGGCTCAGTCAATAGAGCATGTGACCCTTGATCTTGGGGTTACGAGTTCAAGCCCACATTGGGTGTAGAGATTACTTAAAAAAATTAAAATCTTGGGGCGCCTGGGTGGCTCAGTGGGTTAAAGCCTCTGCCTTCAGCTCAGGTCATG
>CM053610.1:23492560-23531824 GCA_028646535.1 Procyon lotor
GCTGCTGAGAGAGAGGCAAAATTCACATTCACTTGTGTCTTCCAGGGAAATACACTGAAAAAGACTTTGGGTATATCTGCTCCACCACTGAGTTTACATACTCTCCTTTCTCCTGTTTTGGCAGAAGCTGGTTTGGCTCTAAAGAGACCACATCCCTCTTAAAGTCCAGCAAGGAGCACTAGGGTCTCAGGTAAAGGACTGGTGAAGGGATGTAAGGGTCCCAGTGCCCGGCAAAGGAACATCTGAGTTAGATAATAGGGGATTCTATAGACACTGGAGGCCTACTGCTCTACATTCACAAGAATGGGGTGTGGACAATGGATGTGGCTTTCTCGGTTCAAGGATTCAGGTCCAAAGAGAGCTGCTGTTTCCTGGGTGGTCAAGGTGATACAGAATAGCTCACTATGGGCCCTAGGGGGCAGACCAAAGAAAGGACAGACAACTAACATGACAAGTGTTAAGACTGGGCTTGCTTTGGAGACTTAAAAGGAAGCACCCAGAGTATGCATAAGACTCCTTGGTAAAGCTGCTCTCTGGAGCTGGTCCAAGCTGTATCCTTTCTGTTCTTCTAACAGCCTTTCTTTGTTTTCACATCTGTAGAAGAGAGAAAATACTTCTTGGAGCTCAAGGCACAAGCTTGGGAATTCTGTCATCAATATCTAATTGCTAAGGCAGAGGACAGAGGAAAAGAAGAGGGACTGCTTTCTCGAACTGTAGCTCTAGGAAGGTAGGCCCAAAGCTCTGGAGATTTTAAGGACAAGAAAAGCAAAGGCCAAGGTGAGGAATTTTGAACACTTCAAGTTGAAGTCTTCCTGAGGTGGGGTTTCAGGAGGCACAGAGGCCTAGGAGTATGTATGTTTGTATGTGCATGTTAATGGGGCATGGGAAGAAGTGAGGGAGGTGGAGGCAGTTTACAGGTATAAGAGGGAGGTCTGGAGCCTAAATATTGATGGGAAGAACCAGATGACCAGTCAGAGGTAAACAATGCTATAACCTTAGCACCTGGGGAAGCAGCAGCCCAGCTCAAGGCATCGAGAGTCAAGCCCTGTAAGCCTCACAGCCTCTAACAAGTAGAGCCCAACCTCCTTTGCACATAGCCTTGCCTATGGCCCTCTTGAGTAGAAGCTACCCACGACCCAGCCTCATCCTGTATCAAAGCCAAGGTTCCTCATGGCTGTTCGCTGACCATTCCCTTCCATGCTCGCACAATACTTTCATTCCCTCAGAGACACAAGCCCTTTCTTCTCTTCGCTGCTCACCTCTGTGCCCTCCTAGTCATGCCACAACACTTCAAACAGCTTCTGAATGTGCTCAGTCTTCTCTTCAACTGCCAAGATGGTCCGTCTCTTCTGAGAGATCGGGGGAGGCCCAAGCCCCATTCTGGGCTCACTACTCCTCAATCCCAGCGCCAGAGCAGTAAAACAGCACCCACAACATCTCTGAAATCTTCAGCTCCAGAACCTACTCTCGGACTACAGCCTCCCATCAGCCTTTTAGCTGTCTCACCCCCGATCTCGTCCTCTGACGTCACTGAGCCTTTGAAGCCTCAGTCCCCTAGTTTTCCCCGATTGCTCAGAAACTGCTGACTTTCCTCTCACCCACATCTAGGGCAGATCTTCTGGGACAGGACATGCTTTCATCTCTGTTTTGTTTTTTTTTTTTAAAGATTTTATTTATTTGACAGAGAGAAACACAGTGAGAGAGGGAACACAAGTAGAGGGAATGGTAGCGGGAGAAGCAGGCTTCCCGCAGAGCAGGGAGCCCGATGCGGGACTCGATTCCAGGACCCTGGGATCATGACCTGAGCCGAAGGCAGGCGCTTAACGACTGAGCCACCCAGGCGCCCCTCATCTCTGTTTTGTCAGGGAAAGGGATGGGAACAGATTCTGCTGTTTACCAATTACACTAATTACACCAAGCATGTCATATACATTATAGTTTTCTGCCTTCTCAACAATTTGAAGAGGTAATCTTCTTTTTCTTCCAGAGCTGATGGGGAGACACAAGCTTAGAGAGGATCCTCCCAAAGTCACAGAACTACTTGCAGTGGAGCCAGGTACAGAGTCTCACCTGACTTCCTCCTTTGCCCTCTCCAAACCGCTAATCTGATGACTGGTCTCTCAGCTTCTTAGCCTCAAGAGGCCCACAGTGTAGTCTGCAGTCCCTCCCCCGCTGTCTTAGCTCCTCCTCCAGCTCCCCAGGGCCCAACCAAGATTTTCAGCACTCTCCTCATACTACGACCTCATCAAGTCTGGTCACACGTTAAGTCTATCTCCTGCTTACAGGAAAAAGAAGGGTCAACAGGTACTAGGGGGTAAGAACTGCTCTCCTACTACTGCTTACTATCTGTATCCTTCTAGGTGCTGGCCTCACCCTCCACCTGTGTAACTCTCACATGAAGCTTCTCAGAAGCAAGTCCAGGACCACTCGAAGGCCCCCTGGACAACATCCTTCTAAAGCTTCCAGAAAAAGAGCAGAAAAAGAGTGTGTGGTGCTTAAAATGACAGAAAAAGAGTGTGTGGTGCTTAAAATGACAGAAAAAGAGTGTGTGGTGCTTAAAATGACACTGGATCCTCAGACAAGCCCTGGGTAGCAGGGTCACAAGAAGATGAAGATGACATGACTTCTCCAAGAGCCCATTCACATCCAGCATTTCCTCTCTCTATCCTCTAAAGCCTCGAAACAAAATGGAAAAGAGGAAGGCAGTGCTGGAAAAGCACTCTTTATGGGGCCTGGTACTGGTGCAGAAAGGCTATCTTGGGTCGCAGCTACCCCTCAGTCTGGCTCTGGAAGCAGTAACTTTCACTATCTTCAGAGCGCACATGGAAAAACTAAAGTGACTCACCGGGTGGTTCAGTGCCTGTTACCTGGTCTCTTAGATCCTAATCCACTTGAAGTGATGACAATTCCAGTATCTGCTCTGGATTCAAGACTGTCAGACTTCGGTTTGAAGGGATATGCCTTTGCAGGGGTTTCTCAGTGACCATGGTAACCAACTCCTGAGGAGATCTCCTTGTCTTTTTTTTTTTTTTTTTTTTTTAAGATTTTATTTATTTATCTGAGAGAGAGTGAGTGAGAGAGAGCACGGTGGAGAGGGGCAGAGGGAGAAGCTGACTCCCCTGAGCAGGGAGCCTGACATGGGGTTCGATCTTGGGACTCCAGGATCATGACCTGAGCCGAAGGCAGAGGCTTTAACCAACTGAGCCACCCAGGCGCCCCTCCTTGGCCCCTTGTATTATCCCTGGTGCCATTATTGAAAGGCCACTGCCATTCCTTCTCCATTCTGTGAGTCTAAAAACCTGAGGTAAGAGGAAGTTCCCCCTCACTACCCAAAAAGCAGCAGGGGACCAGGGCATGGTTCACGTCTTTGACCTCTGCATCACCAGGAGTCCAAAAGAAGGATGAGCCCTCAGGGCAAAGCAAGACACCAAGTGGCAATGAAGAATTTGGCTTTTCCTCCTTCAGACACCTGGCTATACAAATAAAACTCCTCCAATGGTCCAGCCTGTGTGAAGAGGTAACATTTATCTCTGCTGGGGAAATATGATGCAGTGGCTGGATAATTTTCATTCTATGTGACAGTGTGTGAAATGTACACATATGGTTTAAAGAAAAACACTAACAACATAATTTCGATGCCTGTACACTCATTACTCAGCCTAAGAAATCAAGCATTACTAGTACCTCTAGCCTCCCAAACGTCCTTCCTCAATGGCCCTCTCTCTTCTACCCAGAGGGAACCAACATCCCAATTTCGTACAGTTTTATCATACTTCAATGTATCTATAAACTATATATTATTTGGTCTCATCTGTTGTTTTCATATAAATAGAATCTTAGTACATGTGTCCTTCTGTGACTTGCTTACTACTCTCGACATCTGTTCCTGAGTCATCCATGCTGTAGGTAATAGGCAGCTGCATAATTCATTCACATGCAGTGCTCCAGAGGACTTTCTCTTCTCAAGAGTCCTTGACTAGCTTCCTGTGGACGCAAGGGAATACACACGAGGGTTTAGAATGAAGCCAGCAGATAGTAGATGACTGCTGCCTGGGCTTTCCCATCATAAGAAGGCAGGACTCAGCTTGGTTACCAGAGTTCTCAGGATGTGTCCACTGCCCTATGTGGCAATGGGACCAGTGCCCGTTTCTTGCTGCTGAACAATTTCTGCCCAATGGAAAAAAACCACTCTGCAATCTGTAAATCACTACAGATTTACAGGACAATGAAGCCTGAGTGCCTGAATGCCAACCATTCACAGAGGCCTGTAGGAAATAGTAAATATACAGTCAACTGATATTTAACAAAGGTGCACAGAGAGATCAAAGAAAAAGGAGAGCCTTTTCAATAAACGGTACTGGAAAAACTGGATATTCCTATGTAAAACAATGAACATCAGACTATACCTTGAATAAGACTTTCTGCCCATTCCCACCAGCCAGAGTAGAAAACCTCATACTTCACAGGGATGTCAGGTAGAATATTCAGAAGGATTCTGCCTCAGCAGTGGGGTAAAAATTAGCCCTAAATTAAATGCTGTGCTATCTCCTGGCTAACAAAGCTTAAAAGCAAGGCCAGATGATAAGACTAGAAGAAAAACAGATTAAAACAATTATTAAAACTGTGTCCCATATGTTCAAGAAGCTAGAAGACTGAACCATGTTAACTTGAGACATGAAAGATGTAAAAAATATCTAAATCAAACTTAAATAGATGAAAAATACAATGTCTGAGAAGAAAAATACACTAAATGAGACGAACGACATTAGACAGCTGTGGAAGTTTAGCTAAGCTACTCCAGGATATTGCTGCCCCCACATTTTGTTTGGCCAAGCGGCGTGGGGGGCGGGGGAGTGTGTGGTGCTTAAAATGACACTGGACCCTCAGACAAGCCCTGGGTAGCAGGGTCACAAGAAGATGAAGATGACATGACTTCCCCAAGAGCCCTTGTGATCCAGTCTCCCCTACCTCCTAGGGCCGTTCCTTTGTGTACCCCTTAGAGAGAACCCCTGTGGAGCTTACCAAAACCCTGTTCTTTTGGTTTGAATTGACCTATCTGGCCTTAGCCTGGGAAACCCAAAGCACTCTACCCACAAACCCTAATAAAGGCATGTGCCCCAGGTCCTGCTACTCTCTCTGTCTGTACTGTTTTGACCTTCCTGTGTGCCCTGCAGGTTTGAGGCATGCCATTGCCCTGTACTTCCTCCAGGACTTGTGAGAAATAAAATTCCCTATTTCAATTTCTCTTGTGGTCTTTTGTTGAATTTGGCTCACCACTTGGTACCCTGCGCTCCACTTCACAAATGTTAATTTAACATTAACAAACTCATAACAACAATGCAGAAGAGGTTAGCAAATTAGAATACATACAAGTAGAAACTATGCAAAATGAAACATGAGGAGGAAAAGGACTGAAAATAATTGTAGAGAGCAACAGGGGGCTATGGGGCAATTTCAGGCAGCAAAGTGGAGGCCCAGAATAGGAGGGGAAAAACTTAAAAAAAAAAAAAAAAAAAAAAAGGCCAAAAATACTCCTAATTTGAGGAAAACTAAATCCATCCATTGAAGAAGCAAAATGAATTCCAAGCACAAGGAACATGAAAAAAGACATACCAACTTATATAAAAATAAAATTGCTTAACATCTGTGATAGAAAGAAAATCAGGGTACCTGGGTGGCTCAGTTGGTTGAGTGTCCAACTTTTTTTTTTTAAGATTTTATTTATGTATTTGTCAGAGAGAGAGAGAGAGAGCACAAGCAGGGGGAGCAGCAGGAAGAGGGAGAAGTGAGAGCCCAAGGTGGGACTTGATCGCAGGACCCCAGGATTATGACCTGAGCTGAAGGCAGACGATTAACCAACTGAGCCACCCAGGTGCCTCTGAATGTGCAACTCTTTGATTTTGGCTCAGGTCATGAGATCGAGCCCTGTATTGGGCTCTGTGCTTAGTGTGGAGTCTGAGAGTCTCTCTCCCCCTCCCCCTCCCCCAACTCATGCATGGACACACACATTTTCTCTTTCTGAAATAAATTAAAAAAAAAAAAAAAAACTTAAAAAAGAAAATAGAAAATCTCAAAAGCAGCTATAGTGGAAAAAAGATAACTTCTATAGAAGGAACAAAGATAAGGATGGTAGTGGACTTCTCTGCTCAGGAATGGTACAAGCAAGGAGACAGTGGAGTAGAGCAACATCCTTCTGGAAAGAAGGAAAATGCTTGGGGTGTCTGACTGGCTCAGTCAGAGACTCTTGATGTTGGGGTCATGAATTTAAGCCACATGATGAGATAGAAAGAACAGAAAAGAAAAGAAAAGAAGAAAGGAAGGAAGGAAGAAACAAACAAACAAACTATTGACCTAGAATCTTTATCAAGTGAAAATGGCTGTGAAGGTTCTGGCAGATCCTCTCCCCAGCAAACAGTGATGAAACTGGTCTAATTGTTAAGACAACTATTTAAAGATTCTCATAATGGACCAAAATTGTACAATAAAACTGAGAAGGATTTATTTGAGAAAGTCCACTGAAGCTTGGTGAGAACTGTGGAAATCTGGTGTTTCAGCCAGGAGCCATTCCCCTCTAGGGAATCTCCCCTCCAGTTCCATGGTATCCAAAAATCTTACATGGAAGAGGGGCTGACTTTGTTTGAGGCAAAGCACAGAAAATTCTATAGGCAGGGATGTCAAAAAAAGACAGCAATCAAAGTGGCACTCAGAGAATGCCAACATACTGAGTAGCCAGAGATGTCAGCACTGGCTGGTCCAACTAGCCAGAATGCAACAGGAAAGTCAGGAGACCGAGACAACAGATGTCAATTATTATACAGCAAGAAGGCTGTGTTTTAAGGCATCTTCCTGGTGCCACGTGCACCAGGTGACATGTACAAGAATGCTCATGACAGGACTGTCTACAATAGCAAAAAAAATTATAAACCCCAAATGTCCATCAACAGTCCAAAAGAATAATAGCACATTTTCATACAAAGGAATCCCATGGACCCATGAAAGTGAATGAACTACATGGTTATCCACAACAATCTGGATGAATCTTAGGAAAAGAATAGTGAGCAAAAAAAAAGTAAGTCCCAGAAGAACACACAGAATGTGATCATATTTGATCAACTGGCCAAACCAAGACATTGTTTAGGGATACAGGCATATGTGGTAAAACTCTAAAGTGGGCTCCTGAGGATTAGGGGCTGGGCAGCCTGCCTGACCAAGGACAGCAGGGTGGGGAAGAGATGGGCACATGAAGGACATAAATGAATAGGAAGATGTATACCAAGAAGTCCTGTGATAGTAGAAGTCACTAACTGGGGAAGAAAAAAGGTTCCAGTTGGAAGCATTTCAAAGTAAAGGAAGTACCATTCTTACCTACATGTAGTGGAAGGGCCAACCCTGGACTGAGAATCAGAAGACCTGGACTACCATCCAGACCTACTGTGAACTTGTACTATAACCTCAGGCAAGTTTTCACCTAAGGGACTCCGGGACAAGAAGCTCAATTAAGATAATGAATGCTGAAGAACTTTTTTTTTTTTTTTAAAGATTTTATTTGTTTATTTGACAGAGAGAGAGAGATCACAAGTAGGCGGAGGGGCAGGCAGAGAGAGAGGAGGAAGCAGGCTCCCTGCTGAGCAGAGAGCCCAATGCGGGGCTCGATCCCAGGACCCTGAGATCATGACCCGAGCCGAAGGCAGAGGCTTTAACCCACTGAGCCACCCAGGCGCCCCTGCTGACGAACTTTTTAAATGCCTTCAGGGAATGGGAATGGGTAAGTTTCAAGCTTATCACAGTCTCAAGTAGAGACAGATTAACCAAGACACTAATGACACTTAAGCTTCAGAACCTCTCACCTGCCCAAGCCCCCTCAGAAGAATCCTAACTGTTTTGTATTATTTTTCCTTGAAAGAGCCTTAAGTGGTATAAACTTTAAGCCCCACTTGACCTGAGCTCCAAAGTGGCCAAAAGCTTAACAGACAGCTAGAGGAGATCCCTGGTTAAATGCACTGTTCCTATTTAATTTTCCTGCCTCAGAAAACCGCCTCCTAATTCAAACTACATTTCCTTCAGAAACTAAGAGTGTGCTCTCAAAAGAGTGTGAAGAATAGGGCTCCAGAAATCCCTGGCTATGCCCTTTGTGTAGAGACCTCAGGATACACCGAATCTTGCTGGATAACTCAATACAGCATAAGATTACTTTTCTAAAAGTCCCTTTGCTAGGAAGGTGCAAACTAATTTTGGCAAATATCCTTGCTAAATATTATAACTGGCTCAATTATGACAACTACCTCTGTGTTGCCTCTACAACCTGCTTCTGAAACACTACGCAATCTTGCCCCAAGGCTAGCAGCACCGTCACATACTACCTGCCTTCAACAGGTGTCCCTGACTCTGGTCTTCTGTACCGGGATCTGGAGAGGCACAAATGCAGGCAGGGGCTGGAGCACAGGCACGATACCAAATGCTATTACTTATTACTCGGCATTTTGTGGAGCCCCAAACCTCCTTGTGCTTTGTCTCTTCCATGAATGAAGGAGCAGAAGCTGAACCAGTGATCTGAGAACAGGGAGAGGAATCTGCCATGGGACAGACTATATCCAAGAAGAACAAATTATCCAGAAAGGGGATTTGCTCAGTAAAGGCGGAGAAATTTGTGGAGTAAATCACACTCTTTCTCCACAAGATGGCTCTATCAACCAGGGTAAGAATAGGACTCCTAAGAAAATGTTATTTTGAGGAAACCAAAAAGGATCATGGAATGTATCCCCATGAAATCCACGCAAAACCAGCAAGGTTTTTGAGAATCTTAGGTCAGCAGAAATACTGCCAGCTTGGACTGAAACGGACAGAGAGAGTATGAAATCAAAGGAGATTACTGGACCCCCAAATGCTATTGGCAAGAAGCAGGCTGATAAAAGTCACCTACAAAGCGCTACCTTTGTGAAAAAGGAAGGATGACCAAGGTGTAACCACAAGCTTAGAGGAGAAAACTAAGAGTTTAGAGGTGAAACTAAGAGCCCAGGTGGCAGAGATAAGAGCCATGGTGGACATTCCCAGGCCTTGAAACCTAACCCAGAGCCTGGAGTTTGCCCAGCTGGATTTCAAAGCTACCTGAGGCTGATGACTCTTTTTTGTTTTCCATTTCTCCCCACCTTTCTAAGCTGAATGTCTGTAACTATTATCCTATGCCAGGGCCACCTTGTGTGTTGGGAGGGTGGGGCAGATAACCTGTCTCATTAGTTTCACAGGGCCACACCTAGAGAAGACGTGAGTTCAGAAGTTATATTTAATGGATTAAAAGCCAGAGCCTTATCTACATCTGATTTAGATGATCTTGACTACAAGATTTTGGATTTTTGAGCTAGCAAGATTTAGGACTTTGAACTGTTACCATAAGATGGGGCCCTCGGGAAGGGGTGACTATATTTTGTACGTGGGAGGGACATGAATGGAAAGCCAGAGGGTAGACTGTGGTAGGCAGAAATTTAAGATGGCTCCCATGACCTTCACCTTCTGACGTTACTCCTGTGTTCATGTAATGTTATATTGCAGAAGGGCCATTATCTGAGTGGGCTTCCTCTAATCACAAGCAGCTCTTTACAAGCAGAGTTTTCTCTGGCTGGTATAGAAAAGGAATTTAGACAGATCCGAAGGATAAGAGAGATTCAACAACACAGGGGAGGTTTTCATTGCCAAGATGGGAAAGGACTGTCACAGGGCAGAGACCTCTGGGAGAAGGAGCTAAGCATGGTCCTGGCAGACAGCTAGCAATAAGATGGGGACTTCAGTCTCACAATCCTAAGGAACTGAATGCTGCTGATAATCTAGATGAGCTTGGGAGTGAACTCTTCCTTAGAGTCTCCAGGTAAGAGCCTAGTCTGACTGATGCCTTAACTTCAGACAATCTAACACAGATCCAGCCAAGTCTACCTGGACTTCTGACCTACAGAACTGTGAAATATCAAGTATGTGTTTTAAGCTACTAAATTTGTGGTAATTTTTTAATATAGCAATAAAAAATGGATGCAGACTTGTTTAGGTCCACAAATTCTATTTCTGGACCTGCTGCCACTCTAGCCTATTCTGAGAACAATCCTCAGGTAGCAAAAGAGGACCAGACTATGGTTCTGAGGCCAGCCCTTCCTAGCACAAGTTTCCTTATCTGCAAAATGGGTGGATAAAAGGAGAAACGCTGTAGGGAAACATTTCTACAGCAATAAGTCTTTTCAAATATCAGATGAACTGCTAATCACAATGCTCATGCCAATACCTGCAAAGAGGGACCCAGACACAGTAAAGAATAGAAAAATTATAGCTGGCTCACCTTCCTCAGGCCAAGAATGTGGATTGCTGGAGTAAAGATATGCTCCTTCTCCTCCTGTTAGAAAAGTACCCAGGAAACAGGCATCCCCCTTTAAAAACAATCACAAAGAGCAGATGATTTATAGCATACACTTTACAGAATCAGAAGTCTTGTCCGTTTGTCTATCTACAAAAGCCGCTTAGTCAGCCTCACATAGATCCAACTTCTTACATGCCTTTGGCACTGCCTGGCTCTTTAGCATGTTACTGGCATTTTTAATTTGTGCGGTCCTCTCCGAGTCCAGGCACCAAAGCCTGCTATGCTGGTTCATGTTCCAGTGGATTTCTAGCAACTAGAGGCAGCTCTCCTTGCCCAAAGCCTAGACCTCTCAGTTGTATATGTCTAAGCCAATCTGAGATCTGCTTCTAGTAGTACTGGGAAATTAAAAAAAACACACCAAAAGGCCAAAATAGCAGAACGAGTCCCTCTAGCTGTGTATGCCATTAAATGGTTATTTCTAAAGCTTTGCTGGGAGGGGAAGAATGTAAATAGGAATTGAGACAAAGAGGAACATATTCTTCAGATTAGCCCTAAAATGAAATATTCTAGATTATCTTCATAAACTGTTTACATTTCATTTTGATACAATGTTATCACTGAGGATAAGAAGGCTGCTTACCTTCATTGCCTGCTGGGTTTTCTCAGATAATTTTACTTCATTATCTTCTACCTGTATGCAAAAGGAATGCAAGTTTTCAGTCTCCTACTTTAAGGGCAAAACTCTCCTAGGTCTCCCCCATGTTCACTATTTCCAGGACACTGACTGGGCAGTCCCTCCAGCAAATCCTGTGCTCTCAGGCTCTGATGGCTGGCAGAGCTGGGCTGGCTACTGGTCATCAAGGCTCAGAGCCCAAGGCCATCCATGGTGGGCTCTCCTTCTCCCTGGGACCTGAGTTCTAGTTAAAGGAGCCTACAAGATGTGGAAATGATATATTAGTCTCCACTTGTATTTCACTTTATAGGAAAAACAACTATTTGTAAGGATAAAGGAAAGAAAACATATTAAAATATTTTTGAAAGTGTTCTCTTTTATATGTATTAATGTTAGAATAGAGGATGATTCTTGTTCTTTCCTATTCACATCAGAATTAATTTTAAAATAGGTACTTAGACCATTATTAGACTCACTGCTGTCATACTTTCTGTGTCCCAAGACACCAGAGTTTTAGAGCAACTCCCACTGATGAACATGGGACCCTTCTACATGTAGAGAGATTCTGCTGTAAAAACTCAGCAGCAATCATGATCCACTCCTCACTATCTGTGTGACTTTGGACAGGTTAGTTAATTTCTGAGCCTTAGTGTTCTCATCTGTAAAATGAAGGTTTAATTTCTTCCTTTCATGATTTAATAGGGACCCAGATCACTTAGTTCATTTCTTCTGGCACTTTCCCAAGATTAGGACAGAGTTAAAGAAAGTAGATTCATTTGTATAAAGAAAAAGAGCTGAGATAACAACTTCCATTCCTGAAGAGTAGCTAGTTTAGGATCTGACATCCCACCAGGGACCCAATGAAGAGGCTCTTCCTCAAATGTTCTCCCTGATCTCTCCACAATGAAGTGCACTTCTACCAGATGAATGACACTAACCAGCCAGGAGCGGAATCTGGGTATGGCAGCTGTCAGGACGATGAAGCTAGTGTCGGTGGTAACAGTGCCATCTGCAGGAAGAACACAGACATGCTAGTTACTGCTCACTACCTGAGCCCACCTGGCAGACCCCAAAACTAACATGCTTTCCCTTATAGGAGCGATAGCTCCTCTTATTAGTATACAATAAGTATAGTATAGTATAGTATAGTATAGTATAGTATAGTATAGTATACAATAACTAGTGATACAATATTAGTATACAAATCTTGTGCCCTCAGAAATTGAAAAACTTCCTCATCTGGGAACAGGGAGACTAATGAGGGGAGGGAAGAAGGCTTCCCCATGTGATTATTATTTTTTTTCCAGCAAATAGAAACACACACTTAAATGGAGAGTCCTGGGAATTAGTCCTTTTCATCTATATTTTTAATTTTTATCAAGGTAGTGCAAGGGTTAAAAAAAGGATCTGATTATTATTTCAAATTGCTTCTTCCTGACTACCAGTAAGTCTGTACATATTCTCGTGCGTGTGTGCGTGCGTGTGTGTGTGTGAAGATGTTATAATTAATAACACGTTATATATAATTATACAATAATGTAGAATTATTGTATATTATGATTTATATATACATAAGAACTATGACACTATAACTTACTTTGCCAAAACAAACAAAAACAACTCACGTTTTGCTTTCTAAAGATCTTATAAACACTTACCTTTCTCTTTAACCAAGATCTGAGATGTCAAAAAGGATTCTGAGAAGACCACAGACCCTAAGCACCCTCTTCCTCCCAATAAGTCAGGAATGTCATATACAGTCATACAAGCCTGTATCAAATGAGAAAATAGAGTTAGGCCAGTTGTCAGTCTTAAACTTTCGGGAAGAGGCCCTTAAGAAACAGATCACAAAATACTGCTCTAAGGCACATTTTGACAAAATACTCCACAGAGTTTCTAAGGAAAACTCAAGTTATCCTGAACTACATCTCAGGACTGGGAGAGGATTTTAGCATCACCCATGCTCCCCTGCAAATGCTTCTGCATCAGAGACACACGTGGGCCCCAGGAGTATTTCTATGTTTCTACAAATTCCTTCAAATTGCTTATCTTTCCTAAGATAATAGCCTTCTTTCTTAATTGGGATGAGGTCCTGGCCTCTCAGAGTTAGAGAGGTTTCTTTCAAGCTCTTGTACACTCGTACACTCCTTGCATCCTGGCACATCCACATGCTCATCAATTCCTTCTTTGGTTTGGGCTCAACTTCTGGACAAGTCTGGGAAGGTGATCATTCATTCATTACACATGTCTTCATGAATATTTCTGGATACATGTCAATACCTACAAATGCTTCTTTCAGTACCAATAAAATTAAAAGAAAACTATTTAAGCTTTTATGGCAAGACAAATAAAAATAGAGGCTTTAGTAGGCTGGAAAAAAAAAAAAAACAACTGGAGCAACACAGAGAGATCTCTTAAATGGCTGATAAACAAGCCCTAATTTATGTTAGAACTAATGAAAACAGAACACTTTTGGGGGGAATCTAGCAGAAGAAATGCAGAAAATGGTATGAGCCAGAGCCAGGGTCTGCAATGACTGAAGATCTGGTGAGGGCCAGGGGATAAGTAGCACAGTGAGCGCTCTTAGGTCCTGTCTCCTCCTGGCCTGATGTTGCTGAATAGCCATGTGCAGAGTTCCTGAAACAGAGCCCATTTTCATACATTGTGATCCTACCCTGGGATCCCTATTCCAGGCTCAGGACGGAGACAAAAGATGTAGGGCTCTTAAAGAAATTGCTAGATTTCCGGGGCGCCCGGGTGGCTCAGTGGGTTAAAGCCTCTGCCTTCGGCTCAGGTCATGATCTCAGGGTCCTGGGATCGAGCCCCGCATCGGGCTCTCTGCTCAGCAGGGAGCCTGCTTCCTCCTCTCTCTGCCTGCCTCTCTGCCTACTTGTGATCTCTTTCCTCTCTGTCAAATAAATAAATAAAATCTTAAAAAAAAAAAAAAAGAAAAAAAAAAAAAAGAAATTGCTAGATTTCCAAATACGAAAGGAAGGCAGAAGAGTTGAGGGGAAAAAAAAACCAGATAAAGCCAAATCGGTTAATTTGTCATGTTGTCATGAAAAAGGGATGTATAAAAGTGACAGGTAGGCCTTCACATTTTAGTTAACTTTCTGATTAGGCCTGACAACTGGGAGGTTTTTTTAAATTTTAAAATAAATTTAATTAATAAATTTTAATATTTTAAAACTTATTATTTAATTTATTAAATATTAATTGTTAAATAAAATAAATTTAATAAAATTATTAAATAAATTAAAACACTATTAAATATTTTGATAAATTTAATTTTTAAAAAATAAATTTAAATTTAATTAAAAGCAGATTTAATCTAAATCTGCTTCAAAGAATTTGGAACATGTGAAGACACAAAACCTTCTTGGGCTGCATGGTCTTTCTTAATTGACAGTGGGAACCCCACTTTGGTTTTCAGATCAAACAGGAAGACAATCCAGTGGGTTATACTCAATACCTTACTTTTATACTTGGCTTCTAATATTGAGGAAGAGGAGAGAGAAAATTAAAAGGCAGAACTTCATCTCTACTCGAAAAGGAGGGCAGGATTTAGATAGAAAACAACTTTCTCTCCCTTCTTTCCTATCTCATTAGTGGCTGCTCAATGCATACTTAACACAATAGTATGATTCCATTGGACTCCTGATTACCTTCTATTGTGCAAAGGACATTCCAGAGCACTGCAGAGGAGTCTAAATAGAGAAATCAGGGCTTACGGTCTGGCAAAGAGATAAAGTACTAACACCTAATATCAGAAAGCATCTCCTAGCATCTTGATGATGTCAAAATAACATCTCTTAGTTCTACATGAGCACTAACACAAAATGCTGATGGTACAGGGAGCACTTTATAAAAAGAGAGATTACTCACAACCTTAAAAAGTTACTCTTGTACTACTCTGTAGAGGAGATAACATTACTGCTTTTCCACTGGTAATGGTGGTGGGCATGCATTTGCACCAAGTCATCCAGACCCGCACACCGAGTTCCTGGTGACCAAAGCTCACTGAAACTAAGGCTCAGGCAGTAGCCACAGAACAGACTGAAGGTGTAATCTGTGCCCATATATACTGCAACCAGAGTCTTGGCTGGATAGCTACCATACTCTCATGCATTGCTTGCCAAACTTCTGCACATTAGGATGCACTGGGCTAAATGGAGAACTTGGTTTGTGATCAGGAGTAACTGGTCTAGACACTCGGCTCCCCTAGGCCATGCCAGCCAGCCCACCTGGGGAACCAATAATTTCTGCACCTATAAACCATGCCCCTGTCCCATGAGGGTGCCCCCAGAAAATGGGTTGGAAAGTTCTGCTCCGACTACCCACTTCACTAGAGACTTAGGCCCCCAGTTTTTTGTTTCTTTTATTTATTTTCACAGATCCCTGTAAGGGGATCAACTCGGGCCCTGGAACACAGAGAATCCACTGAAAACTCATCGGTCTGTGTTGAGGCAGGCTTCTCCTCAGCTCACATTTCCACACGAGGTCAGAGCAGTCTCAGTCGCTTGAAGGAAGCCTTCTTAACCTTAGGAAGAAGTGTCTCTCCCAGCCCCCAGGTAAGACTCTGGACCCCGGGAAGCTAAGGCATGGGATATGATGTGGGCCTTGTACAGCTGCCTGGGCACCCTTGAAAATCACAGGCTTACCACAGCTGCAGCTGGAATGTTCCTGAGAATAGACCAGTTTCCTCAGGAACAGACTGTCCAAGACTCCCACCTACTCCTGCCTTACCCCTTGTAGATGTCCCTCTTTAGGTCACTCCCTGCCAGCTGACTTGTAACAGCTCTGCTTACCGTCTTCACAAAGTATAAGCTATCTTCACTGTCCAGAGGCACAATCCTAGAAGAGGAAGAGACAGGAGAAACATATATCACATTTACAATGTTCTTTTCTCAACTTGGCAGCAACCCACAGACCCAGATTTCTTTCAGGGCTTTCAAAGTACTGGGTTACATGTTTGCAGAATTAGCATATAGGCCACTGGAAGGAATTAGGTCCACTCCCTACTCCCATGCCTCAGTCTTTCAGTGGGAAGCACTCAGAGTATAGGGTCTCAGCTGAGTATAGCCAGTCCCAGGCCCAATCCTGGCATGATGTCATTGCCAGAACTCTAAGAAGACCACCCAAGGCTACAAGATAGCCTCTCATCACTTCTTGTTTCTAGAACTTGCCCCCAAAGAGCATGCATCACAAACATACACCTACCTTCCCTGATTATTCACAGCATGGATATGAAAAGCCATCTTGGAGCTGTAGACCCAAAACAAAATAAGAAGTCAGTCTGTTCTCGCTAACCACACTGTGGGCCACCCCTCATCCCCGACACCTTCTGCTGCAGCGCACCTGTGCTGGGCCCTCACGGCACATTTGCCAAGTGTGGGGCCAGCGTCTGACTCCAGTCACAGCTCTGCCTCTGTGCAGATTCTCAGGGCTGGCTTGACTTTGGACAGAACAGGAGAGAACCATGTGCCAGAACTGTTGCCCATTGCAGACTGGAATGACCATCTACTGGTCCACAGCCTCCTGCCCCACAACAGTGACATATTGTCCTGATCCTCCTCTTCTTTACTACCTTTGGGTCAAGCTGCCAACCCTGCTCGAAGCCCAAGCAGAGGCCAGGTTCTGTGTTCCTCTCAGGAGATGATTTGCTATCTGATGTAGTGTAAGGTACTCAGTGAAGTGATCTTGTGGAGAAAAGGGAGTGGGGCTCCAGATGGAGGGCTGGCCTTGGGAGATGCTCCTCTCATTGCCTGGTGTTCTTTTCTTGTTTCTTCTTCCAACTAGGGAGGTATGCCCAGGCCTAAAAGGCTTTGGAATGGAAAGATAGCCTGCCTTGGAAAGACTGAGTGGTCTACTCAAAGCTCCGAGGAAAGGAAGAAGGGAATGGCTGTGGCAGCCGTGTCGATAGTGACACAGAAGACCCCCATGCCAGAGCAGCTAACATTTAGATGCTTAGTCATTCTATATGGTGGGAAGACAAGGAAACAGATGTACAGAAAGTTCCTTGTCTTGCCCAAAGCCACACAGCTGGAAAGCAAAGGAGCTTCCTCAAATTCAGGTCTGCCAGGAATAGATAGTCCAGGCCAGCAAAAGGCCTTAAGAAAAAAAACTTCTATCCCTCTCCTCTCCTCTCATGACCAGAGCTAAAAGATCCAGAAGACCCAGAGGAAAGAGGCCTGAAAGCCTTGCACCAGAAAGATCTGGCTCTTCCCTCTGCTCCTGGAGCTGCAGCAATAGAATTCTTGTTAGATCAACTGACTGATTTACCTTTCTAAATGTACTTTCTTACTACCCAGGGCTGTAGATATAAGAAAATGTGGGGCACAGAGCTGAGTCACCACGGGGCACAACCTATAAGTGTTCTAAAAAAATTCCCCAATGTTGCTGGTGTCCTTTGCCTCCTCCATCTTTGGCTCCTTGGCCTCTCAAAGCCCTAATCATGAATGTTCCTCGCTCAGATATCCCCTTATTTTACTGGAGCTTTTCTCAGAGGGAAGACGGAATATCGAATAAAAGACAGAAAAGGGTCTTTATTAAAAAAAAAAAAACATTAAAAATAACTCCTTATAGAAAACAGCAGCCATCGCTTACCGTAGGGCTGCCTTAAACTGCATCAACTCAAAGAAATCTAACCCAGATCCTAGGGTCTGCTCGGCTACCTCCTTCGCCTGTAAAAGCAATGACAAAACAGAGACAATTAGCTTTCACAGCAGGAAAGAGTACACATCACTGATAGGAAGTCCCTTCTAACATTTGGCCAGGAGAACACTGCGCCCCGCCCCTCTACATGACTGCTTTGTACACATCAATAGATCAAAGTGAAAACATTGTGTTAAGGGAAACAGGTGCCTGTTTTCTTTGGGCTGGGTTCATAGGAAACACTTCATTCAGGCAGGTGGGCACTGGGACCTGATCTACCAAGAACTGTAACCAGCCAGGATGATGCCATTGTGAGGGCTGGAAAAGGGTTTCCTCCTCCCCTCTCCCTTAGCCCTGGGGGTGGGACTACTGCCCTTAGAGTTTCTGCCAGATGATAAGAATATTCCAATACCTAGATTTACAAAAGATCAGTTAAAAGAAAAGTGTGAGAACTGATATTGCCTAAGCCTTCAGCTAAAGGGCTGAGAAATCCCAAGTTGCCAGGGATCCAAGTTCAGCGAGGAGGGGAGATGGCAGGGAGCTGGTGACTACGGCTACAGTCTCTCTGGTATCTACATCATACACAACCTTTCCAATGTCAAATGGCTTCCTTCAGGAAAGGTCCTATTGGCATTGGGAGGCATCAAGCCGACTCTTCTCATCTCCTTACTGGGTCAGATATAGGAATCCAACTCAGCAGGGCAGGTTAACCGCAAAACAGCAAGGAAGAGAACGGTCAGAGAACGAAAACACATGTGCTTGTCTAGGAAAGGCAAGTCAGATTTTCTAACTTTTAGTTAGTGTTTTTTTAAACACTGCATTATAGAAAATCACACTATGTAGCTCAAGACAAACTTACCCAACTCTATTAAATTCACAGTAGAAAAATCTCTATTTTTATTTTTAAACTTTTAAAAAGCCAGTAAAAAAAAAAGAAAAAAAAGCTATTTAAGTAAAACAGTAGGCTACAGAATGATTTTTCTTTAACACGACCAGATATCTATAAAGAAGTACAGATTAGCAGTCACTCCTAGGACAAGGGAGGTTCAGTCACAGGCAGCAGAAGCTCAGCGCTCTCCAGACCCCTCTTTGTCTGGTGCCAGCTCCACTGAGGCCCAGGCTCGCACAAAACTGACTACTACCAGGTGTCCAAAGCCAAAACAGATGGATAGGAAGGTTTACATTGAAATTACTACTAAGGAAAGAGAAACGTGGTATTTAAATTACCTTTGTTAGACTGGAAGTTTTAGCGTAACATGCAATGCCAGCCCAAACAGCCTCTATAACAGCATCATACACCTGGGACAAGAGCCTACTTTAGAACAAAAAATATGGGTTAACTACAGCATCACGAGATTTCAACCAAAGCTGCATGCACATAAATGACATTCTCTAAGGAACTGATTTTTTTTTTTAAAGATTTTATTTCTTTATTTGACACACATAGAGAAAGAGAGAGAGAACACAAACAGAGGGAGTGCAAGAGGAAGGAGCAGGCTTCCTGCCGAGCAGAGAGCCGGATGCGGGGCTCAATCCCAGGATGCTGGGATCATGACCTGAGCCGAAGGCAGCTGCCTAACAACTGAGCCACCCAGGCGCCCCAAGGAACTGATTTTTTAAAATGAATGAGAAAAGTGCAAAACCAGAACTCACTGATTTCTAAACTTTTTATAAAGATTTATTTATTTATCATGTTAGAGAGAGAGATGGGGGGGGGTGTGGGCAGGGGAAAAGGGAGAGAGACAGAGAGAATCTCAAGCCAACTCCCTGCTGAGTGTGGAGCCTGACTCAGGGCTTGATCCTAGGACCCTGAGATGACGACCTGAGCCGAAACCAAGAGTTGAATGCTTACCTGACTGAGCCACCCAGGTACCCCTGATTTCTAAACCTTTTAAAAGCCATGTGCCCCATGTAATTGATACTTTTTTTTTTTTAAGTTTTGTAGAGCTTCTTTTTTTAAAAAAAAAAATTATTCATTTTAGAGAGAGAGACAGAGGGAGAGGGAGAGAGATAATCTCAAGCAGACTCCATGCTGAGCACAGAGCCTGATGCAGGACTTGATCTCATGACCCTAAGATCATAAGTTGAGCTTAAACCAAGAGTGAGTTTCACCAACTTCACCAACTGTGCCACCCAGGTGTCCCTATACTTGGCTCTTATTAAACCATGATAAGAAAAGCCAGCTCTGCTCTGAAGACCAACTCTCTCTGTGATCCAATAGAAGAGAACTCTGAGGGTTCCCTAGCCCCTCTATGTTAGGAGTCTGAAGACCTTCAGTGTCTTGGTACAGACTTTCTGCTTTTTCAGGACCAACCACACCACACCTTCATGTCATCTCCTCCCAGGCCTACTACGGACTGGCTGCTACTGGAACCTCAGGAGCAAAAGAGATTACCTCGGAGGAGAAGATGAGCTCCACTTAAATTTAAATTACCAGCTGCACACCACTTTCTAAGCAGCTTACCTGATCCAGAGAATAGAGTGTGCTTCTGAGGGCCAACATTCCCTTGCTAAAGCTCCCTGCTCACCAATCCTGCCCTTTCTCTTAGACTTCTCACTTCCCAAAGTGATTTTAAGAAGATTTCTTCCTTTGCCAGACTGGGACTGTTATGAAGGTCCCTAGAAAATCTAAAATCCAAGACTGGTTCCCCTTAAGCAGAAATTTTCAACCTCAGCATTTTGGGCCAGGTAATTCTTTGTCATGGGGTCTGTCCTGTGCACTACAGGATGTTCAGCAACATCCCTGGCCTCTATACATCAGATGCCAGTACTACCCCCAGTTGGGATAACAAAAATGTCTCCAGACATTGTCAAAGGTCCCTGGGGGTGGGGCTGGAGGAAGAGAGCAGTAGAACTGGTTGAGAATCACTACCTTAGGGGAGAGAGATCTTGGATCTTATCAGAATAATTATAGAGAGAAGGGGTTCATCCACAAGGCCCTAAAAGGCAGGGAAGGTGCCTGGCAAGAAACTGATAAAGACTTGCCTAAGAATATGTCAATGTTTATGCCTGAGAATCTTGTAAAGAAAGGTGACCAGAGTTGGAAAGCGGGAAGGAACCCAGAAATAATCTGTTCTAATTCTAATCTTACAGAAGAAGCAAGTAGGGCCTCTGGAGTTGGAATACATTGTCCAAGGCACAGGAAATGAATGGCAGACTTGAATTCGGGTCCGCTGTCAGCCTGGTGCTTTCTACTGCACCATGTCACACTGCCAATTCCTTTAATTTCCTCCTTGGCTCCCGCACCACACCTCTACATTTTAGGTAAGAGATCTGAGTTGGGTAGAAGAAAGAAAGACAGAAAAAGTATACATAAAAAATGACAGCTCTCAAGGATCAACATATCCTGAAGATTGTTGGCCAGGCTACAACAGAAGGGTATATCTTGGTAGGAAGGGGCCTGGCAGGGACACTGACAATGAGTGTGGCCACTTTCAGGTAAGACCAGAATCCTCCACACCTTGACACCAACACCGAAGACATATAAAGATGCCCTTCCTTCTTTCCCCACCCAGCTTCACTTAGACATCACTCTGTACCAACAATGTTTTGGCCTCCACACTGCTTGGCTTTCTCCTAAACAAACCCTCAGACAACAGCTGAATGAAAAGCCACCTGGCTGTGGACTCATAAAATGGCCTGAATGGGAGGCCTGAAACTCATGCCTAGATGGCACTGCCACTGCCTTCACTAGGACTCCATAAGGCCCAAGTTCCACCAGCTCTGTGATTCAGCAAGTCTCCACATGCAGGCCCAAGAACTGGTCAATACTAGTCCCTGAAGCAAAGCACCAATGAATTTGGTTTAGGAAAAATGCCCAAGTGTCCAGAATGAAGATCCAATGGCTAAGCACAGCTAGCACAGAAGTACCAGGAGGTACAGGGGCACCTGGGTGGCTCAGTCAGTTAAGCATTGGACTCCTGATTTTGGCTCATGATCCCAGGGTCATGAGATCAAGCCCCACACTGGGCTCCATGCTGGGTGTGGAGTCTGCTTAAGATTCTCTATCTCCCTCTCCCTCTGCCCCTCCCTACACCATTCATGTGTGTGTGCACTCTTCCTCTCTCTTAAAAAAAAAGAAAAAAAAAGTACTACCAGTAGGTACAAAGTATATATATATACTATATATACTCATACTCATATGAGAATGTGGCTGACTTGTTGCTAAAGGGCAGGAAACCCACTCACTAAAAAACTGCATACACATCAATTACAGCTATACAAAACCTAAATGTATAATTTTAAAAAACCCAGAAAGATTCATAGTAAGATATGGGTAGTACCAAAAAGGACGAATTATGGCTGATGTTGTTTTTCCTTTTTCCATTTTCCAAATTTTCTGTAGTATGATTATATTCCTTACATTGAATTTTTTCTGGTACAGCTAAGTAGTTCCTACTCCAGAGACTCTGATTCAGTAATTCTGGGAACTACTATAGCCTGGAGATCATATATTTATAAAAAGATACTTAGATGATTCTTTGTGGTCTTTCTATTAGCCTTTGGGAAGCACTCATCTAGACCCTAGTAATTTATGCTAGAATATTTAATTAGGTAATAATAGTACTCTATTATGTTCATATTTCTTTTTTTTTTTTTTTAGATCTTTTATTTATTTGATCACAAGTAGGCAGAGAGGCAGGCAGACAGAGTGGGGGAAGCAGGCTCCCTGCTGAGCAGAGAGCCCGATGCGGGGCTCGATCCCAGGACCCTGAGGCCATGACCTGAGCGGAAGGCAGAGGCTTTAACCCACTGAGTCACCCAGGCACCCGATATGTTCATATTTCTGATGGAAAATTCCCTTTTGGAATTCAGTAGCTCCAGCACTGTTATGGATAATCCTTCTAAAACTCATGTTGAAACTCTAACCTTCAATGTGACGATATTTGGAGATAGGACCTTTAAGAAGATTACTGAATTTAAATAAGGTCATGAGAGTAGGAACCTAATCCAGTAGGACTGGTATCCTTATAAGAGGAGGAAGAGACACCAGAGATTTCTGTTTGTCCACAAGAGCTCAGAGGAAAGGCCAGGTAAGGACACAACAAGAAGGTGGTAGTCTGCAACTCAAGGAGAGAGGCCTCAAACTTGGACTTCTAGCTTCCAGAATTGTGAGGAAATAAATTTCTGCTGTTTAAGCAACCCAATCTGTGATATTTTGTTATGGTAGCCCCAGCAGACTAACATAAACATTATTTAGTTTATTTATTATCTTTAGTTTCCTGTTATATGTGGGAGGAGCGAAGTCAACACCAGAACCTTTTTAAAGTTGCACAACCTGAGTTCAGATCCTAGCTCTACTCCCTATGCCTAAGAGTCAAATCCAGAGGAAACACTGCGCAGGCCAGAAAGGGTTTCACCATAGATTCTCCCAATGTGTTTCAGGATGTTTTATTTTTGGGATAAAAATGTATTATGTAGAAGACAAAGTAACAAGAATCACACCACTGAAATGGATTTTGCAGGGCAAGTCTCTGAGTTCTGGAGAGATGAGGACACGGCAAAGCTGGCAGAACTCCAAGCTGAGAGACAGGGCTAGGAAACCACAGCTCTGCTCACCACTTCACCCAAATGTCCTACCCACTGCTGATCTCAAAGGAGTTAGAGGGACAGCCACAACTTCTGAGTAACTCAACTTTAAGAAAATATAAAATTAGAAGACTTACATTTGTTCAGTTTTCTTGGGCAGCTTATTCTCATCACCTGTAAAAGAGGACCATGAATTAAGTGTGATAAGATCACAGGTCCTGTAAACACTTCACAAGGAGGCTAGAATTTTTTTAATTCAAAGATGTCAAGAACTACATTTTTTTTTTCCTTTTGGGTTAAATACAGTACAGTCACAACAGCTTTTCCCAGAATCCTCCTAGATCTTCACTCCTGACACTGATTTTGACAACCCACTCAGCATCACCTCTGAACACCAGAGAAGACATCTTAGGCTCTGGAATGTTTTTGCCTTTATTTTTAATTTTTTAAAATTATGAGGTATAATTAAGTAGGCTCAGTTCTGACTCTTTTACCATCTCCTTAATTAGCTGACCCTTAATTATCATGCTTCTTTCAAAGTTTTCCAACTTATACATGTAGGTGAAAGATCTGGTTTCTGCTGTACTCTGCTTGGTGGAGCGGTGCTGAGATCCTCATTTATTCTAGAGGTTCTTCTCTAGGTCTCTTTGGATGTCTGCAATTTCTGGCTACCCTAGCAAGAAGGGCAGCCCCAGCGTGCCTGACCCTTCAGGATGGCCCCACAGCATGGAACACTTGCTCCTGGGAATGTTCCCAGGTCACGGGTACCTTTTACCCCTTCTTCACCAAAACAGCAGGCACCTAGTTGACTCATCTAAACTCTCACTGTAGCCCATATCTCCTGCTATCCAACTGGGACTCACTCATCCTTGCCTTCCCTCTGACACGGAGCACATGGTCTTACACATGGTTAGACTATATACATGTTGAGCTGAGAATTATTCCTCCTGAAACACATTCTTTGAGAAATGTGTCAGGTGCATCAACTCTCCATCTGCGATCAGAGAGGGAGTTGGAGGGATACAAAGTGGATATCATGAGCTTCTGAGGAAAGCAGTAAATTATAAGTCCATTTCTAGTTCACAGGAGAAATTATTCATTAGGGAAGCTGATGAGATGTCAACTTACAGGGACTTACCCAAGTAAGGAACATAAGTAGCTCCAAAAAAGTATGTTCTTGAACAAGCAAGGGGTCCCTTTGGTGAGACGCACTGTACTACCTGGATGTCAGAAAAAAAGGAAAAAAAGGGGCAGGGACTTAGGTGTGTACTGTTGAAAAACGGAAATTATATAGTTCATGGAAATCAATTTTATCTCACCAACAGCTGATTTATTATTTTTTAAAGGTGCAGAGGAAAAGATCATCTTTAATTATTGTTTTTCCAAAAATATTTTGTGTTGTGTATTCTTTTTTAAAGATTTTATTTATTTGAGAGAGAAAGTGAGAGAGACAGAGAGAGACAGAGAGAGAACAAGTAGGAAGAGAGGCAGGCAGAGGCAGTGGGAGAAGCAAGTTCCCAGTGGAGCCACCTTGGTGCCCCTTGTTGTTGTGTTTTTAACCTTGGCTATATTGTGAGGCTGCTGTTGGGTCAGCGCATGATGCGAATGAATTCACAACTTAGAAGGAAAAGAAAAAATGTGCTTGGGTTTTGATTGTCATCAACAGTCCAGAACTTTCTCAGTGAGGACCCGACCGACATGACAGGGAAATGTGTGGGAGCAGCTACAAATTTAGGAAAAGAGGGTGTGCCCTAGGTCGCCCCTTCCATTTGTATTTCATCTCTGTATATAGACCTTGGAAAGAGATTTAAAAATTCTTGTTCTTCGGGGCGCCTGGGTGGCTCAGTTAGTTAAGCAGCTGCCTTCAGCTCAGGTCATGATCTTAGGGTCCTGGGATTGAGCCCCACATCGGGCTCCCTGCTCAGTGGGGAGTCTGCCTCTCCCTCTCCCTCTGCTTCTCTCCCCCTACTTGTGCCCTTTCACTTGCGTGCTCTCTTTCTCTCAAATAAATAAATAAAATCTTAAAAAAAAAATAACAATTCTTATTCTTCTTCCCTGTTTAGTTGTTTATTTATACAAAGATGGATACAGATGCCCTTTTGAAAATCCAGCATCTCATCAGGGTTCCCAGGATATCAGTTATAAAACACAAAAATGCTACTGTAAGAACTAAAGCAAAAGAAATTAGTGCAATATATTAAAAAATAGCTAAATGTGACACAAATATTCATTCTACTCCAATTTTTAAGGAAGTCACAAGAGAATGCATGGCATTTTCTGTAATATTGTGAACACTGTGAATCCAAGTTAAAGATGTGTAATTCACCAGTGAATATGATCAATATTGCCACGACCCTAAATAAAAACCCATGTGTGTGTTTCTATTTGTTGGCTAATCGGCATATTTCCTCAATAAAACATGTTTCGTGGGTTTCCAAATTTCCCCCAATCGAGTTTCTTTTAAAGTGCCATTTGTTTCAAACTTGCTTTCTTAGATCATACCGTAAAGTTGTATAAGCAAAGATTAACATCTAAGTTACTGACATATTAAAAGAAATTGGTACAACAGAATTTACCAATATAATGTACAACTGCTCAAATAATCTGGATTTGCATGTCTTACATGTCATCTATTCATCTATTAATTATTGACAAATGGCACAGAAATGGAAAGGGTAAGTATGTTACATTGAAAAAGAGATGAGTGACAATGAAAGGTCATAATGTAGGAACTTCCCAGGATCAGATCTCAGGTAAGTTCCTTGACTTCATTAAGTTTCGTGTTTATTAAATAAAGATCTCCAATTATTACAGAAAGTTGTATATAAAAAGAGTTGTATAAAGAATTGGCTGAATTTAAAAAAAATAGAGCAGTTTTAGTTTTACAGAAAGAAGTTAAACCCATAGATGTGTTGGGGATCCCTCTAAGATCGTATCCTCCAAGAGTTTCCCACTCTCACTCTAGTCCATATTCAGCCTCCAGGAATTCATTAAAATTATTATTTAAGTGTGGCTTTTGCTCCAGGTAAGCAGACACTGGCTGTGATTCCTTGGATTCAACCCATCTCTCTAGATCTCAGAGTGGGTTTGTCTTGAGACTTCAGTTTTTGATGTGTCAAAGAAAAGTTGCTGGTTTTCAGTTTTTCAGTTTTTTTCTTATAAGGATGGAAGAGAGCATTTCCAAGCTCTGTATGTGTTACTGCTGAGAGTGGAAGTACATCCTGGATGTTAGTTACCTCAATCTTGCACTTTAGCAGACCTCCTCTGTCACTGCTTCCACAGGTGAACAGGGAAGCATGTTGTTTTGTTACCGCCACGCAGGAATGTAAGTCCAGGTTCCCACACAGTCTCTACTGAAACCCAATGTGTGTGTGTGTGTGTGTGTGTGTGTGTGAGAGAGAGAGAGAGAGAGAGAGAGATAGAACGCGCGAGCGCAAGTGTGTTCCTTGTTACTGCTGGGCAAGAAAAGGAGTTCAGATACCCCAGTCTGCCTCTACAAATGCTGCCGTGGCTTGGGACAGTGACAGACATTATAGGTAGGGGGTAGCCTTGTTATGGCTCAGTGGTGGTGAAAGTCCTGACTCTCCACTGGCCCCCAGTGTACTATCCCCAAGGAAGAACACCTCATTACTGCGGGGTAGGGGTGCACATCCAGGTTCCCCTGTGTTCTCCATTGATACTGTAGGGGGTAGGAGGGGTCACTGGTGCCCAGTGGGATGAAAGTCATGGCTCCCTAATGGGCCTTCTCTAACATTAATCCTAGCAGGGATTAGGGTAAGGCAATGGCAAAAGCAAGGTAGACATCTAGGCTCTTCACTCAGCCCTCAGTGGTAGGGGTGGATGGAGAGGCAGTTTTTTCCCGAGGGGTTTGGCTGGAGTAGAATAACTGTTGTCTAAAAGTTTTCTGTCTTGCTAGGCTGTCTCCTCCCTAGTCCTTCTGCCAGAGACAGCAGGCTTTTCATGTCTGTGCCAATTGGCATTTCTGGGTTGTCAGCTTCTCCAGTATTCAGTCTGGGATATATAAGCAAAAAGGAACCCCAGAAAATTCACTGCCATTTTGTCTCTTTGGTCCTAAGCTCCTCAGCCAGCCTGCCTTCTTCTACCTTCCAGAGTCTTCCCATGTTTGTTTTACATAGAATGTCCAGGGTTTTTAGTTGTCCTCAGTAGAAGGAATTGGAAAAAGTATGCCTACTCCATCTTCCCAGAAGCAGAAATCAGTTTGGCTCCTTTAGTTTTAACATATATAGTGAACACATAAGATTACACCAAGAACCCTATGTCATTTGGCATTTCCTGTGTATTCACAGGATTCTATGAGCGGTTAAAACGAGGCCTGCGCTCTCCCATTACAGGGCAGTAAGATCCTGACAGCATATCCATCCATTCAACTAGCCTTATATTCCTGGCCAGCTTAGAGGCAGATTTAGTCTACGAGAGTCAGTCCAGAGAGATTTAGGCCTCATGTTCTCCAATAAAACTAAAAAATAGTACCTACCTCTCCAGCTTTCCTGATTGTCAGGAACATTTTGAAAATACTTAAAACTTCCACAGCCTTTTACAAGCACTAGAGTCTCATATTTCAGTCTAATGTTTCCCTTAAAAGAATGTAGCACACAGTTTACCACCAAATGCAAAAGTCTTATCCCTGGCACCCTCAATAAAAGAACAGTGATCCTCAAAGTTTACATCCTGAAATGTAAGGTGAAGACATATCAAAATTAGTAGGCTTGGAATGAGTCTATAAGTTAATTTAAAATTCTTATTCTGATAACATTACTACGACAACTTAATTTTCTCAAACTTTGGTTTGAGAAAATATTTTTTTTAACCTTTTTCCTTCAAATATTTAAAAATTAACTATGATGTTTTCAAATTACACCTAGTACTTATATAAAAATACAGTCAGTTTGCAATCACTTCTTTCACTCCAAAATGACTTTGAGATTAAACCAATACATGAACTGGAAAGGTTCCCCTTATCCTCCCCTCCTCCCTATTTAATAAAACCAATTAAGCACCAGGCAGTCAAGCCACTCACCATGTGTTTGGCAAAGCTCCCATTGGGACCAGTGCTGCGTACCAGATGCCCTTCAGAAGGGAAGTTAAAGTTGCCAGCGTTCAGATTTTCTCTTGTGGAGTGATTACCAAAGAGAACGAATGGCTGCCTATTAGGGCTGGAGTGGCAAACCAAAAACATGATTAGAAAAGAGAATCTTAGCTAGGGCAACTTCCCAGTGAGTGGGTTCTTCGGGTTTTCAGTCCTGCTTGGGGTTTTCAGTCCTGTAGTCTGAGGAAAGTGGTCAATACAGTCCCCCTAATATTCCTTGCTTACTGGGAAGTGATGCCAGATGTCTCGATTCCTCCTACTGACTCCCAGGGACCACTTAGGGGGATGACTAAATTCAAGCCAGGTTTGTATTTTCAGCTTGTCCGACTTCTTAAGGAGAAAGTTCCATAGATCTGTCCATGATGCAGAGATGGAGCAAGGTTCCAGTTTCATACAACAGCATTTTAATAGAAATAGAAATTTTAAAGGATGACAGCAGTTGTGATACTCAGACTATAGGCAGACAACAGAGGCATTAACTATTCCGGAGTAGCTTTTAGGATGGGAGGAGGAGAGTAGGGTTGCAAATATCTCACTGCCACACTCACCTGCCCTGCATGCATCCCTTTCTTCTGTCTCCTCTCTTGGTTAGACTTGTCTGTTTATTTTAGTTTTTTGCTGTCACTTTCTGTTCACTTCTCAGTCCACTTCAGCCGACCCCTCAGTCATTTTACTCCAATACTCTTGCAAAAGTCACCAAGTGACTTTCACGTAGCAAATAAATCCAATGGAGAGGCTTCGCCTGCCCTTCCTTGGTCTCTCAGAAGCACTTGACACCTTTTCCCTGCAAGAGCTGTTGTATTTCGATTTCCCTTGTCAGCCATTCTCTTCCTCTATCTGCCTCTGAATATTCCCAGGGTTTTACTTTCAGCTGTCTGTCTTTCCTTTCCTCTTTCATCATCTACCCCTCTGTTCCCTTCTAGCTCTTGAGTAAATAGATGGCACCATCATCCATCCAGGGACCGAGCCAGACCTGAGACGCCTCCTGAGGCCTCCCTGACTCCTCCCGCCCCTTACCTTATAAATCCAATCAACTACCCGTGTTTCACTCCTATTTGTCCATTTCCCTCAATCCACATGGTCACAAGCCTCGTCCATGACACCATCATTTCTTCCCTAGACAACAGTACTGCCTCCTCACAGTGACCGTGCTTCCACTCTTGCTCTCCTATAATCTATTCTCCACAGTTCAGAGAGGACAACCTTTCATACATGGAAAGCCTTTAATGCCTTTACGTCATTTTCAGGAGAAGGACTGGAATCTCTCACATGGCCAAAGAAGACTTGCATGGTCTGGTCTGGCCAACTTCTTTGGCTCCATGGAAGGCCACTCTCCCTCAACTTTTATATTCTACCAAACCCATCTTCTTTTATGTTCCTTATGCTCTCATCTCAGGATGCTTTTCTCCCTTAATCCCTTTTTTTTTCCTTAAGATTTTATTTTTAAGTAATCTCTATACCCAATGTGGGGCTCGAACCCAAAAACCCTGAGATCAAGAATTGCACATTTCACTGCTGAAGCCAACCAGATGCTCATCTTATTATCTTTACTCATCATCCAGACCTCCCCTCAGAGAAGACCATGCTCTCCAGCTATAGTCTTCACAATGCCATGTTCTTTTCTCCTTCACGGCACCAATCAGAGTTTGTAATTATATTATTTTGTGAGGTTGCTTGATTAATGTCTTATTTCTCTATCCACTATACACTCCATAAGGGCAGAGACCATGACTGTTGGTTTTTTTTTTTAAATTTTTTTAAGTAATCTCTATGTCCAACATGGCACTCAAACTATGACCCTGAGATCAAGAATCAAACACTCTACTGACTGAGCCAGCTGGGCACCCCCCTCCATGACTGGTTTACTTTTTAATCATGTATCTCTTGCTTAGTATGTCATATGTTCTCAACAAATAGTACCTAAAGGATATTTCTAAGATAGTTTCTGCTGTGGACTGAATGTTTATAGCCCCACAATATTTGTATGTTAAAATCCTAACTCCCAAAGTGATGGTATTGGGAAGTAGGCCATTGGGAGGTGATTAAATCATTAGGGTAGATCCCACATGAATGGGATTATAAAGAAGGCTCTTATAAAAGAGGCTCCTGAGAGATTCCCTGCCCTTTCTGCTATGTAAGGTTATAGTGAAAAGACTACTATCTAAGAGGAAGTGGGCCCTCATTAGACACTGGATGGGACAGTGCCATGATCTTGGACTTCCCAGCCTCCAGAACTTTGGGAAATAAATGCTTTTTTATTTATAAATCACCTAGTCTACGGTATTTTTGTCACGGCAACTAAAATAGATTAAGACTATTTCCTTTATCCTCTATCCTTTCCTTAAATTGCCCTTAGTGTGTGTTATGTGGAAAACTCTTTACATTTCTTGTATTATTCTTAAAAATACCTCCTTAAGCTTCAGGCAAATAGGGGCTCTTAAACGTACACATGGCTCTGATTTTTCTTCTGAAGCTTAATTCAAGGTAAATGACTCTTTAGGCAGAAAAAGATGACCTTAAGTCCCAACTATGGCAATTTGTCTCACTTCAGATTGGATTGGAATTAGGGAAGAAAAGAGCAGAAAGATCTACTCTCATCTATCCATCAGAGTAACCATAGCCAGGAACCATCAGAGGAACCATGCCGATTACCATGACAAGAGAGGTGCTAACGGAAATACCTCAAGAAAACAAATGCAGCAACCCTGATGCTCCTTGTCTTCCTGGGTCTGGACCTTTATGCCTGAACCTTTTTACTCCCCATAACATGCTATGGATCCCTGACTAACCCTTGGACATTCTGCTTTCTAGCTTTCCTGGGGGTAGGGATGGAATACAAAATTCCTTTCTTTAGAGTTCAGCAAGCTACAATGTTTTAAAAGCTAGTTTACTATAAAACTGTATTTTTAAAATTTGTTTTGTTTTTTTTTTTTTAAGATTTTATTTATTTATTTGAGATAGAGCAAGAGTGAGACAGCACAACCAGGGGGAGCAACAGGCAGAGGGAGAAGCAGGCTCTCCACTGGGCAGGGAGCCTGATACCGGACTCGATTCCAGGACTCTGGGATCATGACCTGAGTCGAAGGCAAACGCTTAACTGACTGAGCCACTCAGATGCCCCTAAAACTGTATTTAAAAAATATATGTATAGGGGTGCCTGGGTGGCTCAGGCCATGATCTCAGGGCCCTGAGATCGATTCCACACTGGGCCCTGCATTGGACTCCCTGCTTAGTGGGGAGCACTGCTTCTCCCTCTCCCTCTGCCTCTGCCCCTCATTTGTGCACTCTCTCTCAAATAAGTAAATAAAATCTTTAAAAATAAAACATATACATATATGTATATGCATAAATGCAAAAGCAGTAAATGGATGATTTTTCAGGGTATAAATTTTTTACCCTGTGATGATTAAAGTCAGTTTACATTTTCCTGACTCTACCTTCTGGACTTATGTGCTCCCTCACAACCACTCTCCTGGTCAATCCCATTTTCTCTATTACCATTCACCTTTCTTCTCCAAAAAACTTACCTGTTTTCAGTTATATGGCTGGAGATCATTCCATGACTGAAGTAACTTCTGAATGGCTAAAAAAGAAGCCAACATTATTTATATTAAGATCATAATTTTATAAAACGATCACAAAAACCCCTCATATATGTGTAGGTATTTGTGTGTGTGTGTTTGAGAGAGAGAGAGAGAGAGATGTTTTACAGATTATTTTAAGAACATGGAAGGACATACGTGGTAGAAAGCAACATGAATTTTTGGGACAGGTAGCAAACAAACAAAAACCAGCAAAAGAAATAAAGATGAAAGGCTGCAAAAGAAAAGGGAAAGTAAAGAAAATCATCACCTATGGTCCAAGTTACTAATCATGTAGGAATTTTCCCTTCCACTAAAAATTTGTTTTTTCTACATTTCTAATAAAGGAATATATATTAATTTTAACATACCAATTTATTTTTATATTTATTTTTCATTAAAGATTTTATTTATTTTTTGAGAGAGAGCGAGAGCACACAAAAGCAAGGGGAGGGGCAAAGGGAGAAGGAGAAGTAGACTTGCTGCTGGGAGCACGATGCGGGGCTTGAATCGAGGACTTAACATACTAGTTTAAAATCAACATTGAGGGGCGCCTGGTTGGCTCAGTCGGTTAAGCGCCTGCCTTTGGCTCAGGTCATGATCCCAGAGTCCTGGGATTAAGCCCCACATTGGGCTCCCTGCTCAGCGGAGAGCCTGTTTCTCCCTCTCCCTCTGCCTGCCACTCTACTTGTGCTCTTTCTGTCAAATAAATAAATAAAATCTTTAAAAATAAATAAAAAATAAAAATCAGCATTGAGAGAATTCACAGAACTTAGAAGTACTCTGAAAGAAGTTTCCTAGGAAACCACAGAAGTACTTCTCAGCCATGGTGTATATAGTACTAGGCTAAACACTAATTTAAAATTGATATGAAGGATCTGTGTCAAAAGGGTTCAAAAGTCCAAAAGGCAATTTTAATCCACTTAAATAACAGCTATTGTTCTCCCCACACCCTGATTATGTAAGTAATATATGCTTATTTTAGAATTTAATAAAAGCCACCTACAATCTCTAATAACTATTAACATTTTGGTATATTTTCTTCCTATGGTACATCCGTAGTATATGGTTGTACCAAAGCCTATTAAATAGTCTTCTATTCTTGGCAATTTATATTGCTACAACTCTCTTACATTATGAATAATACTGCAATAAATAACTTTTCATAAATTTTATTTGCAGCTCTGATTATTTCCTTAAAGCAGATCTGGAAATGAAATTATTGGGTAAAAAGGAAGAACTATATTGACAAACTGTTTTTCAAAGAAGTTTTAAACGGGATACCTGGGTGGCTCAGACAGTTAAGCATCTGCCATCGGCTCAGGTTATGATCCCAGGGTCCTGCGATTGAGCCCTGCACTGGGCTCCCTGCTCAGCAGGAAGCCTGCTTCTCCCTGTCACCCTCCTTGCTTCTTTTCTCTATTTCTAATAAATAAAACCTTAAAAAAAATAAAAAAGAAAAATGGAATCTCATTGCTGTTTTATTATATGGTCCTTTGATTTCTAATGAAGTAGAGTATTTCAGATGTACTCAATGGCCATCTGGATTTCCCTTTGGTAATTAACTGTTTACTTACATCCTCTGGGTGTTCATCAATTGGAGTTTTGGTGTTCACAGATCTTACCGATCTGTAAAAACTCTTTATATATATTAAAATAGCTAAATTTACTGAGGGTTTACCCCATGAAGTGTGATAAACACTTAAATGCATTGTCTCAAGTAGTCCTAATAACCTACAAGGTTTATTTGATCACTCATCCATCTAGTTCAGTTAATAATACCATACTAATACTAAAATGGGAAAAAAAATGAAAATAAAATATAAAGTGAACTTCAAACATGAAAACATGTTCAAGCTTACTCATAATTTTAAAAATTCCATTTCTTATTTATGAAACTGTGAAAAATTAAAAAGTGTGACAACACATCCTGTTGGTAAGCTGTGAAATGGGTGAAATGGTGAAATGAGCATTCTCATTTACAGCTGGTGGGAATGCAAATTGGTAAATCCTTTTGAAGAGAAATTTGGAAATAGCTAAACACAACTAGATATGCACTTACCTTCTGATCCAGCAATCTCATTACTAGGTATATAAACCTCTAACAATTTGAAAATACGTAAGTACGAAGTTATTTACTATGGCACTGTTTGCAATGGCAGAATATGAAAACAACTTAAATAAGCATACATAAGAGAATGGTTGACTAAATTAAGATATGTCCACACACTGAGTGCTATGAAGCATAACAAAGAACAAGGAAGATCTCAATGAACTGTCTTAGAGAAAGTTCGAGGATATATTCTTGTTGGGGGGGAAAAAAGCAAGGTGGAAATGACTATATGAATCTTGCCCTTTAATGAAAGAACAGAGTAAATACACATGTATTTGTTTATTTGTGCAAAAGAAAAAAAAGATAAATCAGAAATGAAGAGATTTTTTGGGCTCCCTGCTCAGCGGAGAGCCTGTTTCTCCCTCTCTCTCTGCCTGCCACTCTACTTGTGCTCTTTCTCTTTGTCAAATAAATAAATAAAATCTTTAAAAATAAATAAAAAATAAAAATCAGCATTGAGAGAATTCACAGAACTTAGAAGTACACTGAAAGAAGTTTCCTAGGAAACCACAGAAGTACTTCTCAGCCATGGTGTATATAGTACTAGGCTAAACACTAATTTAAAATTGATATGAAGGATCTGTGTCAAAAGGGTTGAAAATTTGCTAAAAAATTAGCAATTTTTTACCTACTGGTAGTGGAGCAAGTGGAAAATGGTGAAGAAAGGGAGGGAATGAGAAGGGGATAGTAGGAAACAAGGAGTGACATGTCACCGGATATACCGTTTTGAGTATCTTTTCCTGTTAGAACCACAGCAATGACAGAAGAAAAAAGAATTCAAAAAACTGAAAAGGGCATCAGTGAGGTGTAGAACTACTTCAAGTGGCTTAATACAGAGGTAATTAGAGTCTCTGAGAAAAAGGTGGACAGAAAAAAATATCTGAACAAATAATGGCCAAAAACTTTCCAAACTGGATGAAAACTATAAATCCCCAGATCCAAGAAGCTTAACAAAAGCAGAGTACAAGAAATTTGAAGAAACTGCTCAAAACTAGCAATAAAAGAGAAAACCTTAAAAGCTGCTAGAGGAAAAAAAAAAAAAAAAAAAAAAAGACCAGTTACGTACAGAGGAACAAAGATAAAGAATAAAAATTAAGATGAACATTAAAGATAAAGAGTAGAACATTACAAAAAATGCAAGGGAGAAAGTGGAACAGCATCTTTCAGGTACTGAAAGGAAAAAATTGTCAACCAAGAATTCTATACATGGCAAAAATATCTTTTAAAAATGAAGGTGAAATAAAGATTTTTTTTCAGACACATGAAAGCTGGAAGAACTCATCATCATCAGATTTGCACCATTAAAAATATTAACGGACACTCTTCAGGGAGAAGGAAATCATACTGAATGGAAATCTGGATCTACACAAAGGAATGAAGAGAGAGCATCAAGAACAGGAACTACATGTGCAAATACATAAAATTTTTTAAATCATTTAAATCTTTTAAAAAAGTATTTAAAAGGATTAAAACAAGATTAAAAAGAGAATTGACTGCTCAAACAAAAATAACAGCAATGTATTAGTGGGGTTTATGACGCATAAAAGTGAATGCATGACAACAAAGATCAACACCAGCTCCAGAGGTCAGGAGTCAGCACAGCACAGGAGAGCTGAGGACTGGCAGTGCATGCCCAAGGTAGACTCAGGTGTAAGCTCAAGATGGCTCTTCTGATCCTCCCTGTTGACTAACTTTGGGGACTGGCCTATGCCCCGGTTCTTGATTTAGATACCTTAGTTTACTCACAGAGTGAGTCTTACACTGAATCTAGTAACTTCACCATTGTTTGCCTGGAAAGAAAATTTACCTAGGGGTTCTACTAGCTACTCACATGTGGAGAATTATTTTTAGGCCTAGTAACTAGTGCCCTGTAGAATTCCTTGCTGACAGAGGTACCACCACACTCGAAAATGAGTATCGTTCTTGTACAGAAGATGGCACAGAAAAACAACAACTGCTTCATAGAGGTTGGCAGGTTGGGATGGAGGCTAAAAACTTCTTACAGCAGGATTAGGATTGCTAGTGTTGTAGTCTGAAAAAATTAACAAAACTGTTACAGAAAAAATAAATAAGTTAATCATTTTTTTCTCTTTGACCGTTTCCTTACATACCTCACCCGCCTGAGATTCAGAAAGCTCCAGCAGGAAAGGAATTTCTGTATCAAAATTAGCAAAGAAGCTAGTCCACTGATGTTCAAAAGCCACCAAATCCTAGGAAGAAAATGAAAAGGATAATGCATTTGGTCACATTAAGAGGTACTTTAGAAAACCAGAATCAGGACACAGCATCAGCTAGCTATCAAAATGCCAGATCATTTAAATATATATTAAAAGTTAATAGCAAACTACAGATACATGTTATCACATAGATGAACTTCAAAAACAAGCAAAAGAGACCAGATATAAATGACCGCCTGGTGTATGCTTCATTTATATAAAATATCCAGAAAAGGCAAATCTACAAAGATAGAAAGTAGATTAGTGGTTTGAATGAGGCCAGGTAGGAAGAGAGATTAACTACAAGTTACCACAAGGGAATTTGGGGGGGGGGATTATGAAAATGTCTTAAAACTTGATTGTTCTAACACTTGATTGTATAACTCTAAATCTCTCTAAAACATCCTGAATTGTACGCAAATTTGGTAAATTTTATGGTATATAAATTATATTCTAATAAAGTTATTTAAAAAGAAGACAACAATGTCCACCCAGTGCCTTACTTTAGCAATCTTAGAGAAAGAGACTTATTTATGAGGCACCTAAAAGATGGTACATCCGGTGACAAAAGGTGGTCACATCAGTGAAGCTTTGTTTAAGGACAAGTCAGATGACCTTAGTTAGAAGTTGGGTGGTATGCTGGGTGGCCCATAGCCCTCTCCTCCCCTATTGGCAGTGGGAAAATTGCAGAACTCTATGCCCTTCCCAGTTGACTCTCCTCTTTGTGCAACCTCTCTCACTCCCCCATCCCAGGGGCTTTTCAGCCTCCTTTCTGAATTCATTCCTGTTCCCAATTACCACACATTGCTTTGTGCTTCTGGCTTTCCTTTAAAACATCAGTTAACCAAAATACATCAGTTAACTAAAATACATGAGTTGCTTAAGATACTCAAACAACATCTTTGTCTTATTTGTTTTTTTTAAAGATTTTATTTATTTGTCAGAGAGTGAGAGAGAGGGCACAAGCAGGAGGAGCAGCAGAGGGAGAAGCAGGCTCCCTGCTGAGCAAGGAGCCCCATGCGGCCCTCAGTCCCAGGACCCTAAAATCATGACCTGAGCCTAAGGCAGACACTTCACTGACTGAACCACCCAGGTGTCCCTCTTTGTCTTATTTTGAAGTTGCTGATAATTTATACTCAGATAAGTTATCTTTACTGTCCATCTCAAACAGTGTGTTTGTATGTTGGGAACTTGCCTAGTGCCTTGCTCATAGCAGGCATTCTGTTTGCTACACTAAAACTGACTGGCTGATCTATCTTTCCTCCATTCTCCCCCAGTTGATAAACAAGTGCTCAGACCTATGGGCTCTGTGTTACCCATATACTGACTCTACTTCTGGCCCTAGGCAAAAAGTACAATGGACTTCTGCAGGGAATACTTGGTGTAAACAACATTCTTACTAATGGCTCTGCTGCTTGCTGCCCAGATCATCTATATTTACAGATAGATGCAGATGTGTATATGTATATGTATCTAAAATTATTTTCAGTAATCATGTAGGTGACAGTGCTGATATTGTTTTCAATATGTTTTATATATAATGTGGGATAAAAAAATCAAGTATATGTGTATGAATAAATGTATATACATATGGAGAGAGACAGACACACACACATAGAAAGTTTCCTAGCTCTACCCACTGAAAAGATCTAGAAACAATGACCAAAGCAATACCAGTGAGCATTCCTAGCATCTAGACTATTGTGTTGAAATACCACTCCCCACTCAAAGAAATCAGAACTTATTAGAGAAATGACTGATTCCCAATCTGGGAGAGGAAATTTATAAGATAACCCAGGAATATTTTGTCATAGTATATAACAAGGAAGTTAACAAGGAATATTAGGACTGTGTTAAACAATCTGTGACCAACTTGAAGCAAGCCACTGCCCAAAGATGGAACAATGTGAACATTAGTAAAGATGACAACTCCAGTAGACAGAAACATCAAATATGTTTACATCTATGAGTTCAGAATGAGACTATTAAAAAGAACTAATTGGTTACTTTTGGAGAATGGCTGGGAACCAACTTTACTTTTAAAATTGATAAATAAAATTAAGGGTTCAAACAATTATCCTGCTCTTCCCACATGGACTCTACCACTGCATAACCAAATAGCAAGTTGAATGTTCCTCTTTAGAGAATATAAATGAAGGAATTACAAAATTGGAATACTACCACTTTACAATGGTGAATAAAGTATCTAATTAATGAATTAAAGATCTAAGTGTTGCATATCAATGACTGTTCACAAAATAAAAAGAGAATCAATTAGATATATGTACTTCTTGTAAAGAATACAACAACCTCGGGGCGCCTGGGTGGCTCAGTGGGTTGAAGCCTCTGCCTTCAGCTCAGGTCATGATCTCAGGGTCCTGGGATCGAGCCCCACATCCGGGGAGCTTCTGCTCAGCAGGGAGCCTGCTTCCCCCTCTCTCTCTGCCTGCCTCTCTGCCTACTTGTGATCTCTCTCCTCTCTGTCAAATAAATAAATAAAATCTTAAAAAAAAAAAAAAAGAATACCCCCTCAAAGTAGTTTTCCCTCCCAAAATCAGAACACTGATTAAAACTCTAGATTCAACTATCAATAGTAAAGAAATACAGAACACAGGGGAAAATGTTAAACTACATGATTGGAATCTGATCAACAAATCCCAATGAGGACAACTGTAAGACAAATGATCTGTCCTTAATAAATAAATAGTAAGTGAGGAATGGGGACAGAGATAGAGAACCTATAGATTAAAAAAACCTACACACATACACACATGCGTGCACACACAGAGGCAAAGTTAAACTATGCTTTTTTGGAAGTACGTTTTGATGAAAAAATTACAAAGAAAAGTAAGGGGGTATATGGAACCAGAAAAGACCACGAATAGCCAGAGGAATGTTGAAAAAGAAAACCAAAGTCGGCGGCATCACCATTCCTGACTTCAAACTCTATTACAAAGCAATAATCATCAAGACAGTGTGGTACTGGCACAAAAACAGACACATAGATCAATGGAACAGAACAGAGAGCCCAGATATGGACCCCCAACTCTATGGT
>CM053610.1:23532324-23555545 GCA_028646535.1 Procyon lotor
AAAAAAAAAAAAGAATCCATAATGTAAGAAGTCAGAGTGGTTCCCTCATGGAGGTAGTGACTAGGAGGGTCCAAGGGGGATCCTATGATCTATTTTTTAATCAGGCCCTAGTCATATGAATATGTTTACTTAAAAAATTCATTGAGCTATATATGGATGATCTCTTCACTTTTCTGTATGTATGTTATACTTCAACAGAGAGTTTGTAAAAAATTATATATGATTAGATGTTCCATAAAGGCAGTGATTTAAAAAAATAACTAAAAAAGTTTGAGGGCGCCTGGGTGGCTCAGTTGGTTAAGTGGTGTCTGATTCTAGATTTCAGCTCAGATTATGATCCCAGTCATCTTTGGATGGAACCCTGCATTGGGCTCTGTGCTGGATGTGGAGCCTGCTTAAGATTCTCTCTCTCCCTCTGCCCCTCTACATTCAATGTGGGGTTCAAACTCTCAACCCCAAGATCAAGAGGTGCATGCTCCACCAACTGAGCTGGCCAGGTGCTCCTGAATAATATTTTATTGTATATGTATATCATCATGTTTTGTTTATCTGTTCATCTATTGATGGACATTTAGGTTACTTCCACCTTTTGGCTATTGTGAATAATGCTACAGTGAATATGAGTGTACAAATATCTCTTCAAGATCCTGCTTTCAATTATTTTGGATATATATCCACAAGTGGCATTGCTGGATTTTTTTTCTTTTAATGTGGACTCCACGCCCAACATGGAGCTTGAACTCACAACCCTGAGATCAATAGTTCCATGCTCTACCAACTGAGTCAGCCAAGTGCCCCATAATAATTCTTTTTATGTTTGGAACTGCCAAACTGTTTTCCACAGTGCACTACTGTTCCCACTAATACACAACAGTTCCAATTTCTCCATAGTTTTGCCATTTGTTAATATCTGTTTTGTTTTGATAGTAGTCATCCTAATGTGTGAAAAAAGAAAGAGATTTTTATATGCTTTTTCACTGCTGCCTCCACAGAGCCAAATCAGTCTCTGGTCTATAGTAGCCACTCAATAAATAACAGTTGCAGAAGTGAATGAATTTAATGAGTTGACATCCTGTATAGGGTTGTGTAGTGGGCTGAATAGTGGCTCTCCAAAAGATATGTTCATATCCTAATCCCCCGAACCTGTGAATATTACCATATTTGGGAAAAGGGTCTTTGTAGATGTAATTAATTAAGGATCTTGAGATGAGAAAATCATCCTAAATTATCCAAATGGGCCCTAAATCCAATGACAAGTGTCCTTATAAGAGACACACACAGGAGATGACAATATAGAGGAGAGGGCAATGTGATGACAAAGGCAGAGACTGGAGTGATGTGGCTACAAGCCCAGGAGGCCAAGGAATGCCAATTTCCATCAGAAGCTGGAATAGGCAAGGAAGGATTCTCCCCTAGAGTTTCCAGAGGGAATGCAGCCCTGCTGACACTCTGATTTTAGACTTCTTGTCTCCAGAAGTGTGACAGAATAAATTTCTGTCGTGGATTTTTTTTTTTTTTTGCCACTGAGTTTATGGTAATTTGTTACAGCAGTCACAAGAAACTTAGGAAGGCCAATTGTCTTTAAACTCCATTACTGTTTTCATATCTTATCTATGCACAGGAGAAAACTTTTGGTTCTCTACTGTAGAAAATTGAGGGCTAGGGCATGTGTCCAACTCATCCAACATAAATTTCAAGTTCTCTGCCTTTACATTGGTGATCTCCCAAGACTGGGTCTCATCCTTCACGTTGATAGCAAGGCCATTTCCTATATTCATGAGGCTTGTCTATGGAGGCCACCAGGAGTTCGGCCAACAGCTAAGGGGCTAACCTTGTGCTCCTAGATCAAGGATCTCTAAACATTTTCCTGTAGAGCCTGCCAAGGACTGTTGGGATTTTATATCTGTAAGTTGACCTATTCCTCACGAGGAAGCTGCTACCCAACGGAGCTTCCTTCCTACCTAAAACCCTCCCAGTTGTGTTTATCCAAACCCTCAAGATCAACCTTCTTCACAGGCCATATAGTACCTTATATGTTAGGTAAGATCCTGACATCTATAATCTTTGTTCCATGCAGACTGAAAGCATAAAATCTCTGACATACGAAAAAATGATGTTTTAACAGCACAGAGCGAGGTCCCGTGATACTCAGGGAAGGTCAGACAGCTGATCAGATAGATCTTATTAGGGCAGCATTCATCCTTGCAATTGAGTGCTCAGTAGATAGCCGTTGTATATGGTAGACTGATGCCTCCCCCAAGCTTCCTTTACTGGATCCTTTTTACAGCTGTGTGTGCTGGCTGGCTGCTAAATGAGATATATATACAAAACACTGCTCTCTGGCCTCAAGGTGGAATCAGCTCTATGATATAATCCACATCCCAAGGCCCTCCATAGGATCAGGCTGAAGCTTGACTCCAGATAAGACCACATCCTGGGTTAGCTCCTTTCCCTGTTCCGTTCTGCTTCCTTCATTGCCTTTCTCCAGAAAGCACTCTCATAAAAAATTATGTACTCAAATTCTGTTTCAGTCTCTGCTTCTAAGGAAACTGACCTAAGACAACACATGAGTAAAAGCCAAAAAATTGTAAATCCATCCCTGTCCCTGACCTGGAGACAAGGCAAAGATATAGAAAATGATGACATGAAATCAGGGAGAGCAAAGGACTACACGAACAGAAAGAATGCCTTCCTTGAGTAAAAAAAAGAACAGTGGAGGTAACTTCAAACCATCCTAGTAGATATAAACCTCCTTGGCCATGTAGTTAGAGCAGTTCCAGAAATTCTTTGCCATTGCCATTAAAATTTCCAGGTGGTAGTGGCCACTTGAAAGGACTAATGGGGAAAGAAGATGGCGCGGGACTTCAGGTAGAAGAGTCACAGGGTGTTGGTGACAATGCGTGAGGAGTCCAACAGACATGCTTCTGGAGCTGCAATGTTGCTTTTCGTGAGAAACGACTAGACGATAATATCAGAACTCATTGTGTGTTATATATAGATGACTCATTGTACATTATGTATGGATATATAATTATACAGCCATTTTTTTAATATTCTATTTTTAAGTTACCTCTCTACCCAACATGGGGCTCAAACTTACAACCCTAAGATTAAGAGATGCATATTCTACAAACTAAGCCAGCCAGATGCCCCTACAAGGCATTCTTTTTTTTTTTTTTTTTAAGATTTTATTTATTTGACAGAGAGAAACACAGCGAGAGAGGGAACACAAGAGAGGGAATGGCAGCGGGAGACGCAGGCTTCCTGCTGAGCAGGGAGCCCGCTGCGGGGCTCGTTCCCAGGACCGAGCCAAAGGCAGACGCTTAACGACTGAGCCACCCAGGCACCCCCGCTACAAGGCATTCTTAATCAATTCTTAATCAAGTCTACCTCACAAGACTTATCCTTGTCTTTGGAGGAAGCAAGATACAGAGAGTATTTTGGTAATCTATTATGGTCCCCAAACAAACCATCCCCAAACTTAGTGACTTAAAGAAGTACATTTCTTTATTTTGCTCATGAGTCTGCAGTTGGGGGTGGGTTCAGCAGAGATGATGCCCCTCTGCTTCATCAGTGTCTGGAAGACCTGAATGGCTGGGGTCTGGAAGGGCTGGGGCTAGCTGCCTTGGAGTACGGCAGTCTCAGAGTGGCTGGGCTTCTTTTCCGGCAGCTGGATTTCCTTAGAGCAAGTGTCCGATGGCACTCAGAAAGAAGTGGCAAAACTTCTTGGATCTAGACTCGGAAGTTCCAGTATATCATTTCCACCACAGTCTACTGGTTGAGCAAACACTAAGACCAGCCCAGATTCAAGGAGTGGGGGAAATTCATCCCCATCTCTCCATGGAAGGAGTGCAAAACAATTTGCAGACATCTTTTTTTTAAAGAGATGGAGAGAGAGCGGGTGGGGAAGGGGAAAGGGAGACAGAGAGAATTTTTTTTTTTAAAGATTTTATTTATTTATTTGACAGAGAGAGAGATCACAAGTAGGCAGAGAGGCCGGCAGAGAGAGAGGGGGAAGCAGGCTCCCTGCTGAGCAGACAGCCCGATGTGGGGCTCGATCCCAGGACCCTGAGATCATGCCCTGAGCTGAAGGCAGCAGCTTTAACCCACTGAGCCACCCAGGCACCCCGAGACAGAGAGAATCTTAAGCAGTCTCCATGCCCAGCCCAACCCTGAGATCATTCCCTGAGCCAAAATTAAGAGTCAGACGCTTAACCGACTGAGCCACCCAGGTGGCCCAAAAGGTGCATTTGGTGCCTGAACAGGGACTTGAATCAGCCACCTTGAATCTACTATGCAGAAGTATAAAGTGCAAGGGACTCTTTGACAGCAACATTCAAGGAGGAAGAAGATAACAATATTTTCCTTCACAGGTCAAGGTAAGATTTTGTTTGTTTTTTTAAGGGTAAGATAATTTGAGCAAAATATGGCTAAGGAAAGAGAACCAGAGAAGGGAGATTAAAGAAGAAAGAAAACATTTGCTGCAGCGAGGTTCTAAGGCAGCCATATTGCTGCTCTGTGGATGCAAACTATTTTTTGTTATCCCTGAGTGTTGGTAAAATTATGTGAAACTTCGGTCTGGGTTCTGTTTTGCTGTGGGGAATGAAGGAAAAGGTTGGTTCTACTTCTGGCCTAGAGGAGTAGAGGGAGCAGTGCCTTCTGAAGCCAGGTCAGGGTTTCATGTAAACCACTCCAGCTGACTGGGTCCTTGCCAGACAAGAGGGCCAAGTCTTCCATTTCCCTACCTCATCCTACACGGCCGTTGTAGGACACTGTAGCCAAAACCACCTGCAAAACCAGAATGCCAGTGGTAGAGCCTAAGCCAAACAATACATTTCACACAGGAATAGGAAGGATGTGTGGGTGGAGAGCTGGGGGTGAGGCTGGGGTGCTGCTAAGCTTCACCAGGCTTGATGTCATTGCACAATAATGTAGGTCAGGACCTGGGCACGCATGTGGGGGTATGTCCTAGAATCAGAATTCTGGGTTCTAAGGTAAAGCTGAAAGTCTCCACAGGTCCATGAGGGGATTTCTTTGTTTTCCAGGGACTGCAGGGTGCTCAGACTCTGAGGTGGCTGCCACAGGAATATTCCTTACAACACAAGTATTGTGTCAGACAATATTCTGGTTATCTATTGCTGGGTGACAAGCTGCTCTAAAACTTAGAGGCTTAAACCAGTAGCCAATTCATCATTTCTCAGATTTTGAAAAAGGCACAGTAGGAAACACTTACCTCTATTTTAGTAATGAGGAACAGCTCTGATGGCTTCTCCCCTCAAAGACTAGTCCCTCAGCTTGGATAGTTTTATCAGGTTCGTGTGTCTGGGACCTCAGTTCTTGGTGATAACTGGGTCCTTGCTTTTCCTCCATGCAGTCTCAGGGTCTTTCCCTCTCCATGCGGTCTCTGTGTGCCATCTTTCTATAGCAAGGTAGAAGAGGGGGAGCAGCTCAGGATTAACAAGAGCTTGAAATCAAGGTTACCAGGTATTCTCAAAGCTCATCTCTGTAATTGGCACAGTCACTTCTGCACAGTCTTCCATTGGTTAAAACAAGTCACAGGTCCAGTCCAGGTTCCAGGGTGGAAGACCACATAAGGTTACACGGTGAGGAGGCAAGTTTCAGTGGGGCCACCAAAGTGACAAACTACCTGACAAGAACGGCTCTAGGAGCAGATGTGTGTGGGCTGCGGGTGCTCCAATTCCTAATTTTATGCTGGCTTCTCTTCAGAGATGTTTGAGAACAAAGTGTGGGGAGTAAGGTAACCCCACACTTCCTCCATATTATTAAAGGAGGGGCGTCTGGTGGGTCACTGGATCAGCCTGAATCAAGAAAGGCCGGGCTGGGGCGCCTGGGTGGCTCAGTGGGTTGGGGCCCCTGCCTTCGGCTCAGGTCATGATTTCAGGGTCCTGGGATCGAGCCCCGCATCCGGCTCTCTGCTCAGCGGGTAGCCTGCTTCCCCCTCTCTCTCTACCTGCCTCTCTGCCTGCTTGTGATCTCTCTCTCTGTCAAATAAATAAATAAAATCTTTAAAAAAAAAAAAAAAAAAGAAAGGCCGGGCTGTGTGTGGATTCACTCAGTGTATAGGCATTTATTGCGCATAGCCAATGCACTGGGTTCTTAACACACGTGTTACTTCGTTATCCCTACTTTACAGAGGAGAAGGCGAAGGCTGGAACACAGCACTCCTTCTACAGTACCGCGCACCACCGCACACACCACAACGAAGCCTCCTAGGCCCTTTCTGCCCCGCAGCTGGAGTCCGGGCAGAGCAGTGACGCCAGGGTCTCCGGGAGGGCAGTGCTCAACACGGCCGGCCTGCCTAGGAGAGCGGACGTCTCCCAGGTAGCGAACCGGAGGAGGACGCCTCAGGGATGCTAACCTGCTACCGCCGGGCTGCGCGAAAGGCAAAAACTGGAGCGTTAAGGCACCTTGAACTTGAGGTAGGAGGGGTGTCAACAACCTGCAGACCCCTGCAGACCCAGGGCCTGAGACCCGCCTCCACCACCTCCCGTGAGAGAGGAGGGCCCGCGCGCCGCGCCCCGCCCACGCACGCACGCATCGCCCCGCCTGCCGCGCAGCTCTGGCCCCGCCCTCAGGATTGACCGCCCGAGCCACCGTCCGCACAGCCCCGCCCCGCACGGCCAGGCAAAGCGGAGCCGGCCGTGCGGTGTGTGTGTATGTGTTCGCGGGGCTTCGTCTCAGCCCCGGGAAGATGGTGGCGGCGGCGGCGGCGACTCAGGCGAGGCTGAGGAGGAGGACGGCGGCGACGACAGCGCCTGCGGGCAGGAACGACGGGCAGCGCTGGGACTGGGACGCGACCGGGGCTGGGAGGCCGGGGCTGGGGGCCGGGCTGCGCCTCCCGCGGCGGCGGCTGCTGCTGCTGCTGGTGCTGCTGCTCCCGCCGCTGCTGCTGCTGCCCTGGGCTGCCGAGGCCGCGGCGGCGGCGGCGGCGGTGTCGGGCTCAGCCGCAGCCGAGGCCAAGGAATGTGACCGACCCTGTGTCAACGGCGGCCGCTGCAACCCTGGCACCGGCCAGTGCGTCTGCCCCGCTGGCTGGGTGGGCGAGCAATGCCAGCACTGCGGGGGCCGCTTCAGGTGAGTGGGGGGTGGTGTTGGAGGGTCGGGCCCAGAGGGAGGCTGAGGCTGTGGGGCGCACGACATGGTTCCAGGCCGGAGGCAGATGCCGGACAGAAAGTGGGAAGGGTACGGCTGCCCCACGGTGTTTGAGGACCATTTGCTCCGGAGGAGATCATCGTCTCTGGCCTAGGGTCTTCTTGTACTGGAGGATGAAAAGATTCGAGGCAAGGGTGGAGGCACCCCAGAGAGGTTTGGGTGCGACGGATACAGGAGAGGAAAGCTCAGGGTCCCAGAGAGTATCAAAGTCAGTCCCTGAAACTGGGCCTCTTTCGGATAAACGAGGTATACAAGAAAAGGTGAGAGAGCTAGTCTTACTTAAACACTTCCTTTTAACATCCCCTGGTTCCCTAGGGCCTGATGAATTCCCCAACTCATTGGAGATGTAGGGTACTCAGAAGAAACAGGGCCCTGGAAGTGATTTGTTGGCTGAAGATAGAGGGGAGAGGTTAGGTTAGGATTGTGAGATATCACAGATAGAAGAATGAGTGGTTGTTGGAGAGAGGAAAGTGAGGAAACTAACCTTTTGAAGCTCACTAGAGGCAGCTGATTGGAACAGGGTGGAGAGGGCATAGAAGGAGGTTCCTGTTTGCCCTGGTTTCTGGAGAATTAGGAGTTCTGAGTTGGCCTGGTTTGGGACAGTACCTCCTGGAGAGATCATTAAATCGTTAATTAATAGTCATCTATTATTTGCTTCAATTGTGGAAGGATTTCCAGGTAATACACATGAACAAATAGATTAGCCAGACTTTGGCCTAGTCCACATGGAGTTTGGAATACAGTAAGAGAAAGATAGGTACACAAATGACCCTAGTCATAAGGACTACAGAGTCATTCATGCCTCTGGCAGATTTTATGAAAGACTTTTGATGTTAGCTGTGGAGGAGTGGGGAAATACCGAGACCCAGACAGACAGGGTCCTTCCTCTCAGGGATCTTACATTCTAGGAGGTGGGACACAGGCAGTTAATGAGTAAATAAGCAAATAAAGAAATAAATGAACAAGATAATTTCAAATAACAATGCTATCAAGAGAGTAAAACAGGACAGCCTGATGGAGAATTATAACCAGTGAGTAACTTTAGGAGAAACCTCTCATTTGAAGTGACATTTGATCTGACCTGCATGAGGCAATGGAGAACCTGTGGGAATTCAGGGAGGGAGGTTGTGACTAGCTGGGGGAATGCAAGGAAGACTTCCAGGAGGAAGTGACATTGGATTTGAGCATTTGAAGCAAGTAGGCTTTGGAACTATGTAGCTGGGGAAAAAATTCCAGATGGGAGGAAGGTTGCAAACAAAATTATGGAGGTTTGGAATGGTAGAATTGTAGACTCATATAATGTCAATTTTTCAGGGGAAGAACTGAGAACATTGAGGAGCTGAGCACTTTATTGTTATGGAGAAACCAGTGCTTTCATGACCAGTGTATAGTGCATCTTGGGTTCTAACTTAATTAGGGTGTTCTGATTTATGAATTACATTAGCCCACACATATTTGTCAAGGGCTGCTCTGGGGTAAATTGTAAGATACAGTGGCAAATAAGACCGACACAGTTCTGCTCTTGTGGAGCTTACATTCTAGCTTGGGAATAAGAAATCTAATAATTTATTAGTATTTTGCTTTAGACTGTAGAGGCAAAGGACAGGGGCAAACAGAGGACTTGACTTACTTTGGAATGTTAAGGCTAGTGGCTGAGTGAGTGACCTTTGAGTTAAGATCTGAGGGGTAGGATAGCACTACTTACGTGAGGGATGGGGTGCTAAGGGGCCAGCATGTACAGAGGCTTGGGGATGAGGGACATCATGTCAAACTGAGGAGAAGGCCAGATAGCTGAGGCAGAGAGCAAACGGGAGCATGGCAAGACTGGAGAGATAGGCAGGGGCAAGGCCATGTGAAGCCCTGTAAGTTGGGTTGAGAATTTTGACCTTTAGCTCTTGAGCAACGGAATGGCACAGTTAACTCGCATTTTCATGACATTACAGGCTTTTAGATGGGAGCCAGAGGAGGAATGGCCTTGAGGGTAAGGCCGCCAGAGCGTTTTGAATTTGAGGTGCTTCTAGAAGCAAGTGAATGGATGGTTGTGTCAGATGAGAACCCTTTAAGTTCTGAGAATCTGGAATGCCATGGAAGGCAGTGGGGGCCCAGAGGGACATGCACAGCAAGGTCAGTCTGTCTGTACTGTCCAGAGTAGGTGGACACATTGTAAGCATGAGAGGTGGTGGACGACTGGGTGGGAGCTGATGGCCAGGGTCTGGACGGCAGTAATGAGAACCTGTGACAGGCTGTGGGAATGGAGGCAGGGTGGGTGCTGGGTGGTATTGCAGAGGTAAAAGACAGGTCTTGCTTTGAGACTGGTTTGTTCTTGGGAAGGGAGGGGGTTGGCGAGTGAAAGAAAACTAGATCCTATCTTGGGTGGCTGAGAGGATAGCAACACCATTAACAGACACAGGGACACAGGAGGAGCAGGTTTTCTGTGCTGAAATGGCGTGTTCAGGGTGTCCGCTTGGCAGGACAGGTGTAAGTGTTGGAGGTTGTCTGTGTGTAGAGGGACACAGCCAGGAGAAAAGAGCAGGTCTCTCTCTCATCCAGAGGATTGGAGAAGAGCCACTTGTTACAGGGAATAAGCAGTCCTGACACTAGTTGTCTCAGATGGTGTCACACATGAGTGAAGGGGCTTCCCTGGTTATCGTGGTTGCTCCATTTGAGCGAGTTCAGGCTGATGGCGGTGCTCTTTCCTGGGCAAACAGTTACGGTCCTGATGACTCCGGTATATTTTGTGGGCTTCTGGAATTTGCATTTTTAAAAATGAAAGTAAGAGGAACTTAGTGTCTCTGGCCTTTTAAAACTTTGAATTGTTAGTGGAAGGATTATTTTAGGAAAAGACTGAAATGTTGGTTTTGATTATAGTAGTATGTATCTTCATTTAACTCACAGACCTCTTTGTTGTTAAACGAAGAGACATTCAAATGAATACTTTTCTGGTACAGAATGGTATCAAGGCAGTGTGTTTTTAAATCTTTTTAGTTCCATAAATCCTGTGTTATAATTGTTGTTAGAAGGTCTTTTGTAGTAATTGAAAGGAATGTAGGATAATAAGAGGATTACATCTCTCCAAAGTTATCACCGAATGCATAGTGTTTGCCAGGGATTCGATCAAACATTTTCATATACATCATGCCATTTAATCTTCTGGACAACTCTGGGGTGTTGTATAAAATTTGTATTAGTGTATAGTTGCAGGTAGAAAATCACTTAATTTTTTTTTCCAAATGAAAGATACTCCAGAAATGATTATCACAGAGGAGAATATTATTGGTGTCAGTTGAGTAAAAATAACTATGGAATCTTTGGTGGACGGTTTCTAAAGCAGCCAGTTTCATTCATTTTTATGTTACTGTTCATAATTCAGTGATCATTCTTTTCTACTTGTGACATCACCATGGAAATTTTTCTTCGGATGATAAATACATCCCATCAAATTAGAAATAAAGATATTAAGTCCATTTATGAAATTAATATGCATTTAATCCTTCTGCGTTCCTGCTGTCAGAAGTCTAGGGAGGATAGACCAAAATAGCCTAGTGAATGGGAGCCTTATAATTACACAGGATGTTAAGAACTTACCTTCTCTAGAATAAGGAAAGAAGTAGGCATTTATTGAGCATCTATTTTGTTCCCAGTGTATGGAATAATGGTGGTGGTAGTATTCCCAACACTAGCTGCCACTAGCATTTCTCCATTTTTTCCTAGGTGTTGTGTCAAGCGCCTTTTAGAAATTACTCCTCTTACTCCTTAGAGTGAAGTTATGCCCCATTTCACAGGTGGGTGAACTGAAGCTTAGAGATACTGAGTAACTTGCACCAGCTCATACAACTTATGAAAAACCGGACTGGGATTTGAATTCAGGCCTTGTTAATTCCCACTCTTGCTTTCCACTATACCATTGGGCTCTCATTTTCTGAGTCCAGTCACCCTACATGAAATTCTTTGGAAGGGCTGCCTAATGCCATTGAGAAACACATTGAGAAACAAGGAGGAAAAATAGGTTTATCTCAACAGTAAAGCCAGCATTAAAAAAAAGAAAAACAAAACAAAATTTAACTCACTCAAACCTGTTCGGCTACCGGTCAAGGACATAAATACCTATAACCAGTGAAATGAAAATTCTGGAAAACAAAATTTGAAAAAAGAAAAAGGTAAAAAAAAAATTTCAGAGGGAGTTTATAGTTACTATTAAGCAGTGTTAACCTAAAGCCCTAAATTTATGTTCATGACTCAAATAGGCTTGTCTGTTTTCTCCAGTAGAATATAAGCTCCACGACACTGGGGATTTCTATTAGTTTTGCTTGTTGTTCTATTCCCAGAGCCTAGAACAGTGCCTAGGACATGGTGTGCAATAAATATTTGTTGGATGAAAGAATGAAAAAAATCATCTTTACCCATATAACTGCCTTATCTGTCTTTTGCCCTCACAAATCTCGTATACTTCATTGTCTTCTGTTTGCTGGGCATCTTTTTGGGGATGTTTTACTGTCACCTCATAGTAAGCCATCCGAGACAAACTTTTATCCTCCTCAAAAAGAGTAGTCTTTATCCTCCCTTATTTCAGTAGTAAATCCTATGTGAGATAAGAGTAGTCTTTATCCTCCCTTATTTCAGTAGTAAATCCTATGTGAGATAACCAAAGGTCAAAACATTAGAGTAATTCTTTGCTCTTTCTGTTTATTCTTTGTTTTCTTAAAATTTGTTCCTTTCCACTCTTACTCCTGCTACCCGAGAGCACCTTGCCCTTCACCTCCTTGCTGAGCTGCCTCTCTCTTGCCCTGAGTGGTCTCTTGTACCTCCAGAGTCCCTCCTACACTTTGTCGTAGAAATCCCCTGAAAACATGGTATCGCTGTCTTGCTGAGAAACCTTTTTTTCCCTACTCCTGTTATTACCTGTAAAATGACTCTCTGCAGAAGGCTCCCACTGCCTCACACACATTCCTTTCTCCCTACCCAAATTCTTCTACTATGTCGTTTTTCTGCATATTTGCTAAATTTAACACCTTTCCTCCTCCTTGCCCCCATATTCTTTCTTTTCTGCTTACCTAGATTCTACCTCAAGGCCCATCTTCAGTTCTCTATATAATCTGTAACAGTCAATTCTCTGAAATCATACCCATTATCTTTTTTTTTTTTTTGAGATGATTCATTGGCCTGTTCAATTCATAGATAGCTTTTGAGTGATTATTATGTGTTAGGTACCATGTGCTGCCTTGAGGATATGAAGGCGAGTAAGAATCAGGCCTTGCTTTCCCATTGGAGAGCTCATAATTCTGAAGGGAAGACAGCTCTGTGCATGGGCAATTAGAACTTAATAGTAAAAATACAAGCAATGTGTGGTGCTGGACTAAGATGTGGTGGAGAGACTAACTCTTTTGAGGGCCATGGTGGAAGGCATCCATCCCAAAGAAGAGACCATTTGGGCAGATCTGAGGTTTAGTGCGAATAGACCATCTGGGAGAGATGGGCATTCCAGAAGGAGAAAAGAGAGTGTGCAAAGGCAAAGAATCGTGGGCTATCATGCTTACTTAAGTGTATTAGTTTCCTGGGTTTGTTGTAGCAAAGTACCACCAACTGGGTAGCTCAAACCAACAGAAATTTAATCTCTTACAGCTCTAGAGGTCAAAGCCTGAAATAAAGTGTTAGCAGGACCATGTTCTCTCTGAAAGCTCTAAGGGAGAATCTGTTCCATGCCTTTCTCTTAGCTGCTGGAATTGCCAGCAATCCTTAGCATTCCTTGGCTTGTACATGCATCACTTCAGTCTCTGTCTCCATCACTTCAAACTCAAGCCGTACTCTCCCCATGTGTCTCTTCTGTTGCGAGGACGCCAGTCATGTTGGACGTATGAGTATGACTTCGCCTTAGTTTGGTCACCTGAAAGCCTATTTCCATATAAGATCACATTTCCAAGTACTGAGGGCTAGGGCTTCAACACAGCTTTTTGTGGGACCCAATTCAACCCACAGCACTTAGAGAACTGAATATAGATGGATGTTGTTGGAACACAACTTGTGAGGAATGCGTTGGAAAGGTGCGAGACTGGAAGGTGATAATGGCCTTCCCTCTTCCTTTCCCATCACCCTCCAATCTCAAGGTGCGTCCTTGACCTGGGCTAGGCCATCAGGGCATTCCAGCCTCTGATTGTAATGACTGTGATGATGTAATGTGATCTAAGCTGACTCAGTCAAAGTGAATCTCAGGACTTGCCGGAGACCTCTCTCCTCTGGATGTTTATGAAGGAGATGCTTTGTCGTCTTCTGCTTTGTGTGCTGAGGCTATAAAACCGAGAATTATTATAGCTAGCATTGTTGTTGTGAGAGGAGCCCACCTGTGGTCAGAGTAACTTCCGGAAGTGGGAGGATGGCAGAGAAATGGAGCTGGAAACCTGATGATTTTTCTGGATCTCTGGATCAAATGTTGCCCGAAGCCGTACTTTTCAGTTTTGGCGAGGTGCTGCAGTCCATGTTCTCCTAAGCCAGTTACAGTTGGGTTTCCTATTCCTTACAATATAGAGCAGTTCCTAACATGCAAACGAACACAGGGCTGGATCATGAAAGTCTTCATATTCTGCACGGAGGAGTTTGAGCCATATTCTCTCAAAATTGATAACATGGTCTAAATTCCTGACATTTTTCTGCCAGATCTCCTAGTTTTTCAATGTTGATGGGCACATGATCTGAACCGTGCTACCACAGGCAATAGTTTTAGCTTCTTTCTCTGATACTACACAGCTCTGTTTACTAGCTTCCCCCTGGGAATGAGGCTGTTCTCACTACCCTGTACTTCCCCTCTATTTAGGCAGTTTCCCATTTGAGGACTCATTAATTTGTATTTCTAAATTGTATTGGCTACAGTTTCTGTCAAGGTTCTTTTAGTGACACCCAACTCAGACAAGCTTAAGGGAAAAAATATGGGAGAGATTTATTGGTTCATGTGACTGAAAAGTCAAAGGGATCCTGTTGGGTTTGTGTGTGGCTGGACCCAGGGGACCACTTGGTCTCTCTCCCTCCATCTCTTAGCTTTGATCTGCTTTCTCCTGGCCTCATTCTCAGGCAGGCTGTCTTCAGGTGGTGTCTCCAAAAGTTAAACTGACTTCGCATCCTCCACTGGAGAAGAATGACCCTTTCTTAGAAGCTTGTTGCAAATAAGCAGTGCTGAGAATCTCACGGGTCCCTTGTCCTTTATTGAAGCAATCTCTGGGGTCATGGGAATGTCCTGATTCATCAGACCTGACTTGCGTACACCTGCTGTGGAGCTGGAATGTGAGGTCCAGTTCCATTCGATGGAATGAGTGGCAAGGGGAGCAGGAAAAGAGGACAGAACACACACATACTGTACCAGAAAAGGGGGGCCCATGCTGAGCAGGTAGAAACAGTGACACCCCTGAATATTCCTAGAACCTGACATTTGGTGAATATTCAGTAAGCGTTGGGGATAAAAATTGGCAATGCTCTGGAAAATACTGTATCAAGTAATGAAATGCCAGTCCCCCAGTTTACCAGGAATTCACTCAGTCATTCCTAGGGGTCGTGAGGGTCCCACTATGTGGAATGCATTATGCTGACTGGCTCTTTGAGATGGCTGCAGTGAGGATTGTGCCATACTGAGTTGTGGTCTGGCACTAGAATCAAGTCACTGAATGGCCGTAATTCGTCCCCTGATTTTTCAATGGGGGGAATAGAATAATGGGAGGAATCAACAAAATACATGCTTATATGGTAAGCGATTATGTTATGTTGGATAAAAAGTTAACTGTAAAATACTACCTAATAAACATTTGAGGCTTTTTGCTGATTCCTAGAAGATAGAATTACTTATTTGGAAAGGTAAAAATATGTTTACCAAGTAAAAAGAAAGATTGAGCCCGATGTCTTAATAGATTGCACAAGATATACGTTTGAAAGCAGAAATGTGACATTTAAGCTTTACTTCTGTGAAAGTTTCCCAAGATAGGCTTTTTATTCACTACAGTGTAGAGGACGGATAAATATATAGGAGAAAGACAGAGTAAGTATGATCAAGACAGTTTTCCCTAATATGATGAACTGACTTAATAAATTTACATGTTATATTTATCATGAGTATTAAATACAGAATTAGATATCTGGTACTGTGGTTAAACAGAAATCATACTGGTTTTTCTCTTTAACACAATCTGGTTTCTAAAACTGAAATGAAAACCACTGTTGTACTTTTCAGAGTATTTATGTTGGGAAATTTATTAGCTGCTGGCCTGTGTTTCTCACTTACACTCTTTATCGCTTTGTGATTTCTCCGGTGCCTTATGGCAAAAGTGAGCGCCATCCTTATACTGTATACTAATCTCATTCTTCAGTTCGTGACTCTCTTCCTTCCATTTTCCTCTTCTCCCTGTACTTTCAAACTAGCCCTTTATAATCAGCCAGATGTTGTCTCATTTTCCTTTTTGAGGGTGGCTTTCTCCTATTTGTCTTGCATTTTTCTTTCTTACCATTTTGTGGATGTCCTCTTCCTCTGAATGCTTTTCTTTTAGAACTTGAGACCCTGATTCTATTTTATTCTCTCAATTTTTTAAAAAAGATTTATTTATATATTTGAGAGAGTGAACACACACATGTAAGCAGCGGGGAGGGGCAGAGGGAGAGGGAGAGTATCTCCAGCAGACTCCCAGCTGAGCTTGGAGCCCAAACTGGGGCTCCATCTCACGACCCTGAGATCATGACCTGAGCTGAAATCAAGAGTCCAACACTCAACCAACTGAGCCATCCAGGCGCCCCTTAGTCTCTCAGCTTTTAATTCTCTCAAGTTTTCTGTGTTTTCAAGTTAGCACTGTGAGCGAACTTCAGTTCTCTATTTATTTACATGTTTACTCATCTAGAATTCTCTTACACTTTTAGAAGTTAACTTTAGTCATGGCTGACTTGCTTGTTTATCTTTTGAGAATTTGACATTAATAGTATACAGTTATAAGTTGAATGAATTTTCCAATTAATTCCTCTTGGTCTTTTTTGCAATCTAATTAAGAATTTTCTAATTTGTTTACTCATAAGCCTATAAGCATTAGGGGCTCGGACTGTATCAGGTGCTGTTAAGAGACATGTAAGTCACCTTTCTTGACCAGTGTTTCCTATGTTTTTTTTTTTTTTTTTTTTAAAGATTTTATTTATTTGACAGAGAGAAACACAGCGAGAGAGGGAACACAAGCAGAGGGAATGGTAGCGGGAGAAGCAGGCTTCCTACAGAGCAGAGAGCCCGATGTGGGGCTCAATCCCAGGACCCTGGGATCTGACCTGGGCCGAAGGCAGACGCTTAACGACCGAGCCACCCAGGCGCCCTTCCTATGTTTTTTGATTCACACATCCCTTTGCAAAATGAGTAATCTTGTGGACTCTTAGGAATTAAAGAATAATCTTTTTCAAAAAAGTATCCTGTTTTTGATAAGACGATTTTAAATAGATTAAAAAGTAATTTCTTAATAAAGACTATAACATACATTTTAAGTATAATTTGTAATGGTATTCACAATATTAAATGAAAAATTTGACCTTTCCCTTACTTATCATGCAGTATATGTTGTTTAATGTCTTTTAAATTAATTTTGTAAGGGAAAGAATGATTTATAGACAAAAAAACGACAATTTTGGATTGAATTTATAATACAGATTCTGTGCTATGGAAATAGGCTTTTCTGTCCTCGTGTTTGGATTTATGCATTTGTGCTTTAAAAATTATGTCTTAGAAATTTCTGTGTGTGTGTGTTTTGTTTCTAAATCATAAAATGATAGTGGTTTCCAGCTATTTGTAAGAATTTCTCTGCAGATAGCATATTTCCTATGTGGATTTTTTTTTTCAAAATTGAGCAGAAAGGCCAGATTGACTATAATTGTCACTTAATTTTCCCCTTTTAACATTGTTTTTTGAAGTACTAGAGACATCTTGCAAAGCTATACAAGGATTTTGATCAGAAGGTTTGGCAAGATGATCTTGAGGCAAATTTGCAGAATTAGATTTCTTTTATGCCCTTCTGTAATGTGTATTTAAATATCATATCCTATGCTTCTTTTTTAGTAGATTCTAGTACTGTCTTTTAATCAGAACATCGTTTGGACCATTGGTTGAGAAATATTGACCAATCATGACAGCTGCTTTAAAGCAACTAAATTGTTGGTTTATTATTATTATTATTAATATTATTTTAAAAAGATTTTATTATTTGTCAGGGAGAGAGAGAGAGTGAGCAAGCAGAGGGAGTGGCAGGCAAAGGCAGAGGGAGAAGCAGGCTCCCCTTTGAGCAGGGAGCCCAATGCGGGACTCAATCCCAGGACCCTGGGATCATGACCTGAGCCAAAGGCAGACACTTAACCGACTGAGCCACCCAGGCGCCCCCCAAATGGTTGCTTTAAAGCAATTATGTTTGGAACTGGCTCAGTTTCTGGGCTAACTTTAACTCCCTTTTAATATGAAACATTTCAAGCTTATGGAAGAGATACAAAGATTAATAAAATGAACATCTGTGTACCTACAACCTACCTTTGCTGAATTTCCTTCATATTTTTATGATATAATAATATTAAGCTATATAATATAAAATGTTATGGATGCCAACCAAAGTCCCTGTGTTATTCCTCCCCAATCCTGTTCTCCTTACTCTATTCCCAGAGATAACTAGCATAGTGAAGTTGATTATTTCAAGGTTATTATTTCCCTTGCATGTTTCTACTTTTATTACACACACACACACACACACACACTGTCTTACTTCCAAAAACAAGGACTTCATAAAAAGTAACTATTCTATACATGTTTTTTTTTTTACCCAAAGCCCCATTTTTAAATGCTTTTGAGATTTGTTTGTATTGATGTAGCTTTAGTTGATTCATCGCTATATTCAATGTAGAACTCCAGTTTATTTACCCATTCTCCTGCTGATGGGCAGTTAGATTTTTCCAACTTGTCCTGTTACAAAAACAGCTACAATTAACACAGAATCCCAACCAGGCTTCATGCCCAGCACAGGACTGGTACGGAGCTTGATCTCATGATCTTGAGTTCATAACCTGACCCAAAATACAGTCTGATGCTTAGCTGACTGAGCCACCCAGGTGCCTTTCAGTGTTTTACATATTTCTTTGTGCACCTGTGTATGATTTTTATCTAGGGTAGTTATCTTCAAACTTCTGAAGCACCTCCAAAAGAATTTTAAGATTCTTTTTACTTCCTTGCATACTTTTACATGACAGGCAGTTGACATATATCATTTTTTAAGAAGGGATTTATATAGTTGCAAAGAATTGTTACTAAAAAAATTATGTTATTTTAAAAAATTTATCAGGTAGAAACTGAAGTGCATAGCAATTTGATAACCATCCCCTTTCATTTAAAAAAATACATGTGTAGGGGCACCTGCATTGCTCAGTTGGTTAAGCTTCTGCCTTCGGCTCAGGTCATGATCTCAGGGTCCTGGGATTGAGTCCCACATTGGGCTCCCTGCTCAATGGGGAGCTTGCTCTCCCTCTGCCCTCTGCCTCCTCCCCACTGGTCATGCTCTGTCTGTCTCTCCTCTCTCAAATAAATAAATAAAATCTTTTTTAAAAAAATATGGGTGCAGTCTTCTTTAAGTCAATTTTTGCATTGTTCCTTTTTTTTTTTGCTTAAATTCTTATTTTCATTCTAATAACCCATATAATTTTATAATTTTTTTTCTGGGTTATGAATTCTGCTCACTGATTTAGATGTCACATGTCATAAAGCTCACCACTTCAAAGTGCACAATTCAGTGACTTTTAGTATGTTCATAAAATTGTGCAACCATCATCATGATCTAATTCCAGAATATTTTCATTTTGCTGGGGGAAACGCTGTACTTATTAGCAGTCACTTCCCATTCCTCCTTCCTCCCAACCCCTTACAGCCAGTCAGCTTTCTGCCTATGGATTTGTTTATTCTAGACATCACATGTAAAAGTTATCGTACAATATGTGATTGTTTTGACTGACTTTTACTTAGCATGTTTGAAAGATTCATCTTTGCATCATGGGTCAGTACTTCATTCTTTTTTGTGGCTGAATAATACTCCATTGTATGCATAAACCACATCTTATTTATCCATTCATCAGTTGATGGACATTTAGGTAGTTTTCATCTTTTGGCTATTGTGAATAATGCTGCTATGAACGTTTGTGTACAAGTTTTTGTGTGGACATCTGGGTATGTCTCTTGGATGTATACCTAGGAGTGGAATTGCTGGGTCATGTGGTAACTCAGTGTTTTACTTTTTTTTTTTTTTTTTGAGAGAGAGAGGGAAGGGTGGGAAGAGGCAGACACAGAATACCAAGCAGGCTTCATGCCCAGCACAGGACTGATACAGGGCTTGATCTCATGATCCTGAGATTATAACCTGACCCAAAATAGAGTCTGATACTTAGCCGACTGAGCCACCCAGGTGCCTTTCAGTGTTTTACTTTTTGAAGAAGTGCCAAGCCTTTTTCACAGAGACCACACTAGTTACATTCTTAACCAGGAATTTATGAGGGTTCCATTTTCTCTACGTTCTCACCAGTACTTACTTTCTGTGATTTTATGCCATCCTAATAAGTGTAGCTGGTATCCATTATGGCTTTGATTTCATTTTCTTAACATCTATTGATTTTGAGTATATTTTCACGTTTATTGGCCATTAATACGTCTTTGGGGAAGTGTCTACTCTGATTCTTTGCCCATTTTGTAAAAATTAATTAATTTTTTATTAATATATAATGTATTATTTGCCCCAGGTTACATGTCTGTGAATCATCAGGCTTACACATTTCACAGCACTCACCATAGCACATACCCTCCCCAATGTCCATAACCCAGCCATCTTTGCCCCTTTTTAAATTAGGTTCTATTGGGTTTTTATATAGGTTTTTATTATTGAGTTGCAAGTGTTCTTTATATATTCTGGGTATTCTAATATTATCAGACATATGATTTGCAAGCAATTTCTTCTAATTTTTTGGCCGTTTTCCACAAAAGAAGACAACCTTGATAGTGTCTTTTAACATACACAAGTTTTTAATTTTGGTGAAGTCTCATTTATCTATTTTTTTCTTTGGCTGCTTGTACTTTAAGTGTCTTATCTGAGAAACCATTTACTAATCCAAGATCATGAAGATTTACATCTGTGTTTTATTTTTAAGAGTTTTATGGGTTTGGTTCTTACATTTTGGTCTTTGATCCATTTTGAATTAACTTTTGTACATTCTGTGAGGTAGGTACTTTATATTCTTTTGTATGCAGATACCCAGTTGTTCCAGTGACATTACTGAAGAGACTATTTTTTTCTCTATTGACTGGTATCCTTGTAAGTTGACTCTAGATTTATGGGTTTATTTCTAGACTGTCAGTTATATTCTGTTGACCTGTTTGTCTATTCTTTTTTCAGTACCAGCCTATCTTGATTACTTTGTAATGTTTCCAAATCCTATGGATTTGGAATTTTTTATTTTGAGGTAATTGCAGATTCACATAAGGTTATGAGAAATAGTACAGAGATATCCTGTCCTCTTACCTGTTTCTCTTAATGGTAACAACTTGCATAGCAGTAGTGTATGAGCACAACCAGAAAATTGGCATTAATATAATTTTATCAGCCTTATTCAGGTTTTGCCAGTTTTCATGAACCAATTTGTGTATGTGTATTTCTGCCTTAGGATTTTATTCTAATATATTTCTATACTGAAGATAGTTGAGTATGTTGTATTTCTTCAAAATGAGAATTAGTATATAAGTGATTTTTTTTCAGTTTCATGTTATCATGAGACCTTATGTGAAGAGTTATTTCTGAGTTAACTGATCATTATAATTATTTTTAGTGCATCTTTGAACAAACCATATAAATGTAATGGACATTTTGGAAATAATATTTAAACATATTAGGTAGGTTTTTGTTGGAAAAACATGTCTTATTGAGATGGATAGTACTTAAAAAAATCTATGGATGATATAACTTACTGCTAGAATGAGACAAAGTTCAGTATAAATCTTACTCCTGTTTTCTCCCTTTGGTAAATGTAGTCATTGTATACACTTGACAAGGGTAGTAACATGGTGACATCGGTGCTCTAGGAATGTTGTTCTGGCTGTGGGGTGCTTAGTAGACTTTGTGGGCAGATCTCTGAGGCTGTGAAGATAGCCAAGGGCTTTGGCAGTAAGACTGCTCTGAATTATTTTGGTCTTGGGGTAGAGTGTAGCCGTGGGAATGGAGATGAAAGGATGTATCTTAGAAAGCCTTTGATGGCAATTGTATCATGAATTGGTCATACATTTGATGAAGGGGGTAAAATAGAGGGAGAAGCTAACAAATGTCACACCAACATTTTGAGCCTAGGAGAATGTGACTGTTTTATCATTTCAGATGGACTATAGTTGAATGGAAAGAGATATTCCTCCCACAAGATTAACTTAATATTACAAATTATTAGCTAAGAATGTATCTAGAAACCTATAAGAAACCAGGAAGCCACACGAAGCAGAGTCAAATATAGCTTGTGTCAGAGTCATATTTTTTGGCTTCTGGTTTCTTTGCAAGGTTGAGTTTTGTTGATTCTGGAACTCTCAGTTTTTGCTATTGTACTACCCTATTATGCTCTGAGTTTTCATTTCTGTTTTTCTAAAAATGTATTTACTTATTTGAAAGAGAGCGAGGGAGCATGGGGTTGGGGAGGGGCAGATACAGAGGGATAGAGAGTCTTAAGCAGATAATGCACTGAGCGCAGAGCCAGACACAGGGCTCGATCTCAAGACCCTGAGATCAAGACCTAAGCCAAAACCAAGAGTTGGACACTTAACTGACTGTGCCAGCCAGGTGCCCCTTCATTTCTATTTGTATTCAAAACATAATATAAATAATCTTCATATGGATGTTTAAGGAAATGCTTTACATAAACACTTGGACTTTCCTGGTTCTTGAGACAAACGAGGCATCCACAAGGCACCTCCTTATCTGAGGGAATAGAGCCAAGTCACTGTTTAAATGTCTTTGAACAAAGGCTCTACCTCTAGTCTTTTAGCTTCTGAAATGGTTTTCTCTCTGGAATGTCATGGATACCTGTAAGAGTTTATCCTGGACTTTCTTTGTAGTAAGCTGCCAGTTTATCCTGGACTTTCTTTGTAGTAAGCTGCTGGTAGTGAGAGTTGAGAATTTTTGTTGTTACTAACTTTGCTGGGTTTGATATTGTTACCCACTAGGGAGCAAATGTTACATGAACATCTGTGATATTTTAAGCATTGGAGAAAAAGAAGTGAATGAGATATGTCCTTGAGAAAATCATGGTTGCCTAGTGGGCAGAGATGTTTCTCTGTATCACTAACAGGTCACATGATAAGTCCAAAGACAGAGAAGGCATCACTCAGCTAGCATCAAAAACATTGGGCACATTTCCAGAGTTCCACGGGACATTTGAATGAGATCTGAAAGGGTGGTTAAGAGTTTACTAGGTGGGGAAGCAAGAGGGAGGGAAGATACAGGAATAGTCAGGATGTGCTAAGGCATGGAGACTTAAGGACAGGTGAGTTGAGGGAGGAGAGTGACATTCAGTATTGTGGCAGTTTGGGCTGCTCAGTCTGGGGAGCAGTGGCTAGAGATGGAGCAGGAGAGGTAAGGTGGGGTTGGATTGTGGTGGACTTTGTATTCAGTGCTAAGGCAGGCAAAGGTTTCCAGGCAGGTTTGACATGATCAAGGAACATGACCGATTGTTCTGTAGAGAACTGGCCAGATCAGGGAGCTAGGCTGAGCTGTTGCAGGATACTAAGCTTGGGCTAGGGGAATTTGGACAAGAGCATTGGCAGTGGCAGTGGGAATAGAAGAGGACAAAATGGCAGTGGTTTTGTAGGCTGAATGAATGGGGTGAAGTAAAGGAACAGTTGATAAGTTTTGAAAGATAGGGTGCATGATGACAAAATGTTGGGGAAAAAGAAAAAAATTCTTTTAATTTTTTTGACATAGGAAATATTTGTCTGAAACATGGGTCTAGCTTTGTGCTGGAAATATAGCTTGAGTAGTTACCAGCGTATAGATGGCAG
>CM053610.1:23556045-23585685 GCA_028646535.1 Procyon lotor
GTTTTGTAGGCTGAATGAATGGGGTGAAGTAAAGGAACAGTTGATAAGTTTTGAAAGATAGGGTGCATGATGACAAAATGTTGGGGAAAAAGAAAAAAATTCTTTTAATTTTTTTGACATAGGAAATATTTGTCTGAAACATGGGTCTAGCTTTGTGCTGGAAATATAGCTTGAGTAGTTACCAGCGTATAGATGGCAGATGAAGCCATAAATACAGACGTGATTACCTATAAGGGAAATCATGGAGAACTGGATCCAGAACAGCTCCTAGGACAGAGCCAAGGAATTGTCCCTTAATTTTGTTGAGTCTTTTTTTTTTTTTTAAGTTACTCCAATTTTTTATTTAAATTCAATTAGCCAACTTAGGGTACATCATTAGCTTCAGATGTAGCACTTAGTAATTCATCAGTTGTATATAATACGCAGTGCTCATCACATCATGTGCCCTCCTTAAGCCCATCACCCAGTTACCCCATCTCCTCGCCTGCCTCCCCTCCAGCAACTCCCAGTTTGTTTCCTACAGTTAAGAGTCTCATGGTTCTTCTCCCTCTCTGATGTCTTCCCATTCAGTTTTCCCTCCCTTCCTCTATGCTCCTCTGTGCTATTTCTTATATTTTACATGTGAGTGAAACCATATGATAATTGTCTTTCTCTGATTGACTTATTTCGCTCAGCATAATATCCTCCAGTTCCATCCACATTGATGTAAATGGAAGTATTTACCCTTTCTGATGGCTGAGCAATATTTCATTGTGTCTGTATGTTTATATATATACAAACACCACAGCTTTATCCATTCATCTGTTGATAGATATCTTGACTCTTTCCACAATTTGGCTGTTGTGAACATTTTTGCTATGAACATTGAGGTTCAGGTGCCCTTTTGGATCACTACCTTTGTATCTTTGGGGTAAATACCTAGTAGTGCAATTGCTGGGTTGTATGGTAGTTCAATTTTTAACTTCTTGACGAATTTCCATACTGTTTTCTAGAGTGGCTGTACAGCTTGCATTCCCACCAACAGTGTAAGCGGATTCCCCTTTCTCTGCATCCTTGCCAACATTAGTTGTTTCCTGTCTTGTTAATTTTAGCCATTCTGACTGGTATGCAGTGGTATTTCATTGTGGTTTTGATTTGTATTCCCCTGATGCCAAGTGATGTGTGGAGCATTTTTTCATGTGTCTGTTGGCCATTTGTGTGTCTTCTTTGGAGAACTGTCTGTTCATTGAGTCTTTCAAGGTAGATGATTTATTATTTTTTAAAAATATAAGAGAGCCATATTATTTTGTGGTAGTTTTTATTTTTTTATTATTTTTAAAATTTTTTTGACAGAGATCACAAGCAGGCAGAGAGGCAGGCAGAGAGAGGGGGGGAAGCAGGCTCCCTGCTGAGCAGAGAGCCAATGCTGTGCTGGATCTCAGGACCCTGGGATCATGAACTGAGCCAAAGGCAGAGGCTTTAACCCACTGAGCCACCCAAGTGCCCCTATTTTGTGATAATTTTAATTATCATCATAGATGAGTATGGTAGGATATCCTAAATATTTAAGCATAGTACTCATTTGTAGTGTTATATGACTTATTATAGTTGTAGGTTTATTTTTTAACTACTTAGGACAAATGTTTAAGTCATTACATATTAGGGTCATTAGTATGAATAAATTTTCATGATGAACTTTTTTCATTGTATTTTTTTTAAAGATTTTATTTATTTATTTGGCAGAGAGATCACAACTAGGCAGAGGGGCAGACAGAGAGAGAGGAGGAAGCAGGCTCCCTAATGAGCAGAGAGCCTGATGCAGGGGCTGGATCCCAGGACCCTGAGATCATGACCCGAGCCGAAGGCAGAGGCTTAACGCACTGAACCACCCAGGGACCCCTTTTCATTGTATTTTTAAAAAATATTTATTCATTTAAGTAATCTCCACACCCACTATGGAGCTCGAACTCACAACCCAGTGTGGAGCTTGAACTCAAGAGTCACATGTTCTACTGACTGGGCCAGCCAGTCCCCCTCATTGTATTTTGATTTTAAGGAATTAGATAAAACATTTTTGACTAAAGATAGAACTTTGGAATGTGGATATATTTTCAGTATTTCAGCTCTAAAAATTCAGCTACTTTAACATCTAGAGATTCTAAGATCATATATGAAAGATTTGCTCTTAATTTGTCATATGTATTAGAATCATTGGGGTACCTGAGTGGCTCAGTCGGTTAAGTGTCTGCCTTTGGCTCAGGTGGTGATCCTGGGATCTAGCCCCACATCTGGCTCCCTGCTCAGCAGGGAGTCTGCTTCTCCTTCTCTCTCTGCCCCTCCCCCCACTCGTGCATGTGCACACTCTCTCTCACTCTCTTTCAAATAAATAAAATCTTAAAAAAATCATTTGTGGACCTTTTAAAAACATTAATGCAATGCTAGCAGCTGAGAAGGGTTTGTGTTGGGGCCCCATCATTTGTGTTTTTCAAAGCTCTGTGGCAGATTTTGATGTGTATTCTAGTTGAGAACTCTGCATTAGGGGTTTGAGTAGGGGCTTTGTTCATGTGTTTCGCTTCTTGCTTATGTGGTTAGCTTTTTTGCTAAAGCTGTGACAGCAAAGGCCAGAATAGCAGCAAATTAGTTGATCTGGCCATCTCAGTAGGACTATTTCGATTTTTATGTGAATTTAAATTATGAAGCAAAATTGAATAGCAGTTTAGTTAGGGCTCAGATCATTAGAAGACTGTTTAGGTAAAATACAGCATATCCACACAATGGAATACTATAAAGGGAGTAGCTCTAAAAATGAACAAGGACTATCTCTATATATGCTGTGGTCATCTTGAGAATATATTGTTTAATGAAAAAAGCAAAGAGCAGGACAGTGGTATTATAGGCTACCAGTTTTCAAAGAAAGGGGCCTATAAATACGTAAATATATATAGTGGTATATATACATAGACCCACCAAAGGAATAGTAAACCAGAAACTAACAAAAATGGTTACTCTAAGGAGAAGGAGGGAGTTGGGTGGAAGAAAATAGGTATGGGATCTAGACTTAGAATATACTTTGTGTTTTGTGGATTAGGCTTTAGAATCTTGTAAATGCCTTACCATATTATAGAACAAGAATAAAATAAAGTGAGAGGAAAAAGGCAATTCAAAAAAATCAAACGCAAAATGAAATAAGTGAACTTGAATGTAAATCAGTTTGAGGCTGAAGCATACAGAGCATTTCAAGAGACTTTGAAACATAGTAATTTGACTCTAAGTTTCTAATAGAATATACCCTTAAGGACAAGAACTGCAGAGATATCATAAGCTGGTTTTAGTAATCAGATTATTATAGTAATTGGTAATAATATTGGTATTGTTATTCTGGGGGTATGTGTTGTAAGGTTGTAAGCAAGTAGATAGTTACATTGGATGGAGGCCATAGATTTTAGTATGGAAAAGAGATACAATCAGAGAAATTGGGTAAGAATTTTGGGATCCTAAATTTGACTCAGAAGTATCAATATGAACTAATGACGTATTTTCTTTTTTATTTATTGATTTACTTTTTAAAATAGGCTTCATCCCCAGTGTGGGGCTTGAACTCACAACCCTGGGATTAAGAGTTCTGTGCTCTACCAGCTGAGTTAATCAGGCACCCCTGTATTTTCTTTTTTAAAAAATATTTTTCCTAGTTATCTCTACTAAAAAATTTCAGAAACCCACCTGGACAGCATTAAGCATTTCTAGTTCCAGACTCTGTTCTCTAAATAGTAATTCCCACTAGAAGGAAACCTTGGAAAAAGGGAGGCAGGAAATCTATAAAATGAGCTTGAAACATCTTTTCCTATCACAAAACTACTAGGGAAATTTCTCTCCATATCAGTTGTAGAATACTTTTTTCTAAGCTAACACTCCCAACTGAGAACAATTGGAAAAACTTGGAAAATATTTTTTTAAAAACTTGTTTAAAGACTTTGGAAAGTGAGCAAGGCAGACAGCAAGGACTTGAGAGATACATATTTTGGAGGAAAGCTCAGAGGGGCGAGGCCAAATTTCAGTATAGCTTTTCCCTTGGAGTGACTGGCTGATTTGAAACGGGCATCTATGAGGTTGAACAAAGTGGTGGCAGAGAGGCTGAGATTCTAAGTAGAGATTTTGGTAGTTATGCAGAGTTGGGGGATAAAATTAGGGTTCAGGGCCTGCAAAGAAGGAAGGGCACTGGAAACCATCCCGGGCTTTTAGTTGGGAACTTTGAAGGATGGGATACACCTTAAGGATTAGCTCTCATAAAGGCTGAAGTCAGCTCTCAAATCACCTCGGTCCTTGATTGGATTAAGGAGATCTGCTCCTAGCTTTATTGCTTCCTAGAAGTAAATGTAAGTTTTCTCTGGAGAAAGACACCATCAACCATTGATTTAAGTTATCTGTATAGTTTTTATGTATTTGGTGAGAATATGTAATATGTATTTACATGTAGCTATATTATATTTATATTTATAACATAGTATATTATAAAACTTAGTCTGGCATTAAAGAAAAAAAAATAACCAGATATATAATAAAAACAAAAGAATTGACTAAAAATCAAGAGAGAATACATAATTGAAGCAGTCTCCTAGGGAAATTTCCAGTACAGCTGAGATTTAGTATAGACCCATTTTCTCTGCTAAGTCTAGCTATAAATCTTGAAATTGGTGCAGAAGACAACCAAAGGAAAACTCTGAAAGGTGGTAAGAAGGTGAGCTGATTTGGGACCACAGGACCAGGGGAGTAGTACAGCCATAGCACATCTGTCATCCCCCCCCCCCCCGTCCAAAGGAAAAAGGCCTCCCAGACCCAGTGCTTCCTGACCCTCTGACTCAGCAATAGAATGCAGTCCAGGTAGGCTCATTTCTTCTGTGAGTCAAATGGAATTCCCTCTGAAAACATCAGGCAAGCTTAATAGCATCAGTGAGGGGATCAGTTAGGAATCCCACTGAATAGAAGTGTGGAGAAAAAGCATTCTTTTTCCCACCTGTCTTGAGACTTCCCTTTTCCACTGAGCGCTATCAAGGCAGATGGGCAGAACTAGGGGGAGAGACTCCACTACAGTGAGTATTCTAGTCTGAGGCGTATCTTTGTCCTTGAGGACTTCAGGGTCTCCTCCCCCACCCAAAGAAACCAGGGTGAACATTACTGGCAAAACGGACACAACTGCAAGTGGCCTAGTGCAGGGTGGTCTCTTTGGTTATGTGGACCTGAGCTTTTCCTCCCCTAGCCAGAGATACAGGGGCAGGTGGGTGGAACTGGCAAGAGAGACCCAGGTATGGGAAGCAGCATGTTCTGGGAGGCCTCTTTTTCTCTGTGGGCTCAAGATTTGCCTTTCCTACTCAGAGATGCTGGGAAGCGGGGGGTTGTTGGGGAGGGGTGGAGTGGTGGTGGGGGGGTGGAGAGGGGATCTAGGGCCATCACACCTCTCCTCCACCAAGAAGCACCTGACAGCCTGGTTTGGGGGAACTCCTTTCATCCCCTCAGGCAGAACCAGCAGGGATGCATGGGGGCACAGTAGTACCAGATAAACAGAGCAGGCCAAATAAAATCACAGAGACCCTTGAAAATTAATCTCTCATTGGAATAATAGCCCAGAAAACTGGGTCAAGATCCATATGCTAAAACTAAACAGGGTGACTACCTGCTAAAATAAAATATTTTGTAAGACCATATGTTAGCAACTTCTAACATAATAGATAACATATTCAAGATGAAATAAAAAATGACTTGTCAAACCAAGAACAAAGTAAATTGCAACTTGAATTAGAATGGGCAATCTACAGTACCAACCCGAGATAAATCAGATATTGGAATTTTCTCACAAAAATCTTAAAGCGGCTGTTATAAAAGTGCTTTAAAATCAATTAAAAATTATCTTGAAGGAAATAAAAGTACAAAGTCTCAACAAAGACCCAAGTAAAATTAATTAGAGTAGAATGACAGTAATAGAGGATAGAATTAGTAAACTTGAGAACTGAAAATTAAGATCCTCCAATCTAAACAACAGAAAGAAAACAAGACTTGAAAAAATGATCTGTGGGACAAAAGATCTAACACTTGTATAATTGGAGCCCCAGAAAGACATGAGAGTGGGGATAAAAGAGTATTTGAAAGAAGTAATGGCTGAAAATGTACCAAATTTGGCAAAAGAAACAAACCTGCAAATCTAAGAAATTGTGAACTCCATACAAGAAAAACTCAAATCCACACCAAGATACATAATAATTGAACTCTTGAAATCTAAATGTGTGAGGTAAATTACAAGGTTAATACACAGAATTTAGTTGCTTTCTTATATATCAGGAATAAAGAAGTGAAATTCGAGGTGCACCTGGGTGGCTCAGTGGGTTAAAGCATCTGCCTTCTGCTCAGGTCATGAGCTCAGGGTCCTGGGACTGAGCCCCATATCGGGCTCTCTGCTCAGCAGGGAGCCTGCTTTCCCACCTCTCTCTGCCTGCCTCTCTGCCTACTTGTGATCTCTCTCTGTCAAATAAATTTTTTTTAAAAAATCTTAAAAAGAAGTGAAATTTGAAATTAAAAACACAATACCATTTACATTAGAACCACCAAAAGTGAAATACTTAGGCATAGGTCTAGCAAAATGTCTATAAGGTCTGTGTGAGGAAAACTATATACTCTGATGAACAAAATCAAAGAAGTACATGGAGATATTCCCTGCTCATGGATGAGAAGGCTCAATATTGTCAAGATATCAGTTCTTCCCTTCCCAACTTGATCTATACAATCAAAATCCCAGGAAATGATTTTATCGATATTGACAAACTGATTCTAATATTTATATGGAGAAACAAAAAACCCAGAGTAGTCAGCACAATATTGAAGGAGAAGAATGAAGTTGGAGGACCAAGACTACCAGACTTCAAGACTTACTGTAAAGCAGTAGTAATCAAGATAGTGTGGTATTGGTGAAAGTAGACAAATAGATCAAGTATATACTTACAAATAGATAAGTATATACTTAGCTAAATATGTTCACTATATGATATATATAAATATATACAGTATAAGTATATAAGAAGCAACCAGAGAGAAATGTTGGGGAATGCCCATGCAGATAACAGATTTCTCATCTGAAACATGGCAGCCAGTGAAAACAGCACACCATTTCTTAAGTGTTGAAATATAACAACTGTCATTTGTGAATTCTGTATTCAGCAAAACTGTCCCTCAGGAATTAAAGGGAAATAAAAACATTTTCAGATAGTGGAAAGTGAAAAGAATTTGTTGCTAACAGATCTATCATTAAAGATTGGCTAAAGGAAGTTCCTTAAGCAGAGAAATGATGAAAGAGTGAATCTTATAGCATCAAGAAAAAGAGGGAATGATGGAGAGAGCAGAACTACAGGTACATATAATAATAGACTCTCCTTTTCCTCCTGAGTGTTAGGAATCATATTTGATGACTGAATAAAAAATATAAAACCGGGGATGCCCGGGTAGCTCAGTTGGTTAAGTGTCCAACTCTTGATTTCAGCTCAGATCATGATCCTGGGGTCTTATGATCGAACCACGTGTTGGACTCCTCGCTTAGTGGGTTGTCTGCTTGAGATTCTCTTTCTCTTCTCCCCCTCCCCGCCCCGCACTTTTTCTCTCAAATAAAGTCTTTTAAAACCATCTGATACTAAATATGATATTTTAAGTGGTGAAGATAGGGGCTCCTGTGTGGCTCAGTCAGTTGAGCGTCCAATTCTTGGTTTTGGCTGGGTTTGTGATCTTAGGGTTGTGGGATTGAGCCCCACATTGGGCTCTAGGCTAGGCAGGAGGTCTGCTTGAGATTTCCCCATGCACCGCTGCCTCCCTCCCCCGCCAACTTATGCACGTGCTCTCTCTCAAACAAATAAGTAAATAAAATCTTTTAAAAAAATGAAATGGTGAAGATAAAGGACCTAAATGGAAGTGAGGTTGCCACACTCCACTAAAAGTGGTAGAACATTATTACCAGTAGATTGTTCGAAGTCAAGTGTGTATTCTGGTGACAAGAGTAACCACTAAGAAGATATTCAAAAAGATAAAAACAATATAAATAAATCAAGATGGAATCTTAAAAAATGTTCAAATGACCCACAGGAAGACAAAAAGAGAGAAATAGAATGAGAACCAGAGACAACAAATATAAGGTAAATAATAGAGTGGCTGACTTAAGCCTTAACATATCTGTAATTACTATAAATGTAATAATTACTTAAAATGGAAATGCAAATTGGAAGAAAAAATGTGATCCAACTACATGCTGCTTGTAGGAAAGTCACTTCAAATTCAACGACATATGTATGTAGAAAGTAAAAGAATGGAAAAAATGTACCATGCAAGCATTAATTGAAAAAAAATAAAGGGTAAGAATGGCTATACTAATAACTGACAAATTATACTTAAGAGCTAAGAAAATTATCAGAGGCAAAGAGGAACATTGCCTAAAGATGAAATGACAGATTAAATGTTGCCTGGGGGGCCGCCTGGGTGGCTCAGTGGGTTAAAACCTCTGCCTTCGGCTCATGTCATGATCCCAGGGTCCTGGGATCGAACCCCGCATCGGGCTCTCTGCTCAGCAGGGAGCCTGCTTCTCCCTCTCTCTCTGCCTGCCTCTCTGCCTACTTGTGATCGCGCTCTGTCAAATAAATAAAATCTTTAAAAAAAAAATGTTGCCTGGGGTTAAGAATGTGGAATGGTGGGGGGAGGTACGGGAGGGAGCTGTATGGTTACAAAGGGGCAGTATGAGGAGTCCTTGTGCAGGATCCATTTAGTATCTTGACTTGGTGGATGCGTGAACCTACACAGGTGACAAAATTGTGCAGAACCTAAACACACACACATACACACACACACACGTGAGTATAAGTAAAACTGTGGATATCTGAATAAGATTGACTTATCAACGTCAATATTCTAGTTGTGATATTTCACTATAGTTTTAAAAAAGGTTACCATTTAGGGAACTTCGTCAAAGTATATAAGGAATCACTCTGTATTATTTCTTATGACCACATGATTTCATACTGTGAATCTGTTATCTCAACTAAAATTTAAATTGTTTAAAGGAAACGGGTTCAGGGAGGCAAGAAGACGTGACCACTGACTGCAGTGTTGGGTTCTGGCTTGGATCTTGGAATAGAAAGAGGACATTAGTGGAGACACAGAAGAGTCAGCCATTAGAATGATTAGAGACAGACTTTGAAATAAGTGATGGTTTCAAGAATTTAAATGACAAGGTCAACAATTTCAGCAAAGAGTTAGAAAATATAAAAAAGGATTAACAGCAACTGAAGATACAGTAACTAATTTTAGGGACCTTAGATGCAGATGAAGAGAGAATCAAGGAACGGTAAGATATGTTGGGAAAACATTCCTACACAGAAGCACAGGGAGACAGAGGGCTGAAAAACAGTCTGTCATTTGTGAACTTGCTTGTGCACTCTCTCTCACACATACATACAATGGTTTTCCTTGAACCATTTGACCCTTTAAATATAATACTTTAGTGTGTATTTTCTAAGGGTAGTGATCATTTTAAGAGACTTAAATCTTAAGGTACAGTTTTCACCTTCAGTATACTTAACATTGATATAGTACCTTTATCTAATCTATTGTTTGTACAACATTTTGTCGGTTGACCTAGTAATGTCCTTTATATTATTTGCTTCCATATTAGATCCAGTCTAGGGTTGGGTACTGAATCTAATTATTAGGTCTCTGTAGCCTACTTTAATCTAGAACATGGGTCAGCAAATCCTTTCTGTAAAGAACTAGATAGTAAATATTTTCTGCTTTTGTCTCTGTACAGTTACTCACTTCTTATAACATGAAGTAGCCATTGACAGTAAGTAAGGAAAAGGGCATGGCTGTGTTCCAATAAAATTTATTTACATGAACAATCAGCAGTCAGGATTTAGCCTAAGGACTGTAGTTTGCAGACTCCTGATATAGAACATTTCTACTGCCTTTCTTCCCTTTTTTTTTTTTAAGTGGTATTGACACTCTTTCATGAATACATCCTCCCCCCCCCGCCCCATTTTAATCCAGTTCTTTATTTTGCTTTTGTTTCATATTTCCTCATGGTTAGATTTAAGTTATACATCCTTGGTCAGAATATTGCATAGGTGAAGGGATGGCTCTTCTCAGGATCTCATACCTGGAAGCATATGGCACCTATATTTCCCTTATTTATTTATTTATTTTTTAAAAAGATTTTATTTATTTATTTGACACAGAGAGAGAGAGAGATCACAAGTAGGCAGAGAGGCAGGCAGAGGCAGAGGGGGAAGCAGGCTCCCTGCTGAGCAGAGAGCCCGATGTGGGGCTCGATCCCAGGACCCTGAGATCATGACCTGAGCTGAAGGCAGAGGCTTTAACCCACTGAGCCACCCAGGCGCCCCATATTTCCCTTATTTTTAATATTAATTTTGTTCTCCTTTTTGAGGTATTGTCTGTTTTTTTCCCCAGTATCTAATTATTATTTTATTCCCTCCTTGCAACCAATAAGCAATAAGGGGGAAACACCTTGAAACCATGCATATATCCTACTCATTAGGTTTTCCTCTTGCTTTTTTAACATCCATGGATGTTAAAAAATATTTTAACTTTCTTCTCTGTAATTAATAGAACAAAGATTTTAAATTGTCCTAATTGACATATAGAGAATACTGCACCATATAGTTACTGTGCTCTTCAAAATACTAATGAGTCAAAAAGGACATCACCCTGGGAATTTGAATTTTTGAGCTAAATGATAATGAAAGTATTATATATGAGAACTATGGGTACAACTAATGCAATGCTGAGAATGAAAGGGTTTTAAATGTATGCACTAAATAAGAAGAAAGGTTGGAAGTCAGTGATCTGTTTTCAACTCAAGAAAATAGAAAAACTACAAAATATACTCGAAGTCATTAGAGTAGAAAAAACAAAATTGAGAGAAGACTGGATGGTTCAGTTGGTTGAGTATGTGACTCTTGATCTCAAGGTTGTAAGTTTGAGCCCCATGTTGGGTATAGAGATTACTTAAATAAAATATATATGTATAAAAGAAAAGATAAAGTTGATAAGCTGCTGGAGAGATTGATAAAGAGAAAAAGAAAACAAATTACTGATCAATAATAAAGAAGACATCACTGTAGTTCCTACATGCATTGGAAAAATCATAGGATATTAGTAATAAGTTTATTCTAATAAATTTGAAAAATTTAGATGAAATGGCAAACTGTAGTGAAACCAACTTGCTTAAAAGAAAATTCCAGGCCCAGAGAGTGAATTCTTTCAAACTTTTACAAGAGAAATGTTACCAATCTTAGACTTTCCTACAGCTAGGAAAATAGATAAATTCCCTTCCTGTTTTTATACAACCAGCATAATTTTGTTATCAAAACCTGACAAAAAATAGGTCAGTCTAAATTATGAAGCTGTAAAACAAATTTAAAATATCTGCAAACTGTATCCAGCAAAATATAAAAAGAATCATGATCAACTTGGGTTTATTTGAGAAATTCAATGTCAATTTAATATTCAAAAAATCAGTATCATTCACAGCATTAATAGAATAAGGGAGAAAAGGCAAATGATCATTAGATACACAGTTTTTTAAAAAAACTAAAATTCAACACTCACTAATGTTAAAAATCTTTAGTAAACTAGAAATAGTACTTCCTTAGTCTGGTATTAAGTAAGGGTTCTGGAAAGAACTCAGGGTAAATATCACACTGGTAAATACTGAGGTTTCCCCTGAGATTGAAAACAAGACCTCACCAGTTCTTACCAATCACCAATTCTTTTCCGTATCATAACAGAGATCTTAACTTAAGGCCAGAGAAATAATAGTCATAAATACTAGAAAGAAAAAAAATGAAAGTTTTTTTTTTTTTTTGACAGAGGACATGCTTGTATTATTCATAGTTTTTGCCTGAGATAACCAGGAGAATGGTGTTCCTATCATAGAGATGAAAATTTCATTGTTAAAAATATATTTAGGTGGTATTTAAAGTTTTGCGACAGCGTGAGATCAGTATGACTTCATGCAGAGAAGCAGATTGAGGTGGAGCCGCGGGGCATTCCAACAATGAGAGACTGACTGGGACAAGGAGGTGGACTTATCAGAGGGGACTGAGAAGAAGCTGTGAATTGAGAGTTGGGGGTTTTGGAAACCAAGTAAAGAAAGTGTTTTAAGAAAGAGGGAGGCGTCGGGCACCTAGGTGGCTCAGTTTGTTAAGCATCTGCCTTCAGTTTGGGTCATGGTCCCGGGGTCCTGGGATCAAGTCCCGCATCAAGCTCCCTGCTCAGTGGGGAGCCTGCTTCTCCCTCTGCCTCTGCCTGCCCCCCCCCCCACTTGTGCTCCCTCTCTCTCTAGCAAAAATAAATATTTTTCTTTTTAAAAGAAGGTGGCATCAACTATTTGAAATGCTCATATACCTTAACTAAAGGATTTGGGGAGCTGGGGGAAGTTAGAGTTAAAGCTTAGCTGGAATGGGTTAAGAAATTAGTAGATTTTGGAAGAGATTGTGCTGGGTGAAGTAAGTCAAGCCGAGAGTCAATTATATGGTCGCACTAACTTATTGAGCATAAGGAAAAACATGGAGGACATTGTGAGAAGGAAAGGAGGGGTAAATTGGAAATCGGAGATGGGGAGATGAAGGATGAGAGACTGTGGACTCTGAGCAACAAACTGAGGGTTTTGGAGGGGCGGGGGTGGGGGGTTGGATGAGCCTGATGGTGGGTATTGAGGAGGGCACGTACTGCATGGACCACTGGGTGTGGTACATGAACACTGAATCTTGTAACACTGAAAAAATAAAAGTATTTGGGGAAAAAAAAATAGAGAGTGGTCAGTGAGAGTAGATAATTCTGAAAACTTTTGCTGTAAAAACACAGAAATGGTAGTAGCACGAGTGGAACAAGATAAAGGAAGTTTATTTTTTAAGAAGGGAATCCAATAGCTCATCTCATGCTGATCCAGTAGAGAGAAGTGTGGGGTTGGGGTTGGAATCGGGTTTGTTCTGCTGGTGCCCTTGATTGAGAATTCTGGACCCAGGTAAAGGATTTAACCCTAGATAAATTTAGTTTACCCATTATAACCAGGGAGAAGTACATGCATTTAGTAATGGGAAGAAAATGTAGTTCTAATTTATTTCTTCTTCCACTACTATTCACTTAGTGTCATTAAGATGCCAGGTATGCTTCTAGGCACTGGAAATAGCGAACAGAAGACAAAAATCTTTACTGTCATGAAGTTTACATTCCACTGGAGGAAAATACACATGAAATGAGTAAAGCAATCCACAGATCAGCAGTTGAAATTGAAAAGAGGGAAGAGGGTTTGGGAGGTTGAAAGATAATAAGGTATAAAAGTGAGTTGGCCGGGAAAATGGAAAGATTGTTGTCCTGCAGTGCCGAGAACCTATTTGAGATATGTGTTTATAAACGGGAAGTGAGACCAGTCAGCACAGCGTTGTCTGTAGTTTTTTCCCAGCTACTTGGTTGCACATACAGAGTAAGCAGAGTTGGGTTCCATCAGGTTTAGAGTTTGCCAGATGTGTAACTTCAACTTGCTAAGAGGCCATTGTGCACCCTTATTTTGTGTACTACCAAGAAAGAAAAAACACTTCCTTTAAACTGTGACGTGCCATTGTTTTTATAGGACATCCTGATTTCTGAGCTATTAAGGGAAAAGGGTTCATTGTAGAATTGGTAAAATTAGTAGTTAGGATGGTTTTACTTGAAAGCAACAGAAAATCCAAACATAAATGGATTTTCCCCATGAAGAGGAGCGAAGAGGGATATGAGGAACATGGCAGCCTAACGGGAATGTGGCAGCCTAAATGAGGCTTACTTCCCTGGCTCTCCCAACTGCAAGCACTCTACTTTTCTCGAGCCAACTCTGCTGGGGGACCTATAGGAAACTATAGGATCTAGGATCTGCTGTGATCTTCCCAGACAGAGAACTGGTATATAGCTAGGCCAATGTAGCAAGGGACAGAAACCATGAAGCTTCAGGTCTTGGATGGTGTGATGTATGGTAGATCTTCCTGACCTCCCCAAGGTCAATATATTGCTAAATGGATGGACAGAATCTCATCTGTGCTTGAGGCAAGGGGATTACTGGGAGACCTGGCAGCAGCAAAGATTCAGACCTTGATGATGGAAATGTAAGATGTACAACTACTTAGGAAACAATTATGGCAGTTTCTTTAAATCTGATATATATCTACAATTTGATCCAGTGATTTTACTTATACGTGTTTGTCCAGAGGAATGTCCACACATGTCCACATAGAGGCTTGTACACAAGTGTTCTTAGCAGCTTTATTCATAAGAGCCTATAACTACATCATCCAAGTGTCCATCAACAGGAGAATGAATAAACAAGCTGCAGTGTATTCATGCAGTAGAATGCTACTCAGCAATAGGAAGGAACCAACTACTGATACACACAATACTGAGCAACAGCAGGCTGATCAAAAGAAGCAAGGCACAAGAGTGTCTCTCTATGCTTTTATAAATCATGTATAAAACTGGTCTATAGGGATGTATTGAAATAAGATCATTGTTGGGAGAGATTAACTGCAAAGTGGTGTGAAGGAACTTTTGGGGGTGACAAGCCTGTTTTGTTTTGTTTTTTTTAAAGATTTTATTTATTTGACAGCGAGAAACACAGCGAGAGAGGGAACACAAGCAGAGGGAATGGTAGCGGGAGAAGCAGGCTTCCTGCCGAGCAGAGAGCCCGAGCCCGATGTGGGGCTCGATCCCAGGCCCCTGGGATCTGACCTGGGCCGAAGGCAGACGCTTAACAACTGAGCCACCCAGGCGCCCCGACAAGCCTGTTTTATGTGCTGTTTGGGAGGGTTCCACATGTATATACATTTGTCACAACTTAAGAAATTGTACATTTAAGATGCCATTTATTGTATATAAATTACTCCTAAGATTGATTTAAAATTTTGGTTGGAAGGAATCAAATCAGTATAGCAGTCACACTAAATGTGAAAAATTATATTGTGCCACTAAAACTCTCGGGCGAGGTTAAGAAATGAAACCTAACCATGTCCTATTTAGTAGAAAGAAACTTTTGAGAATTTGATAAGGAAATATGAAAAATAAAAAATTGGATAAAGATCTGTCGCCCAGGAAAACAACAACAAAAAAATCAGTAATTATAAAAATAGACAAGGTGAAACCTGAACATCAAACTATATAAATGGTTATTATGATAAAAGGGACAGTTTATTTGAACATTTTATTTATTTGTTTATTTGTCAGAGAGCGTGCGCGCACAAGCAGGGGAAGCAGCAGGCAGAGGGAGAAGTAGGCTACCACTGAGCAAGGAGGCCCATGCGGGACTCGATCCCAGGACCCTGAGATCATGACCCAAGCCAAAGACAGACACCTAACCGACTAAGCCACCTAGGCATCCCAAAAGGGACAGTTTTATGACGATCTAATAGTTATAAGCTCACATCTAAATAGCTAAATACATAAGCAAAAATAACATGGTAAATGTGTCATGGTATGGGATTTCAATACAACTTTCTCAGAAATAGATCTAGTAGGTAACAGGTGAGAATATAAGGGAGTGGAATAGTGCATTCAATAAACTGAATTAATTACACATCAATCAGTAGTAGTTTACATTCCTATGAGGGTCTTTTTTTTATTTATTTGACAGAGAGAGATCACAAGTAGGCAGAGAGAGAGGAGGAAGCAGGCTCCCTGCTGAGCAGAGAGCCTGATGTGGGGCTCTATCCCAGAACCCTGAGATCATGACCTGAGCCGAAGGCAGAGGCTTTAAACCACTGAGCCATCCAGTCTTTTTTTTTTTAATGTCCAAGGAACTTTGATCAAAGTTTATCAATTTCCAACATACTTGACCACAAAGAAAATCTAAACAGGAGAGAAAAGTTGAGGTTTATTTATTTATTTTTTTTAATTATAGGCCACATTGCTTGGTATTAATACTAATAATTAGAAAGAAATAATTATAAGATGATTCCTTTGAAACCCACCTCCTCTGGAGGGTCCCCCTGTTTTCCCTGTATGTGTGTAGTGCAGAATCACCCTCAGTGTATTCTTGAATTGGAAACTTGGTAGAAGCAAGGAGTTATTAATTCTCTGTATTTCTGGTTTCGTATCGTTGAAGAGTCTTTCTGTTTCAATCGGATGCCTTTGTGTGACTGCTGGTGAAGTAAGCACAGGCCATTTACTGTCCAGTGTCTGTACCTGGATCACCCGTGATAATATAAAACGCAACCTGAAGGTGTAGTTGATATTCCTTTCAATAGATACTTGCCATTCACTAGAACACAGAGAATTTCAAGTTAACAATTTAAAAGAAACAAGAATACCTAATATAGGGGATGTGGAGAAGAGCATGCTCTCACGTACTGCTGGTGCAAATGTAAATTGTTACAGCCATTTTGGAAATAATTTGGCAGCTTGGTTAACAATTAAAATTCATCTTCTTTTGGCCCAGTAATCCTCCTCCTAAGATTCTATTCTTAGAAATTAAAGCACAAGTAAGGCCATATGTATAGGGATATTTATTGCAGCAATGTGCATAATGCCAGCTGACTGAAAACAAAGTGAATGTTAGTAGGAAAAAGGCAGAAAAAAATGCTATCCCAATAGGTTAGAAGATAATACTTCATGGAAAAAGTGAATGAGACTCGTACCTGTTTAATTGAAGAGATTCTCCCAAAATTTTGTTGTGTGAGAAAAAGGAAGATGCAGAAAAGTTTGTGTAATAATTTGTGTGGCCAAAAATTAAAGAGAACTGTGCATATATCATGGGCTCATGACTACGAAGAAAAATAGTTAAGAATGCTTATTACTGGGTGGTGTTAAGTGTTTATCTTAGTGTTTATCTGAGGAGAGAAGTTACAAAAGAAGAATTGTCCTTTGGTTGACATTAGGTTATCTGTGATCATAACTTCATTATTTGTAAGATTATATAAATGCTAGATTTAAAGATACTAAGTGAATATTTAAAATTAAAACAACCTAATTTCTAAAAGTGATGCTCATATGCCAAGGCCTGAGTATGTCTATGTATGTGAAATACATAGAAACTCTCAGTAGCGAAACAAACATAGTAAAAAGCCTGAAAACTTTCTGAACTAGAAGGGCCTAAAGTGTGTCCACACTGTGTCCACACAGACACAATGAACCAGTAACCAGTGGGAAATGTATTAGCTCATAAACATGGAGTGGCCTCTGTGGTTGGTTGGTTGGTATTGCTCTTCATGGACCTTTGCATTCCTTTGGTTTGTCATTCTTGGTGTCGGCTTTGTGCTCAACCTCGCAGCATGATGGCTGCATGGCTGAGATGGAGTTTGGGGCACAAATTGGTTATAACACCTGTGAGAGGAAGGGGCAGGAAGCAGAACTGGGCAGAGGAAGAAGTTGAACTTCAGTGCAGGCTTGACAAAGGGGAGCTCAGAGCAAAAGATTATCTTTCAGAGTTGTTTAATGTTGGATTAAAATGCTCCAGCCTTTTTACCCTGTATGGTATGAGCTGCCCTGGGCAGGGCATGACCTGGGGCAAGGCAGCTCCTGAAGAAACTGACACTGGGAGGCTGCCGGTTGATGAAGCAGTAAGTCCTTCCTCAAAAGGGAGATTAATGTGATACATCTCCCTGTCCACCATACTGTCTTTCTTAAGAATGAAAAAATAGTTCCTGGAAGCTCTCCATCAAGACTTGCCCTCACATCTCTAAGTATTAGATTACGTGCCATGACAGAGACTAGTAATGACCCTTCTTTGCCTTTCTCCACTTTGCCAGTAAAGGGAATCCTGATTTTTCATTGAGTACTGGAATAATGGCTACATTTCTCAGCCTCCCTCTACATTTAGATATGTCAATGACTTTCGGCTAACGGGATGTAAGTTGAATTGTCCTGTTTGACTTAGAGGAAGGGGATGTGCACCTTGTTTTCTTTTCCTCCTTCCTGCTGGTAGAATGTGGGAATAAAAGCTGGAGTTGGAGCGGCCATCTTCGATTATGAGGTGGAAGCCACCTGTTGAGAATGACAGAGCAACAAGGTAGAAGAGCATAAGGTCCCTGATGATTATAGAAATCCCTTATGTGCCCTGTATTTCTTTCCTTTGGACTTCATGTCTTGCTTAAGCCATTAATATTTATGTTTTTCTGTCAGTTGCGTTAGGATCTAATCTTAACTGATACACATTTCTAATCAGTTATTGGCAGGGGGCACAGAAAACCATGATTGGCTCAGACTAACATTTTGGGGGTAAAATGGATATTGGGAGTAAGGCATGGAGATATCAATATCCAGTTAAGTACAATAGAAGAAGAGAAGGGGGAAAAAGCCAAGGGATTTGCAGGCGATGATAATTGTGATGGACCGTGGAATCTTAATGAGGTAAGTGGGAAAGTCAAATGTGTGGGTGGTGGGTGATGAACATGAAGAAGTGATTAGTGGATTGGAGGTCCCCACAGAGCTGATGACTTCCTGGAAAAGGGGACCTATGCTAAATGAACTTGAGACATAAGAGATGGTAGTCATAACGGAGGATGCCTAAAATGAAGATTTTGGTGCTTTTGCTCTCACAGATAATGGCATGGCCCAGAGGAGTGGATGGCTAATGTGGGGTGGAGGAAAAAGATCGTTAATGGTGAAATTAAGAAATGGAGAGCTTGAGTTCTGATTGGAACATCTTGGATGTTGATGTAGTTGAAGGGAAGGCAGTGAACTAGGTGCTAGTATCAGTGTGTGAGAAGGAGTAACTGGGATGCCAGTAGTTAACTCTGAAAGTAGGGGAGGCAGAGCCGGAGGAGAACCTTTGTTTCAGAAAGGCTGACATTGGTGATGGAAGATGGAGGAAAAATGATCTGGAAACAGCAGTGAGGAAGGAAATAGCACCCTTCTTTAATATTAAAAAGTTATATATAGCAAAAGATAACACACAAAATATAAAGAAAAAGTAAACTGAGAAAATACATTTATAGTATATTTAACATACAGATGGGAGAGCTCCTTAATATAAAAAGATCTCCTAAACATTAATTTGAAAAAGACAACTTGGTGGCAGAGTGGGCGCAGAATATGGAATTTTAATTCACAAAGGAGGAAATGCAAACGACCAAAACACATGAGAAGATACTCAAGCTTCAGAGTTAGTAGCAGCCAAAACATTAATGGAATTATCAGGACATGCCTGTCATATGGACAAGACCTAACAATATTGACAGACTTCAGACTCAACAGGAGTGAGGGAAGACTGGTTCTAGAGGACACTGCTTGTGGGGTGTGGTAGATTGCCTTCAGAAGCAAGAGGAGTGTGCTGGGTTCGTTGTGTGTTGTGGCTTGATGTGCTTGCCGTCTACGTTGTGTTCTCCCCAGGGGTACTGTATTCAATATACTTTACCTGTACCTGTACCTGTGTGATCTTCCTTTTTAAAGACCAGTTCATATTTATAAATAAGTTCTTGTAGCTATTTTCATGGTACAAAGTATGGATTTCTTGTCTTAGCTAGAAAGATTTAGATAGGTTTTTGTTTATTCCTGTTGGTTTTAATGTATTTGTACCCCCTTTTCTTAAATCTATGGCAAGTATTCTTTGCACCCAGATTTGTATACTCTGACTATAACTATCCAGTGATTTTCTTCTGGTTATCCATTAATGTACCCACTGTGCTTAACTTTTAAGAAAGATACTGATATGTGAAATTTTTATGGACCTAAGTTTTTTGTTTTTTTTTTTTAATTTGCATTACAGACTAACTGGATCTTCTGGGTTTGTGACAGATGGACCTGGAAATTATAAATATAAAACGAAGTGCACATGGCTCATTGAAGGACAGTAAGTAGTAATGGCTTTTAAAAAAATTTTTTCTGAGCTCAGTGTGGCATTATTTTTTTTACAAATAAAATTAACAATCTGTAACATAAAGTACTTAAAATATATTTGATTTGATAACTTTTCATCTGACAAGTGAATTTATCTTTCTTTTTTTTTTTAAATTTTATTTATTTTTTGAATTTATCTTTCTTAATCTTCATTGTTAATCTGTAAAAAGTTTTGTGTTGATTTAAAGCTGAATGAATTGTACACACCAGAAATTTGTATATTCAATTTTAATCATTAAAACTTGAATATTTGAAATGGTTTGCTTAAAACAGTAGAAAATTACAATATTATATCATTTTTGTAAGTACCTATTTTTATTGTGGGTAGGAAAATAAAAATAACTGTTACTGTTCAAATGGCTTCTTCTCCGGACCTCCTGTACTCTCCAGTTCTTGCCTTTTCCTTCTTCTTTTCATGGCATTTTTGTTGTTGTTGTTTTTAAAGTAGGCGAGCCCAGTGTGGGGCTTGAACTCATGACTCTTGAGATCAAGATCTGAGCCAGAATCAAGAGTCAGTTACTTATTTCACTGAGCCACCCAGGCACCTCTCTCTCTCTGTCTCTTTTTTTTTTAAGATTTCATTCATTTATTGACAGAGGGAGAGATCACAAGTAGGCAGAGAGAGAAGGGGAAGCAGGCTCCCTGCTGAGCAGAGAGCCCCATGCGGGGCTCGATCCCAGGACCCTGAGATCATGAGCTGAGCTGAAGGCAGAGGCTTTAACCTACTGAGCCACCCAGACGCCCCTCAGGCACCTCTCTTAATGACAAATCTTTAAAGCGGGTGTTTCTCAAACTTTGTGGTCTTAGGACTCCTTTACATTCTTAAATTTTGAGAATTCCAAATAATTTTTGTTTGTGTGGGTTATATCTATGTTTATTATTGTAATAAATTAGTACTAAGGAAATTCTCCATTAACTCCTTTAAAAGCAAGGATAAACCTACTATATGTCAGCACATGTGACATTTTTATGAAAAAGGAAACCCTATATTTTTTAAAAATCAGTGAAAAGGGGGTGCCTGGGTGGCTCAGTCGTTAAGCGTCTGCCTTCGGCCCAGGTCAGATCCCAGGGGCCTGGGATCAAGCCCCGCATCGGGCTTTCTGCTCGGCAGGAAGCCTGCTTCTCCCGCTACCATTCCCTCTGCTTGTGTTCCCTCTCTCGCTGTGTTTCTCTCTGTCAAATAAATAAAATCTTTAAAAGAAAAAAATCAGTGAAAAGAATGGTATTTTACGTTTTTTTAAAATTTTTTCTGTGTCTGACTTCATAGAAGATAGCTGGATTATCATATTTTCTTCTGTATTCACTTTGTTACAATATGTTGTTGTGGATGAAGTATGTCAAGAAAATTAGTCTTCAAAAAAAAAAAAAAGGAAAAGAAAATTAGCCTTCACTTGAATATGTAGTAGGAAAAGGAAGGAGATTTTAATAACCCTTTTAAATAATTTTGGATGGTCTTCTTTGATACTACATCAAAGCTTGACAAGTGCTAATTTCTTAAAAGTAAACTGCAGTGTGGAATCTGAAACAATGTTCAGGAACTTTGGGAACTTAAGTTAAAATCTTTTGGTTTTCTTATACTTTGAATAGCTCTATAACCCTTGCATGGTCTTGTAACAGGATATATGGGTTATTTGGAAACTGATGGTTCACTGAATTATGCAGATCTTCCAAATTTTGATACATTTCATGATATAACATGAAAAAAAATCACTTGGTTAACATCACCATTAATCTCATCGAAAGTCTGAAGCATTGGGAAGTTGCATCTGGTTGGCAGATGCAAATTTTCCATGACTCTGATTATTGCTTGAAAGCTTACGTTTTATCTTTGGCAGCAAATACTGTCAGTTGTTTTCTTTGAAGTGACAGACTTGCTTTGTTCATTTTTTTTTAAAAGATTTTATTTATTTATTTGACAGAGAGAGAGATCACAAGTAGGCAGAGAGGCAGGCAGAGAGAGGGGGGGAAGCAGCCCCCCTGCTAGGCAGAGAGCCCGATGTGGGGCTCGATCCCAGGACCCTGAGACCATGACCTGAGCCAAAGGCAGAGGCTTTCACCCACTGAGCCACCCAGGCGCCCCTGTTAGTTGTTCTTTTAAGTAGAAATGATAGATGGTGTTCTGGAGAAAAGAGCAACCCGTTCAGCTCACCACCCAAACAATTGCAAGAGCGATTTTCCTTGAGACCACTGTCCTGTGCTGGGCTGCAGAAGGGCTTTGTCTGTACTTCCTGTCTTGTCCCGTGGAACATTCAAAAGATGTGTACTTGTGGGTCAAGATTTAATGAAAGTAATCATTTTACCACTTAAAAAAGATATCCTTACATGAAGCCCCTTTTTCCTTTTCTGTGAGCATGTAGTGGTGAAAAATAACAGGGATTACTGGTCCAGTTTGGTGCCTTCACCTCGCTCTGTCCAAAGGTGCGCAGTATCTTTCTCCCACCATCGCTCCTGCACCATTAGTAAATGCCAACGTGCTGATAAAGGCCCGTGATATTTTAGGATTATCATGAACACAGATTTGACCTCCTAGACCGCCTGAAAGTCCCAGGGCTCCTCCCAGCATTGCCAGCCCCACAGCTCAAGAACTGCTGCTTTAAGGAGTTGTTTGCCCCTATGCTTTCTATCAGTTCATTCCTATCTGATGTCCTTCTGCAGCATTGCTCTGAAGGTGGTTGGTCCTCCTCAGCGTAAGCAAAACCTTTAACTCCTTCTTCCCCTTATCCCCATATTCAGTCTTTCAGTAAGTTTTGCCTGTTTTCCCTCTAGATTGTCTTCCCAGTCCATCTGCCTTCTCCTTTTCGTCTTTGTCTCTACCATTGTTGTGAGACACCAGCCATCCTGTCTTTCTTGGGCCACTGTGATAGCCTTGAAGTTGGCCTCCTGGCTTTTGCTGTTACATCTTGCCCGTCTCTCACTTCTCATCTTGTGTGGTGTTTGCAAACTCTGTTTGCTGTGTTTCAGACACACTGATTTTCTTCCCGTTGCTTGGACACATCAACTTCTTTCTCACTTGGGCATTAAGACTGTCGCGTTCCCTCTGTCCAAAACATGGTTCCCTGTCCTTTTCACATGGCTTATCTCTTGTCATTCTCTTCCAGAGGTTTCTGGGGTAATTCCCTACCACCTGTTGTACACATCACACTCCTTTCCTATCTTCACGGGAGCCATCATCAGCTGAGTTAACTAGTTTACAAACTTACTCAGTTGTTTGCTTAGAGATGTTACATAGACGAGTGTGGGGTAGAGGGAAGGCCTAGGCCGGAGACTTATAATTAGGCACCGCCAGGATATAAACAGTGCTGATATTACCAAGGGGTTTTTGAGTGGAGTGTTTGGGTGGAAACCAGGTTTGAGAGCAAAGAGGGTGAGTGGGATGTGAGGAAACAGAGAAAGCAGAGTCTGGTGTGGAGGTTCACTGTCTTCAGCGGAGAGAGGTAATAGCTGGAAGGGGAGCTGAGATCTGAGGTTTCTATGTTTTGTTGTTTTTTGGTAAAATATGTGATGCTTAAGGGGATTACAATGAGGATGCGGCAAGTTCCAGATGAGAGGGAGATGGGAAGGGCTTGAAAGATGGACAGAGGAGGGGGCGGGTATCTGTTTTGGAAAATGGGGAGTCGAGAGATTTTTGTGCGGGTGCCGAGCTTAAGCAGGGAGGTGGGACCGAATGGTTTGAAATAGTAATTGGGAGTGAGCAGCGATTGTGGAGGAGGAGAGAGAGAAGGAGTAGTAGCACTGCTGGCTGAATCGCAGTGCCAGTTGGAAGTGGATGAGCTGCGGCCAGTCCTGAAACCAGCCTGCCCGGTGGTCTCCAGCGCCCAGGGGTGGGCTTAGTTTTCTTTGCGTTAAATCTCCGTCAAAGCAGGTAACCGGTGTCCTCGTGACCAGGCCTTTGCCGGGTAGTTCCACGGAAAGGCAGACGGGCAGGCAAGTACAGAGAACTGGCAGTTGTGTTTATGAAATGACGTGGTGTGGAATCTGGAGTTGAGTAAGGAAGGAAGTGCAGAAACGGAAGGGCTCGTGGGTTGGCTCACGGGCTGTTCAGGCACAGCCACAGTGACCGGAAGGCCCAGGGAGGCATCAGCCAGGGCGATGTCGTTCACACTGTGTGCTTAGTGGTCTCTCGCATGTGGTAAGTAGGAAATCAGTCTTTGACAAATGAAGCAATGTCGTCTGTGTACTAGTCATTTCTTCTCTCCTTGTAAGTTCTTTAAAAATCAATCTTTCTCTGTTTTCTTCTCCGATATTTTATAGTTATGATGATGATTATAAACTGCCTTTCTTGTTCTTTTCAGGCCAAATAGAATAATGAGACTTCGTTTCAGTCATTTTGCTACAGAGTGTAGTTGGGACCATTTATATGTTTATGATGGAGACTCAATTTATGCACCACTAGTTGCTGCCTTTAGGTAAGTTTTGCCACCTAAGTACTAGTTAATCATTATTTGATTTCTGAATTCTGACTTACCTCCTAGGTTGCAAACTTTTATTGTCACTTCCCACCTTTATTTCATGGAGAGGGTACTAGTTCTGGAGTCCTCTGTCACTTGTGTGTTAGGCCTGACTTGGTTTCCTGTAGCCATTGGGTAAGGGCTGAGTACTGAACCTCTCGTTTCAGTGTCCTGATCTATAAAGTCGTGGTAGTAGAATGAAGTTTACTTCTTATAGTGATGGTGCAGTTTACATTTAAAAAATGTTTTGTGAGTTAATATATTGGATATTATTTCTGTGAAAAATTTATAACATGAACCACAGTCACTTTGATCCTTGTGGTCCTCATTGCCTTCAGGAGTTATTTGTTGAATTCAGATCTAGTTTGTGTGTGTGTGTGTGTGTGTGTGTATTTATGTATATGCATTAATGTGGCTGAGGGAGACTCTTTGGAAGAATACACTGAGAATGAAGAGTAACTCGTGGAAAATGAGGAAAATACCAATTACATAGTTTTTTTTGACAAATGTATTCTCTATTAGTAGTTAAATGAAACAGCTTTAACATTAAATATATGGAGTGTTCTCTATTGTTTTGGCATTTTAGTTTTTATTAATAATAAGTAGCTGTGTTGTTTATTATGTTTTTGACTACATGGGAATTCAAAAGCATCCATTTTTCTTCCTTTTACTTGATAGAGGGTTTATAAAATATATTTTTCTAAAATGTACATCCCCTTAGAGAGCCATAGCTGTCAGTTTTTCATCTGCAGCTGACTTTTTGGATTTCTTTCTTTCCGACATTTTTATTTCCCTGACTTTAAAAAGAAATCAGTTCAACAAATATTTTTTTGTATTCCTCTCGTGGGGCTAGTCTTGACGATTCATGTCAGTGAGGAGGTAACAGAAAAAACAGTACGCAAGCAGCCCAAGGACACAGGAAATCAGGGGACTAATGTGCCCTGATATTTCTCCACTTCCTTTGGCTTAGAATTCTCTCCAGCGTATCTTTAAACTGAGAACCAAGGGCATTTTCTGGGTTTCAGAGGTTTACCAGTAGAGCCAAAGAGCAGGGTAGATAGGCCATGCTGAGCAGTAAAATGTCATCATCCAAGTGTAGGGTGTACATATTTTTATGCCAGAATTTGAAGCATACCTTGGGTTATGGCAAGAGGCACCCCAAACTTCAACAAGCGTGGAAACTGTCTGTATTAGGATGTTATCATGATAATACTCGCTGGGAGGTCTGGGGGTTCACTGGACACTGAGTTCACGAATCAGAATTCATGGAGTCCCTATTATGTGCTAGGCACTCTGACTTGCCAGGGGCTCCTGTGGGAACATCAGCCAAGCAGGTGCATCGCCGTGTGGCTCCCCTGGACTGTGTATCTGATGAGCACACACGTGAAGCAACAGCAACAACAGAGCAAGCAGAAGGCTATAATTTTTCTGGTCAGTGACTTCTGAGAGAAGCCAAAGTATATGTACAAGTAACAGGAAGGTTTTTATGCTTCTCTAAAAAAGCTGGTTAACTGATAATATAAATTAACACATGGATTATTTTAAAATTTAAACTAATAACGTATTTAGTGCGAAGTGAACAAATTCGTGTTCGAAATTGAAATTAGCCTGAAACACGAAACCCCTAAAAGCAGTGACGTGCAGAACACCTTGAAAACCACTGTTGAAGCCACGAGGGTTCCGGCAGAAGGTGGGGGCCAAGGAGGGTTGCTGGGTCAGCAGAGCTTTGGGGGGAAGAATCAACCCAGGGGTGCCATGCGTGCAGGGGTGGGGGCAGAGTGGTGGGAGCCTGCGAGCATACAGCCCAGCTAATAAGAACTCGTGGGATTCTGAACGTGGGGACCGTGGATGTCAGTTCTGCCGAAGTCTCCGCGTCAACTCGGACAGGTCACGTCGGTGCTCTAGTCCTCAGTTTCTGCTGCATCAGGTCCCAGTGTTGTACTGCGATCTCTCAGGGTGTATTGTTGCAAACTCCGAAGTTCCATTTGATTCTCAACTGGCTGATCGCCTTTATCTTTGACATATTGAAGTCGTGAATAAAATTTGTGTGTCAGACCAAGTTCCGTTAGCAGGCAGATCTAAGAGCCACGGGGGCCGGATTCTTGGAGCTCTCCCGCATTCTGATCGTGTGGTGCACCCAGTTCCACAGATGTGTCGATGGAGCACCTCTGTGGAGCAGCCCCTCTGCTAGGAGCTGTTGGAGACACAGAGGTGGGAGTGGTGATGGCACGGGGAGAGCACTTTTCTCCTTTCTGAGAACTTTCTTCATCGGAACATTATCCCTTGAAGAGTTGGTGGTTTTTACTGGTGGGGGGAGGCATATATTGATAAAGCAATTGTTGAGACCATGGCGGAGAGCTATTAGAAGAGCTTCGTGAGAGCAGGAGTCCATCAGTTGTCCAGCACTCTGCTGACCCAGGTGACGCCATGGTCAGACCACGGCACACTGAGAAGCAGTCAGAGGCAGGCATCTTGCAGGTTCGTGGATCTTCCTTCACCAGGACCTAACCTGACCCTCAGCCCCGTCGCCAGGCTGAGCCTGGACTTGAAGAACCCGGCTTCCCTTCCCCACCTCCCTGCCCTTGGGGGCATCTCTTCTTGCAAGGAGACAGGTGTGTCAGCCCTAGGATTGCTAGGAGCCTCGGCTGGGGTAGCTGGTGAAGGCAGGGTGTGCGCCAGGTGTGTTCAGAGAGCCCATGTCTGCCTGGCACCATTCTACTGAATTAAGAAAATATCTTTGAACGGTGATTTTCAAAAATGGTTCTAAACGGTGGTTTAAAATACAAGCTTATGCAGAACCCCAGGGCAGGCAGTTCTTGACTGGCTCAAGTTGAACACGCGGCCACCTCCTTGGCCTCGGCTGGGCTGGACTGTGCTGGGCTGTGCGTCTTTATATACCTGGGGGCAGGAGGTGGGGAGGGGGGGTGGGAGGCGGCTCGCGGTGACAGTTGACTGGCGCGCCTGCAGCATCGCTTTCTCACCCACGCACTTTCCATTGCCTTGTGTGCTGGGTTGAGGCTGTGTTTGTATTCATTTACCCTGTAGAAGTTTATTTTTGTCATAAACCGGTTGTTTTATTTTCACTGGGAGAAAGTGGCACATTCCAAAGCTGTCACAATGTTAAGTTTTCAAAGTGAGAAGAAGCCAATGCCTGAGTCTCTGACAGTGAGGAAGCTGACCCCCTTTCTCCAGCAATACGGTCACCTGGTGCAGACAGCCCTCCACCCCTGCCGTGGCTCTGTCCTTCCTCCCTCCGCCCATTGCACTGTCCCCCCACATATGAATAATAAACACCATGAGCTATCACTTACTGAGCACCTGCTAGCTAGCATGAGGCCGTGTTTCAGGACTTCATGTACTGTAATAGTCTGCTTCTCATTATATTGCTGCGGGGCAGGCAGGATTTCTGCCTGTGTGCATTTGAGGACACTGAGGTTCCCAGATGTCCATGACATGCCCAGGCACGTGGAATGAGGATCGGCATTCCCATCTCTGGGCCTGAAGCTCATGCTAGGAAAAGAGTCTCCTTCAGTCTTCCGCACGTGACTGAAGCCCTCAGTCATTCCTGGGCCAGTGTTTTTCTTATGGGAAAATGACTTGTAACATACCTGTTTCAAGGTGGCCCTCCTACAGGTACTTCAGCATTTCAAGGGCTGAAATGAAGTTGATGAAAGTATGATGATGGTTGGAACCTTCATGTAGGTCTCTGATCAGAGGTCACCTTTCCCGAGAGACCTTCCCTAGCTGCCCCTTTCTAAAGTAGTACCTTTTGTTCTGTCATTTTTTTCTTTTCATAGCATTTATCTCTGCTTGGTGTTACATACGTATCCCTGTGTGTCGAGGCAGAGGGGTATGTCTAGGCTCATTTGTCATTTCCCTGATGCGAATTCCATGGAGGCAGGGAGCTCTTCACTGCTGTGTTCCTGGTGCCTAGAACAGTGCCTCACCTGCAGCATCAGTAAATATTGGTTAGCTGACTATGTGGTGCAAAATGCTTCACTGTTTGGTAAACCTGGAGCACCTCCGGAGTTCTCAAGTTCCTAAAATTCTGTCTTTATATTTAAAATCTTACTGAATGAAAATGCCGTCCCCTCCTCCTCATTTCCCGCTTCTGTATTCTTCCAGTTCATTATTTTTATATGTACTTATCTAAATATGTGTAAATGTACACATACACTAGGCCCATCGTTTTGCAGCTTGTTTTTCCCCCTACTTATCAGAATGCCTTGATGAGCTCTTTGTTAGTTCTGCAGATATGGAGCAATTCATTCATCTGACTCCCTGCAGATGCGCATATAGGTGGTCTTCTTCCTCTTCCTCCCCCTCTTTCTCTTCCTCCTCCTCCTTTTTTGGTAGTTTTTATTTATTTACTTACTCGCTTACTTACTTACTTATTTATTTAAATTAACATATAATGTATTACTTGCCTCAGGGTACATGTCTGTGAATCATCCAGCTTACACATTTCACAGCACTTCTCCCCAGTGTCCATAACACAGCCACCCTATCCCTACCCCCTACCTCCCAGCCACTCTCAGTTTGTTTCCTGAGTTTAGGAGTCTCTTACGGTTTGTCTCCTTCCTTATCCCATCTTATTTCATTTCCCTGCCCTACCCCCCTATCCCCCACGACCCCCTGCCCTGCCTCTCAAATTCTTCATATCAGAGAGATCATATGATAATTGTCTTTCTCTGACTAACTTATTTCGCTTAGCATAATACCCTCTAGTTCCATCCACATCGTTGCAAATGGCAAGATTTTGTTTCTCTTGATGGCTGCATAGTATTTCATTGTATATATGTACCACATCTTCTTTATCCATTCATCTATTGATGGACATCTAGATTCTTTCCATAGTTTAGCTGTTGTGGACATTGCTTCTATAAACATTTGGGTGCATGTACCCCTTTGGATCACTACATTTGTATCTTTAGGGTAAATACCCAGTAGTGCGATTGCTGGGTCGTAGGGTAGCTCTGTCTTCAACTTTTTGAGGAACCTCCATACTGTTTTCCAGAGTGGCTGCACCAGCTTGCATTCCCACCAACAGTGTAGGAGGCTTCCGCTTTCTCCGCATCCTTGCCAACATCTGTCATTTCCTGACTGGCTAATTTTAGCCATTCTGACTGGTGTGAGGTGGTATCTCACTGTGGTTTTGATTTGTATTTCTCTGATGCTGAGTGATGTTGAGCACTTTTTCATGTGTCTATTCGCCATTTGGATGTCCTCTTTGCAGAAGTGTCTGTTCATATCTTCTGCCCATTTCTTTTTTTTTTTTTTTTAAAGATTTTATTTATTTGACAGTGAGAAACACAGC
>CM053610.1:23586185-23636964 GCA_028646535.1 Procyon lotor
TTTTTTTTACTTCGACTTGATTAGATTTTAGTTCTTTTATTTCTCCAGAAAGGGATTCTCTGATATCTTCCATGCTTTTTTCAAGCCCAGCTAACACCTTGATAACTGTCATTTTGAACTTTATTTCTGATATATTACTAATGTCCATATTGACTAGGTCTCTGGCCGTTGGTACTGCCTCTTGTTTTTTTTTTTGTGGTGAGTTTTTCTGCCTTTCAGAAAGTGGTCTATTTTCTGCTCCTAGAATTGCTGTTCTTCCTCTCTTCTCTCTCCTGTTGAGTCTGCAGGCTTTTAGAATGGTTTGATAACTATCTAGCTGAACTGGGATCCAACACTATCTTAGCCTCCTACCCTTCCACCATCTTGCCTCTACCCCCTGCCCCCCTCCTTTTTAAATTAAGTAATCACTATGCTCAGTGTGGAACTTGAACTCCTGACCGCTAGATCAAGAGTCATATGCCTTATCAACTGAGCCAGCCAGGTACCCCTAGGTGGTTTTCAACCTCAACCTGTTGCCATTCTGAATAGTGCTGCAGTGAGGATTGTTGTATATTTGTCTTTGTGTACATGAGCAAGTATTAGTTCTACAAAGAACTTAGAATTGCTAGGTCACAGTGAATGACCACTGAGGATTGTCATAGGCCCTGAAAGGGGAGTTGATGTTGTGTGTGCTGTAGGAAAGCAAGGAGGCCAGTGTGGCTGGGGTCAAGTGAGTGAAGGGAAGAGAATAATAAATGAGATGTTTGTTCACTGAATGAGGCTGTGAATGTGGAGCAGATTGCATAGGGCCTGGTAAGGATTCAGGTTTTCACTGAATGCAGTGGTGGTGGTAGTGAATTAATAATTGGGCAAAAGATGTGCACATATGAAGAAATGCAGAAGGCAAGTAAACATAGGATAAATGATTAACCTCAGGAGTGTAAAAGAAACTCAGAGTCACAATATAAAACAATTATTTTTTACTTATTAAATTACCAAAGCTAAAACAAGACTGGTAATCCTCCTTATCAGCAAGTGAGGTAGCCTGGACCTTTCCATTCTCATATTGATGAGATTTTAAGTTGGCATATTGCTTCTGGAAAGCAAGTTGGTTTTATGGATCAAGAGCTTTAAAGCCATCATTTAGATCTTTGACTTGATAATTTTTGATGCTGTCTAGACACCCAGCAAATATATTGTGTGTTGGACTCTGAATGAGAGGGGAGTTGCTTATGGTGTATTGCTTGTAAAACAGAATGTAAGATGTTATATGGTATCAATTAGGCAAAGAAAGTACATCAGAATGATAACAGTGTTAAGATTGTGGGTGTTTATCAAGTTCATTATATTTTTACTTTTCATACTTTCTAATAGTTTATATTTGGCATTTGTCAACTCATGAAGTTTGTTAACTGTGATTTTGAAGGTTTACTTAGGTTTTCGAAGAAGCATTATAAATAGTTTTGTATTAAAAAAATAGAGCCGTTGATTGCAGATCTCAATCAAATATAACCCAGGATAAAGGAGAGCCTGGAGAAAGATTCAGATCTTTCCTCAGAGGATTCAGAACTGGATCCAGAGTCATCAGGTGGCACTATGCATTTATCACGAGAATTTGCCCCTCTTCCTCAAAGTGTTTTTTAAAAAATTCTAAGGGTGAATTCCAGGTTTGAATTTGCGTACCGCCATGTGACGTGCCTGGTGACCATGCTTCCCTTCATAAGAAATATGTTTTCATTTCAGTGGCCTCATCGTCCCCGAGAGAGATGGCAACGAGACTGTCCCTGAGGTTGTTGCTACATCAGGTTATGCCCTGCTCCATTTTTTTAGTGATGCTGCTTATAATTTGACTGGATTTAATATCACTTACAAGTAAGATATTTAAGTCTAATTGTTGTGATTTTACTCAGAGACTGTATTCGTTTTAACAGTAATAATGACTAACGTATTGAGGGCTGACAGAGTGCCAGACATTGCACTAAGCACTATGCATGGATTTTCTCATCTAAAGTTCTTTTAAAAACTCAATGAGGTAAGGCACTGTGTTTTCACTCGTTCTGTAATTGAGGAAACTGGTGGGAAATGGTAAAATACCTTGTCAAAGAGCGGGGACCACAGTTTCAACCAGGTGTTAGCTGGTTTTGAGCTTCTCTTGGAAAAGAGGGGCATTTTTCTGCTGATGGATGAAAACATTGGGGTTTCTTGCTGAGTGCAGTTTAACAAATAGTAGCCATTTTCATGTACTCACTGGTTGGCCCATTGGTGAGGGGTTAGCTGAGGTAGACAAATAGACCTAGACGGCTTTGGGAATTTGTGGTGATAGAAGAGAGGCTAACTTTTGTCTTTTCTTTTTTTCCTCTTAAGAAATGTTTGTTTTCATAGGTAGTTAAACCCATGAAGCGCCCTAAGCAAGGGGTATGTGATTGAGAGCTTCTGTGGTGCACTGAGTCTGAGATACTGTGTGCTTTTTTACAGAATAAGTTTGCCAATTCCTGGCAGAGTCAGTACGCTCCCTGTATAATCTTTATGCGGGAGTCTTTTCCTACCTGTTTTCTCAGGGTCTCCGGATTCTTTCAGACCTATTTGTCTAACTCGGTACGCTCATGTAGGTGTTCAGGTGCCCGAGGTTTGTGACTTGGCAGCCTGGGCAGTGTATCACAGTACCAGCAAGGTGATTTTTAGTGAGCCAGGCAGGCACGAACGCTGGGTTGAGGGGAAAGACTGATGAGTCTGGTTGGGTACATGTGAGATGTCTAAGCAGGACACTGATACTCAGATCCAGGGTCCAGCAGAGCGGTCAGGGCCGGGGTTGTCATCTGGGAATCACGGGCACATGACAGTGACTGGCTTATGGGGCGTGTGCACAGTGAGGAGAGGGGAAGTAGACGCAGCTAAGAGGCAGAGGGATGCCCGTGGGTTGTGCTGTCACAGAAGCTCAGAAAGAAAGTTTAAAGGAGGGAACTGACAGCTATGAGATTGAGTAAGCAGAGGGGGCCCTAGGTGACCCTGGCTGGGGAGGGTGGAGTCAGGGGCCTGGGAGGGGCACAGTTCAGAATGGAAGGTTAGAGAGTCACGGCACTGAGAGTGGGACACTCTGGGAAGAAGTTCAGCTCTGAAGGGAAGGGCAGTGGTGTAGGCTGGTGCCTTTCAAACTTCACATGTGCAGGGATCTGGAGGGGCTTCTTAAGACACAGATCCCTGGCCCTTCTCCAGAGACCGTAGTTCAACAGAATTGGGGCCTGAGAATCCAGATTTCTGTTAAGCTCCTGGGTGATGCTGTCCGCCCCGTCCATGGTCCACACTCTGAAGAGCAGTTCTCTAGCCATTCATCCAGGCCCTGTTCTGGATTCCCTACAGGTTTTAGGCATAGTCTTCGCACTTACAAGGCCCCTCAAAGTAGCAGCCTTGGAGAAGAAGAGAAACTCCGGGGAGGGAGCATCCCTGGAGAAAAGGCAATTCAGGTACCCCTTGACACCAGAAGCCCTTTGCCCCATCATTAGAAAGCTCTGCTAGCTCTGTGGCCATTATCTTCCCAAGAAATTCATGTTTTTCTCACCCTGATTGGTGTAGGGGAAGCCTTGATCTCTCCTGGAGACCAGAATTAGTATTTTTTTTTTTTTTTTTAATTTTATTTATTTATTTATTTATTTTTGACAGAGATCACAAGTAGGCAGAGGGTCAGGCAGAGAGAGAGAGGGGGAAGCAGGCTCCTTGCTGAGCGGAGAGCCCGATGCGGGGCTCGATCCCAGGACCCTGAGATCATGACCTGAGCCGAAGGCAGAGGCTTTAACCAACTGAGCCACCCAGGTGCCCCCAGAATTAGTATTTCTTAAGTGAAGGAATGTTGAGGTTATCCTCAACTGTACTAGCTTCTTGGTCTCTGGTGTTCTATAAAGATCTCTGTTCTTTAAAAAGGGACCCTAAACCATTCTGGGGTTTCTAGACCCTTTGAAAAGCGGGTCTAGATAAAATGATAGTCTTTATTCCCAGAAGAATGCCCAGAAAGACATTATTATTCATTTTCCAGGTGTCCTAAGGGTGCACCGAATCCTAGCTTTGGGCTGACCTCAGTTGGGGGACCCTTGAGACTAGTTCCCACAGCTACCTCAGTGTTGCCTAATTTTCTTTTCAAAGAAAAGAAAAATAGTTATATTTTATTTTCACACAAATTGGCACTTCACCTTATTTCTAAGTCACATTTTAAGCACAGATAGTTAGACTAATTTTCTCATTACTCCAATTTAGACATACAATCAGATGTTTCGATGTATTACCTGCCACTTTCATTTTTCAGAGGTTCAAAAATGAATTTTGTGTTTTGAGATTTTATGCAACTTTAACAAGTGCTCATAATTAATTTTTGGCACATGAAGTCCACGTATGCCTGAGGGCACTGGAGTGGAGAAGTTGAGGTGCAGGGGAAGTCGTGATATTTGCCCTCCTTTAGTTTAGAAGGTGCTAAGGATTACTCCCTCCTCTTCCTTTTTCAGTAACATGAAGTTTTGGTTGTGTGCCATTCCCTCATATATGGTTAATAAGTGTGTCAGTAGGAAATTATTTGACATATTTTTGGTGTGAGGCACAAGGGTGAACACATCATGGCAATGCTTTACTACAGTTTTATTCTAGGCCTTTTATAAAAACAAAGTGCGACTATTGTAGCTATTTTACCGTAACGAGTCCAATCTGAAATTTAAAGTTTAGTTTTTATAAACTGTTGTCTTGCAAAGGCCTTCTTCTTCATAAAGGTGAAATTGAAGCTTCATTTCTGTGTTTATATTATTATAGAGATGGTAGACACCACTTTCTAGAGGCCTATAAGAATGTCATTCAGCTTTTTTAACCAAATACCTTGTGTGCTTATTCTGCTTACTGGGTCTTGAAAAGTAGATATACATATTTCTTACATTGTAATTACATAGATTATAAAAATACTGTTTATAAATATAGTATTTTTTTATAAATATGTCATAAACTGATATTTGGGTATAGGTCTGAACATTAATTAGCTTGTTTTTAATAACTGATTCCTGATTTTTTGACAAGCTTTGCTACAAAATTTCTTTTTAGTTTTCTTCGTAGGCCTTCGAAGAAATCTACACTCTTAAAAGTATCCTGATAGGTCGGTTGTTGTTCCCCCCTTTTCAAATCTGAATTATGTCTTTTTAGAGTGCTATCAATACAGTTATCTTTTTTTTTTTTTTTTTAAGATTTTTGTTTATTTATTTGACACAGAGAGAAATCACAAGTAGGCAGAGAGGCAGGCAGAGAGAGAGAGGCAGAGCCTCTGCTCCCCGCTGAGCAGAGAGCCCAATGCTGTGCTGGATCCCAGGACCCTGGGATCATGAACTGAGCCAAAGGCAGAGGCTTAACCGACTGAGCCACCCAGGTGCTCCTCAGTACAGTTTCTTAAATTATGTTATTAGCTGCATTATACTTAAACTGTTGAGTTAAACTGGTCCTCCCTTTTCCTCCATCTGATAGGAGTAGATAAACTTATTGAGGAATTTTAAATACACCAATCTGGACAATAATCTTTAACTCTCTGAACTTTCAGAGACTGTCTAGAGGTATACGCACCATGAGGATGAGTAATATATTCTTAGCACTTTGTTTTATCCTCTTCCTCCAAACTTGCAAGCTTGCATCTGACAGTTTTCTTTTATTATTATTATTAGATTTTACTTATTTGAGAGAGAAACAGACAGAGAGCAAGCATAAGTGGGGGGAGGGGCAGAGGGAGAGGGAGAAGCAGACTCCCTACTGATCAGGGAGCCTGATGCTGGACTCCATTCCAGGACCCTAGTATCATGACCTGAGCTGAAGGCAGACGCTTAGCCAACTGAGCCACCCAGGCGTCCCACATTTGACAGATTTCTAATGCTCATCACTGGTGGGGCCATCAAGAACAGCATAGTCATCCCATCCTTGAGAAGCTAAGCCTGGACATTTTGCAAGAATTTCTTCTCCTTTTAAGTTTTTTAACTTGTCTCCCCTTACAAGAATCCAGCAGGGTTGGATTTGATTTCATTACCTGCCCTAGCTATGCAGTGATGAGTGACCCCACTTAGGCCAACTGGTAAGTACTACCATTAAGCTTGTGACCGAACTGGAGAGCCTGTGAGAGTCTTAAAGCTTCCGTAGGCAAAAGTGCTGCTAAATTAATTGAAGTGTTGCTTTGTGTTGACTTCATTCTCCCCCTCTGTTTTTATAGTTTTGACATGTGTCCAAACAACTGCTCGGGCCGAGGAGAATGTAAGAGCAGTAATAGCAGCAACACTGTCCAATGTGAGTGTTCAGAAAACTGGAAAGGCGAAGCATGCGACATTCCTTACTGTGTCCATGACTGTGGTTTTCCTGATCGAGGAGTTTGCAATTCAAGTGATGTCAGAGGATGCTCCTGCTTCCCCGAGTGGCAGGGTAGGAGCTGCTTTTCTCGTTGTTTTTCTTCCCATTTACAGCATCTTCCTAGTTCAGTAAATTGTACATTGACTTCATTCCTTGCATATATACCACTTATGTTAATCAGGTATCAGGGAGCTTTGAAGTTTTTGCATCTCCCTATTCAGATTCTTATAAATCTTTCCATTTCCTAGGCGTGTAGTTGTGGTCTCTTTAGAATTGTGGAGGGGTTTGACATTCTTTGTAATTCATTCATGAAAATTGGAGGACTTGGTCTCAGCCTCAAGAAAATATAGCAGAGAACCAAGCCTAGGAGGTGGACCAGAACTAGTGATAGTTATCTCTCAGACGCTTTCAATAAATTCAGAAAAAAACAGGTCAATTATATAATAGCATCCTAAAACAGTGAATGGAATTATCTGCAGGTAGAGAGGTTATCAGACAAGCTTTAGCAAATTCTTTAAGTGGTGTGTGATAACACCTTTTACTGATTTAGTGGTTTTCTTTATACTTGTATCTTTTATTCAGAGTGCTTTTATTTTGAAAGGAAATGTGTTTGTTTAAATGCTTTCATTTGTGTGCTTGGGCCGATATCGACGAGTTAAGGAATTGAAGAGTTTGAGTACCTACCTCTGTGCAGAGGTTGCAGCAGGAGCCACAGCCCCCAAGAATGGGTTTCTTGATTTCCCAGAAATTGGATCCATTGTATTATTACTCCTGGGACTAGTCATTACCTTTTAACCCTAAAGCTTTTCATTTGAATCAATAATTTCTTTGTCTTCTCTTTCCTCTGAGATCTGCTTAAGCAAGTATTTCATTACTAAAAAATCCTAACCTGGATATGGTCAGGTCATAGTGAGAAAGTATGTGATTTTGAATTATACCGAGATGACCCTCGGTCACCAGCTTTGAGTTACTCGAAAGCATGAATGAAAGAGCTTTGTCTGATAATTAGATGCTAAAGGAAAGACTAAGTATTCCTTAGATAGTTTTTACATTTATATGATTAAAACTTGAAGTGCATTAATTTTAAAGCTGCATTTTAGGAAGCTAATTCATTTTGTTTTATTAGGTCCTGGATGTTCGATTCCTGTACCAGCTAACCAGTCATTTTGGACTCGAGAGGAATATTCTAACCTAAAGCTCCCCAGAGCCTCTCACAAAGCTGTGGTCAATGGAAATATAATGTGGGTTGTTGGAGGATATATGTTCAACCACTCAGATTACAACATGGTTTTAGCGTAAGTTGTTTTAAACATTTTCGTAAGAAGTTTACTAATTTCCCATTTTGAAATTTTTTTGTCCATTTTGAAAATTTATAGAGATAAATGAAAAGGAATCATTAATAATTCCATCACCTGAGGAAAATCCCTGTTAATATTTTAGTAGTACCGTTCCAGAACTTTTTTTGACATGTTCTTGGTTTTTGAAGTTGGGAGCCATTAGGAATGCATTGTTCTAATAAGCAATAATTCCTCTTTTCTAGATCCCATCTCTTATGTTTTGCTTTAGGCTTTATATAAATTGGAGGTTACTTTACCTATAAATTTAAATTAGCATTTCTTTAGGTCAAATGGTTTGAATTTATAGTTTGCTAGAGGAAATTATGCCATGGTCTAACTCCCGACCTAGAGTTCAAGGTCTGTTTGCTGGTCCTGTGTTGCTCATCTTGAAAAGAGAATATATGTTATCACAGTGGAGTTACAAAGTTGGTTATGAAGATTGATTTTAGGGAGAAATTTATGAACACGTACTCATGCTGATTTTGTGCCCTGGAAATTTTTTCTAGGCATTTTTTATTAATGAAGATTGTCAAAAACCACCTCTTCTTTGAGGGATTCTGGAACTATGGTAGCAATGGCATAGTTTCTGAGTCTCTCAAATAGTCAATAAAGCATACAGGAAACTAGGATAGAAAAATGAAAAAAACACATGGGTAACAAAACTTGGTCAGAAGATATGTACACAGATGAGTGGGGCTAACCATTGACAGCTACAGAGTCTGTGTAGTATTGGCATCTGAGCAGAAGTAAGCAAAGGGGAGCAAGTGCCCAACTGACGGGCTGCAGCGTACCTAGAAGAAGCTGCTTCGGAAACAGCAGTTAGAATTAGGAAGATTTGTGCATTTTGGTAGGGGATAAGCACAAGGGATCTGTAGTAGGATCTAAAAGGGCTAGAGCAGTTTGTGCCTTTTTAGCTCCCCAAATGAACCAGCCAGTCTCTTCACAAGAGAAAGTTCCACACTAAGTAGAAACTTCTGGGAACAGAATTCAAATTGAAGAGGATAGGGACTATAGAGGAAAAAATGAAAATTGTCCGGCTGACAGTGAGAGGAATAGAGCTAGATATCTCAATAAGTAAGTCTGTGTTTTGGACACCACACCGCTGGCAACACAAGAGTGAACTAGAGAGCTGAGAAATGAGGAAGATGGTCCTAACCCAGGTCTCTCCTGTACAAGCTCAGGAAAAAGTATCAAGTTTTAATGACATAGAAAATTAAGTTAACGTAACATAGAAAAAAAAAAGAGACTGGTAGAATAACCTGCCATCATTTATGAAAGCACAATAGAAAAATATACTCAAAAAACTGATGGAAGTGAGAACTTACTCTTCCCAGACAGGCTAAAATACAGGAAGAAAATAATGCAAGACATGAAAGAACAATAGAATCAGAAGTAGAAAAATCCAGAAATGAGATCATAGAAGTTAGGAAAGAATTTTAAAATAATTTCAGAATTGAAGACAAACCCAGGAAAAAACAAAGTAAATAAGATACTCCTTTATTTTTTTTAAAGATTTATTTGTTTATTTTAGAGAGAGAGCATGGGTGCACACAAATGCATGAGCAGGGGGAGGGGCAAAAGAAGATGGAGAGAAGTAGACTCCCCTCTGAGTGTGGAACCTGATATGGGGCTCAATCTCACAACCCCAAGATCATGACCTAAGCTGAAACCAGGAGTCAGATATTTAACAGACTAAGCCACCCACGTGCCCCAGTTCTCCCTTAGTAAAAGAATATGAAAAAGGAAATTATTGAAAATCACAAAGAAATGAAGGCCACTTTCCCCTGTTTATGGTAAGTACAGTTAAAAATCCTGGACATTTTATATAATGCAAACATGAGAAAACTCTAAAAGGTAGAAAGAAGGCAGTCTGGCTAGAGACTTCAGGAATGAGGTAATGGTATATTCCAGGGGTTTTCTTTTTGTCTCATGTATCTCAGAGTTGCTGTAGGAAAAAACAACAATTTAGAAATGCCAGTAGGCACAAGCCAAAAAAGCCCCAAGAATAGGCCCACCTGTTCTTTCTAGCCTAAGGACTAGGAAAGAGACAGCTTAGCAAGACAGAAAACTTGTAGACACAAATAACCACTCTACTACAACCAAACACTACAGAAAGGACTGTGGCCCCACCCTCAGTCTTGTCAGCCAGGTCTGAGTGTGGATTTTCACTAAAAAAGTCTAGATTTTCACTCTTGCCAGGATCTAATGAGGGGCTCCAACCACCCTCCAGCTGCCAGTGTTAGAAAAGGCCGATTAGGGAGCTGGGACTTCCTTAGCAATCTAGTTGTTGTTTTTTTTTAAAGATTTTATTTATTTGACAGAGAGAAACACAGCGAGAGAGAGGGAACACAAGCAGAGGGAATGGTAGCGGGAGAAGCAGGGAGCCCGATGCAGGGCTTGATCCCAGGACCCTGGGATCATGACCTGAGCCGAAGGCAGCCGCTTAACGACTGAGCCACCCAGGCGCCCCAGCAATCTAGTTTTTATGTAACCTAGTTAATATTTATTCTGGGTTTTGTTTTTGCTTGTTATTTGCTTACAGTCTTAATTTCTGAAGGCCAGTTAGGGAACTGGGACTTTCTTCTCCACCAGGCAGGAGTCGGGCTTCCCCCACCCCTGTGATGTCAGTGGAGAACCTGTGGGAAGCCTGGATTCTACCCAACCTGGCAGTAACAGCGGTCATGAGTTGGCCTTCCCCCTTCCCTACTGGGATGTCAGAGGAGCCTGCTGATTTAAATAAGATCCAGTCTCATGCCATGATACCCCAAATGCTCAGATTTCAGCTGAAAATCATTTCTCATGTGAGGAGCCAGGAAAATCTCAACTTGAGTGAAAAAAGGCAGTTGAGATGCTGACAGCAGGATGACATAGATATTAGAATTATCTGACAGGATTTTAAAGCAGCCATTATAAAAATGCCTCAGTGTGCAATTATAGACATATTTGAAACAAATGAATAATGGAGCCTCATCAAAGAAATAGAAGACATAAGGAAGAATCAGATGGAAATTTTAGAACTGAAAAAAACAGTAACCAAAACAAAAATCTCAGTGCATAGGGTCGATAGCAGAATGGAGAGAACAGAGGAAAGAGTCCGTGAACTTGAAGATAGAACAATAGAATAGAAATTCCTCAATCTGAACCAGAGAGAAAAATAGAATACTTTGAAGAAATGAACAGAACATGGGGCGCCTGGGTGGCTCAGTGGGTTGAACCTCTGCCTTCGGCTCAGGTTGTGATCTCAGGGTCCTGGGATCGAGTCCCTTGTCGGGTTCTCTGCTCAGCGGGGAGCCTGCTTCTCTCCCACCCCCGGCCTGCCTCTCTCTGCCTATTTGTGATCCCTTTCTCTATCGAATGAATAAATAAAATCTTAAAAAAAAAAATGAACAGAACTTCAGAGATCTGTGGTCTATAACAAAAGATCTTAACATTTCTGTCACCGGAGGAGTCTTGGAAGGAGAGGAGCAAAAGAGAGTGTCTGAAAAAGTATTTGAGGAAATAATGGCTGAGAATTGCCCAAATTTGGCAGAAGACATGCCTGTACATGCAAGAAGTTGGGTGACCTCCAGCAATCCTTGGCTCCCACAGGGGTTCACAATCCACTGGTTTTGTCTCAGTCTTGCTCTCATTTTCCTGTTCAGCTGCCATATTTCTTTTCATTTTTCAAATTTCCACCACATTTCTCCTGTTTTCATTCTCAGCTATTGGCCTTGATTCCTGTTTCTTTTTTTTTTTTTTTTTTTTTTTAAGATTTTATTTATTTGACAGAAACACAGCGAGAGAGGGAACACAAGCAGAGGGAATGGTAGCGGGAGAAGCAGGCTTCCTGCAGAGCAGAGAGCCCGATGCGGGGCTCGATCCCAGGCCCCTGGGATCTGACCTGGGCTGAAGGCAGACGCTTAACGACTGAGCCACCCAGGCGCCCCTGATTCCTGTTTCTATTTTGAAAGGGAGCAGTTATCCGAAGAGGACTTCCACAAACTCCCACCACCATATTTAGCTATTACCTCTATCTGTGCTCATTATCCTGTCTTCTATTTCTGTACATCAGCACTGTCCAGTGGGGCACTGTCATGTCACTAGTCACGTGTGGTCATTGAGCTTGAAATGTGGCTAACGTGACCAAGGAGCTGAACTTTAAATTTTCTTTTCTTTCTTTCTTTCTTTTTTTTTTTAATTTTTATTTATTTATTTGACAGAGAGAGAGAGAGAGAGATTAGGAGATCATAAGTAGGCAGAGAGGCAGGCGGAGGGAGGAGAGGGAAGCAGGCTCCCCGCTGAGCAGAGAGCCCGACATGGGGTTTGATCCCAGGACCTTGAGATCCTGACCTGAGCCGAAGGCAGAGGCCTAACCCACTTAGCCACCCAGGTGCCCCTGAACTTTAAATTTTCAATTCTTAGTCCTCATCTTACTTGACCTTGCACCAACATTTGATATAACTAGTCCCTCCCTCCTTTTCCTTTCCTTTCCTTTCCTTTCCTTTCCTTTCCTTTCCTTTCCTTTCTTTTCCTTTCCTTTTCTTCCTTCCTTCCTTCCTTCCTTCCTTCCTTCCTTCCTTCCTTCCTTCCTTCCTTCCTTCCTTCCTTCCTTTCTCTTTCTTTCTTTCTTTCTTTCTTTCTTTCTTTCTTTTTTTAAGATTTATTCATTCATTTGAGAGAGAGAGAGCATGCTTGAGTGCACACTCAAGTGTATGGGGAGGGAGGGGGAGAGAATCCCCAAGCAGACTCCCTGCTGAGTGCAGAGCCTGATGTGAGGCTTGATCCCAGGAACCTGAGATGATGTCCTGAGCTGAAATCGAGATGGATGCTCAACCGACTGAGCCACCCAGGCGCTCCCCTCCCTCCACTTTTAAACACTCTCTTCAGTTGGCTCCCAGGTTTCTATATTCTCTTGATATTTGTTCCAACTACTTTTTTCTTTCTCAGCCTCTTTATCTGGTTCCTTTTCAACTCACTGACTTCTGAATGATGATGTGCCCCAGGGCTCAGCTCTTGCTCCTCTACTGCGGGAGTATTTGTTCATTCTCTTGGTGATCTCATAATATCTTGGCCTTTATGTTGATGACTCCTAGATTTATGTCTGCATCCTAGACTTTTCACCTGAACCCATATTACCACCTCTTTATTTCACATCTCAATCTTCTGGCTGTCTAAGAGGTATCTTAAACTGTTTGTGTCCAAAACTAATCTTTCCTCCAGGCCAGTTCTTGCCCCAGATGTCTCTATCTCAGTTAATGACTTTTCATACTTCTGTTTGCTTAATCCCAACGTTTTGGAGCCATCCTTGACTTCTTGTTTTTTCACTCCCCGTATCAGTGCATAAATTAGCCATCCCTTTCTACATAAGAAATGACCACAAATGTAGCAGCTTATACCTCATAGTTTCTGCTGGTCAGGAGTCTGGGCATGTATTAACTGGGTGCCCTTCAGTCAAGGTGTCACCTGGTCTGTGTTCTCATCTAGAGGTTCAACTGGGGAAGAGTCTACTTCCAAACTCACTAGAGTTGTTGGCAGAATCCATTTCCTTGTGATTGTAGGACTGAGGGCCCCAACTTCTTGCTGGCTGTCAAGTGGAGGCTGCCCACACTTCCTTATCACTTTGACTTCCCTAGTGTGGCTGCTCGCTTCATTGGGTCACAAGGAGAGTCTCTCTCTAGGCTGAGTCTCCTGGCAGGACAGATGTCGTGGAAGTGACATCTCATCATCTTTGCCACGTTCTCTTGGTTAGAAGCAAGTCATAGACCCTGCTCACACTTGAGGGGAGGGTATTATACATGGGTATGAATACCCAGAAGCAGAGATCATGAAGATCACCCTTGTGGTTGTCTGCTACAGAATGTCAGCAGGTCTTGTTAGCTTGACCTTTAAATCTGTCTTCACTGTAACCATTTTTCACTACTCATGCCACCACTCTGAGAAGTAGGTAAAATTAAAGGTGTGAAAGTGATTGTCCCTTTGGCTATCATACAGATACTATGAGAGTCAAGTATTCTACCATTTATGTGATTTTTGCCCTTGTATTTGGCATCATCCTCTCTCAAAGCAAAAAAATGTGGGAGTGATTTTGATCCTCCCCTTCACCTCCACATATGCTAATCTCATCAAGCCCACCAAATACATGTCATATTCATTCTTTTCTCTCTGCGGCTAGCCTGCCGTTATTGCTCACCTGGACTTCAGCAGTAGATTCCTAGCAATCTGTGTGTTTCTATGCATTCCTCTTTTTTTTTTTTTTTTTTTTTTTAAGATTTTATTTATTAGAGAGAGAGGGTGCACACTAGCAGAGGGAATAGGAGAGGGAGAAGCAGGCTCCCCACCAAGCAGGGAGCCCATTGTGGGGCTTGATCCCAGGACCCTGGGATTATGACCTGAGCCGAACACAGGTGCTCAATTGAGCCACTCAGGCGCCTCTCCATACATACATCTTAATCCATTTTTTAAGTATCCATTGGGGTGATTTTTTTTTAAGTGTAAGTTGTATCATTTATTACCTTCTTAAAACCCATCATTGGCTTTTCCCATTGGACCTAATGGACCTACCTGATCTGCCTCTGCTTACCTTCCCAGACTCCTGCCTCCTCAGCCTTCTAGCTTTACCTGACACCCTCAAGGTGTGTCTTTACTCTAAAGGCCTTTGTGCTCACCCCTCCAAATTCTTCTTGCTGTTGTATTGCAGGGCTGTTTTTTCTCACCTGTTAGATCTCAGTTAACTGTACCACAAGAGATCTTTCCTGAACATCCAGTTCTGGCAGGTTCTCCCTGTTCTTTTTCATAGTTCTCATTTCCTTTAGAGCAGTGGGCATTTTTAATATGGTATGTGCCCCTTGTTGCATTTGCTCATTTTGCCTTTCCTACTGTATGTTCTCCAAGGTTGGAGACCTTGTTTGTTCACTCAGCTCAGAGCTCAGCTCATAGAATGTGCTCAAATAAGTGTTTATCAGGTGAATAAGAGAATAAATGAATTATTTATTTCCTTCACACATATTTGTTCCTGGAAATATTAATGTCACCTCTTGCTTTTATGTAACTGGTATACCTCACAAGCCACATTTGTTTGTAACATTTTTTCTGCTTGTACTTGATCAAAACATGATTTTTACAGCTTTATGTGTTCCATGTAAAAAGTTAATATAGTTTCAAATGAATTTTTACTAACTCATGGGAAGTAAAAACACAGCAACTCCTTTTAGAGGCAGTATTTCTAGAACTGAGATTATAAGTTTTATCATCACTTATACTCTTACACTAGCATGTTGCAGCAGTTGAGCTTACTGTTTTTTCCACAACCCTGTTAACCCAAAATTTTTAAGTTGCATTAAAAAGCAGACCCCATTTTATGTTACCCAGGAGTCCTCTTAGACAAATGATCTTGGTCTTCCAGGTTAAGATTTTCAATTGAAAATTCATCACTGAATTTCCTTCCTTTAAGCAAAAAAAGTGTTGTTTTTAAAAAAATGTCTAAAAACAAAAAGTAAGGGGGCACCTGGGTGGCTCAGTTGGCTAAGCATCCAACTCTTTTTTTTTTTTTTTAAAGATTTTATTTATTTATTCATGAGAGAGAGAGAGAGAGAGGCAGAAGGAGAAGCAGGCTCCCTACTGAGCAGGGAGCCTGATGTGGACTCGATTCCAAGGCCCCGGGATCATGACCTGAGCCAAAAGTAGACACTTAATGACTGAGCCACCCAGGCACCCCAAGCATCCAACTCTAGATTTCAGCTCAGGTCATGATCTCAGGGTTATTGGATCGAGCCACACATTGGGCTCTGCACTGAGTGTGGAGCCTGCTTAAGATTCTCTCTCTCTGTCCCCCTGCCCCTCTCCACCCCACTCAGAGACTCTGAGACTCTCTCTGTCTCTCTCTTTAAAAAAATAAAAATAACAAATAAAAAAAATTAAAGATTGAGCAGCAGGTAACCGAGTGAGGAAAGGACTATCACCTAATTCAGTAAACTTTAAAAGAAATTCACAGGAACCATACAACTGACCCCTTTTTGCCCCCACAGAAACCATATGGGTGAAATTCTGAGAGCTCTTACAAAAAACTCTAAATCTAGAAAGATACAAACTTAGTGGAGATCATTATTCACACTCTTATTTGAAGAGTAGAAGAAATTGTTGCTGGGGAGGACTGGGTTAAAAGAGGGGAAATTGATTGGGTGGCCAACTCTCTCTCTGCCCAGAAGCCAGGGCTGCTTCTAATTTGGGCTATGCCTTGACCCAGGACACTTAAAATCTCCAAGGAGAGCAGAGTCTGCATGGTTTATCCTAATAGACTGCCTACTTCCCCATCTGAGCCCCAGCACGTCCTCAGACTTCAGAACAGTGGATAGAACATAAAATCCCAGCTCTCATTCTACAGCTAGGATGGAACGGTAAAATTGTCTTAGATATTGCAAAAAAAGAATTAAGAAATCACCCACGCTTTGCGAATGTCTGGAGAGCAGTATCTAACCACAAGCATGATGAAAGAAATGACGTTGTAGCCAATACAAATGTCCTATGATGGGAAAATAAAGAGGAAGAAAACAGTATGTAAATGCTGACAACTGATCATAGAGGAAAAATAAGGAGATTGCTTCCAGCTGCTCGATGCTGCACATCACCTTAATGAGAATTTGAATTCAAAGAAACAGACAAGAAAATGATAACAATGCAATGAAATGGAAGATTACGCATCTAAGGAAATGTAAATAAATTACATATAGCCAAAACTGGAATGAAAAATCGAATCACTGACAGCTTTATAGACATTCCAACGAATACTGATTGAAATAATTAGAAAGCAAAGACACACGGAAGACAGGAGATCCAATATAAAGGTAGTTGCTGTCACTGAAAAAGCAAACCTAACAAATAGTACAGATGGATTGATATAGCACAACAGGTTTCAGGAAAATTATACAGCTGTTTAACAGCAAGACCTGATTTGATCAAGTTATTGAAGTTTTAGCATAAAAGACAAATTCTTGGGTGGGAAGCCTCAGGGAGTTCTGTGCCTCCTCTGGCTGGGGTCCCGGTCAATCTGCAGAGAGCCTTCACTGTGGTCTTTGGATGGTCAGACATTGCAATTGGAATACCAGGCCACTGTGGGTGGTGGAGCGTGTGCCCTGTGCCATCATGGTCATCATGAGACCAACCAGCAAGGAGGAGCTTGTGAGAGAGATGCCTGCAGGTCGGGAAGACACCTGTTACTGGATTCCTGAAGTTTGTCTTTGCTTATCTGCTTGTCCTCGTCTTAGAACTAGGTGTTCAGTGTTCTGTTACCTTGAACTGAGCTCCCAGAAGAATTTATTTAGTGCTTAGAATTTCTTGTGTTTTATTTCATCAACATTTATTTTAACTTGTGTTTGCTTCTCTGGGTTGTGAAAAGAGTCACAAGCTGTTATGTAAGATCTTTTGACAGTTCATCTGTGCCAGGTTATTGGGACCTGCCAGTGCCTTAATGTCTCTGACAAGCTCTTGAGCTAACCTGTCATTGACTAGGAGGAGCAAAATGCATTAGGATACAGATTGAGCACCTTCCATGTTAACTTGAAAGAGAGGGGGATTAGGTCATCTAGAGATTTGGGCTCCCTCTGTTTCTTTCCTCTCTTTCAAGTGTACAGAGACAGCCTTCTAGCTTGAACATAAGGTGTATTATGTGTTTTCAGAAGCCTTGCTCTAATCCTCAGTAGAGCCCTTCCACAGCCAGAGCTCCATAAAAGTATTACAGTGGTATTTAGTCCATTTTGTAAAGACATTAGCCTGTTTGGATTTTAGTTATTTCTACCTAAGTAAAATGTAATATTGTGACTTTAAAAAATAGAGAGAGAGAGAAGAAAGAAGGGAGAGAAAGGGAGGAGGAGAGAGAATGAGGGTGACAGAGCTCTTCAGGCTCCAAAACAGAAAAGCACACCACATAAAAACAGGAAAAATCAGACCAGCCTTGGGCTTCTCCATCGCAGCATTCACTACCAGTATTATTCAAGGGAGCAGCCCCTGCAAAGTTCTGAAGGCAAAAAAGGATGACCCAAGATATTATACCCAGCCAAGATGTCATTTAGCTGTAAAGGAAACAGATATTCTTAAATACCAGAGAATTTAGGGAAAGGAGCGTGTAGGAGCTCCACTAGAAAATAACCACTTGGCAACAAAATCCAGCCAAGTAAGAGTTAAAGGCTCAAGGAGAAGATGTGGTAAGAGGATGATGAGGAGATTTTTTCAGCTAAATGAAAGATCCAATACTAAAGAACTATGGAATCACAGTTACAGAGTGGAATGTAAGTATTGCAAACCTGGACAGTGTAAAAATTACATAAAAAAATTGGGAGAAGAAATGGGAGGAAATGTGAGTGCTAAGGGTCTCCACTTTCAGGGCAGGAAGTTAATGGATTCTGTCCAAAATTAACTTAATTTTGTATGTAACTTAAAAACTAAAGTGAATCCAACGTCTAAATAGTTTTTCATGTGTTTTTAAAAATGTGGAATTTTGAGGGGTGCCTGGGTGGCTCAGTGGGTTAAAGCCTCTGCCTTCAGCCCAGGTCATGATCTCAGGGTCCTGGGATCGAGCCCCGCATCGGGCTCTCTGCTCAGGAGACTGCTTCCCCCTTTGCCTCTGCCTGCCTCTGTGCCTACTTGTGAGCTCTTTCTTTCTCTGCCAAATAAATAAAATCTTTTAAAAAATGTGGAATATTGAAATAATACATAAAATCATAGCTGGTATTAGTGTAGCATTTGTATTCAGTAAATGTCACCATTTTGTTTTAGAGCATATGTAAAATATTTAAGACAAAAGGAAAGGTTTAGAGAAGAATAATGAATACTAATGTATACACCACCTAAGTTAGGAAATAAGACATTGCTAATATAATTAAAGACCCCTGCAGGCCCCCCCAATCTCAAAGATAACCAGTATCCTGATTTTGTGGTGTTTGTTCACATACACATCTTTACACTTTTAGTATATATGAACATATATATAATCAATAAATTATCTCTTTTTAGTCGTTACAGAAACGTATTCTGCAATTTGATTTTTCAGCTTAACGTTATTTTGAGATTTATGTTGAGAATGTGTTGTTTGAGTTTATTTTTCACTCTATAATTCTATCATATACTATCATACTATCATACTACAATTTATTAATCCATTTTCTTTTGATGGACATTTATTTGTATCCTTTTTTGCTTATTATGTTGGTAAGACTTTCTTATATCTTCTCGTTCGCATAATAATGTTTTTCATGATAAAAAAACTTGGATTGTTCAGGAAAACTTAGAGAAAATAACGTGTATTTAAAGTAGAACAATAGTATTGGTTTCCCTTTGATTTCTTTTTTTCTATTAAATTATATAAAATTAACACTATTTATTAAAAGTATCTATAGCATGACCCCTTTGTATAAATATATATTGCCAGTGTATTATATTTGTATACATGCATTGAAAAATGTTTGGAATGATGTTTACTTAATGTTTGTATCTTAAAAGTCTTTAAGTGAATTCGTAGTGTAATTGAAATGCCAAATGATATTCTAGCTTTCTTGAAAATATGACTTAAAAAAATCAATTAGATAAAGAAAAGGAAAAGTTAGGAATTTTCTTTTACTTAATCATCATTCCTGTTTCAGTACCCGTCTTCTAAACGAAAGAGAAGTTACAGCAGTAAATGTCCCTTTGGTATAATGCAACTTGCAAGTGATTTAGACTGAGTGTAGAAGAGGTTTTCAGGAAGTGTTAGAAACTTCCAGTAGCTTTGTTTTCCCTCGTCCCAGGGTTGTACAGTTCAGCCGCCTTCCCAAGTTCTGATTTGCTCCGTGGACTCAGCTGTTAGGTTGGTTTGTTTGCAGAGGTTCCTCACCTGCACGACATGTTTAATGAGCATCTCCAAACTACATGATTATCACAAGTAGAAGAGTATAAGATACTCTGCTTTATCATTTGGGTGAAAATATGATCTGTTTGTTTTGTAGGTATGACCTTGTTTCTAGGGAGTGGCTTACCCTGAATCACTCCGTGAACAATGTGGTTGTCAGATACGGCCATTCTTTAGCATTATACAAGGTAAAGTGTCTCCCCTCTGTACAAGCTAGAAATTCTGGTCTTCCACACTTGCTTTATTTATGTAGTTGAAAAGCTACATGGTGTTGGGGTTTTGTCTCTAATCTTTTTTATTGTGGTAAAGTACACATAACGTAAAATTTACTGTCTTAACCATTTTTAAGTGTACAGTTCAGTGTATTAAATACATCCCTAATGTACAACTATCACCACCATCCAGCCCTGTGACTCTTTCCATCTTGTAAAACTACAACTCAGTGCCTGTGAAACAGTAACTTCCCACATCCCTCCTCCCCTCCAGCCCCTGGCAACCACCATTCTCCTCTCTGTCTCTCCCAATTTTGACTTCAGTCTTGGTTTTTAGTTAGGGGGAAACTTTCTATTTGTGTGTGGGGGGTAAATGTTATTGGCTAAGTTGTTAAGTGGAAATTAAAGTTGAAACCAGTTTAACCTGAGAGATTTTAATGGATTCAGATTTTACTGAGATATTATGATTGTCATACTAAATGGTTAAAAATGAATACTGTGCTTGACTTATTGACAGCATCATCTCTTCCAGTGCCGTCCATGTTGGTACAAAAGTTGGGTTTTGGAGGGGAGGGGGTGACAGGTTCGGTGAGCCTGGTAGTGGGTATTGAGGAGGGCACGTATTGCATGGAGTACTGGGTGTGGGGCATGAACAATGAATCTTGGAACACTGATAAAATAAAATTTTTAAAAAATGAATACTGTATAAATCAGCTTCCATGTTAATTAGCAAGCTTAGCCAAGAATAGCCACATTGCAACATAACTGAATAATCACTTTCATTTCCTTGTTTTTGTGGCTTACGGGAAGATGAGGGAACTCTTCAACCTTATTTTTCCAAGCATTTTATATTGTAAGAGATCTCATATGAGGAAGTCCAAGAACAGTGGTGAAGTGTTGGAGATACAGGATATGATATTTTATTTTATGTTGTTCCTTTCATTCTTTTCCCAATAATTCACTAAAAGGTGCATTTCACTAGTACTTCTTAAGCCAAGAATAACTTTGAGGTTTTGAACTTCTTTTCTTTCTCCAGTTTGATGCTTTTGATGTTTTTTTAGAATTTTGTTTGCATCTTTTCCCCTAGGATAAAATTTACATGTATGGAGGAAAAATTGATTCAACAGGGAATGTGACCAATGAGTTGAGAGTGTTCCATATTCATAATGAGTCATGGGTGTTGTTGACCCCTAAAGCCAAGGAGCAGTATGCAGTGGTCGGGCACTCGGCACACATCGTCACACTGAAAACTGGCCGAGTGGTCATGCTGGTCATCTTTGGTCATTGCCCTCTCTATGGATATATAAGCAATGTACAAGAATATGACTTGGGTAGGTGTGTTTTTTCCAGTGGATCTTTTTTGAATGTCAGATTTAAAACCTCTACCCTTATTATTATGATAGTTAAACAAGATTCCAGTGCAGCTAATGTGGCTGTGTTCTCAGTGAAATTCAGATCATTGCTGCTGTCTATATTCCTTGCCGTCAGTTTGGTGAGGAGCCTAAGATGACACTAAATGCTTTTGGTGTTGAAAATAAATACATAAAAATGGTTTGGAACAACAACTATTCTGAAGAAAAAAAATTGAGACGACTCTTTAGAGATTGGTTCAATGGGCTGTGATTTCCCCTTAATGTGTAATCTTTCCATTGGTTAAATTTTACTATATCTGTTGTGGTGGTGTGGGGCACCACCTGTAATTGATAGTTTGAGAAAGTAGGTCCATAGAGCACATCTGCTTATTGGTCACTGAAGGCCGTGGGGTATTAAGTGTTCAACAGAAGGAAATCTGAGTCTTTTAAATTTAATGTAATTATTTTCCTACATGGTATAGTAGAACATCAGAACATTGAACAGATTGATGTTTGGCCACCTGGCTTTGTTACACGTTTTAGATGGCCTTCCTTTAAAAACAAAAAGATAAAGGAATTTTATACATATCAAGCCTCCCTAAATCTCTTATTTAAACTAATTAGTCATTTTAAGTATTAGAGAGGGGGAGCCTGCCATGTTTGCCTTAACTGTTTTCCTCTTCCAGCTAAGAACACCTGGAGTATATTACAAACCAACGGTGCCCTTGTCCAAGGGGGCTATGGTCATAGCAGTGTCTATGACCACAGAACCAAGGCCCTGTATGTTCATGGGGGCTACAAGGCTTTCAGCGCCAATAAGTACCGCCTCGCAGATGATCTCTACAGATACGATGTGGACACCCAGATGTGGTGGGTGCTTTTTCTTGAGCTTTTACTCTAAGGTGTGAGTTCTAGCAATCGTTGGGAAAATATTGGGCTCTATTTTTGTTTTCAGACCTAGCAGATAATTCTCTTCAGTATTGTAGATAGAGAAGTTGGAAAAGAAGCAGAAGATAATAATGTAGCTAGTATTTATTTTGTAGCATTATTCTATAATTTTGTAGTAGATTGATTAGAAAATGCTTGATATTTTTTGACTGTGCTTTCAAATTTCATATACTCAATACCTCTATAACATTTTCACTCTTCAAAATCCTGAGGAATAAATTGTTCTGCAAAGCTGTAATGTATGCACATTGCTGTAATTAAGTAAAACATATCAATTTTTAAAAAAATATATCCATTTTTTAACCTTGATGACTAAAGTGTCATCCTTGGGGTTAGTTACTGGCGTCATTGCATGAAATCATCAAACAGAGGTGGTCTCAGGACTTGAATTAGAACTCTCCTACCTCTGCTATAAATTGAACTGAATATAAAGTGTGCTAATTTTAATAAATGTACAGGAAATCTGAGTTATAAAATAATGTCATTATAAAAAGCAATGGTTTCTCTTCTTTCTTTTTGTATTTGAGACCATGTTATGGATACCCTTTTACATTCTGTCTATCGTTAAAATGTCATTTTGAGTGGCTGTGTAATTGCTGTCGTGTGGGTGTACTGACACTAGGCTGTTGGAAGTTTTGATTTTTCATGGTTGTCTTATTATTAAGGCATTATACATAAGCTTTCATCTGTATTTGATGTGATTTCTACCCAGAAACTGGAATTATAGGGTCATAAGGTAGGAACAGTTTTAAGACTCTTAATATGTTTTGTCAGAATTTTCATAGGCCTTGAAGATCTTGCATATTCATTTATTGTTGACGAAGTAACACGTATAGGGAAAAATCTAGAAGTATTTGCACATTTGGATCTGAAGTTAAGAAAATGGTTGTGTATGCGTTAGCAAATAGATGATAACTATTCTAAAAAACTAACCTTGTGTTTATTATTTTTAAATAAACTCAAAAGGACCATTCTTAAGGACAGCCGATTTTTCCGTTACTTACACACAGCTGTGATAGTGAGTGGAACCATGCTGGTGTTTGGAGGAAACACACACAACGACACATCCATGAGCCATGGCGCCAAATGCTTCTCTTCAGATTTTATGGCTTATGACATTGGTAAGTTTCCCAAAGCCATTTTCACTTCAAGGATCTTGTTTTATCTATGAGCAACATTTTCTTTTTTTTTTTAGAGATAGAGCAGGAGTGGGGGTTGGAGGGGAAGAGAGAGTATCTTAAGCAGGCTCCACACCCAGCGCAGACCGTAACGCGCAGCTTGATTTCAGGACCCCTATGGTCATGACCGTTGCCAAAATCAAGAGTCAGACGCTTAACCAGTTGGTGCCCCCGTAAGCAGCATTTTAAAAGAAACTGAAAATATCACTAGTTAAAAATGGCCCATTTGAAAGAGGTCCGAGTGGTATTTGTTATATTCATGTGACAAATATTGTACATCTATTTATCCTTTTTTTCAGACATTTTTTATTAACATATAATGTATTATTTTGTACATCTATTTAAGAAAAGCATTACTTCTATATTAAGTTCGTGCTCATCTTTCTTATTTAAGTTTTTAATATATTTTTCTTTTTTTTTAATATATTTTTCTATATTAAGTTCTATTATGTGAAATCACTCGCATTAACTGGTTGAATGTTAATTTTTGAGGGTGCGTTGGGGTTACCAGCCTCTTCTTTGTTATAAACGAATGCTTTATATAAGGGTTTTATGTAGTTGTGGCCACCAGCATTGCGTTAAGTTGGTTTAACTAATAGCTTTATCACATTCCCTAAAATACTGGTTTTACACATTTGTGAAGTCATACTTTGACATGGAATTTAAACATCTTATGGTGTGGTAATATACTTGATCAGAAGAGGGCAGTATTTGTTCACACAAAACAAATACTAGCTATTCTCTTGTTTAAGTATCATCAGATGTTCTTTTTTAACAGATGTTTATGTGCCCGCTACTGAGCTTGGGGACTGTGAGATGAGTAAATTACAGTGCTTGGCCTCACAGTGGGGGAGGCAAAGAACTGAGCAGACAATATAATTGCAATTCGGGATGTTATTTGCTCTGAGGAAAAATGAGAGCATCTCTGGGCATGCCTTACCTCAAGAGAAAATGGGTTATGATCAGGGAAAGCCTTCTTGAGTAGGGTCTGGGTCCTGAGGAAGTCAGCTTGGTGAAGTTAGGCAGCCCTCCCCACGTGAAGGGAGCCCATGTACAGAGACACAGCGGCAAAAAGGGACCCTGCCACATACCTGAGGCCTCTGAGTGGTTTTGGCTGTATCAGCTGCACATCAGGGAGGAATGGCTTCCGGCAGAACTAGAGAAGCAAGCGGCTAGCAGACTAGTCAGATCTTGAGAGACTTGTTGCGCCACACTCAGGAATTTGGGCTTTTTGAAGAATCTTACAGAAGAGCTGATGGAATTGTATTTGTGTCTTAAGAAGATCCCTTTATGGCATCCCTTTGTGATGAGTAGTTGGGAAGGGGCAAGAGAGGAGTTAGGGGGCTGTTGCAAAATCCTGAGGAGGGTTGGAACCAAGGCGGTTGACCTGGCAGTGAGGTTAAAGAGAGAAATGGGTTTGAGAACTGCTGGGAACTTGAGGATTGTTGGGGTGTGTTTTGAGAGAGGCGAACACATCCTTATTGCCAGGTACCTGGTGTGGCTGTGGTAGACGGAGCTTCTTACCAGATTGGACGTAGAAGGAGAGGGACTGGGTTGGGAGGAAGGGACTAAAATGGGTTTGGGGGCATGTTCGTCTGGAGGTGACCGTGGGACCGAGCCGTACAGAGATCAGTGGGAATCCCTAGGCAGGGGCGAGCATGTGTCATCAGGGTTGAGCCAGGAGTCAGAGAAAGGATGGATAATGAAGGACAGTGGAGACTGTGCAAGCACATCAGAGAAGCAGGAGGAACCCAAGGCAGGATCCAGGATCGGTGACCTGTGAGGGAGCGGTTCACAGTGGCTGCAGAAGACTTAAGGAAGACAGGGACTGGAGAGCTTTCTGGATTGCGCAACAAAAGATGTTATCTGTTAGCCTCTAGACTGGGAGGAGTAATCCAGATCGCAGTCCTGTCAGGTGAGAGGTACCCCGTGAATGTGGACTACTTAAAATCCCACTTCTAGGGGCGCCTGGGTAGCTCAGTGGGTTAAAGCCTCTGCCTTCGACTCAGGTCATGATCTCAGGGTCCTGGGATCGAGCCCCACATCAGGCTCTCTGCTCAGCAGGGAGCCTGCTTCCCTCTCTCTCTCTCTCTACCTGCCTCTCTGCCTACTTGTGATCTCTTTCTCTCTCCATCAAATAAATAAATAAAACCTTTAAAAGAAAAAAAAAACCCACTTCTCTGTGAAGGGAAGAGAGGTGTAGTTGAGTGCCTTCTCGGGCACATTTAAATGCTGTGGTAAAAGCTGGGTGGGACAAGAAGAAAAGAGTCCCTGCCACCCTGTGGTTTTTGAGAAGCAACGTGGGTGGGCAGGAAGCTTTGAGGGCAGATGGCCTCGTGTGAAGAAGACCACCACAGAGTCTAGGCTGGGGGAAAGAAGCTGGTGGTGGTGAAGCTGAATGAAGGTCTGGATCGAGTAGAAGAGCATTTGCGCAGTGAGCGTAGAAGACTGACTGTTTCAGAGAGGGAGTGTGAGTGCGGTTGGCAGTCGTTGAAGGTCCAGAAAAGAAGTGCTATCATGGGTCAGGACAAAGGAAAATCAGTAGGTCCTAGGGATTCTAGGAAAGGACTTGAAGTTTAAATTTTTATTTTTTTCTTTCTTTCCCTCCCTTCCTTCCTTCCTTCCTTCCTTCCTTCCTTCCTTTCTTCTTTCTTTCGTTCGTTTTCATTCTCCACCTGTATTTTCCTATTTTAGCTACTGAGTTGGGCAAATCAATATAGAGTGGAAAATAATTACGGAATGCACGTATTTTACTTACGTAAGTTGCGAAAAATGCAAAATTTACCCAAGTTAGGAAGCGTTCCAGTGGGTAAAATTGATGGGGAATGGAGTGAGTCATGTGAGTGGCACGGATGTTGGATGCATTCGTGAATTAGAATTGCCGTATCGTCCTGCCCTCCCTCCATGCCCTGCTGGTCTGCTGTTGCCCCATTTTACCTCAGAAATAATGGCGTGATTAAGACAAACCGAAAGATACATTTTACGAGGTTGTGCTTGTTGAAGTCTTCTCCTCAAAGGAGATGCCAGTTCCTACTGACTGTGAAGAGCAGTTCCTTCTGAAAAGTGTTTTTCTTGCTCCTAGCTTGTGACCGCTGGTCAGTGCTTCCCAGACCTGATCTCCACCATGACGTCAACAGATTTGGCCATTCCGCGGTCTTACACAACAGGTAAGAAGCTGAAGAAGCTCTTGCTCCTTTTCTCTTGTGTTTAAAATGTAAGTGAAGGTGACCATCAAAAAGTGGAATTGGACTTACATATTATTTGGGGGATTCCCTCAGCCCATTAGCTTGTCACAGAATTATGTAGGTCTGAATTTCCCGATTTATATTTAAAATGTCTGATGTGGATTTGAATTACTTCTGATGTCCCGTTTGTTAGCGCGCTGGAGTATGCTCTGGTGGGTGTGGTCTGCATGCATGGGACAGCAGGAGGTCTGTGTAGCTGTGGTCGGATGCCCCCGCTGCTCACTATTGTTCGAGGTACTTGGGTTGTCAGGTCTCTCGTCGGATCTGAGTGGTAAGGAGGGATTACAAAAAAGAGAGGGCACTTCAGATGGGGGATAGGATAGAGGAAAAGAGGTGGGGAAATTGTGAAGCTTCCTGCAGATAAATTTGCAGCCTTTGATACTCTAAAGCCTGTACTACATTTCGTTGAGTCGCTCAAAAATGCCTGGCCCGAGCTAACTAAATCTGCCGCTGGAGAAGGAGGATCCAGAATGGCCATTCTGCCCGTTCCTGCCAGTGTGCTTTAAAGCTCTGCGGTCTGTTGGGGCACCCAGCTGGCTCAGTCAGTGGAGCACACTAAAAGTCTTGATCCCAGGGTTGTGATCTTGAGCCTCACGTTGGGTGCAGAGGTTACCGAAAAGTAAAACCTTAAAAATAAATGAACAAATAAATAAAGATTTGTGATTTGTCAAACAGCCTAGTCATGTTCTTAATTTTTCCCATTTGTTTCAGCTGTTGTGAGTGTTACCTGTTTCACCTTCTAAAATTCTGAGCCTTAGCAATCCCGAAACTTCTTAAATGCTACAACGCCTACCTTATGTTAGGATTCCCTTGGCTTTCAAAATTCCTGTTGTTATGATGCAAGATGAGATGAAGACGTGGGATTAGAAAACATGAGCCAGCAGCCTGTCTTGGCGATGCCATGAAGGAAGAAGGGACAGAATTCAGTTGCTTAGATATTGGGAAAAGGTGACAACTTTTTAAAGTAATCATCAGCTGCTATTTAGCGATAAACATGGTTTTCCTGTTGGAACACGTGATAGTATAGACCGACACCCATACCGATTTGAAGTGTCATCTCAAATTGTAAGCTGATACTTCCTCAGTGAGGAAAACCCTAAGGTTTTTAGTGAGTCCCTCTTGGTGCTTTCATCTGCAAAGCAGTGGGGCTGTTTTGTCGTCACCTTGGCAGTGGGTGCCTGGCCTCTGCTTTACTCATCTTTGTGCCCCTGCTTCTCCCGGCACAGTATTTGGCACATAATAGACATTCGCTAAATTGTAGCCAATCCTAGTCTGGTGATGGTAACTAGCAGATAAATGGATCTTCTATTAAAACTTTCTAAGGTATATAAACTCAGAGATGACAGTTTACTGTACGGTAGAATTGAACCACAAATCAAAATCAGGAATGGCCTGCCTGACTTAACAATCGTGTTTTCATTTCTGTGTGATTGCAGTTTCATTTTGTGGAAGAATTTACTGAGAGAGAAACTTGGCTATCATTTCTTCGTATCCCGAGTGGTGGTTTTCTTAATCCACCGGCAGCTTTGGGTCAGCCGCGCATCACTTAGCTGCTGTCCTCGTGGCTTTTGTGAGGGCGCTGGGATGAGGAGCAGGCTGCAAGGCCCTGGGGCTGAGTAGAGGCAGCTGGTCCCTTTCAGTTGCCTGCTCCAGGCCTTTCTGAAGGGCTCGGCATCCCTCACAGAGCCAGCGTGTGACCAGATGGATTCAGAATTGGTGAAAACACCAGCTGTGCTGGGAGAGGGATGGAGCTTATTTGGTTTAAGCAGCAGATTGACTAGTTGAATCCAGACTGCTTAATGTGATACTAAACCAGTTGTGAGATTAAAAATTAAACACTGGGTTCATTTTTGGTCATTGAAATTGTCCATTTCTAGATACAGTATGTAACAGATACTTAGCCACACAAGTCTTAATGCTTTTGTAAGTTAGTCTCGTGTTAATTTGAAGGCAATTGAGGCAAGTGAGAGTGAATGACTTGATGGCTCATTGTGGGTTCGTTCCAAACTTCCTGGCAGATCATGGGATCTCAGAGCTGGAAGAGATCCTCAAGTCATCTGCTCGAAACTGCCACTTAATGCAGTCATCCTCTTTAAACACGTCTGGGATGGAAAACTCACCTAAGAAAGAGGCCCCTTCCTTTTCCGTAGACACCAGTTATTAGCAGGCTCTCCTTTATATGATCTGGAGTCCACTTCTCTGTCTCTTCTGCCAAACGATCTTGTTTCTGTTCTCAGCTTTTTGCAAGAGATTATTACGTTTAAGGATAGTGTTGTGTCTCCTGTCTGTCCAGCCCCCAGCCTAACTCTTTCTTCAGGTTCTAATCTGGCACAGTGGTTGGCAGGATTGAGGATGTCCCAGCAAGTGTCACACAAGAGGCACAGAGATACTGTGTATGTGGCAGATATGGCCCCGGGTAGCGTGTGGGACAAACTCCCATCATTTGCTGGCATTGGCTTCCCACCGTAGCAGTTGAAGAAGTTTCCCTGGAGCTACTACACAACTGTTTTTGTTTTGAATACGTGTGAGTCTGCGTAGATGGCCTGTTACCAGCTTCATTGGAGCTGATATGCACCACAAATTGAATATACTTGAAGTGTATCCTTTGATAACTTTGAGGTAAAGTTAAGTGATTATTGTGAAATAATCACCATAATCAAGATAACATTTCCATCACCCACAAAATGTCCTCGTTCAAAAATATCCCGTCTATATTCATGAGAGGTAGTGCCTCGTAGTTTTGTGGGGTTTTTTAATGATATATTTGTCTGATTAATACTGGACAGAATAAATTGAGAAGTATTCTTTCCCCCTGTAGTTACTGGAAAGACCTGTAAAGGATTGGTATTACACTTTAAATGTTTGATGTTTGGTAGAATTCATCTGGGCCTGGGCTTTTGTTTATGGAAAGATTTTTAAATTGTGAATTCAGTCTTTACTTGTGATAGGTTTATCTGTTCGGATTTTCTATTTCTGGCTAAGCTGTTTTTTGGGATTTTTTTTTTTTTTTAATTGGGATAAAACTTTCATAACATAAGATTTACCTTCTTAACTGTTTTTAAAGTGCATGGACTAGTGGCACACACTATGAGCAGCTATCACTGCCGTTCATCTCCTGAACTTTTTTCATCACACAGAACTGAAACTCTCTATCCACTGAGCCTTAGCTTCCCATTCTGCCCTGCCCCCGTGCCTTCGGCAACCAGCACCCTAGTTTCTGTCTCTTTGAATCTGTTACCTTCAGTCGGAATCATACAGTATTTGTCCTTTGTGGCTAGCTTATTTCACTTAGTGTAATAGCCTCAAGGATCATTCGCCCGTGTTTTAGCAGGTGTCAGAATTTCTTTCCTTTTTAAGGCTGAATCATCTTGTATATGTACATGACGTTTCATTTATCTGTTCTTCTGTCAGTAGATACTTGGCTCGCTTCCCTTTTGCCTACTGCAAATAATGCTGCTGTAGGGGCGCCTGGGGGGCTCAGTGGGGTTAAAGCCTCTGCCTTTGGCTCAGGTCATGATCTCAGGCTCCTGGGATCGAGCCCTACATCGGGCTCTCTGCTCAGCGGGGAGCCTGCTTCCCCCTCTCTCTCTGCCTGCCTCTCTGCCTACTTGTGATCTCTCTCTCTGTCAAATAGATAAATAAAATCTTTAAAAAAAAATAGTGCTGCTATAAACACAGATGTACGAATAGCTCTCCAGGTCCTAGCTTTCTGTTCTTTGGTTATAGACCCAGAAGTGGAATTTCTAGATCATATCATAGTTCTATTTTTAAATTTTTTTGAGAAACTAGATAGTTTCAATGATCAGTCTTGCTAGGGATTTGTTTCACTTAAGTTGTCTAATTTGTTAGTATAAAAGTTCATACTCTTTTTTTATATGCTTTTTAATTTCTTTAAGGTCAATAAAGATGTCCCTTCTTCATTCCTGATTTTGCTAAGTTATCTTTTGTCTTTGTTCTTGGTCAGTCTAGCTAAGAGTTGTTAGTTTTATTGATCTTGTCAAAGAACAGATTTCTGATTTCATTTTTCTCTATTGTTTTTCTGTATATATTTTATATTGTTTCTTCTTGATGTCATTTTCTCCCTTCTGATTGGTTTGGGTTTAATTTGCTTTTTCTTTCTAAAGGTGGGATCTTAGGTTACTGATTTTAGGTTCTTTTGTTTTTCTAATATATGTGTTTAAAGTTGTAAGTTTATCTCTAAGTAGTACTTTAATCCCATCCCATAATGGGATTTTTTTTAATCCCATAAATTTTGAAATGGCGCATTTTAGTTTTCATTTAGTTAAAAATATTTTCTAATTTCCCTTATGATTTCTTCTTTGACCCATAGGTTATTGAGAATATTTTCTTTATCTTTCAAATATTTGTGGAGTTCAGAGACTTTTCTGCCTCTTGATTTATGATTTAATTCCATTTTGGTGATCAAAGAACCTACTTCAAAGATTTCCTTTCCTAAAAAAAATAAAAGCATGAAACACTGAGTTGTTTGTTTTTTGTTTTTTGTTTTTTTTTAATGGCCTAGCATATATGGTATGCTGCTCTATTTAGGTGGAGTGTTCCACAGGCGCCAGTAGGTCAAAGTGGTTGATAATGTTGTTCACATTTTGTGTATCCTTGTTAATTTTATTCCTAGTTGTTCCCTCATTATTAAGAGTGAGGTGTTAAAGTCTTCAACTACTATTGTTACTTTACTATTTTTCATAAGACAGGCCTGACAGCAAAGAATTTTCTTAGTCTTTGTTTCTCTGGGGAGGTCTTTATTTTAGTTTCATTTTTGAAGGATAGTTTTGTTGGATAGAGAATTCTTATTTGACTTTTTTTTTTCTTCTTTCCATTACTTTCAGTATCTACTTTCTCTGCCTTCTGACCTCCATTATGTCTTAGCCATTAATATTAATGTGATTCTCTTGTATGAGTTATCCTACTTTTGTTGCTTTTAAGATTTTCTCTTTGTTTTGGGCCTTCAGCAGTTTTTGATTATAATGTATGTAAATATGGATTTTTTAAAAAAAATTTTTATTTATTTTTAAATAAATTTATTTATTTATTTATTTGACAGAGAGAGAGAGATACAGCGAGAGAGGGAACACAAGCAGGGGCAGTGGGATAGAGAGAAGTAGGCTTCCTGCGGAGCAGGGAGCCCGATGCGGGGCTCAATCCCAGGACCCTGGAATCATGACCTGAGATGAAGGCAGATGCTTAACGACTGAGCCACCCAGGCTCCCCTCTTGTTTTTATTTTAAAATCTGTCTTCCTAGGGATTGCCTTTAACGAGTCGTAGGTATTTTTGGTTTTTTGGTTTTTTTGTCTTTTTGTTTTGTTTTTTTGGGTTAGGGGAAAGAATAGATTTTAGATATCACAATCTAAGTACTAGTCATATTCACTGCTACTAGGTTGGTCATCGTTTCTAGCCCTCTTAAGAAGATAAGTTAAAGAGAAGCTTTGTTGTTGTCTTATTCTTATTTTTTTAGTTTTTAAAGATTTATTTATTTGAGGGGGGAGGAGGGACAGAGAGAGAGAGGGAGGGTCCCAACCAGATGCCATGCTAAGTGCAGAGCCTGACATGGGGCTTGATATCACAACCCTGAGATCATGACCTGGGCTGAAACCAAGAGTTGGACACTTAGCTGACTATACCACCCAGGCTCCCTGTTGTTACTGTTTTTAAAATGAAAATGAATTTATGTGTGTGTGTGTGTGTGTGTGTGTGTTTTCCTTCCTCTCTCACTAGATGAACGGTTGCATACAATATATACTTTTCTCTGCATTTCCTTTTTTTCCCCCATAGGAGTATATCCTAAAGATCACCCCATAGCAGAGTGTAGAAATCGTGCTCATTCCTTTTTTACATCTGCTGACTGCTTTTTTCATCGTGTGGATGTACCATAGCTTACTCACGTCACATCCTGAAATGATGGACACTTGGGGACTTTTCATCTGAAGATTGTAAAAAGCATATCATGCCTTTGTTATACAGAAACTTTCAGTAAACTGCTCTCCTATTTTTTCCTCCCTTTTAGCACCATGTATATATTTGGTGGTTTCAATAGTCTCCTCCTCAGTGACATCCTCGTATTCACCTCTGAACGGTGTGGAGCACACCGCAGCGAAGCTGCCTGTGTGGCGGCAGGACCTGGCATCCGGTGTGTGTGGGATATGAGGTCCTCTCAGTGTATCTCCTGGGAACTGGCCACTGAAGCGCAAGAAGAAAAGTTAAAATCAGAATGTTTTTCCAAAAGAAGTATGGTTTTTTTCCTTTTCTTAAAACTTAAATTTGTTGAAATCTCATTTTGTCTGAACTGTGAAGCTATCTAGCGTCTGTGCATTTTCAATGTTCATTTTATTATCTAAAATTGTTTGGTAATAACTGGTGCACGGGCTTTATAGGTGTATGGAAATAGCTTTGTAGACGTCTTTACAGCGGACGGGAACATTCCATGTGGCTCCTAGAAGCTGTGAATGACAGAGACAAAACCTCCTCAGCACTGCATAGATTCTGTAGACCAAATCCTGAGCCCGGCAGTTGGTCTCAGGCGATGCAATACAGTAAGACCTTTTTGTGATGATGGAAATGTATTATTATTATGCATTGTCCCAATATGGGGAGCTACTAGCCAGAGACACTTGAAATGAGACTGGTGTGACCGAAGACCTGAATTTTAAACTTTCATTAATTTACGAACTCCACAAGACTGGTGGCTACCTTACTGGATTCTGCAGTTCTAATGTTAAGGATGGGATTAAGAGGGCCAACCCAGAAAAGCTATGTTGGAGTAAGTCGAGGATAGAGGTAGAGTTGCTGTCTTTGCAAAGTGTTCTTTTCTAGCTTCTCTAGTTGGGCACAGCAGTGATAGTGAGACAGAGAGTTGCTGAGGGTGACCAGTGGTCCTGGCTTCTAGAATCACCCCTTAGGTTTTCTAAGCTTTCTTCATTTTTGCCTACTTAGCTGCTTATGTTTTTGCTGTGACATATAGCACAGTATAATACAGTGATGTAATGGCTAAGAAATCCTTTTAAAAAAAAGTCTCTACAAAATATTTGTTCACTTCAATTATTTTAAAGAATGTTGACTGAATTTCTTAACTGTTAGAGTTGGTATGTAGCAAGTTACCTTGAGGGTTATGGTAGATAAAGTCAGCCTTCACTCTACTGGAATGCTCCAAATTAAGATGATCATAAATTCCCAAAGGGGCCCCCGGACAACTTTCCAGTGAGTGGTAGTGAACTGAGAGGACCACAACCTGGAAGGGTTAGATAGTGTCTACACTGTCTCTTCAAAGGAATAAAATCCGTGAAATTGGTTTTTTTTCTTTTTAAACCAAATTTTTATTTTTTTAAGATTGATTGATTGATTTGACAGAGAGAGATCACAAGTAGGCAGAGAGGCAAGCAGAGGGGGGGAAAGCAGGCTCCCTGCTGAGCAGAAAACCCGATGCGGGACTCGATCCCAGGACCCTGAGATCATGACCTGAGCCGAAGGCAGAGGCTTTAACCCACTGAACCGCCCAGGCGCCCCTAAACCAAATTTTTAAAGTTCAAATTAAATGTGCAAGAGTATAGAAAGCAATATTTAATTACCATAGATGGTTCAGTAAAAACCTCTTTGCTATGAACTCATCTCAAATGTTGCATCCCTAGTCACTCTGCTTTCTCTGTGGGCCCAGTCCTGGGGGTAATGACCAGGGCAGGTAGAGTAACCTGAGGAGCATGCTTTGTATGTGTGTGTGGGCATGGGGGCTGACTATCTTGTCTTGTCCATGGGGTCCCCCATGTGCCGTGTCCATAAGTGGATCAGTAGATCAAGCAGCCTCTCTTGTTGCTGTGCAGCCTCTTTCTTGTTGCTGACCTTGACCTGTCTAGGGTCAATAGGAGACGCAAAAGGTCTGTAGTAGCCCAGAAGTTCTCAAATTTGCACTCCTAGACTCACATACATGTATAGATTGTGGCTCAGCCTTGTGTCTCCTTTGGGGTTCTGTGGTGCTGCCTGCTTCCTGTGTCCAGATTAGCCTTGCATTTGTAGCTGGGGGCAATGGCTTGGTCTTCTGCATTACTTTGTTTGCCTCTTGGGCGGCTCTTGGTGTTCGTTCTATTACTGATTGCTTTTTTTCTCTTGGGAAGAAAAGTATTCAAAGAATCAGACCTACTTCCATTATATCTCGTTGTTGTTGTAAGTGGCCTGTGACTTCTAAGGCAAAGCTGTCACAGTTGATGAATTTTGCTTCTTTTCCTAGCTCTTGACCACGACAGATGTGACCAGCACACGGACTGTTACAGCTGCACAGCCAACACCAATGACTGTCACTGGTGCAGTGACCATTGTGTCCCCGTGAACCACAGCTGCACGGAAGGCCAGGTCAGGGGCCGCTTCTCAAGGGTTTCGGAGGATGAAAAAAAACCCCGGGTGGGTGAGGGGTGAGATTATGGTGTGTGTCATACAAATATTGGCCCAGAGGTATTTTCAAAACCTCTAGTGTAGTGTCAGGCTTTCTTTTAGGAAGGGTTGCTATATACGTGCCAATTTCGAAGGTCCTGCTGGCCACGGGATTAGTGTGCCATGTCTTAGAAGAAGGCAGGACTGTTAACTCTGGGTACTCCTCACTCCCTAGGCGTGGCTGTAGCTAGGTCCTAGATTCTTGGTGTGAGGCTGCTATGACCAGCTCACTCTACCTGGGCAAGCGTTTGGGAGCAAGTTAGGACTTGAGACTGAAGGCGAGTCAGGCGACTCAGCAAAATTTCCTTGTCTTATGTTGTATCATGGCTCAGTGTAATTTATGCTCACCGTTTATGATTTTTTTTTATTTGGGTTACAGGACAAAAAAAGATACAGTGACTCAGCCTCTGTAGTTTTTGACAGTGTATTCTGGAAAGCAGCTCATAAAATATGAAAGTTTCAGACTGTTCGGGAGGCATTTGAAAAGCAGCCGGTTGCGCACCCCCATTTCCCAGAGGAGCAGGTGAAAGCATGGTGTTGAGAAGAGCGCCTTGCCTCCTTGCTGGGTCAGGGCATGCCCCGTGCAGGAGATTGCAGCCCGCTCTTTCCCCTGCGGGGCCGCCTCGGCTGCATCTTAACTTATTTCTTTATTTGCAGTTTGCTTCCTCAGTTAGGGTTTGTTGACTTTACTGTCCCATTTGTCCTACCGCGAGTTCTCTCTGTGGATTGAGAGAAGAGCTGTTGTCTGCTGTGTTCTAGATCTCCATTTCCAGGTACGAGAGTTGTCCCAAGGATAACCCCATGTACTACTGTAACAAGAAGACTAGCTGCAGGAGCTGTGCCCTGGACCAGAACTGCCAGTGGGAGCCCCGCAATCAGGAGTGCATCGCACTGCCGGGTAGGCCTCGGGGGGCGGGGGGGGTGTGGGTCCCGAGACTTCACACACGCACACCACCCCCAGCACTGTGCGGCCCAGACTGAACCCAGCAGAGGGAGCAAACCCATTTTAGCCATTCATCCCCCGTGCCACCATTGTGGTTATTTATTTATTTTTTTTTTTTAAATGAAAATACAGTTCTTAAGCATTTGCTCCTCCCGTCCTTTGAAATAAAGTGAAGCATCATCTGCTGCTCTGGAGGATGGAATGACAGCTTGGCTCCGTGTCACCGAGCCTGCTCTGCTGTCCCCGCTCACCTCTGCTCCAGTCGCCTGGCAGTGGAAAGCAGCAGTCTTGCGAGACAGTGTGCGGGGCACCTGCTGCAGGACACTTCTTGCTGACCTCTGGGATCGGGCTGTCAGCGCCTTCTGGCAAGGAGTGGGGGAGATGCTTTTATCAGCAGCTACCCCCTCAGGTGTTCTACAGTCCCGAATACCTCAATTTCTGGCAGCTGAGGTTCAGGACGAAGAGTTGAGGGCCACGACGGAAGTTCTGTGATATGCTTGCTCGCCCGGCATTTCCGAGGAGGAGGACAGGGATGGTTCTGCACAGCTTCCGAAGCGTGCACTTGGCCCCTTTCAGTTCCTGCGGGAGTACGTGATTTAGCTTTGCTCTTAAACGATCCCTTTCCTGGGGCACGTTCCACTTGCCTCACTGACTGCTCCCAGGCATCAGTGGTGGTGTGTCTGGGGTTCTGGCAGAGTTGCCGTGCTCGTTCCCTGTCTTCCAGGAAGCATCCAGAGCTTCTGTGCAGCTTGAGGCACAGAGCTGAGCCGGGTGGGTGCAGGGCGGTCACAGGAGCAGATTACAGTCTTACCTTGTGTGCTGCACCTGTATCACTTAGGATTTTTTGTTTTTTGTCTTTTTTCCTAAAAAGGATCTTTCCACTTCACTTTGAGGATGTTTTGTACCCTTGATTTTACTTTCCACTTGATGTGAAACAATGCAGCTTCTGAAGACCATCGTCTTGTTCACTCACCGACTCATTTCCATCGTCCGGTTTTCTTCCCCACCCTTCCAATCTGCAGATTCATTTCTCTGTTCTTTATTAGGATTTTGCTCTTGCTTCTAATTGTTCTGCAAAAGGGGGCTTAGAAACCTAGCACTGGCACCTAAGATTTTTTTCCTCCAAGACATAGAGCGCTGACCTTAGAATATGCCTCTTGAGATCCAGGACGCAGGACTGGTGAAGTCTAACCTTCTTGCATTCTGCGTCGGCCCCTAGTAATGTGTTGGAGGCCCTCACCACATCCTAGTGAGGTACTGCGGAATTCAAATCGCGGGAACCTTTTAGGTTTCTGGTCATTTGAACTGGTAATGTAGTAGTTTTGTGTGATTTCTAAAACTCTCTCTTTTTTTTTTCCCTCCCCCTTTCACAAAAGAAAATATCTGTGGCATTGGCTGGCATTTGGTCGGAAACTCCTGTTTGAAAATTACTACTGCCAAGGAGAATTACGACAATGCTAAATTGTCCTGTAGGAACCACAATGCCTTTTTGGCTTCGCTTACAACCCAGAAGAAGGTAGAATTTGTCCTTAAGCAGCTGCGAATAATGCAATCATCACAGAGCATGGTGAGTTCAGATCCTCAAAACTAGTACCCACCCTTGTACTGAGCGCACCCGTGTAGCTTCCCCCCACCCCCCATCCCCCACCCCCTGGTGTGCCCGGCAGGCTAGTGCTAGTACGTGAGTGTGGTCAAGGGGGTGAGATGACAGTCTGTCCTGATCTGCTGTGGCTGAATTGGATGGGGAGGTTTTCCTTTATCCGTGGGGTATATGTAACTTGGTGGTTTTTACCTAGAAGGCTCTTTTGGTCCAGACATTGCTTATATCCAAAGCTGTATCTCTTTCGCCTTTAGTCTAAGCTCACCTTAACCCCCTGGGTTGGCCTTCGCAAGATCAACGTGTCCTACTGGTGCTGGGAAGATATGTCCCCATTCACAAATACTTTGCTACAGTGGATGCCGTCTGAGCCCAGTGATGCTGGATTCTGTGGAATCTTGTCAGAGCCCAGTACTCGGGGCTTGAAGGCTGCGACCTGCATCAACCCACTCAATGGCAGTGTCTGTGAGAGGCCTGGTGAGTGTGTGGGTGAATGACGTCTCAGTGGAAGTTCACTGAGAGAGAGACCGTGGGAGGTGTAGTGCGATGTGCAGAGGTGTGAGATAGTCACGAGAAACAGATGGAGGATTGATTCCAAGCATATGAAGCGGAGTATAGCGCACAACTTAGAAGTGGAAGGAAATAGTCTCTGGCCCTGAATGGTATGGGCCAGAAGCATAAACAAAAATAACGCTACTCCAAGAACCTAACATTCTAATTAACAGTGAGATGGGTGGGTTTGCCGAGCATACGAAGCACTGAGAATTGCTCTGAAAGGCAAGTGTCTTAAGGTTGGCAGAGAGACGCCGTGGAAGCAAGAACAAAAAATGTAAAGAAAAGATCAGAAAAGCAAGCAGGTCACTGCGGGGACAGTGGACAGAAAGCGTCAGTGGGGAGAAAAATGGGGAGAGCAGTCATAGGACGGCAGAAGCTGACCTGAACGCCACTAGCGCCGTGGGCGGGTCTGAGGAGCACAGGCTGAGTAGCTTCTCAGGTTCGCAGCTCCCCTGTGGGCTGCCTCCAGGCAGGCCTCCCGTGGGCCGGCACAGGCAGCAGCTGCAGCACGCAGACAAGCAGAGAGAATCTTAGCCTGCGGAGGGACTCACATGCAGTAGGCGGAATTTTGTGTGCACTTTTTGGGAGGCTGGACGCCAGTGACGTCATGCCTCATTTTAGGAAGGTATTCCAAGTCGTCCGAGGAGTACAGGGGTGTAGAAAAGAATTCAGAGCCCTGGAAGAGTCCTCTTAAAATATGAGTTTCTACGCTTCCTGTAGGGGAGCTTTTCAGCCATTTTGGGTCTTGAATGCTTTGGTGCATCTAATGAATGCAGTGGTCCCTCTTGCCCCCAGATGGACAAAGATACAAGTTTTCGTGTTCAGGTGGGTCATAATACCCCCGAAGGTCATCCTGAGTCCCATATACTGCAAGGAGCTTTAGAACTGCTGAGCTTCTGGAAAGATTCACATGTCCCCTCATGTCTGTCCTTAATGCTCTTCGAAAAGAGAGAGGGTTTTTTCTCCTAAGTGTGTGAATATACTTGACCAGCCCAGTACCCGGTGGCTCTGTGTTTTCGGTTTTCTCCTACATTTACTGTAGCCCCCCAAGTTGATTTCGTGACCTCCTAGTGGGTCACAACCCATCCCGAAAAGCCTTTGACCTTGGCCAGCGTGGCAGGAGTGCTAAGTGTGTTGGGTTTACTTCCCAGCGAACCACAGCGCCAAGCAGTGCCGGACGCCGTGTGCCCTGCGGACAGCGTGCGGGGAGTGCACCAGTGGCAGCTCCGAGTGCATGTGGTGCAGCAACATGAGGCAGTGTGTGGACTCCAACGCCTACGTGGCCTCCTTCCCTTTCGGCCAGTGTATGGAGTGGTACACCATGAGCAGCTGCCCCCGTAAGTGGGAGGGTGTGGCTCCTGCTGGGGGGCCGTGCCGTCAGCCTCTGAACCTTTCAGGGACAAGACCGGAGACTGCGTGAGGAGAGGAGAGCCTTCACGCACAGTCCAGCACTGGTGGGGCACCTGGGGGGGGGTCCCCCGTTGGTTAAGCATCCAGCTCTTGATTTCTGCTCAGGGTGTGATCTCAGGGGTTGTGAGATGGAGCCCCACGTCGGGCTCCATGCTCAGTGGGGGGGGGGGGCTGCTTGAGATTCTCTCCCTCTGCCCCACCCCCCACTCGGTCTCTCTCTCTCTCTCTCTCTCCCTCTGTCTCAAATAAATAAGTCTTAAAAAAAAAAAAAAGAATCAAGCCCTGTGGGACAGAGCACGGAGTACAGAAACAGCTTGCCTAGCTTCGGCACCCTATTGCTCAATCCATGTAATGTCTCCACATCTTCCTCTCCTGATTCGTGAAATAAGTGCTTTCTGGTAGATGACCTCTAAGGTCCCTAATGTCTCCACATCCTGGGATTGATAGAGGAGGGAGGAACCCCGGTTCTATATTGGGCAAGCTATGGGGCTCTTTAAGTTGATTGTGTCATTTAAGAAATCACCTTAGAATAGGAATTTTGACAGAATGGTCTGCTTAAATAAAAGATAACTTAGGGGTGCCTGGGTGTCCCAGTCGGAAGACCATGCTTCTCTTGATCTCGAGGTTGTGAGTTCAAGCCCCATGTTGGGTGTAGGTATTACTTAAAGGAATAAATCAATTTTAAAAAGCCTTTTTAAAAGGTAATTTAAATAAAATGAATTCAAAGCTACATGCAGTAGTGGATTGTACCTTGTGTTCTTTTACAGCTGAAAACTGTTCAGGCTATTGTACCTGCAGCCATTGCCTGGAGCAGCCAGGCTGCGGCTGGTGCACTGATCCCAGCAACACTGGCAAAGGCAAGTGCATAGAGGGCTCCTATAAAGGACCAGTGAAGATGCCTTCTCAGGCCCCTGCTGGGAATTCCTACCCACAGCCCCTTCTCAACGCCAGCATGTGCCTGGAGGACAGCAGATACAACTGGTCTTTCATTCATTGTCCAGGTAAGCTGTCTTGTGTATCCAAAATCAAGCATTCTGCTACCTATTTACAAAAACTAAAACCTTGAAAGCTACATTATTTACATGAATTTCCTTTAGGACAAAAAAATATAACAGACCATTGTAGGAGAAATAGTTTTGCATGAAAAATATATACATATATTTTTTTCATGAAAAACATTTTTAATGTCAGTTCCTGAAAACACAGAAGTTCAAATGAGGTGTTTTGCTTTCACTGTGGAAGTAATGAAGTATGTTCCTTATGAACAAATATTGCAGATGTAAGTAAAATAAAAATCGGAATTCTTCTCTAGTTCTTCAGAGAAGTAAAAGATTTTAATGGTTTAATATAGATACAATTTATTTTAAAAATAGAAAATACTACGCTATATAGGATTAATATATATTGTTCTGTAGTTTGCTTTTTATTGCAAAATGCATTATGGCAATATTAGGGGGAAAATGAAAAACCAAACTATCAACCTAGAAATTCCTCTCCACAGATGTAGAAAAAAAGGAAAACGGTTTTATTTTGAATAAGCATCAAACCAGACTGTGGTGCACTGTACAAGCAATCCACTAATGAGATTGCAAAAACAAATCTTAACCCTTTTTTTAAATAGCCGGGCGTATACAATCCATTACATAAGTTTTGAAGATGCATGATAACTTGTCCTCAAACTTGTCCTCATATGAGAGGATTTGATAGCACCGTTTGCTGCACCTTCTTTCATAGTTTATCCTGAATTTACTTGGTAATTGGGGTGGCCGCCTGTGTTAGGCCACCTGTGCCTTTATCCAAAAAAAATTAAAATAAAATAAATGTCTGTATCCTTATGGCAAGCAGGTGGTAACACTTTAGCACAAAGGCACCCAGACTGAATTCCCAAAGTGACAGGGATATAGGATGCTGCCTTCCTTAATGTTTACATTTCAAAAGTGATGGCTCCCAGGCCCTTAAGAAAAACATTCCTGGATTGTTGTGCTGACAAGAGGTTTATTTAGGGTTTTTTTTGTTTTGTTTTGTTTTGTTTTGTTTTAAGATTTACACACATATACATATCAAAGGAACAGAGAAAGCATTTGTAAATACAGATTTTTCTTGAAAAGCTCTAAGAAAAGGGAGAGGGGAAATGATCCCTATCCTTTTGGCAAGAGGAAAAATTAAGCCTATCTGCCTCCCCTCGGTCTTTCCCTCCCTCTTACTGCTCCCTTCTCCTCCTTCCTTCCAGTGGTTGGTGCCAGAAGGAATAGACCGTGAGTTGGCCTAAAGCCTGACTCTACACTTGCTGGGGATGCTGCCCTGAGAAATTGGCCTTTGATTCAGACTTTCAGTAAATACTCAGGAATATGCTGATGGGCCTCCAGAACAGCTGGGGGGAGGTTAGACAGGTGCAAAGACCCCCAGGAGGTTAGTGGGTAGGAACATCTCCAAGAGTCTGACAGTGGCACTGATAACAAGGCTCTTTGTGAGGACTTCTGTAAGGGAAAGACCATTGTGAGCAACAGTAAAAGGCAAGAGGTAGGCTGGGGGAACATCTCTGCAGTGCATATAATAAGTGATTATCATCCTGAGTATGCAAACCCCTGCCCTCCAGAAGAAGGCGCTGTCGGCTCAGCAGAAAAAGTGGGCAAAGGCTGTAAAGAAGTCTTTCTCAGAAAAGGAAGCAGAGCAGGGAAATGTAAAATAATAAACGCATCTTTTCCCTCCAAACTGAATTAAATTTTCTGTGTTCCCTTTTCTCCTAAGTTGTCAAAGGATCTTAGGAGATCCTTCGGTTTCTAATCTACTAGTTTAACTCATGAAGTATTTTAGGTCTGTGCATTTTTATTAATATCAAGAATATATGAGGTGAAATGGCAACCCACAGAATGGGAAAAAATATTTGCAAATCATATTCAGTATCTGGTAAGAGCCCAACATCCAGAATACATAAAGAACTCTTAAAACTCAACAGTAAAAAGACAGCCCAATTAAGAAATGGGTAAAAGATTGAAATAGACATTTCTCCAAGGAAGATACACAAATGGCCAAATAAGCACAGGAAAAGATGCTCAACAACATTCGAGAAATTGGAACCCTCACACATTGCTGGAAGGAATGTAAGCTGGTGTGGCCACTTTGGAAAACAGTTTGGCAGTTTCTCAAAAAGTTAAACATAGAGTTATCATATGGCCCAGTACATGCCCAGGAGAATTAGAAACATATGTCCACACAAAAACCCGCAGGGAATGCTTATAGCAGCATTATTCATAATAGACGAAAGTGGAAACAACCCACCGCCTGTCAAGTGGCGAACAGATAAACAAAATGTGATACGTTCACATGATGGGCACCGCTGAGCGATAGAAGGGGTGAGTGGGGTCCTATAGTCTGCGACTCGGGTGAGCCTCTGAAGCCTGCTGCGTAAAGGCAGCCAGATGCACAGACTGCGTGTTGTATGATACCATTTATGTGAGATGTCCAAAAAAAGAGCAAACACAGAGAGACGAAAAAGAGCTCAGCAATTGCCTAGGGCTGGGGGTAGGAATGAGCATTAATGGGCACGGGGTTTTCCAAAGTAGTGGTACCATTTTTCACCCTCACTGGCCAGCCTGAAGAAGTTGAGACTTCTCAACGTGCTCATCAGTACTTGGATCTGTTGTTTTTTTGGTTTGGGGGGGGTTCGTTTTTGTTTTTATTTTTTTGATAGCAGATGTTGTAGTGTGTGAGAAGTGGTATCTCTGGTTTTGATTTGCATTTCTTTAAGGCCCTGATGAAGTCGAGCATCTTACAGGCCATCTGTGTCTTCTTTGGAGAAACGTCTCTTCGAATTCTTTGCCCATTTTTAAATTGCTTATTTGTCTATTTATTATTGACTCATAGAATTCTTTATGGAGTCTGGATACAAGTTCTTATTGACTGTATGATTTCCAAATGCTTTTTCTCATTCTGAGGGTTTCTTTTTACTTTTTTGGTTGTAGCTTTTGAAATAGAAAAGTTCTAAATTTTTTAAGTCCGGGGTGTTGGTGTTTTCTTTTATCCCATGTGTTTTTGGGTTTGTATATAAGAAATCAGTGCCTCGCTAACCCAAGATCACAAAGATTGACTCCTATCTCTTCTTTGAAAGTTTCATAGATTTTCTCTTATGTTTAGGTCCATCAGCCATTTTGGGTTTATTTTCATATGTAGTGGGAGGTTGAATAGACACAGAACTGGTCAGGAGGCACTTCTTACTGTCTGCCTCTCTCCCGAGGGCTGCTCTGTCTCCCAGCCCCAGCTGGATTTTTCAGGTGTCCATTCGTAACATGCATCTAGTCACTTCAGCTGTCCCTTCCTTCTCCATCAGGAAACAGATGTCTCAACTCCCTTTTTCTGTCAGATTGACAACATCTGTTTTATAATTTCTAGAAATTGCTCAATAATTCAGAAGTATCTCTTAATACATCTGATAGCACCTTTTCCTCTTATCCCATATTGCTATGGATTTTTCCTTGTTTTTACATTTTTTTCAGTAATTTCAGTGGGATTTTGAAGGGAAATGGGGGGAGAAGCATGTTCCTAGTCTTTTTATCTAGGATACAGATTTTATTGGTAAATATTTTTAGGTATTGCATTTTTGTGTGTGTGCTGTGCTTTGCCGTTTTGATGTATATACAGTTGTTCATCTTAAAAGGAATGACATGCATATTTTTGGTGCAGTAGTGACTGCTGTAGTCATATTTAAGTCTTTCACTTACAGTCTACATAGAACAATTCAAATACCTGCAGTGATGCTGTAGGAAACAGGTGCGTGAACAACAGGTGCAGGGCTATGAAATGTTGCCACGTGTCACATTGATCAACCAAGAGAGATCTGCAAAAGTTGCTAAAAAAAGTAAACCTTACATGTCATCACAAAAAGGAAATAGTAGTTATGTGACGTGGTGTTAGCTAACGCTATGGGTAGTAATCATTTTGCAATATATAAGTATATCAGATCAGTGCATTATACTCCTTACACAATATTGCATGTCACTAGTATTTCAGTAAAGTTGGGGGAAGAAGACAGATTTGCAGAGTCAGATCTTCTGCCTGTAGTGTAGATTGTGCACTCTGGCCCTCCTGGAGTCTGCAGTGCACAGCCTAAACAGCTGTCCTGAGCAGTCCTGAGAGGTCCAAGTTTCATATGCCTTTTTAGTTGTAAGGTCCTATGTGCATTACGAATCTCACTAATTCTACTTGTGGGAATGTTTTTATATATGAAGATGGTAGTTTTTCTAAAAAAGAAAAATTGAAGGCAAACTAAATATCAGAATGTAAGAAAATGCCTAAATAGCTGTTACGATTCATAGAAATCATTCTGCCATTTAAGGTTTTGTTTATGGTGGATGAAATAATGTGGTAAAGTAATTGTGCTATAAGTAAAAAAAAAAAAATCAAAGTTCAGTATTAATATAAGCATGATTGTATAAAACTATATAGAAAAAAATTCCTTAAACTAAAAATCCCAAATGTGCACAGTGATCTCTGCATGGTGCCATTGAATATGATTTTCCCCTCTTATGTTTTTCAAATTTACTATCATGAACATGCATTATTTTTATGAACAACAACAAATTATTTTTTGAATGGCAGTAGACTTTCACACTGCTGTGATATGTTTCTGATTTTCCTGGACTAGCCCTCTGTATGGATGTTTTGATCTTATTTCTCAAACTAGTTTTTAGTGGGCCAGATTTAATGATTTTGTATTTAAAGGTAATAAGGAATTTAAATAGATAGTTGCAAATAAATCTCATGGAATTTACCCTTTTCTACCATGGGACAGACCCCCTTAAAATGCTTTTTTTTTTTTAATGCTTTCTCTTTCAGCATGCCAGTGCAATGGCCACAGCAAGTGCATTAATCAGAGTATCTGTGAGAAGTGTGAGAACCTGACCACAGGCAAGCACTGTGAGACCTGCATATCTGGCTTCTACGGTGATCCCACCAACGGGGGAAGGTGTCAGCGTAAGTAAACCCCTCAGGGTTACTGATTGCAGACCAGCTGGAACGCAGTGCCTCCATTTGACTTGAATATCTAGGAGGACAGAAGCCACTTGGTTTTGGATACTGCCTTGTCATGCTTGTCGGGAGCTCAGCTAAGCCTGGGGGAGAGTGAGCAGAGCTGCCAAGTATCAGAGTAGCCAGTTAAGGCCAACAAGCTGAAAATGGAGGCGTTAAGCCTTTAATCACTTACTCGGGTGGTAAAACAAGAGGCTTAAGCTTAAACCCAAGAAAGCTCTGAATCCCCACGTTCCTTTCTCTCCTGGACTGGATGCTGGTTGAGCGTCAGGCGGATCAGCACAGAGGTGGGGAGAGCCCCGGACAGAAGGTTCCAGCAAAAGCCTGTCATGGACCATGGAGAGGGGAGGGAAGGGAAGAGTGGTGGGGACTGAGAGTGGGGACCGCGTCCTCAGGGCTCGCGCCACCTCCCCCCAGCCCTGAGGAGGCTCAGCAAGGCTCCTAAAGAAGGTCTGCCCAAAGCTCAGAAAAAGAGACTCGGGAAAGAAGGTGCCTGTGCTAGGAATGCAAACATGTGACAGAGCATGGTTGATTTGGAGTGGGGGGCTGCCTGAGACCCTGACTGCAGCTGGCCCCCAGGGACCACCCCTTGGGTGCAGGAGACCTGTTGGCTAAGCCTGGGTTTTGGCTTGTGGTCGGGTCCAAAAAATGGGGTTTTAACCAGGAGCCGGATTCCTCAGTACTTCTAGTATATTTTATTTTTTAAAATTTATTTGACAGAGAGAGAAAGAGAGAAAGCACAAGCAAGGGGGAGGGGCAGAGGGAGAGAGAGAAGCAGGCTCCTCACTGAGTGGGGAGCCCGATGTGGGACTCAATCCCAGGGTCCTAGGATCATGACCTGAGCCGAAGGCAGATGCTGAGCCAATTGAGCCACCCAGGTGCCCCACTTCTAGTATATTTTAAAGATTTAAATAGCTCTCTGTTTCCCTATGCATGTCAAATAGATTCCTGTGAGCAAGGACTTTTTAGTGTTAGAACATAAATTAATACATTTTTTTAAATGACCTGTGAGGCTGGCGAACTGCTTTTTGGCTTGTTCCTATTTCCAATGGGAAGACCCAATGGGAAGCAGGAAGATAAATAAGGAAGGAAAATCTCTACCTCCTCCCCAAATCCCACCTCCAGACTTCTTAGCATGGCCCTCGAGAATCCAATCCCAGAGTAACCAACAGAGAGAGAGCTCACATTTTAGCAGTGTGTCCTTTAACCTCTCTGGGGTTCAGTTTCCTCCTCCATAAAATGGGGATAAAAGGGTGGTGGTCGGGACGCAAGCAGTTAGAGCAGCGCATCACACGTAGTCAGCGCTCAGGAAGTGTGGGTGATACTTCGTACTCTTCCGCTGCCTGTTGCCCACCACTCTTAAAAAACATTTCCAGGGCACCTGGATGGCTCAGTCGTTAAGCGTCTGCCTTCAGTCCAGGTCAGATCCCAGGGGCCTGGGATCGAGCCCCGCATCAGGCTCTCCGCTCTGCGGGAAGCCTGCTTCTCCCGCTACCATTCCCTCTGCTTGTGTTCCCTCTCTCGCTGTGTTTCTCTCTGTCAAATAAATAAAATCTTTAAAAAAAAAAAAAAAAACATTTCCAGCTCAGATTGAAAGGTCTTTAGTAAAAATATTTTTCCCGCTCCTTGTAACTGGACCTAATCCATTTGACAGTAATCACGGGACCCTGTGCCCGAGGTCCCCGAGACATGGGTGCCTGTTTCTGCAGAGGCTACAGAGAAGGCCAGGTGCAAGTCCCACAGGACCTCTGAAACGCTGACCTGCCATTGTGACTTCCCCTCACGTCTGAGCCCTGCTGGGATTTGAAACATGGCCTCTTGGGTGTGCAGCCAGACCAAGCCTCCCCCTGAGGGGCACTTATTGCTCACAGCATCTCCTCAGGGGCAGGGACAGAGTCTGTGCCCCCATACCCAGTGCCTGGCATGCTAGAGATGCTTCGTAAATATTTACCGAATGAATGAAAGAGTCATAATAGTGAAAAACAGCCTATCGAGAAGATCAAAATAGAGCAAAATGGTTGCTTCAGATGGCAGTGGAAGCCAGCATTCTCTTTCCTCCTGTCCTTGGACTTTGGTTCTTTTCATGTTGCCTTTACATTATTTGAGATAAATCGTTAGCTGGAGAACTTGAATCTTATCCTTTAAATGCTTTGATTCTAACGCCTTTCCTGTCGAATCCAATTCAGATAAAACTACGTGTTTTAGGAAAAGTCTGTGGTAGTGGTGATCTTTCAAGCCAGTTGTGACTTCCAGTCCTTTTCCTTCTCCCCAGCATGCAAGTGCAACGGGCACGCGTCGCTCTGTAACACCAACACGGGCAAGTGCTTCTGCACCACCAAGGGCGTCAAGGGGGACGAGTGCCAGCTGTGAGTACCACTCTCCTGGGACCTCTGCCACAGGCCACACCTGGGCTTAGTGACGGACAGCCAGGCCAGCTGGGTCCGTACCACCAGGGAGGCCAAGGGACTGTGACGCTGCTGGACCACAAGAGCCACCCCTTCCCTGTCCCCTTTTGTCGTGGGCTCTGGGAGGATCCCCGGGTCGATGAATTTGGAATTCCACCTTTTCTACTTGAGGCGGGTCTAATTCGGTCAGCCTCCATACTGTGTATGGGTTCAGCAGCAATTCTTTGATGGCTCCTTAGGTCACATTTTTATGTTTGAGTGACACCGACATTTCCTGCACTGCTGACTTGGATCAGTCTTACCTTCAAGCACTGTTCAGTTTTTGTCACATCAGATTGTACCCTTTCCTGAGAAAGAGCTGGAAGAGTTGGTATTCCAGGACAGTGTTTTATTTAGCATTTTGGTTGTCTGATAGTGGAGATGATCCCCTGGCCTTTAACACCTCCCTCCTGTTCTAGCATTTTCTTTGGTGAAGTCTGTTAGACATCTTCCAGGGAAGAGTCTGGGGTTCTGATCCATGAGGAGGCCAACAGCGTCAGACAGACATGGAGTTTTAGCCCTGGCTCTACCTCCAAGAAGCAGAGCACTCTTGAGACAAATCACTTAAAACTGAGCTGAGCCTCAGTTTCCCTATCCATCAATAGCAGGACTAGCAATAATTGTTTTTAGTGTCCTGGTGAGTTGAAACAAGAGATTGTTCCCCAACAAATATGTACCAGTTGGCCTCACTAGAAAACCTCATAAAACACATGCTCTAGCTTTACCCATTCTCTCAAGAAGAGACTTAAGAGAGATCATAGTAGTATTACAATATTGAGCTGAGACAAGCAGGTACATCATTGGTAAGCTTTTTCTCAAAAAACACTAGTAGTAAGGTCACCAGTGACCTTGATAGTGATTTTCAAGGAAAGAATTATTCTGTCTGCATTTTACAGTTTACACCACTGGACACATTTACTGGTTTCATGATGCCTTAAAGCCGATACATAAAGAAATGTCTAATCAAAGATTAAGTTTAGCTTTTGGACCTAGGTTCCTTTAAATAGAACAATATACTAGAGCAAAATTAATCACTCCTGCCCTCAGTTAGGCATGCAGTAATGAAATGAGGTGTAGGTCCAGTGAAAGACTTTTTCTTCAAGAGATTTTTAGATATAAGCAAGGACTAAGGATCACCCTGGATCCAAGGACACAATATCATGTATTGTTTTTCTGGGAAGTGCTCGACCCCAGCTTTCCCCACTTTCTTAATAGCTTTCAGCTACTGGGCCTGCCAGTATAAATGGCCTTGTGAAGTGGGAGGCTGGGTTTGCTGATGTTCACAGATATTTGTGGGGGAAAGCAATGATTCTTTTTTAGTAGAACTTATTTTTTTTTTCTCCAGACTGGTGAACCACGTTCAAGGACTTTAAAAAAAAAAAAAGTGAATGTGATTCACTTCACTTTCACTTTAAAAGGTGTTTAGCCTTTTCTTTCTTTTTTTTTTTTTAAGATTTTATTTATTTATTTGACAGAGAAAGATCACAAGTAGGCAGAGAGAGAGGGAAGCAGGCTCCCCCCTGAGCAGAGAGCCCAATTCAGGGCTTGATCCCAGGACCCTGAGGTCATGACCTGAGCCGAAGGCAGAGGCTTTAACCCACTGAGTCACCCAGGCGCCCTGAGCCTTTTCTTATTTTTAAAGGACGGATCAGTTCAGTTTTATCCAGGGAGAAGAGGAAAGAAGTGAGAAATGGATATTTGAAAAATATTTTAACTTCACTTTTAAAGGAATAGTTAGTCCACACAAAAGTTGAAATGTGTTTTTAATGAGAATAAGTAGGATCTAGATTTATTACACTTGGGTTGGTCTCCTGCGCTCTGGCAAATGTTTGTCAGTTAGTTGGAGGGGATGTGAAGTGCTGGGTGGTCAGTACTCAGCACAGACACAGACTCCTCAGCCTGCCTGATCTGAGTGGCCATGAAGAATGTGATTATCCTCACTCACACTTGTTTGTAATGTAGTTTTATAGGAAAGGATCAGCTTGGTTTTAAGATGAATGTAAATTTTGTTTTAACTAGCAATAGAAAATAATCTTCATTTTTATCCCCCTAGATGCGAGGTAGAAAATCGATACCAGGGAAACCCTCTCAAAGGAACATGTTATTGTAAGTGTTTTCGCAATTCCTATTTGTCTAGAAGCAAAGTAGTTCAATAAAACTTCGTTATTTACTTTAACGTGGTTTGAGAATGGTAAGTGCTATAAGAATATAGCCCTTCGTGGAAGTGTGTCCTGATTTGATGTGTTTCCATTCTATTACACTTACTACATGTAGGAACACCATTTGAAGCTGTGTTAATTATGGTTGTGGTTTATGTTAATACGTCCATGGCAGATACCAGGGGAGAATACAGAAATACACACCTCTGGCTTTCCTTATTGGTGTTCTCTTGAAACCTAATTTCATTCGCCATTACTGGTTGGGGTCAACATATTTCACATTCAGGATATAGATCAGAAACAATTTTATTTATTTAGGGAGAGAGCACGAGCAGGAGGAGGGACAGAGAGAGAGAAAGAATCTCCAGCAGACTCTGTGCTGAGCGTGGAGCCGGACGTGGGACTTGATCCCACCACCGTGAGATTGCAACCTGAGCTGAAACCAAGAGTTGGTTGCTCAACCAGCTGAGCCACCAGGTGCCCCCAGAAACAATTCTCTCTTATTTTCAAGATGTACTTATTTATTTGAGAGAGAGAGAGAGAGAGGAGAAAGCCAGGGGGAGCAGAGAGAAAGGGAGAAAGCGCTGAGCCCGTGGGAGGGCTTAGTCTCTGTGGTCAGCCGCTGGCTAGCTGCTAAAGGGACCTGTTGAGCCTGGACTCGTGACCCCTGCCCGAATGGGCAGAAAGCGGGCGCTAGAGAATGGGCTCGACAAGGGCCCTTGAGGCCTGCTGGTCTGTGATTGGTCATACCCCCTTGAAGGAC
>CM053610.1:23637064-23658369 GCA_028646535.1 Procyon lotor
AGACACTTAACCAACTGAACCACCCAGGCGCACGTGTCCCACCATATCAAGTGAATTTTTTGTAATCTGGTACGCTGTAACCCATCTATCTTGAAAAAATAAAGCCAATACCAAATACTAGGTTTTAGCAATGATATGGGAATCTAGAACCTTTATGAACAACCTTCATCCATCTTTGTGGGAATATAAAATGGTGTAGGCATTTTGGCAAACCATTTGACAGTTTCTTAAACAGTTAAAAATAAACTTATCAACAACTCTCCATTTCCCTCTTCCCCTAGCCCCTGGCAGTCACCATTCTGCTTTCTGTTGCTATAATGTTGACTAGTAGGTACCTTGTGTAAGTACAATCATATAGCACAGGTCTTTCGTGACTGGCGTAGTTCATTTGTCGTAGTGTCTTCAAAGTTGTTCCAGGTTATAGTGTATGTCAGAATTTCCTTCCTTTTTAATATTCCACTTGATGCATAGTCTCGATGGACCTTTGGGCTGCTTCCATCTTTTGGCTATTGTGAGTAGTAGCCATGGGGTTTGGCTGCTATGAACACAGAGTACAAATATCTCTTCAAGATGCTGCTTGCAGTTCTTTGGGTATGTACGCCAAAGTAGAATTGCTGGATCACTTGGTATTCTCAAGTTTCTCACTTGAGAAACTACCATACTGTTTTCCACACTAGCCGCACCATTTCACATTCCTACTAGCAGCGCACCAGGTTTCCGGTTTCTCCACATCCCCACCAATACTTGTTATCTTCTGTTTATTTGACACTAGCCATCCTACTGTGCATGAGGTAGTATTTCATTGTGGTTTAACTGATTTGTATTTTCCTACTGATTAATGATGTTGAGCATCTTTTCGTGTGCTTAATGGCCAGTTGTATATCTTCTTGGGACAAATACTATTCAATTCCTCTGTCCCATTTTTAACTCAGGTTGTTGAGTTGTACAATAGACTTTTTAGAATTAAATTATACCATCTTTAGGCAGCTCTTTCTGCTTACAGGCCCTGTTCCTGTGTTTGAATAAAATCACCTTTTTTGTACCAAAAAAAAATTAAACCATCTTTGTCCAGTAGGCTCTCTTTACAGCTATTTTCTTTTGCTACATCACTTTAGTCTTTGAATGCTTTGTTGCTTTCGAGAACAAGATAATCAAGTCACATATCCCTTGCTGCAGACCTGGGATCAACCATTTTTCCATGGGGTCTTGGTTTCTTCTATACCATTAATTTGTAACTTTGTATCCTTAAGCAAAACCTAATGTGTACAGTTAATCTTTGTAGGTGAATTAGATTGGAGCCTAAAATCCCAACCTGGGTCATAATGTAAGGAGAGTTTGATAGGTTATTCCAAATAAAATGATACTGCCCACTTGACTTAACTTCCTTTGAAAAGCCTCCCAGTTCCCAAGTATAAGTGAGCTAAAAGTGTTTCCTGGCTATTGAATATTTATAAGAAAATCAATCTGTATCTCTAGAGACCTATTCTGTTTTGTTTTAATTTTTAAATACACTTTTCTTTCTTTCTGCAGATACACTTCTCATTGACTATCAGTTCACCTTTAGCCTGTCCCAGGAAGATGACCGCTATTACACAGCCATCAATTTTGTGGCTACCCCTGATGAAGTAAGATCTTAAAAGTTTTCTCGCTTTGTTTTGAATTCATGTGGATCTTTTTCTTGATCTTTACGAGGAGAAACATTGGCAGTGATCTCCAGAGTGGAGTACACGGAACTAGTTAGAGGTGCAGGAAAGAAATGTTAGAAGCTACCCTTTATCTCCCCTTCACCTCAAAGGCAAGAATAGTGTTGTTCAGATTTACCAGGATCTGACACCCAGACTGACACTGACTCCACACATACTTGGTTTGCCCATCAGCCCATCACAGCCCCCACAGAAAAGGAGAGAGGACTGCAGGGGGACCTCCCCGATCAGAGGGGCTCCTGGCAGGGCCCAGATCTACTCTCTCAAAACAGTAGGTTTAGCAAGTACCTGCAAAGAAACTGCAGATTGAAATTAATGCCGCTGATGTGAGGGAGCCTGCAGAGGTGATTCTTCTGTGCCTACGGGAAGTTGTTAGCCTTATTGGGAGGTAAAAACAGTGACGGTGTAGCCAAGCCCAACAAGAAATTAACCAGAAATGATTGGAATTATTAGGATGAGTGTTTGAAATGTGGATTTATATCTACTTTCATTAATGATGATCCCCAGCCTGACTTAAGGTACTGCCTGGTGCTAGAAGGGAGCCAACATAGTATGACATTTAAAAGTGAAGCATCTAGAACATGAAGACACACTTGTATGATTTCTCTAATAAAATGTAAAGTCATTCAGTGGCCACTCCAGTACATAATGATATTTTACTAAACTTGATGATGAATTATTTGTGAACCTCCTTGAAGGTTTCTCAACATACACAAAGCCACTTAACATTACAAGATTCCTGTCATAATAAACATGATAAAAATACATGGAAAATGATATGACAGTAAGCCAGGTTGTGTTCCTTTGTTAACAAATGTTCTTGTTTACAAACATTGCTAAATCTAAAAAATAAATAAATTAGTAGTAGAACAAAATCCAGAGTGTGAGATGTTTACAATTAAGTGAAATTAAGATTTATTTTTTATATCCCATTTTAATGATAAAATTAAGAAGAAATATACTAGAGAGTGAATTTCTTTTTAAATAAAAATAATAGATGGCCTTAAATGAAAATATTATGTGGAAAAAAAAAAAAGAAAATATTATGTGGACACGCTGTGTTTCTCATCATTTGAATGCTGTGTTGACTGGAATAAAAAAAAAGATCTTAGGATAAAATTATAGCAAAAGTATCACACATGAAACTTGTTTAATATCTTATTCATAAGCAGTTTGTTGAAGTACTCAGTCTTTCAGGATATAATTGATGTTATTTTTTTTTTTTTTTAAGATTTTATTTATTTATTTGAGAGAGAGAGAGAGAGAAAGTGAGAGCATGAGAGGAGCAAAGGTCAGAGAGAAGCAGACTCCCCGTGGAACCGGGAGCCCGATGTGGGACTCGATCCCGGGACTCCAGGATCATGACCTGGGCTGAAGGCAGTTGCTTAACGAACTGAGCCACCCAGGCACCCTATAATTGATGTTATTAACTTCATTTTAAGTAAACATAATAAACTCTTGGTAATACTTCTTAATGTAGTGAGTGACCATGAAAATCTTTTGACCTCTCTGGAGTTCCTTGTTTATGTTATGACAGAATATTTAATAGAGTTATCCAAAGTGTATACTCTGTCTTTTATAAAAGGACCAGGATTTCAAGTTTATTGGTCCTTTCTATGGAAAGAAGTAATTGTTAATAGTGTTCTTCCACCAAGTATTAAAAATAAACACTTGAGCTGTCCCTGCAAGAGGAAAGTGAGGTTATATCAATAAACAAGAAGGTAACTAACTGCTTTGGGAGAGAAACTTCTGGTTTGGAGATCATATTTTGAAAAGGGCTATTTGGAAATGTATCCATTGTTAAGATTTTGTGCTGTAATTACCATCAAAACAACACCCTTAAAAATCTTACTGTTCTGACATGTTTTCTGGCTTTTGAAGATAAAGAATTTCAGCAGGATTGGATCCATCTATAAAATATAAAAATACAACATCTGATTGATTTGCAAAAATATTCTTTGATGATAAGAAAGGGATTTAAAGGTTCAGTGAAAACTAAAAATTCATATTACAATTTACCTAGTATAGCCAACAGTGCATTTCTACCTGTTGGCTCAAGACATTTCTGAGATGTCTTTCTCAGTCATAAAAACCAAAAGAATCAAAATAAATTAGACTAGCTCTTCAAATTGTGGTATCTCTAAGTGGTAAATAAGATTTTCAAAGCTAGTAAAGAATATTCAGTCATATTTCTGTTGAAATTAAATTTTTAATGAGGGTAAAACGTTTTTTAAATCCTGAATGAATAAAGTCAAATCAGTTTAAGTTAGTTTATTTCAGCTTTTTATGCTTTTTTAAAAACCATTTCTACTTTAGAGAACTTTATAGTATATGTAATCTAACAGCTCAGAAGTATGTAGGTTTAATTTATAAATACACATAAATTGAGGTCTTGGTTCAGTGTTTACTTATTAGCATGAGCTCTCTAGACATTTGGAAACAGCTTCCCGGAGGATCCTTAGGAAGCTGATTCCCCTAACATGGGTCATAGGATTTAAGTCATTGTGCTCTGGTCATGGGCTTTCTAAAACCTACTTTCTCGTGGAGTTAGGCATTTGATAAAGCATTAAGTTACATACACGTTTATGAGAGAGAAATGAAATTTACCTGAGATATATTGCTCATAAGGGGTAGAAATGTTACTCTCTTATAAGCATGAGTTTCTTTTAAGACACTGTAAATTATCTGTTTTATAGTTAAAATTGAGAGTAGTAAAATTTAATTACCGCTTTATTTTAAAATCTGGAAACTGTTGTAATTAATTTTCTAACTATTTGCACCACTCATCAGCAAAACAGGGATTTGGACATGTTCATCAATGCCTCCAAAAACTTCAACCTCAACATCACCTGGGCCGCCAGCTTCTCAGGTAAAGACATACCTAGAGAAGACCTTCCAAGTGGAGTAGATTGGTAGCAGATTGAGAAATACGTGTAGTTGTTGAGAAATGGGGCTCTGGAGCCAGACAGATGGGTTTGAAACCCACCTTTGCCACTTACAACCTGGGAGACCTCGAACAAGTGTCTAAACCCCTCTCTAGACCTTAGGGTTATTTGTCACAAAGAACAAACAGCAGTACTTGTCTCCTAGAATTGTTGTGTCCATTAAATCAGGTTATACATGCCTGCGCCTCGGGTGGTGACAGGTTCAGTGCAGGCTCGCCACCGAGCCCTGCGCCCAGCTCTGCCAGCTGCTCTGGCCTTCCCCTCGTCGTCCCCAGCCAGGCCTCAGAAGTGAGGGATGGAAATATTTAAAACAGAATGAGATCTTGGTAGTACAGGGAAGTACACGGGAATTAAATCAAGCTCTAAGAGCATAGTGTTTGCTCTCTTGTCTGTCTTGCTACAATCCGCTAAAGACCATCTGGGCAGAACATCTACTGAGGCAGTGACAGGCGGGCCTGACGGAGTGCTTCCGAACGTAGCTCAGCAGACGTGGGCTTGCACTCTGCCCATTACTGACTCTGCTGCACTGTGCGATCGGGCAGGTTAAGCCTCCTGAGCCGGTTTGCTCGTGGATACAAGGGATGATAGAAACACCAAGCCGGGCACAGCATGGTGAAGCTGAAATGAGACAAAGGAAGTAGTCCGAAGAGCGCTTGAAACACGGCAGGTTCTCACCAGTTGGTAACTGTGCTTCCTTCCCATTGCTCTTCCAGTACTGGTGTTTGGTCAGAACACAACCAGCTAGACCGAAGCAAAATTAAACATGACCTTTGCGTGTCTTATGTTTATCACGCCTTAAAAGTTTGTATGGAACTCAGAAAAGGCTCAGAAACTTGCAGTGAGGAGACACTTTTAAGAAGAAAGTCTGAATTATCAGAACATTGAGAGAAGGGCAACATCTCTGAGCACGTGAATGCTTTTCAATGACTGTCTCAACGAGGAGACAGTCGGGGCTCTAGTCACAGTATTTAATGGAGACATGCTAAAAATCTGTTTTACGAACCTTTGTAGACACCAGAATTCCAGAGGGAGAATATGGAACGTTGAAGGACCGTTTGGGAATAGGATGAGTTTATACCAGGTTGGGGGGGTTTAAATATGGTTATAGCTGGTAGCAGGAGGCACTGGGTGACCCTCGAGAGCTCCTTGTTCCCTGCTGCTGTTGAGATGTGAGGTCACTGCTCGTTAGGAAGTGAGAGGTGAATCAGCGTCCCTGGTATGGGGCATCAGAAGTGCTACAAGCAGGTCTAAAAGGGAAATGGAAAGCAGCTGAAGTGCTACGTGCAGGATGAAAGTCATTGCTTGTTAATAGGATTCTAGTGGTATCTGTATTTTCACAGCTAGGCGTCGACTATTTAAGTGGACAGGAGTTGCAGAGACTCCTGGACGAACCATTCTGGTTAATTTTTTTTTCCTGGGTTTTTTTTTTTTTTTGAGGGCTTAGAGAAACTTTATTATGTAAATGGATGTCAGAAGAAAGCCAGAGTACCAATACTTATATCAGACAAAATAGACTTTAAAACAAAGAATGTAGCAAGAGATTAAAAAATGAAAGTATATGATCATAAAGGGTAAAATCCAACAGGAATATCTAACCACTGTAAATGATGAAAGCACCCAAACACATAGAGCAGCTAAGAACGAACATAAATGATGTAATCAGTGATACAGTAATAGTAGGGGACTTTAACACCCCACTTAAATCAATGAACAGATCATCTAAACAGAAGATCAACAAGGTAACAGTGCTTGGAATGACACATTGGACCAGATGGATCTAACAGGTACATTCAGAACAATTCCATCCTAAACAGCAAAATACACATTCTTTTCAAATGCACGTAAAACATTCTCCAGAATAGATCACATATTAGACCATAAAACCAGCCTTCCTTGTCAGCCTTCCCACTGCAAATCTCGGCTCTGCTTCTGGCTCGGCTGTGTGACCTGAACCAAGTTACTTAATTTCTCGAAACCTCAGTTTCCTGATCTGTAAATGAGAATAATGAGAATTGTTAGAATTAAGTGAGATTGTGCTCTTAGAGGCTATTCCTGGAATGTAGCGAGTGTTGAGTAAATGCTGACTGTTGTCAGTATGAATGAGGGCAGATTCTGTCCAAAAAAAAAAAAAAAAGACTCTTGTGTTTGTTTCTTTTCTTCCTGACAGCTGGAACCCAGGCCGGAGAAGAGATGCCTGTTGTTTCAAAAACCAACATTAAGGAGTACAAAGATAGCTTCTCTAACGAAAAATTTGATTTTCGCAACCACCCCAATATCACGTTCTTCGTTTATGTCAGTAATTTCACCTGGCCCATCAAAATTCAGGTAAGAAGTGTTTTTTTGGTCTCAACCTGCAGACATAGTGAAATCTTTTGAGTGGAGACTAAATCCACTGACTTGGAACTTGAGGTAAATGAGGCGTGTGATACTGCTTTGCCTTCGTAGTGTCTGTGGCCAAGGAGGGCTGAGAACGTGACCACCATAAAGAAGGCGGTGGTAGGGATGGCTCAAATCGCTTAAGAAAGAGACTGATAGGCCCTTTTGAAAGCCAGTTGGCATGTCCCAAGTTTGGTAATGACAGCTGTATTCGTTTCTTCACTGAGCGCTTCCCCTGTAAAAGCCTGCAGAGCTTCAGTTGTGGAGTCAGGTGGGGATAAATGAAACACACTGGAAACCAGCGAGAGCCAGAGGGTGGGAAGTGTCTGATGGAAATACGCCACAGCTGCTGTCAGTTTAAAGATAGGAGGGGCACCTGGGTGGCTCAGTCGTTAAGCGTCTGCCTTCGGCCCAGGTCATGATCCCGGGGTCCTGGGATCAAGCCCCACATCGGGCTCCTTGCTCGGCAGGAAGCCTGCTTCTCCCGCTACCACTCCCCCTGCTTGTGTTCCCTCTCTCGCTGTGTTTCTCTCTGTCAAATAAAGAAAAAAAATAAAAAAATAAAAAAATCTTTAAAGATAGGGGAGCACAGGCCCGTGTGAGTCCTGGCCTCTCCTCCACAGATGACATAGCTCTCCACATGCCAGGGGTTTTGTTATGTGACCTGAAGGCTTGTCACCTGCTGCCACCGATGTTACCAGCCTCGAGCCCTTTCTCAGTTCTTAGGGGATCGGTGGATTCTCTTATCCAAGACCCATGGCCCCATTTCTGCTCTTTGTCCTCTGCCACTGTGTCCTCCAGGCCTTGCCTCAGTACTTCTCGCTTTGTTTTGGGTGAACGTGGAATCCAGGACTGGGTGGACTTCAGGGACTGGTGCGGCGTTAGCCACAGAAGGCCGTGGGCCTGCTCTGCGGCCGTTTGCCGGCCCTCGGCAGCAAGGTGTCACTGACCAGTTAGGACGGGTTTGAAACTGAGTCCTGGTGATTTTGTGTTCGCGCCTTGGGACTGAATCTTTTTGTCCCTGGAATGTGGGGGACAGGCTCTGTATTGTGTTTTTTTCCTCACCACCTGCTTCTCTCTCCTGGTCTGGTTGGTCCACCTGTGTGTTCGTCCTGTCGTCTGCTCCTCCCTTCCATCTTACACACTCTCTGCTTCCCTCCTCAGCCAGCCTTCTCTGGTGTTGGCTCCCTGTGTGTGCTTCCTCTCACCCACGCATCCGTCAGCCTGCAGCCGTGCCCCCTTCCCTCACCACATCCTGAAAACCGTCCTGTTGTAGCAGAAGCCAGTCACGAAATTCCCCAGTCCCCTCTCCTTCTCACAGAGCGATTGGAGTCACTGTCTTTCTTGCCATCCTGGTCCTTTCTTCCCCTGACTTTCTGACCAGGCTCGTGAGGGAACCTCCTTAAACATGGAGGTTGTCTGGGAATCAGGCATTGGTTCTCCTTTGTCTTCATCCCACGGTTTCCCTGGGTGATTCCATCCCACTTACAGGACTAACAGCGCTCTTTCTGTGGTGGTGATTCTTAGTTCTGTGTCCACCCAGCTTCTGTTTGCACTCCAGACCAGTATTCTCAGTCGCTGCCTGGACATCTCTACCTGGACAGTCACGAGCTCCCGCCGTTGGCCCGTAGTCGTTCTTGTGACCTTAGCCCCAAACCTTTCTCAGTGAAAGACACCACCGTTTGTCCAGTTTTCTTTTGCTGCCCTTGTTCTGTGTTTATATCAAGGTTAAACTAACCTTTAATAATTATAAATTGAGGAGTTTTCTTCTCATTTCTGGAAGGGATTACATAAGATTAGAATTATGTGAACCTTGATACTTGTATCTCCCTTGTAAAATCATTAGTGTTTTTTGTTTGTAGAAATTTTTAACTGTTGATTCAACTTCTTTAAAAGCTATAGGATATTTTGGGTTTTCTGTTTCAGTCATTTAAGGTAATTTTTCTAGGCATTAATTTATTTCATTTTTTTCAGATGTATCGATGCAAAAGTATTTTTTTTTTTTAAGATTTTATTTATTTGACAGAAACACAGCGAGAGAGGGAACACAAGCAGAGGGTATGATAGCGGGAGAAACAGGCTTCCTGCCGAGCAAGAGCAAGGAGCCTGATGCGGGGCTCGATCCCAGGACTCTGGGATCATGACCCGAGCCAAAGGCAGACGCTTAACGACTGAGCCACCCAGGTGCCCCAACGCAAAAGTATTCACACTATCTTCTAACCTTTGCAGCATCTGTGCTTAAGAATACTGAATCATACACTTAAAAATGCTTAAAACAGTAAATTTAATCTTAAATATTTTAACCCAATTATAAAAATTTTTATTTATTTTTTTAAGATTTTATTTATCTATTTGTCAGAGAGAAAGCACACATAAGCAGGGGGAGCAACAGGCAGAGGGAGAAGCAGGATCTCCCCTGAGCAAGGAGCCCGATGCGGGACTCGATCCCAGGACTCTGAGATCATGACTGAGCTGAAGGCAGACGCTTAACTGAGCCACCCAGGCGACCCCAATTATAAAAAGTTTTAAATATCACAGTAAAATTTTTTTTATAGCTATAAACAAGCTTATTCTAAAATTTATACAAAAAGGCAGAGATTCTAGAATAGCTCTAACAGGTGTGAAAAAGAGGAATAATGTGGGAGGAATCACTGTATACAATGTTGAGGCTTACTGTTTAGCTATAGTAATCAAGACTTTGTGGTTATTGGTGAAGGGATAGACACAGATCAAGGAATAGGATAAAGAACCCTGAAACAGAACCACATAAATGTGTCCAACTGATTTTTGACAAAGGAACAAAGACTTAATTCAATGGAAGAAGGATAGCCTTTCAAATGAGTAGTGCTGGCACAATTGGACAACCATTGACAAATAAACAAGCTTCAACCTAATCTTCACATCTTATACAAAATCAGCTTATTAGAGATCACAGCTCTTTTCTTTTAAAGTAAAATAGCTATTTATTTAGCTTCTTGTCAAGCCAAAATATTTTGTGTATATACCACTATAATTAGCACACCCTCTGTAACAGGCAAAATTGTACATTAAATTATATTTCATGTTACCTGATTATATAAAAATATAAAGTAAAAATGACTTATCAGTTCTATTTAACATTACTAGTAAACAATTCAGCAGGAGATATGAGATATAAAATTTTAGTAAAATATGACACAGGAAGAGTATAATGTAATTCTCACTTGTCATAATTTGTTATGAATATAGAAAGACAACTTTTTAAAATGTGTTTACTAAGATTCTGGCAGTAGCTTTTTGTAACAAGACAAAGCGGACTAGGCCTGCCACTCAACTTGTTTATGGTAAGTCTCAGCTTCAGTATGAAGCTGTTTTTTTTTAAAAAAAAAAAAAAAGCCTGTTTTTTTTTAAATGGTTTTATTTATTTGAGAGCGAGATCTCGTGAGAGAGTGTGTGTGCACAAGCACGTAGGCGGGGGAAGGGGTAGAGGGAGAAGCAAACTCCCCACTGAGCAGGGAGCCCAATGGCAAGATTCAATCCCAGGACCTTCGGATCATGACCTGAGCTAAAGGAAGATGCTTAATGGCTGAGCCACCCAGGCCCCCCAAAAGCCTGATGGGGTGTTTTTGTTTTTGTTTTTTACATGTTAAGTGTCTTGGCAAGTATGCTGTTAAATACAGCAAGGAATTTAAGATCTCAAGAATAAGGAGTTAATAAAGGCTGTTTAAACATTACAATCTAAACCAAATTCATGCAGAAGTAACTATCACTTGTTACATAAAATATTTCTGACTAGAAATATTTTGCCCCCCAAAATTGGGCAGCAAATCAACATCTCTTTGACTCTAACAGTATAAAACAGGCATTTTAGAATCTTTAACAATCAAGTTCAAAAAGTACCAGTATCTATTTGAAATGTAACAAAGTGTAGTCAAAATTAATTCAAGTGTTATAACACTTTGTAATGCTAAAAAACATTCATGATTACTGAAGTAGAGGTAAATTCCAGAGCCTTTGGGGCTCCGTCATGCTGCAAAGGGCTATTTCACTTAAGGCAGCCAACGACTAGGGTATGTGGGTGGCTCAGTCGGTTAAGCGTCTGCCTTCAGCTTGGGTCATGATCCGGGGGTCCTGGGATCAAGTTCCACATCGGGCTACTTTCTCAGTGGGGAGCCTCCTTCTCCCTCTGCCTGCTGTTCCCTCTACTTGTGCTCTCTCTCTCTCTGACAAATAAATAAATCTTTAAAAAAAAAAAAAAGCACCCAACAACAGAGTCTGAGGGTGTCCGACAGCAAGAGTGCTGTCCCCAGCTCTGCCCCCCCCATGAAGCATGGCTGTTCTGCTAGTTGCTCAGCACCCTCCCCCCAAAAGCTCCTTCCCCAGGTAAAAAAAAGTCTAGAAGGGGAAAAATTAAAATACACTTGTCTATAGAGTAAGGATTTTGAAATATCAGTGTGATCCCTATTTCAAAAATGTTATCTACAGTCACCTGATCATTTCTGATTACACCATAGTGATGTATCCAGATTCAATTCCTGTTGACTTATCATGAGATACCTCCAGTCAGAAATATGAACTTTACCCCGAAGCACAACTGCACAACTGCAAGGTATTATCTCCCAGAGTCATTAAGCACTGGAAGAGAAAAAAAATCGATTGCCCAGCAGGCAACAGTTATGGGCCTTTCACATAGCAGCATCCTCGTGGCTACTAAAGAGTCCAGGATTAATTCTAAAAACAGGAACGTTTGTGCGTTTTAGTAATTATGTCCTAATTTTCCCAGCTGAAATTTCCTTAAACATTGTACTTTCTTTATAATGGAATCCTGATTTTTCTTATATTGTTATGACCAGTCAGAACTTAAACTTGCAGACTTCTTTTTCTCCTTATCCTGTTTTTTATGCTTCTTTTTCTTTTTTTATTTTTCTTACTGTTACTTTTTCTCATTCTTCACTGCTTTTCTTCATTTTTGCCTGTTTGGCCCTTATAGCCACAATATAATCTGATTCTTTTTTTTTTTTTTTTTTAAAGATTTTATTTATTTGACAGCGAGAAACACAGGGAGAGAGGGAACATAAGCAGAGGGAATGGTAGCAGGAGAAGCAGGCTTCCTGCCGAGCAAGGAGCCCAATGCGGGGCTCGATCCCAGTACTCCGGGATCATGACCTGGGCTAAAGGCAGACGCTTAACGACTGAGCCACCCAGACGCCCCTATAATCTGATTCTTATAAGGACTCCTGTGATAGAGGTTTATCTTCAGGATATATCTTTTTTTTTTTTTTTTTAACACTGAGTCCTTTATGTCCTGTTTTTTCTCAGTTGCATCCTTGACTGCTTTTTTTTTTTTTTTAACAGTTTTTAAGATTTCATTTATTTTATATCATGGAGTAACACTCAGCGATAAGAAGAAACTATTGATAGAACAATTTGGATGAATCCCAAGAAAATTTTGCTGAGTTGGGGGGAGGCAGGGGGATCTTAGAAATTTACATACTGTATGATTCCATTTCTATAACATGTGAAGGTTAAAATTTTAGACCAAAAATACAGATATATTTACTGAAGTTTCAACTTTTTCTGACTTTTCCTGATTGACCCCAAGACCCTCTTTTAAAAGCAGTCATCTGGGGGCACCTGGGTGGCTAAGTCAGTTAAGTGTCTGACTCTTTAATTTCGGTTCAGATATTGATGTCAGGTCATGAGTTCAGGGCCCATGTTTAAAAACAAACAAACAAATAAATACACTGACCTGATTAGGCCAGGCCCACCCACACTCAAGGGGAGGAATTATAGAATGCACACAACACCAAGGTAAAGGGAACATTGGGTGCCAACGAGGTTTTTACATGGTTTGACCCCATCGAGGTTGAACTCTAGGCTCCAGCCAGACAATTTCAATTGGCTGCATCTAACACTATCCAATTACAGATTAGATATAGTTATAAAATATTTGATTTGGGGTCTAGTCAATATTGTTTCTTGGCTTATTTTAACTTGAGATTATTTTCATGCTGACATACCTTATTATTTCTGAATCAATTGAACTTCAGGCTTTGTCGTGCTGAAAAATAATTAACACTCTTAAGATTCTCAGTGAAAATCTTAACTTATGCTGCTGACATTTTTCCCATTTGGAAAGAAGTCTCCGTGCATATAAACAGGCCCTTGTGCTGGAGATAGCCGCGCTGCTGCCAATGCTGAGTTCTAGTTTTTTTTCCTCCCAGTACCCTGTTGCTCCACCCTCTAAAAGCCACTGAAATGGTTTTAGAGCATTTCCTTCTAGAGGGATCTCTTCCCCACACTTAGACTTTTTAAAAGTACTAATCTTAAGTTTAAGAGTCAAAGAGATGTTGATTTGCTGCCCGATTTTGGGGGGCTCTTGACCTGCACTAGATGACTTACTTGAATGAGAGCCACTTAAGAAAGCTGTATTCAGGAGCACTTTCGAAAATAAACTATGGCCCGCTCACCACTTAGCTTGCCAGGCTCTCCTTGAACGAGCAGGTAAGTTCTGTTGGAACTGTGTCTCTTCGCTCTTTGGCACAACTAACGGTAGTATTTGCAGGCGTGACTAGACCTGTGGCATTGTGTGTTCTTGGTGTCTTCACACGACACTGGATCCCTGCCCTGGGACATGTGTGGGTGTGTGTGTGTGGAGGGCTGAGCTTGCGTCTTCCTGGGCACGTGAAGTGCTGTGTTCAACAGAGGGGGGCTTTGCCTTTCTGTACTGCCCTAATCTCCTCAGAGCCTGAGCTTTCCTACGTGTAGTTTGCTCTTAAACACACCCATGCACACTTAGAGACGATCCAGATTCAGTAAAAATGGCAGAGACTCATTGAAGGAAGAGAATAGGGTGCAGCACAGGCCATTCAGTTAAATTTTAGTATGGCTTTCAGTGCGGGCAAAAGCCTTTTTGTCTCTGACTCTCATTTTTTAGAGCAAAATAACTGAGGCGATCTGGTTCTCTACTCAGGATTCATGTAAACCTCGGTGCTTTAAAAATGGTAATGTTAAACTCAAGTTCCTTCACTCTGAACCAATCCCAGGATTCTTTTCCATAATTAGGAACAGATCAAAACCTATAACTGCTCACCGAGGGAATTTGAAACCAACTATAAAAATCTTTGTAGATGCAGCTTAAAATTAAACAACAACAACAACAAACCACCCAGATGGAGAAGGTCTCGTGTGCAGGAGGGTGGTGGGTGCATTGGGGCCGGTTGCGCCTGTTTGCTGGTGAGTCGCTTCTGTGGGTGAGCGCCCCTCCCTCAGCCTCTGCCTTCTGAAAGCCATCCTGGGTGTCCTCGGCAGTAAGCAGGGACTCAGCTGTGCCCGGGGCTTGGGAGCATAGGTATTCAAGGTAGAGAATGGACAGGCGGACGTTCTGTGTGAGGTGGGAAGGCGGGCGGTGGAGCTGGGGGTTCTGGCTTGTTGCCGGCACTGCAGCAGAGGTTGTTATTGTAATGTGGAACTAATATTAAAGCCCTCTCCACGCTGGGTGTTTCATCTGCTGGTTTATGTAAGAGGCTAGTGTTCCCAAGCAAAGGCAACACAGAATTTGTGTTGAGAACTGAGCCTTCATTTAGACTTTAGACTTATGTGTATAGGTGCTAACAGGATTGCTCTCCTAAGCAAAGGATGTGTGAAACTTTTATTGACTCAGATAGACTTTTTTCCGTAACCGCGTTGAGATGTAATTCACATACCGTACAATTCACCCACTGAAAGCACACAATTTAGTAGTTTTTAGTACTATTCACAGAGTGACCACAATCAATTTTAGAGTATTTTCATCACCCCGAAAAGAGATCCTGTACTCACTAGTGGTCACTGCCCGTTCCTTCCTTCCCCCTAGACCCTGGCAACCACTAGTCTACTTTCTATCGTTGTAGATTTGCTTATTCCGGCATTTCATATTAATTGTATTACATAACATACGGTCCTTTGTGACTGGCTTCTTTCACTTAGCCTAATGTTTTCAAGATTCATCCATATTTAGTACGTTTGCCTTCTTAACTCCTCTTAAGGATCGAATGATATTTTATTGTCTGGATATGCCACATTTTGTTTATCCATTCATCTGGTGATGGATACTTGGGTTGTTTACACTCTTTGGCTACGATGGATAATGTCAGGTACACTTACTATTTGTATGTATTGTGTAATGATGACGATGATATATGTATACACCTGGGGTTAGAGATCTGTGCCATCAGAGTTTTAAAGAATCATAAAGCCATGAAGTACATTTAGAATTGAACTACTCTTTGTATCAGGGTGGCATTTGAGGTTCTTGTACTACCTTGTGGTTTTCATTAGGATCACTATTTATTATTCCTTCTTGAAAGCCTCTTCTCTTCCACTTCTACTCCTGGCTTTGGCTGTTCCTTCTTAGTTCAGTACTGTTGCTCCCTTGAATTTCTTCTGGACCCTTTCTCCCTGGACAGTCTCATCCACGCCATCTGTGAATACCGCCTTGCTGGGACGGGTAAATCTCCCATCTCCAGCAGATCTCTCTCCTGTGATCTCCATAGCCGGAAGGCTTCCTTTATCATCTGCTCACTCAGCAGACCCTGTTGCCCAGAGCAGCAGCCTTGAATGGACAGGAGGAGCTGTCCGATGCTGGATGGCAGGCTGTGCCCTCGTGCTCCTGGGAGTCCTGGGAGGAGAGGGGAGTGTCCCGTGCCGTCTGAGTCTGAGTGAGGATGGGCAGTACCCAAGTGGAGTCTCAGGAGCATGAGGTTGGGGAGTAGGGGTGTTCGGGGTGGGGAAGGGGCATACGCAGTCACCTTCAAGAACTGCCAGGAGTTTCGCAGACTGAAGTGGCGGCGCTGTGAGCAAGATGCTGGAGAACTAGGCAAAGGCTGTTGGGAAGAGCCTGAGGTTTCAGCTGAGGGCTTGCAACGATAGCCTGAAAACCACTGGGAGTTATTGAAATTTGTAAGCCAGGAAGTGATGAAGATCAGTGTTTGCAAAAGAGTCCTCTGGCAGCAGTTGGGAGAATGGATTGGAAGGAGCTAGACCTGAGTTGGGGAGTCTAGGTAGATCTTGTTTAGAAACCCAGGAGAGGGCGCCTGGGTGGCTCAGTGGTTTAAAGCCTCTGCCTTTGGCCCAGGTCATGATCTCAGGGTCCTGGGATCGAGCCCCACATCGGGCTCTCTGCTCTTCAGGGAGCCTGCTTTCCTACTTCCTGACCCCCACCTGTCTCTGCCTACTTGTGATCTCTCTCTCTCTTTCTGTCAAATAAATAAATAAATAAATAAAATCTTTAAAAGAAAAAAAAGAAACCCAGGAGAGGGGTCCATCAGGTGACCCTCAGGCATAGTCCGTAGCAACTTGCTTTCCTCATCTGTGCCTCCGCAGCTGTAGACTCATCTGGCTTTTCACTCTACAAAGGTTTCCTTAAGTCACAGCATCGAGTTCATCAGCAGTAGACACGTCACAAATGAGCTCTAGATGGTTGAGTAGTTGTAGATACAGGAGCTTTGGGGTTAGTAGCAGAACTCTGTTCTTTTTCTTTGCAGCTTTTGCATATTTTCTAAAGGTGCCGACAGCTTTTTCTGACCTTGACAGAATGACTGCGTACCAGGGCAAGAATTTGTTATCCCCGTCTGCACAGTCTGGTGTTAGAGGATTGAATTGTTCTAGCATGGTGTCAGAAGGCTTGAGAGGTAGAAGAAAAGAAAGGGATGGGGACACAAACATCCTAATTTTACAAAGAGGGTAGTTAAGAGGTATTGCATAGACTGAAATATTTAAAAATGAAACAATAGGAAACCTGGGATTTGCTTCAAAATAATATGACTGTGGGGAAAGTGGGGAAGCGTATGGATGAAACAAGACTGGCCTTGAACCGGTAATTATTACACATGGGTGATGAGCACACTAGGTTCATGATACTATACTCTCTACTTGTTAAAAAGTTTAAAATTTTCTGTAATAAATTGAAAAAAGATAATATAGATGATAGAAAAAAATGATGAAGCCCCACTTTATTATTTAACTTCCAGAAGGTAGCCTCAGCCAGGCCTGCAACCTACGCTGGCTGGGACCTTAGCCCATCTAAGGCCAGCTGGGGTTTATCTTGGAACTGGCCCTCTGTTTTACGTTGCAGGAGGTGCACACCATTGTACTAGGGTTTTACCAGTTATTGGCTGCTGTGGGGCAGTCTCTAGGACAGTCAGGAGTCAGGGACAAAACCCTGTCCACACCCCTCCCCCTGGTGAAATGGCAAAGGGAGCAAGCAGGGGTGCATCAGAGGCCTGAGGGCTCCTCCCTGTGGGCTGTGTGCCTTGCAGGGGGCCTCACCGCATTGTCTCCTGCTGTTGCTGCTGCCTGTGGGTAACAGGCACCTGTGTCTAGCGGTGTGCTAGCCATTGCCTGTCTCTGTTGGCGTCCTTCCAGCACCCTCGCCCTCAGAATAATGCCGCAGAAACCGACAGAGGCACAAAAAACAATGATGTAACTAGACTAGAAAGGCAAGTGGGGATGGTGGCCTCGGCCACCTTCCATTATAGCAGGAAGTCAGTAAGTGATACCTAACATGGTTAAGTCAAGAAATAGCAAATAAAAAAAAAAAACCCAAAACTTATTAGTGATAAAAGGGTAAGCCCAAAAGAACCAAAAGAAACCTAAATAAAGGTGAGGGCCAAAGAGAAACCTTAAGTGGGGTGTAGGGAGCAGGAACCATTGCTTTGCATGACTAGCTCTTTGGTCCTTGCAGATATTTCTAGCCAGTGTATATAGTTCTTAATGATTTTTTTAACTTGTTATTGATCACGATAAGCTGGGATGGGAGTTCAGGAGAGGGGTGAAAGGAGTGGCTGCAAGGACATGTCAGGAAGCAGACGCAGAGCCGTATTGAGGTGGGAGGCTGGGCACGCACAGATGGTGAGTGTTAGCTTGGGGTTGGGAACGAGTGGCTCAGTGCAATTAACCAGCCTTGGGGCCCTGACCAGGGCCTGGGTATACAGTTTCTGTGCCAGCACAAACCAGCATTGGGCGGGTAGTGCGTGCGGCTGGGTGACGGGCTCTGGGATCCAGTCCAGGGCCTGTGGTCTCAACAGAAGAGTTCCACGTAGAACTTCGGTCTGTTTTTGTTTTGTTTTAAAGAAATTTATTTTGGTTTGTCTTTTGTTTGTTTGTTTTAGTGTTCCTTTATTCTTTGTTCTTTTTTTTTTTTTTTTCTTTAATTCTAATATAGTTAACGTAGAGTGTTAATACTGGTTTCAGGTGTACAATTCCATATGTCACCCCGGGCCCATCGCAGCAAGTACGCTCCCTAATCCCTGTCTCCTCTTTCCTCCATCCCCCCATTCCCCTCCCCTCTGGTGACCATCAGTGCTCTATAGTTAAGAATCTGTTTTTTGGTTTGTCTCTTTTTTTTTTTTTCGTTTTGTTTATTAAATTCCACATATGAGTGAAATCATATGGTATTTGTCGTCCTCTGACGGACTTAGTTCACTTAGCATTATACCTTCTAGATCTGTCCATGTGGTTGCAAATGGCAAGATTTCATACAAGAAAGTTTTGGGGGGGGGGGGCACGGCAAAACTCAAGGAGGCAGCGGCAGTAGACCCAGGTTCGAGTGGTCAGAGTCTTCCGTCTTTGCCGCAGCTGAGGCCTGAGTGGAGAGCTCTTAGTAGACAGGCGTGAGTTCTTATGGGAGGAATCAGTTCTCTCCTGGCTTCCAGCCGTGCAGCCCAGAACCGTGGGGCAAGGTTGGCATGGTGAAGCCAGAAGCCCAGATGGCAGCCACGGCCACTTTGGCCCGCTCGGGTCCTGAGTGTGAGATCTTCTGCGTCTGCAGAAGACTGTCAGGGAGAGTCAAAAGAGCAGAGGGGCCCTGGTCTGGACAGGCTCCCAGACCGGGCAGAGTTGAGCCCTGGTGAAGCTGTTGGCCTCAGGAGCCATGCGAGCAGCCCCCAAGGATTCTGCCAGGTACACACAGACCTTGGGTTTTCTCAGAGCCTGACAGGTGCTGCCATGAGCTGGCTATCTTTAATTCTCGGGGGGGACCAACCATCCTTTCCCGTCCTCTGCCTGTCTTGGGCGTTCCTAACAGTGAAGATTGTTCTTGGCGGAAAAGATAGAGGCAAACTAGAGGTCCTTCCCTCTCTCTTTTCAAACCTTCTGTGTTAAACAGTGGTCTTTCCCTATCAGTTCAGCATCATTCATCTGTTTGTTCACTGGCTTCCAAATACCTATTTTGTAGATTCCACAAATGTTAGAATGTTAGAAATAGAGGCGCTTGGGTGGCTCAGTGGGTTAAGCCTCTGCCTTTGAGGCAGAGATCCCTCATGATCTCAGGGTCCTGGGATGGAGCCCCGCATCAGGCTCTCTACTCAGCAGGGAGCCTGCTTCCCCCTCTCTCTCTACCTGCCTCTCTGCCTATTTGTGATCTCTCTGTCAAATAAATAAATAAAATATTTTAAAAAAAAAGAAATATAAGAAATACAATGTTAGAAATACAGATGTTAGAAAAAGAATTTGTTCTGTGGTAGTTGAATATAAGAAATGTCTTAATTTTTTTTTTTTTTAAGAGCACCCTCTCTACCATAGTTGATAAGAAATTCATTCCCAGAGAGCCCCATCCCCTTCTCAGGAACTATAGAAACTGCAGGGCTTACCTGAGTCCAGAGATCTAGGGAAGGCCTCTGGCTTTCATTCACTGACTGCTGCTCCAGGTACCCTGGTTTACGGCCATGAGGTTTGTTTGAAGGCAGCTGTCCCCATTCCCATATGTGATGGGCTTGGTCATTTGGGCACAGAATAATCAATGAGGCTGGAGAGCCTCCCCAGGCCTACCGTGCAGTCCTCCCGTGCAGTCCTCCCATATTTCTTGGCACTTTCGAAACTCTAGAACATCTTCTCCATTCCCCATTTCCTGGTTTCAAGGTTTGGGCCACACACCTCTGTTTCAAAGCACTACCCTCTCTTTCTCTACCCTGGTCCTTCTTCCCCCTACCCCATCCCCACGATGCCCCCACCCCTGGGGAAGAGCCCGGTTAATTTCTTTGGGAGCCAAACCTTCCAAGTAAAAATGACAACTTTTTTTCAGTGCAGTACCTGAAACACTAAAGGGATTATTCTGGGGAAGGAGCAGGGTAGAGTTTTTCCTTAATTCCTTGTTTCAGAGTTTCCTAAAGTACAGTCTTGGGACACTGGCATCAGAATCACCTGGGGAGTTTAAAAGCTTCCGGAGTAGGAATGGACCCCAGGATTTGCACTTTGTTGCAAGCTCTCCAGAATGTGAAAACCATGGCCTAGTTTTTGAAATACGATGGTGTTATTTGCTCTCCAGAGGTAGGTGTATCTGCCTCTGTGGGAGGTAGGGAATTGCCTTTCCATTCTTTTTTCTACAACAATTAGAAAGTCAGAAATTGATACTTTTGTAGACAGAAGAGTACAGAAGTCCTTTTTTTCCAGGACATCTCTGCATACACAGCCATAATATAGGGTGGAATATGACTGTCCCATGCCCCAAGAGGAAAGTAGGTCAGGCACTGGGAGTGTAGAGAAGAGAGAGCCAATTACAGCGACTGAATGAGGAAGGGAGTGTTTGAGCTGCGCAGCACGGGGCAGGGGGGCCCACTGCAGATGGGCGGCCAGGGCGCTCTGGTGATGAAAGGACCAAGTGAGGTAGTAGAGCAACTTGAAAACACTTAAGTTTGGCTGATGCACAGAATTAGTGCTTGGGAAATGCAGGCCCACCATATCCTACCCTCAGTCCTGGGGCTGACTGGGCTTCTGAGTTGAGTTTCTCAGATGTATTTAGCACACACCCAAAGGGTCTTTGGGCAAGCACGCTTTTTTTATTTGTTTGTTTGTTTATGGCTCAAGGTATGTTTAATGCAACAATGATTATAATAAAAGAAAAAAATCCAGAGTAAGTTAAATATTCAAAGTTAGAGTGAGTCATGACATAGGTATGTTTTGATATAAAAATATATTCGTGATTTTTTTCTGAATAAAAAAATAAAAAAAGGGGTGCCTGGGTGGCTCAGTGGGTTAAAGCCTGCCTTCGGCTCAGGTCATGATCTCAGGGTCCTGGTATTGAGCCCCACGTCGGGCTCTCTGCTCAGTAGGGAACCTGCTTCCCCTTCTCTCTCTGCCTGCCTCTCTGCCTACTTGTGATCTCTCTCTTTCTGTGTCAAATAAGTAAAATCTTTAAAAATAAATAAATAAATAATAAAAGAAGAATCAAATCTGTATGGTCACATTTTTGAAAAAAATCTGAAAAAGATTTCAGTGAAATAGTAAAACATTAGTAAGTATTTCTCAGAAGCTTCCTAAGGTTCAT
>CM053610.1:23658869-23677868 GCA_028646535.1 Procyon lotor
GGCGCCTGGGTGGCTCAGTCGTTAAGCGTCTGCCTTCGGCCCAGGTCATGATCCCAGCGTCTTGGGATCGAGCCCCGCATCGGGCCCTCTGCTCGGCAGGAAGCCTGCTTCTCCCGCTACCATTCCCTCTGCTTGTGTTCCCTCTCTCGCTGTGTTTCTCTCTGTCAAATAAATAAAATCTTTAAAAAAAAAAAAAAAAAAGCTTAAAAAAAAAGAATAAAACTAACAAAAAGCAGGAAACCAAGAAAGACAGATTACTCTTCTCAGACTCCTTTACTGCTTCTTCCTGTTCTCCCCGACTTCTCCATGGTGGAGCGCACCCCCAAGACATTCTTCTGTATTTGTAGCCACTCCCTGGGTGACCACGTCCAGATTTATTACTTCAAATATGCCATCACCTCTCGAACAACACAGGTTTTTTCTGTAGGTCTACTTATACGCGGATTTTTTTTCAATAAATACAGTACAGTAAATGTAATTTCTTTTCCTCATTATTTCCCCTTTAAAAAAAAAAGATTTATTTATTTATTTGGGCAACAGCACAAGCAAGAGGGGCAGAGAGAGGGAGGGAGAATCTCAAGCAGACTCTGCGCTGAGATGGCGACCTGAGCGGAAACCAGGAGTCGGATGCTTAACCAAGTGTGCCACCCAGGCGCCGCTTTACGATTTTCTTAATAACATTTGCTTTTCTCTACCTTTACTTTATTGTAAGACTACAGCGTATAATACATGTAACGTGTAAAATATGAGTTAATCAGCTGCTCATAATATCAGCCTGGCTTCCTGCCAACAGTAGACTATTAGTAGTTATGTTTTGGGGGAGTCGGAAGTTATATGTGGATTTTCGACTCTGCGGAGGGTCAGTGCCCCTAACCCCCACATTGTTCAAGGTTAAGTTAACCGTGTATACTTAGGACTCCCAGATGCCACCTCCAAGCCAGACCTGGCACCCAACCTCCAGGCTCATGTATCTGCCTGCAACATCTTCCTTGGGTGGTTAGGTGGATATCTCAGAATTCAGCGTGTCTCATACCGCCTGCTTAACAAGTCTGCGTTCCCAGAACCTTCCCGTCTAGGTTGATAGCAAGTTCCTTAGGCCAAAGCTCCGTGACTTCTCTGTTCCATCCCCTCCCTCTAGCATGTCAGGAAATCCTGTGGTCTCAACCTTCAGATCATGTCCAGATTTGAAAGTGCTCCTAGACTGCTGGTCTCCTTGTTCCTGCCTATCGCTACCCTAAAGGTCTCCTCAGCATCAGTTAAATCGTGATACTTCTCTGCTCAAATACCTAAGTTAGCTCCTATCTCAGTTAGTAAAATCCAGTACCCTTAGAGTGCGGGCAGGCCTTCTAAGGTCTGCTGCTGCTTACCTCTCTGCCTTCACCTGTGACCCAGCTCCCCCACCCCCCACTCCAGCCATGCTGGCCTCCTGAGATTCCTCCTTGCCTCTGGCTGTGCACAGCTGAGCCCATTGCCCGGGCGTGTTTCTGGAGACTTCCCCTGAGCCGCCTCCCACACCTCTTCCAAGTCTTGCGCAGGTGTCACCTTCTCGAGAAGTAAGGCTCACCCACTCTGACCATTCTGCTTCAGAGTGCTAATGGCACTCCCGAACCCCCTTTTCCGTACCATCTTTTTATTTCCGTAGCATCTACTACCTTCTGACTTGCTCTATACGTTGCTTATTTACTTTACTTTTTATCTCCACCTGATGGAATGTCAACTCCGTGAAAACCGCAGTCTTTCGTCCAGTTCATCAGTGTATTTTAAGGGCCTAGAACCGGACCTGCCTCGATAAAGTATTGATTAAAAGGCAAATAGAGACGGTTGGGGAGGCAGAAGGACCAGGAGAGTCAGGACAGCCCAGAGGCCCAGTAAGACGGGAACGGAAGGCCCTCCCCTGAGTGATGACCCTGGCAAGCCGCTTCTCTATTTAGGGAATTCACTGGAGGTGTCTCTCCCGCCGTTTATGTCGGGGCAGCGGTGGGCTTCAGGAGCCCCCAGAGGGTGGAAGTTCAGTCGTCCGCACACCTCAGGGTGCCCTCTGCAGCCAGCCTGAGCGCCCACCCCCGGCCAGCACTTGGGAGCACCGGGGCTGCCGTTCCGGAAGCAGACCCGTGCTGCAAAAGCCTTGTGTCTGCGGATTAACAGAAGTCCGCCATTCTGTCTGCTGCCAAGGTAGCTTTTCAAACCATCAGCACCTGGTTTACAGCTGAGAGACCAGTAAAGCATTTACAGTTACAAGACCAGTGGGAGTTATTCTCTGCTAATACTTTTAAGAAAGTTATTTGGTTTGAGGTTGATCGTTTTATTTTATAAAAATTATATGAATTTATTTTATAAAAATATAATTGAATATATATTACTCTATATACAATTTATTCTTGTGTTTACCTCTTCTGTATGAAAAGCTGGTTGTTCCTTTAATAACTAACTTTTCTCATTTTTTTTAGACTTTTATCAGCAAAGATTTGCTAAGTCAATTAAATAGCATGCATGTCAGTCATTATTATTATCCTAGATTTATTTTTCTTCTTTGGGATAAACCATGAGGGGCCATTTCGGCCCAGTGCCTCTGGGGACAGTACAGTCAGGAAGCTCAGCTCTTCAGGGCCTTCTCCCACTTGCTTCCTGTGAGCTGGGACATGGTCGTGATGAGTCATGAGAAAGGTGGTCGCAGTTGGGCTTTGGGGGTTGGAGGGGACTCTCCCTGCCTGGCCCGAGGTGTGGGTGGGTGATAGTGGTGATTCTGGGGGCTAGGATAATAACTCAGTACTTTGCTTTCTCACAGTTGTTTCCTCTCTTTGCTCCTGGTGGCTGCTGTGGTTTGGAAGATCAAGCAAAGTTGTTGGGCCTCCAGGCGTAGAGAGGTAAGCCTCGGGATGAAGGTTCATGAATGCCTGTAAGAGATCCTTCCTATCTCTAAAGCAAGTCAGTTTTAGCGATTTAGTGATAATTGATAGAGATACCACAGGGGGACTCAGGCTGCCCTTTCTGCAGAATATGGTCAGTAGATTTTGATTAGTGTATATAAAGTATAATTAGTTCTGCACCACATGCTTTTAACTTCCTAAAAGGAATCGTTAGTATTTTTAGTCTTTAGTATTAACTTACGGCTGCCAATTCTACTCATTCTACGGCACTCTGTCCTTAACTCAGGCAGGAGATCTGAGGGCTCAGTAGCAGAGCTTTTCATAAGAACAAGAGTAAAATCAACCAGCTAAGCATCTCAGAAATGTCTCATCACTCAAAGAAAATCAGTGTCTAGTTAAGTTTTTGCTTGAGTTTCATTTTTTTAATGAGGCTTGATATATTTCCAGAGCTCCGTTCCTAAAGTAATACCAAAATGCAGCAAGACAAAACCAGAGAGGGAGACAAACCATAAGAGACTCTTAATCTCAGGAAACAAACTGAGGGTTGCTGGAGGGGAGAGGGATGGGAGGGATGGGGTGGCTGGGGGAGGGACACTGGGGAGGGTATGTGCTACGGTGAGTGCTGTGTGTTGTATAAGACTGAGGAATCACGGACTTGTCCCCCAAAACAAATAATACATTATACGTTAATAAAAAAAAAAGAATAAGTTAAAAAAAAAAAAAAAAGAATAAGTCAAGCAAATATCTACAATTGACCAGTCAAATAAATAAACTTGGTTCAAAGTGACAGCATAAAATCTTCATTTATCACAACTTTCAACAATTTTATTACTCTGCCTTCTAGTAGTCCCGTCATTGCATCATTGATAACGGAAGGGCACTGAGAGCTAGGCTAACGTGTGCTCCTCAGTCTTACGTATTTACTCATGCCCTTTTCTATATAAAAATTGATCTACAGATAAGATTTAGAAGAGAACAGAAACATCCCAAATCAAAACTCAGAAGCATGCTGCACTGTTACCAGAACATTAATGTCTGTAACGAGGGCCTCCTCCTGGGAGCCATGACCCCTTTTCTGACCCACACAAAGGTGATGTTAGCATAGAGGTTATGTTTTATGCATTTTATGCATCCTTTTTATTATCATTCTTAAAATTCAGTGGGTGACATACTCAGAGTCATTTTTTTTAATAGCTCCATTACTAAGAATTACCCAATGAATTGTAGAGTGTTCTAAAAAAAAATTATACACACACACACACACACACACACACACTCGTTATCTAAATGGAATAAGAAAGAAGTGGGAAGCCTCAATATACCAGGAGCCAGGGAAGGAATTGAAAACTTGTCAAAATACTACTCTCTCCACGAAGGGCATTACCCCAGGAGTTTCCATTTGAGATGAGCTTATGGAAATAAGAATAGTCTGTTTCTCCTTGAGTGTTTAGGAGAATTATTTCCAAAACACCTAAACTGTTCCAGAGCAGGGGAAAAGATGGAAAGCGTAGAGTCCTACTTCATTGTACACGTAGAAACTTTGAAACCAAAACAAAGGCCAGTCACATTCACCAGTGTAATGTGTCTGATTTACCAGTGTAATAACAGGATCATTTCCTACCAGAAACCCTGTCAGAAAAGGTTATATCAGTGGGTGAAAATAGAACCTAAATTTTTAGTAGTGGCCAAGTAATCACTTAGTCCTTTATTGAAATTCAACACTGGTTCCTGGTTTAAAAACAAAACTCTTAGTGAACCCAAAAATAATACCTCCTTTGAACACTATAAAGAATATCCAGATAACCAACATCACTGATGATATAAAAATACTAGAAGTTGTACCAACAAAATCTAGACAGGTTTGTCATAATAAGAGCTGACGTTTGAGCATTTCTAAATTCCACGCACTGTTCTAAGAGATTTTATATAGATTAGGTAATTTACTCTTCATAACAAGCCCATGAAATAGTTACTCACCCTGTTTCACAGATGAGGAAACTGAGGCTCAAGGAGGCGGAATAGTTTACCCTCATTGCACAGTTACTAAGAGGCCAAACTGGGCTTTAAACTTGGGACTTCGGTCTTCACAGGCCAGGTGCCTCGTCCTGTAGTCCCCATTGTCACTTAATTCTGTTCTGGGTATTCAAGGCTGTGCACTCAGAGAAAGGGAAATAAGAAGTTTTATTACTATTGGAAAGGGGACAAAATTACTATTTTTCAGATAAGATGATGGAAGCATAAAATTACTATAAGCAAAATTACTATTTTTCCGATAAGATGATGGAAGCATTTGCCTGCATAAAAAGTAATACTTAAGTATATCAGAAATAAATCAGTGGAGACAAACAACGACTAGAAAATGTTTGCAACATACTTGAAAGAAAATACAGAAAGGATTAACACTTTGTAGAAAAAAGGTTTTTAAAAGTATGCTTATGAATCTAAACAAAATTTTTAAAAGGTATGTCTTCATTCTGTAGGAATGGTGAATGTCTGGTGAAGGAAAGATTTTCTTTCTTTAGCCACACCAGAGAGCATGATTTATCAAGGAGGAAGGAAGAATTAGAAGATACCTACCTCGCAGGGTTAGGATAGGCTTTATTTAGGTTCTGTAAGAATAACAGTTTCTTCAGCATATTATTTTTTAAATCATTTAAATTTCTTTGAAAATCCCAGATTAAACTTCTTTAAGAATTCCCACACCCCAGGACACCTGGGTAGCTCAGTGGGTTAAAGCCTCTGCCTTCAGCTCAGGTCATGATCGAGCCCCGCATTGGGCTCTCTGCTCAGCAGGGAGCCTGCTTCCTCCTCTCTCTCTCTCTCTCTGCCTGCCTCTCTGCCTACTTGTGATCTCTCTCTCTCTCTGTCAAATAAACAAAATCTTAAAAAAAAAAAAAAAGAATCCCCACGCCCCTAAAAAAGTATGCTTATGACACAGTTTGTTATCAACAAATCAACTAAGCTTCTACCCTTGTCATTTAAAATTTCTCTGTAACTGTGAACCTGACTGCTCAGAACATATTTCGGTAGTTCCACAACCTCTGTCATGGCCTATCTCTCTCAGATTTGTAGAAGAAATGACTTACTTAATGGGATTTGTAACAACAAAAATCCTAGCAATTGACACTACTTAAAGTGCTTGCTAGACAGCAGGCCCCATTTTCCTAGTTTTTACACACCTCATCTCCTGCACTCTTCGTAAAGGAACTTCCAAACTGGGGGAGCGTAGGCACTCTGTCCTGCCGTGACTTCAGCTCCGGGAACAGCACAGAACCCAAAGTTGGTTGCTACATGTATTTGTTGAGTAAGTGGACCAACAGCTTGATGAGATGTAGAATGTTAGTATTTTAAGAAAATGTTTAAGATAAAAATATCCTTCTAAAACAGAGCCCTGATCTATCCAGACTGATTCTGTCTCCTATCATAGTCCCAAGTGGGCGGTTTGAAGTCAGGCCTGGCTGTCTTCCATGGCATGACCGACCTCCAGGCTTCAGTGACATGCCCAGATTGCCAATATCCTTAATGATATATGATTGCTATATATTGATCCACCATGTGCAAGGCACTGAGCTGGTTAAAGTGTCTACTTTGAACCTACTAACACTCTTCAAACATTAAAAACCCATTTCAGAGAAGACGGAACTGAAGCCCAGAGACTTTAAACACCTTTTTTTAAGGTGATACAGCTGGAAAGCATTGGATCAAAGATTCACATCCAAGCCTCCCTAAATCCAGAGCCCCTGCTTGTCCCTCTAGTGCCAGAGTTCACATGTTTTTGTTTTCAGCTTATACCACCCCTGTGAACAAAGAGTTCTTTCCATTCCTCTCTGTGGTCTCAATACAAGCTTCAGTAGGAAGGAAGAAAGCCTGACTTTAGTAGTAAAAATACGAGGAGACAGGGCTACGTCATTTATTTCATGTACTTAACAAGCAGGCGCCATAGCATTCTGTCCATCAGTACCTTAGCCTGTGTCTCTAACAGGTAAGGACTTTTTCATTAATACGATAGTGCTGTCATCACATCCAACAAAATTTAGTAAGTCCTGATGATCCCTGGTCTGTGTCCAGTTTTCTCCGGCTGTCTCAAAAATAGCGTGTGGACTTGATTTGTTTGAAGCGGGGAAGATGAGGTCCTTTTAATATGTCGCATTCCCTATTAGATTCCTCTCGGCACTCACTGCGCTAATGTTTGCCACAATATCACCCCGTAGCAACTTCTTCGAGAGATGCAGCAGATGGCCAGTCGCCCCTTTGCCTCCGTAAACGTCGCCTTGGAAACAGACGAAGAGCCTCCTGATCTTATTGGGGGGAGTATAAAGGTGAGAATGTGATTCGGAAGTCCCGAGAAGGTCAGGACTCGGGCTCCTTAGTCTGGGGAGACCACAGGGAGCAAGGGCCTTATTCTGTTGCCTCGTAATTGTGTGTTCCTCTCTCTCTCTTTTTAGCAATCAGGCAGCACGCTGGTGTTGTCAGATAGTCTTTGGCTTCCATTTTTCAGTCTTTCATTCACGCCGTTAAGCATTCTCGTGTTGAAGGAATTTGAAAATATAAATGGTTTGTCTTAAATTCTTAGTAAGGATTCTGTGGCGTGACACTTTAAAATTTATATTGGAAAAGAGCTAACTTGCAACATTGCTTTTTATAAGTAGTTTAGGGCATTTTTTTAAAGGGGCAAAAGTTATGAGTCACTATGCATTCCGTGGAATATCAATATTTCTGACTCCTCCAAAAAAAATGATGAAGAAAGTGAGAAACGTTTCTCTTGGGGCAAAATGATGAAATAGTTCAGATACTCGGGGAAAACAGCTCTAGATCCTGAATTTTAAAATACTTATTAAAGCATTACTGAGCCCAGAGGAAGTAGGTGAAATTCCCAGGGAATAGTCTCCTATCCCTCCCCCCAAAAAGAATAAATCATGAACCCAAACCAGAACGATGTGTGGTCTGAAGTGGCTCCAGATCGGTAACACACCGTGACTCCCAGCTGACATAGGTGCAGATCCTCTCTGTGGGAAAGCATCCCCAGTTCAGCCATGTAGGATCCCCACAGATCAAGATCAAGCAATCAGAGCTCACTAAGGACAAGAGAGACAAGCCGTTGGGAATAAGAGTTAGCAGACGCCACGGACAGTGATTTAGACAGAACTTCCCGTGTCAGAGCGGCATCTCAGGCGTATAATATCGCTCTGTCTGAAGTGTCTACAGATGTGAAAGATGGGAGTCATAAAGATGACACCATGAATCAGGAAAGAACCAAATGGAACTACAAGGACAGCTGGCTGGCTCCGTTGGTAGAGCCCGTGACCCTTGATCTCGGGGCTGTGAGTTCCAGCCCCATGTGGGGTGTAAAGATCACTTAAATAAATTTTTAAAAAATACATGGAACATGTAGGGGTTGAAATTTTTTAAACAGCTCAGTTTACACATTAAACACGTCAGACACAAGTGAGGACAGAACTTTTGAACCGGAAGATGAATCTGAAGAAATTACGCAGAACAGAGAGACAAGAAGATGGAAACTGTGACAAATGATAATATGGAGGATAAAACGAGCAGACCTAACGTGGATCTATCTATACGGTGGGATTGCCACCGTGTGAAGAAATCGGAACGCTTGAGCACTGCTAGTGGGAATGTGAAATTATGTAGCTGCTATGGAAAACAGTACTGGTCTCCCTCAAACTAGAATTACCATATAATTTGGCAGTTCCTCTTCCGGATATATACCTGCAAGAATGGGAAGCAGGTTCTCAAAGATCACATTTGCACACCCGTGTTCATAGCAGCATTATTGACGACCGCTAAAAGACGGGAGCAACCCCAGTGTCCCGTCAGTAGATAAAGGAGTATGCAAGATGTGGCCTGTACACACGAAGGAATATTATTCAGTCTTGAAAAGGAAGGAAATTCTGACACCTGGTACAACACGGGTGAACCTCGAGGACATTATGCTAAGTGAAATAAGCCAGTCACAGAAAACCCAATACTGCCTGATTCCACTCTTCTGTGTTGTCTAGAGCACTCAGATCCACAGTGACAAAGTAGAACGGTGGTTGTCAGGGGTTGAGAGAGAGGAGAATAGGGGAGTCACTATGGGTGTAGGGTTTCAGTTCTGCAAGATGAAGAGAGTTCTGGAGATTGACGGTGGCAGTAGTTGCATAACGGTATGATTCCACGTAATACCTCTGAAGTGGACACTTACAAAGGGTTAGGATGGAAAAAAGTCGGGGAGGGGAGCCTGCATGGCTCAGTTGGTTAAGCGTCTATCTTCAGCTCAGGTCATGATCCCTGGGTCCCGAGATTTTGAGCCCCATATTGAGCTCCCTGCTCAGTGGGGAGCCAGCTTCTCCCTCTCCCTGCTACTCCCCCTGCTTGTGTTCTCTCTCTCTCTCCCCTCCCCCATCAAATAAATAAATAAAATAAAAAGGTTAGGATATGGAGCTGCCAGGGTGGCTCAATCAGTTAAGCATCTGTCTTCAAGGGTCCTGGGATCGAGCCCTGTGTTGAAACAGAAACCCCTGTTTCTCCCTCTCCTCCCCACTTGTATTCTCTCACTATCTCTGTCTCTCTCTCTCTCTCTCTCTCTCTCTCAAATAAAAGAAATCTTAAAAATATTTTTAAAAGGGTTAGGAGGGTAAATATGTGTATTTATTACATTAAGAAAGTAACTGGGGAAAAAAAGAAAAGGTCACCTAAAGAGAATGATGAAGCAATAGCTGACTTCTCGTTAGTAACACCAGAAGCCAAAAGAGCACGGAAGAATGTCTCCAAATGACATCAGGAGAACTGCCAACCTAGAGTAGTGTGCCCCCGAAACGGCCTTCCAAGAACAAGGACAGAAGGAAGGTTTCTTCCATTGAGAAGGAACGCTGAGTTGGCCACCACAGACCTGTGCAAAAGAAATGTCTGCAGGATGTGCTGGGACAAAGGAAAACTACCCAGGAGGGCGGACTGAGGAATAAGAAGGAATCGTGAGAAAATGAAATGGTAAGAATATCCGTAAATCTTAGCAAACATGATAAAATAACAATTTGTGGGAATAAAAGAAAAATAGACAAATGGAAGTACTGAGAGGCACCACACATCGTATGTCAGTGGCCTATGACCCAGTTGGTTACTCCGCCAAATGCTTAATTATTGACTCTCTTTCCAGGACACACAGTCCCTCACCCTCCGGCTGCTCTTGCTCAGCGCTCTCTGTTCAAGGCTCCCCCTCTCCCCACCCCTCTAACAGTGGTGCGGGTCCGCCTCAGCCTTTGGGCCTCCTCTCACGCCTTTTACACTCACTCCTTCAGTGACTGTCTTAGTCTGTTCGAGCTGCTATAACAAAGCGGCAGAGATCTCTCACGATCTCTCACAGAAATCTCTCAGTCCTCAAGGCTGGGACGTCCAAGATCGAGGTGCTGGCAGATTCAGTGTCTGGTGAGACCCCCGTCCTGGTTCGTAGATGGTGCCTTCCCGCTCTGACTTGACGTGGTGGAAAGGGCTAGGGAGCTCTCTGGGGTCTCTTTTATGAGGATACTAATCATCAGAGGCCCTGCCTCCAAATATCGTATTGGGCATTAAGATTTAACATAGGGATTTTAGAAGAACACATTCAGGCCACAGAAGTGATCTTTTCCACTGTGGGTTTTTTTTTTAACACCATGACCTCAGACCTCTCCTGGGAGCCTCTGACTCCTATACCCAGTTGCTTACTCAGCATCCCCACTTGTCTTGGCAGCCAGCTCAGAGTTAACAGATCCGAAGCCAAGCTCTGGATATTCTCCCCCACACCTCTCTTTGGCGTACCACCCCCAACTTAGCACATCACCCTAGCCACTCAGGCCAAGGTCCTGGAACTGTGCCTGGTCTGTGCTTGCTCACCTTGTCATCCTACGGCCAGGCCATCGGCACACGTCTTTGGTTCTGTCTTCCACCCCCGCACGCACCTCCTTCCCTGTGCTGCAGCCACAGTGGTTCCAGAAGTCATTTTCTTCAACCAAATTGAAGAAATGAAGAATTGAATAAACGAAAGACATATTTGGGAGTATGGAGGCAGAATTCCAAAGATGGCCACCAAGATTCCCAGCTCATGGGACCATCATCCTCTGAAGGGATTGGGCAGAAGTCATACAAATCCCAAGGTAGCTGAGACCTTAAGACACTGAGGGACTTGTCTCTGGCTGGTGGCAGAAGAGGAAACATGCAAAGGACTTGGCACACCACCACTGGTTTGAAGCTGGAGGGCCTGTAGGAGGAAGCCTCTGGAAGAGAGTGGCCCCCTACAGCAAGGAAGTGGGGACTTCAGACCTACAGTTGCAAGAAACTGGATTCTGCCGGCCACCTGGGGCCACCTGAATGAGCTTTGAACAGATTCTTACCTAGAGCCTACAGAAAAGAGCCAGCCCAGATGCTAACTTCCACCTGTGAAGATAAGAGCAGAGATCCTGGAGCAGAGATCCCAGATAAGAGCTGGGAATTTTCTAGAACTGATAGAAGGGACGAACAGACCTCTGTCTGTAAGCAGGAACCCTACAGAGCTCTCCTGGACTTGCGACCTGCCCAACTGAGCTGGAAAATAAAAAGGTGCTGTTGTAAGCAACCAAGATTACACAGCAATAGAAACTAATAGAGGGCATCTTTAAAAATCACAAGGGGGATAGGATAACTGGGTGATGGACATGTAATGACCCTGGGTCTTACATTAGACTGATCGAGGACTGAGGAATCACTGACTTCTACCTCAGAAACCGGTAATACATTGTATGTTAATCAATTGAATTAAAAAAAATTTTTTTTAAATGAAAAAAAAATTCAGAAGTGAACGCTGCATCATTAACACTTGAGAAACACCCACTTAGGTAACTCTTTGTTATCTCCTGCCAGACCGTCCCCAAACCCATCGCCCTGGAGCCGTGTTTTGGCAACAGAGCCGCTGTCCTCTCTGTGTTCGTGAGGCTCCCTCGAGGCCTCGGTGGAATCCCTCCTCCTGGGCAGTCAGGTGAGTAGATGAGGGCTGGTGACCGATGGGATGTGAACGTGGGTGCAGAAGCGATAGTGAACAGCAGGCCTGTGCTCACCTTGTGTCATTGTGAGGGTCCGGGGAGATGGTCCCATTGTCCCTGGTGTTCCCTACACTGTCTGCCCTGAGGTCACGGTTCCTTCCCAGGGACGAGCCCTGTGGTGACGCTCCCGGCCACACCTTCCCTTGCCGTGCTCGCTCTGGTCCCTCGCTCAGCTCTGACTGTAGGCCTTCTGCCCTCCGGCCACACGCTCATCCACGGTCATCTTACCTCCTCCCGTGGCCCCATCTAGCTCCTCCAAGCTGACCACCCTCCACTCGGTATCTCTAGCACTGCTGCATTTCTTTTGCCTTTTCGCTCTGTTTGGAACAGAAGGCACAGACAGCAGTTGTAACAACTTACAGGAAGTCTTGGAAATGTATTCACAGTCCTACCGCCCAGCACCCACCAGTGTCCATTATTCTCTTTCCTTTCCAGCCACGCAAAGGAGTATTATTTTGTTGAATAATATTCAACATACTGAATGTTTGTTGAAATAATTGCATAGATCTCATTTTTATTCTTCTTTTTTCATATAACTATCGTAAACATTTTGACACTTTACTACCTTTTTTGCCAGTTTCTTTTATGGAATTGCCTCAAGTACACAGATCATAATTTCGATAAACATCCTCTTATCAAACGTTAAGGAGATAGGGAATACAGTTTTGGAAATATCCTGATTACTCGTGGGGTACTCCGGAGGGATGCTGCAGACAGGATGCACCGTATGTTTTAGACAGGTTTCAGTTGAAAGGATTCTGGGGGTCAGGGTGGCCTTAGCCAGAGAAAGCCTCGGGTCTGTGATAAAGTGTGTCCCAGAATCCTCGCCCAGCCCGGGAGCTCCGCAGCCCCCCAAGTGCAGCCCTCAGATCCAAAGCCGCCTCCCAACTGAGCTCTTGAAGTGGTTTCTGGGTCCTCACGAGGGAGGTCTTTAGGCTTGGCCAGGCCAGGCTTTATTTATTGTCTTCATCTCATAGGGGAACAGTTTGATTTGCTCTCACCTAGGAATATGAGTTCAGCTCCTAACTTGGCCTTACCCATGTCACGGGCAGAATGACCCATTGACCTGAACTCTGGAGCACCGTCTCCTGTCACTTCCCAGCTCGGCAAACTTGGCCTGTGCTCCCCGAGAGCAAGGCCCTGGCCTGAGTAGAGAAGTGACAGGCTGGCCATACTGTGGCCTTTCCTGCCCTGCCCTTTCCCTGCTAGGGCCCATCCCTCTCGATTCCTGATGAAGGCCTGCTCGCTGCTTGAGACCCACCCCAAGTAAGACCATCCCCCCCATTTTAGATGGTCTCTTCTCTACCCCCTGAAACCTGAAAGAATATATCTGTGTGTATATATATATATATATATTATATATATATTTTAGATGGCCCTTCCTCTGGACTCTCAATGCACCTGGCTCTGCCTTTGCCGTACACAGTGTCACTGGTGTGGATTCCCCACTGCACGCCAGGCAAATAAAAACTGTCCCCACTGCCCCCATTCCTCCATTTTATAGGCTCAGTGGAGTAACGAGTGGCCCTAACATGGCTCCTGAGAACGTCAGCAGGGCTCTGAGCCTCCCCGCTGGCTCGTCCCCATGTGTTGAGAATCCAGCTCTCCACACCCTTGCCTTCCCCACCGAACATCAGGTTAATCAGTTCCTAGTACAAAAAGGAGAATGGAACCACTGGTCCCTAAAGCAAAGGTGGTGGAGGTGGTGGGGTGACGAGCCAGGTACCATTCTAAGATGTTCTCGTGGGTTCGCTCAGTGACTCCTTACACATGCCCTGTACGTTACTGTCCCCATTTTACAAATGAAGAAACTGAGGCACGGGGTGGTTAAAGATCCTTAGGTATTCCAAAGCTTGGCCCCAGAGTCTGTCTAACCTGTGTCATAGGACAGACACGAAAATAACTAGCGCAGGCTGAGTGACGTGGAAGAAATCCGAATTTACTAATAAAGAGTGCTGCTTTTTCTTGGCACTGTTTTGGAGGCCTGCAGGGAAAATGTAGCACTTTGAGCATGACTGCAATCTTGTCTCAGTGCTCCAGCTGCCTGGCAGAGCTCTTTGCTTCACTGATCTGCCAAACAGCAAGCTACATCCCTTGTGTAAAAAAGTGGGGAAGGGAGAAGAATATGTATTTGTGTTTGCATCAGTAAACCCTGAAAGGATATATACCAACTACGGAAACCAGTCCTGGGGTGGAGGGAAGCACAGCGTGGAAGGAAGGAAGGTTTTTCCCCTCTATACTTAATTTATTTGCTCATTGCACCTCAGGAATGTAAAAAAAAAAAAAAAAAGAACCAAACTGTCTTCTGAAATTATGTTTAAAAACAAAGCAAGCTGCTCCTCACCACGTGTTCCCCGTGGGCTCCCCCCCAGGTCTCGCGGTGGCCAGCGCCCTGGTGGACATTTCTCAGCAGATGCCAATAGTGTACAAAGAGAAGTCGGGAGCCGTGAGAAACCGGAAGCAGCAGCCCCCCGCGCAGCCCGGGACCTGCATCTGAGGCTGGGCCGGGGACTCTCCGTGAGCGAGCCGGGGGGCGGCGTGCCGGTGCCGTCCGCAGGGAGGGGGCAGGCGGGGAGAGGCTGCGTGGAGCGGGCCAAAGACTGGAAACCCTCAACACATCCGACTCCTCTGCATGTTCACGAGCTTTCTTTGCCGGTTTCTCCCATCTGTGCTCCAGCATCTAACCTTTTACTTTTGCGTAGGAAATAACTGATTGACTAGCAGGTCCAGGGGTGATCCAGTTGTTGCTGGAGGAGGCCGGGGCAGAGCCAGTGAGAGCTGCGAGCGACACTCAGGTTCACTTGCGGAAAACTGTTCTTGGGGCCGTCTCAACTTGCAAAAAAACAAAAAGATGTAGTGTTTACAAGTAGACATTCACCACTAATCGTTCTTGAACATGGTCTTTTAAAAACTAGTCAGATGAATGAGATTGTTCTCATCTGAAGCCTGCTCTCTTTTTTAAAAGATGTGCTACTTATCCTCGCACGATGTAGGCAGATCTCTCTCTTGCAGGGAGTAGCTTTTTTCTAGTTGAGAATTGACAATGGTCCATCTCTTTTGAATTATATCAAACGAAGGTAGAAGGGGGCTATTTTAAAGGTCAAGGTCAGCAGTGTTACCTAGAATGTAAACTGATGTAAGAAGTAGTTTTCTATAGCAACTTGATTAATTTACTCTTAATCCATTTGAAATCCTCTCCCTCTCTCGTCTCTCTCTCTCTCTCCCTCTCTCTCTCTTTCTCTCTCTCACACACACACACACACACATACACACACACTAAGTGCCTAGACTTGAAATAGATCTAGCAATTGGAGAGTTAGTAAGCCTAAGTTTTTCCATAATTGCATTCCTACATTCTTACAAAATTTAAATAGCTACCATTGGCAATCTGCTCTTTTTCTAAAATCTAATTTGCAGCCAGGAAGGAATTTTCTCACCCCAGGGAACGTTTAACCTAGCAGCGGGGACTGAGAGGAAAGCAGAAATGACCAAACTGTGAAAGCTCCTGTTGATGTTGTTGCCAAAAGACAGGAGCACTAAATAAGGTGTGGTCCTCGTGTGCCCCCTGCCCCCCCAACCACCCCCCACTCTAGGCCTGACGTTGGCTCCAGCCTTTCTGGCCACTCCTGCCAGGACAACACCAAGGAAGGGACTCGTCCATGTTACGTGTCTCGCTCGGGCAGAAAAGAGCACTCCAGTGCTTGGGATCCCTGCATCAGAGAGCAGCAGTGTGCCCTGTGGCCTCAGGGTCACCCTCAGGCTGCAGGTGGAACCGCTCGCCCAGAGCCTGGAGAAGGACCTGGAACCATTTGCCCACTCTCCTCCAGGAGAGGCTCAGCTCGGCCCCCCATCCTCCTTCCCAGCCCCGGGTGGTGGCTGTGGGCAGAGCAGTGACCACTGAGAAGGATGAAAAGCACATGGAGAAAACAGATGAGGAAGAATAACCATGTCACGTGGAAAGTGACCACGTGGGTCAAAGTGGGGCGGGGCAGGCCGCTGCCTGTGGGTTGTGGTGTCCCTGTGTGTGGTGCTCTGGATTCTAGCATTATGCGGCACCCTCCCCAGGTCTCCCTTCCACTTCAAAACTTGGGGCTCTCCGGCATCCGCAGGGATGAATCTCCAGATGACCATCCTCATTTGTGAATTTGGAGAAATTAATACTCAAAAGAGCAAAGATGGCAGCATTTCACCTTCAAATGCAGTGCCTAGAGTAGGAGTTCTGTCTCTTGCCCAGCACCAGCCCCTCACCCATGAAGAGTTGCCTGGAAAGATGTTTTCATGGGAACCCTAAAACACTATCTGATGCACAAAACACCTCTACTCGGAGACTCGCCTCTCAAAAAGCTGCTTTTTCACATCATTGGCAAAGAGCAGACAATTCTAGATAAGACCCCTTCTCTCCCAAGCTTCCCAAATCCCTGCTTCACATCACGGCACCCACAGAGAGCCTGCCGCAGACTGGCGCCTTCCCCCTATAATTGCCACGAGGCCTCTTGGCAGAGAGAGGAAGGCCGCTGGAGGAGGACCTCCCACAAAGAAAAATCCTTGTTTGTTCAAAGGACCAGTGTTTCTTTGGCCAAAGAAGTCTCTTCCCCATGGGTTCCCAGGCCTTGAAATAACATGCACTGTGTCCCATGGCCACCTGGTTTGTTGTTGTTTTTTTCCGAAAAGATAGTTTATTTTTAAAAAGGAAGGGAAAAGGAGTAAGTGATATTTACTTCTCCCACAGTGGAGAAACGGCTGAACCCACCTGCTCGTCCTCTGCAGCCAACAGCAAACAGCTTCCTTGGGGCTCAGGCCAGAGGAAGGGAGCGGCAGGAGAAAGAGGCACTCAGCTTAGGCCAGTTACCCAGAGGGAATCATCTGGAACTTCAGAGAAATGCCTGCGTGTCACAGGAGAGCCTGTAGATAAGTTAAAATAGTCATGAAAACATTGATGTTGCACTTGTACATAATTATACAGTAGTGTCCAGAATGTTCAGACATTCAGAGTGTACATAAAACAGAAAACTAAGTTAATGTATTTTTATTAAATGTAACGGTGTCTGAGTTTTACCTGATATGTTTTTGTGCCACCTACCGGAGATCCGAGTCTGAAGAAGTCCTCTCATTGGGCCCTGATACATTGATAACAAAACCGGGGGGGGGGGGGGGCAGGCATCCCCATCGCGCCAGTGTGTCCAGATGTATCTGTTCGAATCGGTTGATTCTAAAACAGAAATCGTTTGCAGTACGCAGGGGAGAGATCATGTAAACAGCCTTGTGCGAGGAGCGTCGAAGGCAGCGGTGGGCCTCTCGCTGTCACTGCTGCCGGCTCTGCGAGGGAGTCCCGAATCTTTCTCTTGGCCTCTTGGTGCTGTGTCTGGCCAGGGAAGACCAGTCTTGTCCTGAGAAGCGTTTCTCTTAGTCTCTCAGTTCAAAGACCCTATCAGATTCTCTAGAAAGGGGTTTTCCAGGTTGCCTTTTGTTCCGTCGGGCCTATGGCTTTCGCGACCATTCCCCAGGACGGTGGTTCCCTGGACCGAAAACCAGGGATGGGAGGAGGGTGGCTAGTTGGCCGATGGGAAGCTCCCGTTAGCTCCTGGAGAAGCGCACCCAGCCCCGCCAGCCCACCCCCACTGCTCGTCTTACAGTCTGCAGACAAGTCTGCTCCCCGTGAGACCGCCTCTAAGAGATGGGAGGAGGTGTGGAGAGAAGGCAGCGCGGACTCCCCAGAGCTAACCTGGAGGAAAAGCCGCCGTGGGCTGGAAGACAGCAGAACATCTGTGGATGAGGCCCGAAGCGCCCGAGGTCTGGGGCAAACGTACGAGAAGACCGGAGCTCTCTGGGTAGAAAAAAAATGTGACCTTTTCAGTGCAACTCGCTCCGTGAGTTCAGCGGAGTGTATCTGGGGCCCGGGGGGTAGGGTTCACTTCCTTGGGTGCTGGTGTCCTTTTCCAGAACACCCCTGATCCTTCCGTTTCTTTCATCCAGCCACACCCTCAGTGAACACTCACTAAGCACTTACTAACAACCTAAGCTAACGGGAAGGGTAGTGACCAAGAAGGAAAGAAGCTCTTTGGAATGACAGCGAAGCCCAGCTCGCGTCCCTCATCCCCGGAGACCTTTCCCTGCGGCGGTGTCTTTGAGAATTGGCCGCCCTGAGGACACAGAGGTTCCGTCCTCGGGCCGAGCACCGGCCCTCAGCCTGAAATGTGTGCCCAATATACCAGACTCAGCTCCACCCATAAAAGTCACCGTGATGGCCGGCATGCCGAGAGACACTTCCCTGGAATCGGTCAGACTCCTAACCACCCTCAACCTGCAGGGAGACGGTGTGGCGTGGAGAGAACCGGCGCCTTCTCTTTCAAAGGCAATAATGGAATTGACTCTCAGTAACTGAAATCTGTGCACAAAACATTCTAAACACTAGTGAAGCCTGTTTCGTTGAACTAATTCTGGCTCTGGAAATGTTTTCGTTTTATAGGTATTTACGGTTTTTGTTTTCGTTTTGTTTTTGGTTTAGATTCAAGCTTAGTTTGTTAATATGTATAATTTAGCATCTCTTGCACTCATGTAAATATGGAGTAAGTATTGTAAACTATTTCATTGCTGGGGACTGTGGGTGTTATACATACATTTAGGACTGCAATTTTTTGGTATTTTTTGTATTGTAAAATAACAGCTAATTTAAGCAGGAACAAGAGAATTAAGGGAGGTCTGTGCATTTTAAACACAAATGTGAAGAACTTGTATATAAACAAAAGTAAATACTATAATACAAACTTCCTTCTGAAATAAAAGTAGATCTGGTAAAAATGCGGTTTTTGCTCCAAGTGTTGAATTTTGATTTTGTTTTGTTTTCCTTTATTTTTACAGTTCAGTCATTAGAACCTTATGAAAAGAAAAAAAAATGTTGAAAATAGTCACCAGTTTTCAGACTAAGAGGAAGCCCTTGGCATTGAGTGAAGGTCAAGGTATAAAATCAGCAGGGTGGGCCCCTCGGCTGCCTCTTGGGGTGAGGGGTGCAGAGAGCCCTGCGCAGCCTGTGAGCAGACTCCCAGTGTCCCCACTGAAGCCAGTGTTGCCCTTGAAACGACCATGCT
>CM053610.1:23677968-23688152 GCA_028646535.1 Procyon lotor
TGTGTTCACCAAACCCATTAGATTTTGCCGCTGGACCCACACGTTAGGTGGGGGACCATAAAGTGAGCTGTGGCCAAAGAAATGTTGGGAAAAGTGACGGACGCCAGTTCCAAACCTGGCCTGCACGGTGCTCCCACATGGGACTCCCTGGAGATCAAGTGCCGAAGAGGTTGGAAGGCGAGTGGGTCCCTGAGTCACCAATTAGACGCAAATCACGTGCTCAGCAAGAGCTGTATGCCCGTCACTGCAGCCCTGAAAGGGAACTTCTACTCTAACCGACCCACTGAGATTTGGGGCTTTGTTATGGCAAGTGGCTTTTCTCACTCCCACTAATACACAGATTGGTGCCCTGAAGCTCAGCGCAACCGTCACCGAAACCTAAAATGCAGGGCTTTGGCTTCGGTCGTGGCCAGGTGTCAGGCAGGGAGCAAACAGATGGCAGCAGAACAGCTGGGACCCCTGACAGGCAGGGGCAGAACATCTGGTAAGGCTGTTCCAGCTCGACAACTTGGAAAGCAATCTACGTGTCTGCTGCCTTTTTAGCTCAGAGGGCAGGTGGTCAGAAAAGAAAACCCCAGAATGTGGCATTGATTATCATCAGCTGCTCTTGGCGAGGCACAAGAAAGAGCTGACTTCCAGAAAGAATTAGCCACTTTACAAGCTGAAGGGAAAGGGATAGAAGATCCTGAAATCCAGGGTCCTGCAGGGCTGGAAGAGCCAACTCCTCTTGCTTCTGGTCTCCAAATACTAAGAGGCGCTCGTGATCCACCGAGCCCCAGTAAGCCTTGGGCTCCCAAGGGTGAGAAGCAGGTGGAGGGTGTGGTCTTCCTACCTGTGCCTGACTCTCAAGGCCAGCATCTTGAGGGAGAGGCAAGAAGGAAGCAAAGCTATGAAGCCAACTTGAGAACTACGTCCAGGAAAGAATCATGACTGTCATCACTGACCCTGGACCTGCCTGGGAAATAAAAAGTGTAGGGGGGCACCTGGGTGGCTCAGTCATTAAGCCTCTGCCTTCGGCTCAGGTCATGATCCCCAGGGTCCTGGGATCGAGCCCTGCATCCGGCTCTCTGCTCAGCGGGGAGCTTGCTTCTCCCTCTCCCACTCCCCCTGCTTGTGTCCCCTCTCTCACTGTCTCTCTCTCTGTCAAATAAATAAATAATATCTTTTTTTTTTTTTTTTTTAAAGTGTAGGTTTTGGGGACTCCTGGGTGGCTCATTCAGTTAAGCATCTGACTCTTGATTTTGGCTCAGGTCATGATCTTAGGATGGTGGGATCAAGCCCCAAGTCAAGCTCTGCCAGGAATCTGTTTCTCTCTCTCTTTCTCTCTCTCTCCCTCCCTCCCTCCCATCTCTCCCCCTGCTCACTTTCTCTAAAATCAGTCAATCTTTAAAGAAAAAAAAAAGTGTAGGCTTTGGAGGGAATGATGTTGCCGAAGAAACCATTAGTCTGACCTTTACAAATGTAGCCAGCCAGCGCTGTGACCGTTGAGGAAGCCCCCTTGGAACCGCACGCGGGCCAGAGATGGTTGTGCGGGCCATGCCTAAGGGCACACACCGCAGGGCCCCAAAGGATTTCAGAATCGATGCACGTCTGCCATCCTCCTCCTTCCTGCATGAGGGTGTCCTTGGGGACCAGGGATTTCCGTGAATGAAACAGACAAAAATCCCAGTCCTTGTGGAGCATACAAGGCGGCTGGGGAGACGGGTAATGGACACAACGTCAGATGGTAAGTTCTGTCGGCAAGGGGCAGAAAGTGTGGGGTGTGGGCGGAGGGGGAGGGATGGCTCCTTTCCTTAGTGGGGCAGGGAAGGGCCGTCCTGACAGGGGACAGCTGAGCAGAGAGCCCAGTGAAGGTGGGAGCCGGCACACAGATGTTGGGAAGAGGGGCCATCAGAAATGGAGGGAGCGGCAAGTGAAGAGGCCTACGGGTAGGTTATGCCTGCTGGGTCCGAGCCGGTCCAGAGTGGCCAGAGTGGTTAAAACAAAGTGGACTACCCCCTGAGGGACATCTGGGGACTAGGTAGGGCCTTTCTGGGTATTTCACTGCAAGGGGAGGAGTTGCCGCAATTTAGTGGGTGGGCCTGAAGATGGGCATCCTACAACACACGGGACTGTCCCACCCAACCAAGAGTTGACCCACCTTGCACTCAATTTTAAAACGTCTTGCTGGGTATTTATGTAGATGAGAAAAACAGTTCCAGATCATTTTAAGTGTGGAAATCAACCCGGTTCCAAACAAGGATCTGAGAGCTGGTTTGAGAGAGCCAGTTTTCCAGAAAGGTAACTGTGGTGTAAATCAAAGGAAGGCCAAATTTTTTCTTCAGAACTTCACCCAGAGCTGGTCATCATTTTGGAAAATGCCGTCACCGATAGCACTGACCTTCCTGGTGTCTGATCCCCAGCCACCCCCACACACACACGGGCGGGTCGGGGAGGAGCAGGCACACCCTGCTGCCCCATGTTAGTGACGGGAATTCTCTACCATCCTGTGTCGCCAACACAAGAAAGGGACCAGACCGGAAGACCTGCTGACTGTATGCAACGTCCTGACATCCCGTGTGGGGAGCTGAGGACAGCCTGGCTCGGGGCCCATTTGCACACCCAGTAGGCCCTTCCTCATTTCTTTACTCCTGATCCCTTGAGGGCTCGGCTTCTGAGGTTGTGTATTTTGTTCTGGTGTGTGCACCTCTTAATTGCTGTCTGTCTTCTGCCTTGGACTGGAGGCCCCTTTGAGGGTGGGGTGACATGTTCTTGGCAGAACAGCTTCCCAAGACATCCTTCAACTCAGGCCTTCCAGGGCCTGTGGGCCAGCAAGACAGCCCCAGCTCTGTCTTCTGTCACACGCGTGCCGGGCTCGCTGGCAAGTTGCCGTGCAGCTGGGGGATGTCTCCTGAAGCCTCACATGGCCTCTGTCCTCCTGCTACTCTGGAAATCTAAGCTAACAATGTCCACACGTCCCCTAAAGATGAGCTGCTGCTGGGAGTCTGGCCCCGCCTGACTCAGCTAGGGGGCGGAGAGGGCAGGAGGGGGACAAGTAGATTCTCCATCACCCTTGTACCTAGACAACAGGCCCCAGGCCAGAGTGGACGTTCATGAGCCGTGAAGTTTCCACCCATAAATCCATGGATGCTTCTAGCACCTGCCTCTCTGCCTGCCCCCCCCACCCCCCAGCCACCTGCCGGCTATAGGCTCAGTGCTGACAGCAGCTAACAGAGGCCCAGTCGTGGGGGTGAGGCCAGGGCCACAGTCTCCCCGAGTGCACACAAGAGAGGGACAGCCAGCAGGCTACCTGGAAGGACACAGAGGCCAACACTCAGATGCTGGACGAACAGGACAGGACCCGTTCCTGGTCATGGGGGCCGGGGCGGGACTCAGCCTTGAGGTGTCCGGCCATATTAAACACTATATGAGGCAGACTTCTTCAGGGAGAAGTGACAGAAACTGAACTCTGACAACTCTTGGTTCCTGGGGCTGCTCTAACAAATTCCCCAACCTTGGTGGCTTAAAACAGAAATTCATTCCCACAGATGTGGAGGCCAAAAGTCCAGAATCTCAGTGTTGACAGGCCTGTGCCCCCTCGAGGAGCCCTGGGGAGAACCCGTTCCCGGCCTCTTCTAGCTGCTGGTGGCCGCTGGCCCTCCCAGATCTGCTCTGCCTTCACATCATCTGTCCAATCTCCCCCTGCCTCTCTCATAAGGATGCACATGACTGCATGTAGGGCCAGGCTCAGATAATCCAAGATAGGCCCCCTCCTGTCCAGTTTCTTAATCACATCTTTTGCTATATTACGTAATATTCACTCTTTTGAGGGCATCTAAGGTAACAATCCCAGGTTCCAGGCCTTAGGATGTGGACATAGCTTTGGGGCCACCATTCAGCCCATTCCAGCAACAAAACCCTCGGAAAGTCAGCGGGCCCAGGGGTGGCCAGATGGTGGCCTCCGTAAGCCATGGTGCCTGGTCCCCTCCTCTTGGCTTCTGTCTTCAGAGCTGCCCCGGTCCATGCCCAAATGGCCCCAAGCCTCCCACATGGGAATGTTCACTCGGGGGAAGAGCAAAGAGCCTGGGAGCAGGAGCCGCGAGACCTTTCATTTTGCCACTGCTCCCAATAAGGAAGCCTCCTTTCCACGACACGCTGCCTGATGGCAAAGTGACTCCATTTGGTAAAAGCCCGCGCCTGAGCTGGAGAGAAGTACTGAAGGGAGACCGCCAGCTGCCACTGGAATAGGGCCACTGTTTTCAACAGGGTTCTGCTCTTTTTTCATCTTCACAATCTTTCGAAAGGTGTATGCCTATAATTTAATTATTGGAGTAAGAAAAAATGAAGTGATGGGGGCACCTGGCTGGCTGAGTGGGTACAGCACGCAACTCTCGATCTTGGGGTCGTGAGTTTGAACCCCACGTAGGGTATAGAGATTACTTAAATAATTTTTTTAAAATGCAGTGGTAGGGGCGCCTGGGTGGCTCAGTGGGTTAAAGCCTCTGCCTTCAGCTCAGGTCATGACCTCAGGGTCCTGGGATCGAGCCCCGCACGTGGCAGGCTCTGCTCAGCAGGAAGCCTGCTTCCCTGTCTCTGCCTATCTCTCTGCCTACTTGTGATCGCTCTCTGTCAAATAAATAAATAAAATCTTTTAAAAATAAATAAAATAAAATGGAGTGCTAGAATCATCTACAATGTGCTTGTGAAAACCTCATGAGACACTATCCTGGACTCCAGGAAATAACTCGACTCTCCACATGGACAAAAGCAGGCAGAATGTGTGCAAATAAACAACAACAAAATAATGACCACCACTCTAAAGTGTCTGTCCGGGCTGGGCTCTGTGTACACTGAGGAGGGGGTCTCCTAAGTGATCCCAGGGCTCCCTGGCACCCCTGAAGTGGTAGTGGAACCATCAGAATCTATGTTGGGTGGCAAATGACAGATGTCTGTGGAGAAACTGGTTTAAACAAACTAACGGTATTATTTTTCTCATACAATGAAGAGTCTAGAGGGAGGCAGATGCGGGCTGGGACAGTGGCTCCACGATACCACATGACTCCATTTTCAAAATAGCACCCATGTCCCCAGACATGGCCACCAAGTTCTGGGCAAGAAGAAGGGAGAGGAGGCTAAAGGCTGAGGGGTCCAGTCAACAAGTCTGCTCCTGTTTCAAGAACTCTGCTGGAAGCCTCATCTGTGACTTCCACTTACGACCAGGACTATGTCCCGTAACCACCTCCTGGCTGCAAGGGAGGCTGGGAAGTGTTTCTGAATTCAAGTACTAGCAGAGAAGACAAAGCAACAGAAATCTGTGCCACTAGGACCTAATAGTCGATTCAATTTGGCAACTGCAGGTGAGCGGAGGTAGCCCAGATTGGTTCTGAGACCATCTGAGGTCACGCAGGCCCGCAGAGGCACACCAGCCTGTGGCTGACGTGGTCTCCGGGCTCCCAGTCCAGATCACATGAAAGCAGGGTCAGTCTCAGTGCATTTGGGTTTATTGAGCTATGGTTGCCATTTGTAGTGCTAGGTTAAACCATGGGGAAGATGGCCACATGACCAGTGCAATGCAGGGGACTGGAGTCTCACTCCAGGGGGTGCCCACCAAGCAACGTATCATGGTTGGGAAGAACCTTACCAACATTAGTCAGTGGGGCCTAAGTGGCTATCATGACAGGTGGTGCCTCCCTGGGAGGGTGCCATGAAAGGCTGCAGCGTTAAAAAGAGTTTTCCCTGTATGTCTGTTCAGATGTACTCCTTAGGGCATGTTCTGTCTGGGGAAGTTGAGAAAAATCTCTTAAAATTTTGGGAATTTGGATGGTTTCTGACTTCTGGGTGATCTGGGCCCCAATGAGGCCTCACCTATACAGGTGACCCCCTCCCATTCCTACACTGTGGGAGAACCCAACTGTTCCAAGGTAGGTGAAGAGAGAGACCTACAACCAAGAAATCCACTGAAAGGGAAACTACGGGCTTTGCATCGGGGCCTCACCCCACATCCCTCACTCTAGGGGACAGGTACACAGGGTGTCCGGGCCTAAAAAGGGCAGCAGTGCAAGAGCACTGGGACCAGCTGGGAGGCAAGCCAGTCCACTTTCAGGGGGCAAGAGAGTGCAGGAGGGTCCCCGTACCCCAGCCAGTTTGGGACAGTGATGTTGTTGTCCAAGGTCAGCTGTCCTAGTCAGAGCAGGGGCTGCAGAGCCAGGACAAGCAGCAGGGAGAGCAGGGAGCCCCCCACCAGGAGCCCATCTGCGGAGGACACCTTGGGGGTGGGACCAGATTGTGCACTTGAGGCAGAAGCTGGGTTCCACTCTCTGCCTCCACCACCTCCAGCCCAGGCCATTCATGCCTCCATCCAGACCCAGCTGGAATGGAAGTGTGTGGAAGGAGCCAGGCCAGGGGCTGCCAGCTCACCATCTCCCCTACACCTACTTGCAGGAGGCTGTGCTCAGGGTCCCGGTGGACATCTGGCTGGTCCTGCAGGATCGGAGGCCACCCACCGTCAAAGGCCTGTATGGCACCATCTACGGAGAAAGGGGGCCAGGGTGGCCTAGGCTGAGAAACCCCAGCACGAGGCCTAAGTCCTCTGGGACAAACAGAGACCTCTGGCATCCTGCGCTTGGGTGGGAAGACAGGACATCTGCAAGGATTGGCTTCTGGAATGGAAAGTGCATGACAAGGAATAACAAAATAGGGACCCCTGCACTAACAGTGCCTCACAACTTGTCGTCCTCCCAGGGAAGGGTGGCGATTCCCAGCCCCATATTACTGATGCGCACAAAAACGCTTCGAGGAGTTGACTAACTCTGGGCTGGTGAGTAACAGAATCAAACTTTACAGACCACCCAGTTTACTCAGACCCAAAGGGCAAGATCATCAACAGGGGGCGCGTTGGGAGAGCCCTAGGACCGGGACCGCCTCAGAAGTGGCGGTTGCAAGAATTTCACCTGGTTCCGTTCCAGGAACTCGGAAACTTGTTTTGACTGGTTCCCCCCACCCCCACCCGCCTGCAGGGACACCAGCCTAGGCATCCCTAAGATCCTACTTTGGTCTGCGACCTGGTCTCCGGAGATAACTGGGCGCGGATTTCTCGAGGGACAGGTCGACAGCACCGAGGGCGTGCACCTGCGTGGCTGTGGCAAACAGCCTCAGTTTCCTCACCGCTAAAAGAAAGTCCCGCCAGCCCGAACTTGGGGAAGGGGCGGTCAGCGCCACCCCGCCCGGGCCCCTCACCCAAGCAGCGGTTCCTGGTGAAGAGCCCCCGGAAGGCTTCGCACTCCTCACGCCGGTTTCCGCTGGCTCCACAGTCGCACCAAGGCGCCACGCGCGCGCTCGCGTTGTCCACATAGTTGGGAGTGACGGCGGTGCCTGCGGGGACCCCGAGGGCTGGGTAATCGGCCCACTCAGGCGGAGGCATCTCCGTGGGAGCCCCAGTCCGCGCCCGGATCCCGGCAGTGCGTACCCACGAGGCCCGCGTAGGCGCTCAGGCAGCGGGGGGCCTCATCCAGCAGGCAGCCGTCGGGGGCGCCGGGGGAGGGCGCGCAGGACGCCTGGAAGGCCAGGAGGCGGGGCCTGCGCGGCGCGACGGGAGGGCGGTGAGCGGGAGGCCCCGCCCTGCCCCGCCCAGTCTCCTCCCCGCCTGCTCCCACAGCCCGGTCACACCTGCAAGCCGGCCCCGCCCCGCCCCCGCCCCATCTCACGTAGCCCCCGCCCCCTACGCCCGCACCCGCAGATCCGGCTGTGCTCGCAGGCGTCCAAAGGTGCGAGGCAGGAGGGCGGCGCCGGGCCGGGCCCCGCGAAGGCGCAGGCGGGCACGAAGGTCTGGCGCCGGCGCTCGGCGCACGCGGCGGTGACGCACGGGCAGAAGAGCAGCGCGTGGGTGAGCGCGGGCGGCCCGCGGGCGAAAAAGCGGCGCAGGGCGCGGCGGCAGCGGGCGCGGGGGCAGCCTCCCGGCGCGGCCCGCCCCAGGCACTGAGCCACGTACTCGGTGCGCAGGCGCTCGCATCGCGCGTCCGCCGTGCACGCCTCGGCCGCGTCCAGGCATCGGTTCCGTCCGGCCGAGCCAGGTGACCCTGGCGGAGGGGCGGGCAGCTGCAGTTCTCCGGGGGCCCGGCCAGCGCGCTTCCCCCGCGTCCCCCGGCCACGCCCTCTGAAGCCGCGGGGCGCGCGGGACCCGAGGAGCGCAGAGTGTGGCTCGAAGGCCAGACCGCCTGGCACTGACCGCCCACTTGTCGCGGGGACGGGCGGCCCCCGGCCCCGGGGAGTCCTGCAGCACGTCACGGGTGGATCGGGCGCACCTAGACTCGGCCCGGCCTCCCTCAGACGCTGAAGCCCGTCCTCCTCAGGCACCACTCCTTCCGCAGAACGGTGACACCGGTTCAAAGAGGAGTCCGCGGGGCTCCTGCCGCTCTCCTAGGCCCCAGCCGACGCGGGAAACAGAGCCTCTAGGGACTTGGCTAATGAACATTTATCAGAAATGGCGCTAAGGACAGTGGCTGCCCCTCTCTCTCTTTGACCCGCTGGGACAGCTGAGCTTTCTTGCTTTCTTCTCCTCTCTGTTGGTTTCTGGGTCTCCCACCTTCCAGACCTTCTCATGTGCCTCCTTCTGTCCCTTACCGCGGGCGTCTTGCCCTCCCACCCCCTTCTGATGCTCCCTTCTCGGCCGTCTCCCGTGTGGCCCATCTGGACTCTGGCGTCCCCTGGCCCCTCCACTCTCCACCAGCCAGGCAAAAGAGGGATTCCCTGAAAGGGCTCTGGGCACTAGAGGGCCCATTTAGACCCGGTTGCCAGGATATGGATTCCAGAGAAGACCCTCTCATCAGGCCACAGGGCTCTGTCCTGAGCCACAAGGCCCAACAGTCCACGATAGGTGGCACTCTGCTGGGGGCCAGGTGAGGGTCTCAGAGGAAGGGACTTGGCAGCCCCTTCCTAAAACCAGACTACCCCAGCCCCTGTCAGTGCTCTCAGCCCCTGGGGGCACCACCGCTGTGTGGAAGTTTCCCAGTCTGGCCCCACATCCTTCCCACTGAGTGTATGGAGGGAGGCGACTCCTGCCTCAGGTCTGGGAGCAGGGTCCCCAACTGGCCCTGGCCCCCTCTTTCAAGATCCATGGATTGGATGGCAGGAGCCACGGTGATGCTCGCTGTGCTGGCAGCACGTCTGTTCCACAGACAGGATGAACAGATACCAAGGGCTTAGGATGAGTGAGTATGTGGAGAGAGTAGACAGGAGAAGGGGGGAGCCGACCCCTCCTGTCTTCTCCCCTCCTCTCTCCTTCCCTTCTCTCCAGGACACAGGAGCAGCAAACTCTGCCGTCTCTCCCAGCCGAGCCCCTCACGAGCCCAGGCTTCGGCCACACACAGCGCATTAGTGTCCCCTAAGGTCTTGGTCTCACCTCTGCTCCTTTGCTTACGGGTTTCCCCTCTGCCAGGAGTGCCCTTGCCTCATCTTTACCCTCAAAACAGCGCATCTCAGGTCCAGGATCTCGTCGGCCTTACGCCTTTGTCCCATTCCATTTACCTGGCTCCACCAGGTAAAGTGACCGCTCCCTTGGGGATGTCCCCGCTGGGGAAGGGGAAGCCAAGCAGGTGGAACCGCAGATGTCTTCCGTTAAGACACAAGGAATGATTGTGAAGCTCCAAGACTGAAGGTAGGGTAAGGGTAGGAGAGGTGGGAGAGGGAACCCAAGAGGAAGAAGAAGGTTTCTGGGACGGGGTACGAAGACGGGATTCGGGGGTGGGGAGTGGCGAGTGGCCTGGCGGCGGCACTCCCCGCATGCAGGTCTCCTGCCGGTACCCAGTACTGCGGTTGTGGTTTTTTTTCCAGATTGTTCTCTTGCCCCCTCACTCTGTCCCTGAAGATCAGGCAGAGAGGCCAGAGATGAGGGGTCTGAGAGAGGAGGCGGCCACTCACCCAGCAGCAGCAGCAGCAGCAGCAGCGCAGGCACCAAGCAGAAGCCCATGCCTGGCAGCAAACAGAGGGGAGGACAACGGAAAGCAGAATCCCAGCGGGACAGGTGTCCCCTTCCCTGAGGCGCCTGAGCTCAGCTTGGGAACCCGTGCTGACACAGACACTCCCATGGGGAGGAGCCTTGTAGCGGGAATGACGTCCCACCCCACTGCGTCCCCACCCCCGCTCTGCCTGCAGGTAGGTCCCACAGTCCCTAGGTGCAAACACACACACACACACACACACACACACAC
>CM053610.1:23688252-23791987 GCA_028646535.1 Procyon lotor
AAATTCTAACTTTTTATTGTAACTAACCTTAGACTTGAAAAAAGTTGCTAACAAAAATGTTAGTGTTCCCCTTATATGTAACTTTCTCAGGATGGCTTTGGCTATTCAGGATCTTCTGTGGTTCCACATGCGTTTTAGGGAGATCTTTTCTATTTCTGTGAAAAATGCCATTGGGATTTTAATAGGGCCTGCACTGAAGCCATAGATGGCTTTGGGTAGGATGGACCCTCCGACAGTGTCAGTTTTTCCCGTTCGTGAGCACGGAATATCTTGCCGTTTGTGTCTTCAATTTCTGCCATCAAAGTCTTGTAGTTTGCAGTGTACAGATCTCTCGCCTCCCTGCTTAAGCTTATTCCTTGGTATTTTTTTTTAAAGATTTTATTTATTTACTTGGCAGAGAAAGATCACAAGTAGGCAGGGAGGCAGGCAGAGAGAGGGGGAAGCAGGCTCCCTGCTGAGCAGCGAGCCCGATGTGGGATGTGGGGCTCGATCCCAGGACCCTGAGACCATGACCTGAGCCGAAGGCAGAGGCTTTAACCCACTGAGCCACCCAGGCACCCCGCTTCCTTGGTATTTTTTTTATGCTATTGCAAATAGGATTGTTTTATTTCTCTTAAAGATAATTTGTCAGTGAAGAGAAACTCGCCTGATTTCTGTATGTTGATTTTGTATCCTCTAACTACCAAATTTGGGGATTAGTTCTAATCGGTTTTTGGTGGAGTTGTTAGCATTTCCTATATATAAAATCGTGTCATGGGAGCATCTGGTTGGCTCATCTGAAGCACGTGACTCTTGATCTCGCAGTTGTAATTTCAAGCCCCACACTGGGTGTAGAGATTGCTTAAAAATAAAATCTTTAAAAAAAAAAATAAGAAATGAAATAAAATCATGTCACCTGCAAACAAACATAGATTTACTTCCCCCTGTCTGATTTGAAGGTCTTTTATTCCTTTTTTTTTTTTCCCTAAGTGCTCTGACTTGCTCTTCCAGCACTAGGTTCATGGGAGTGGTTGGAGTGGGCAGCCTTAACTTGTTCCTGATCTTAGAGGAAAAGTTTTCAGTCTTTCACCGTTGAGTATGATGTCAGCTGTGGGTTTGTAATTATCTGGCTTTTGTTATGTTGAGATACATTCCTCTTATACCCAGTTCGTTGGGGTGTTTATCATGAAAGGATGTGGTATTTTGTCAAATGCTTGTTCTGCATCTATTGAGATGATCATATGATTTTTATCTTTCTATTAATGTGATATATCACATTTACTGATTTGCATATGTTAAATTATCCTGGCATCTCAGTGGTAAATCTCACTTGATCATGGTGTATGATCCCTTAAATGTGCTACTGAATTCACTTTGCTAATATTTGGTTGAGAATTTTTGCATCGGTATTCATCAGGGTTATTGGTTTGTAGTCTTGTTATCATCCCTAGCTGGCTTTGGTATCAGGGCAATGCTGGTTTCCTAAAATGAATTTGGGAGTGTTCCCTTCTCTTTGAAGTTTTTGGAAGAGTTTGAAAAGGACTGGCATGGATTCTTCTTTAGATGTTTGGTAGAATTCATCAGTGAAATCATCTGGCCTTGGGCTTCTAGCTTTTTAACATGGACCTTTATCCCCTGACTTTCAACTCTCTTTGAATAAAAAAATACTGTGGCTATAAACTTTTTCAAAGTACTGCTTTCGTGGCATACTCAATATTTGATGATTCAATTTTTTTTTCATTTTTTTTTATTTATTTAACAGAGAGAGAGAGGGAACACAAGCAGGGGGAGTGGGAGAGGGTGAAGCAGGCTCCCCACCAAGCAAGGCTCAATCCCAGGACCCCAGGATCATGACCTGAGCTGAAGGCAGACGATTAATGACTGAGCCACCCAGGCCAGGCGCCCCTGATGATTCAATTTTTATCATGCAGTGTTTTTCTCTTTATCATGCAGTTTTAAGTATTTTAGATTTTTTTTTTTTTTTTTTTTTTATTTATTTGACAGAGAGAAACACAGCGAGAGAGGGAACACAAGCAGAGGGAATGGTAGCGGGAGAAGCAGGCTTCCCACAGAGCGGAGAGCCCGATGCGGGGCTCGATCCCAGGCCCCTGGGATCTGACCTGGGCCGAAGGCAGCCGCTTAACGACTGAGCCACCCAGGCGCCCTTAAGTATTTTAAAACATGCAATGTAAGTGGGACTCCAATGGGATCCAGACACCCCCTCCCCGAAAGGGTGAGAATGTGGGGATATCTATTCATTGTGTTCTTTATTTTCTGTATTTGATGATGGTTTGAAGTCTTGGCTGGGGGGGGGGGGGGAGACATTCGGAGGGAGGGAGCTTGGTGACGGGGGAAAGACTGCCTCTAACCCTAATTCCTAGAGCTCATGAAAATTTGCCTATGAATATGTCTTTCATATGCAGACCAACCAATCCAGAGTCTATACCCCCAACCACCTCCTTTTTCCTAACCCCTACCAAGCCTGTATTTGCCCTGCCCTAAATCACCCCAGGGCCAGGTACTAGACCATCAGAGACCACCCCTATACCCCACAGCTGGCCAGTTGCCCTGTCTTGCCTTTCCTGCAGAAACCTTAGTATAGGGGCGCCTGGGTGGCTTAGTGGGTTAAAGCCTCTGCCTTTGGCTCAGGTCATGATCTCAGGGTCCTGGGATCGAGCCCCGCATGGGGCTCTCTGCTCAGCAGGGAGCCTGCTTCCCCCTGTCTCTCTGCCTGCCTCTCTGCCGACTTGTGATCTCTTTCTCTGTGTCAAATAAATAAAATCTTTAATTAAAAAAATAAGAAAGAAACCTTAGTATAGGCTCTCCCCTCACTCCTGCTTCTTCCTCCCCACTGAACCTCGTGCTTCCCCATGTGGCCCCATGTGGCATTTCACTTGGGAATTATAAGTAATAAAAACTTTCAGGGGCATTAACTTCTCCATGTCATCGTTATAAATTAAAAACTCATGGGTACAGTCAAGACAGAAGGCAGCTTGGGGCGCCAGGGTGGCTCAGTTGGTTGAATGTCTGACTCTTGGTTTCTGCGCAAGTCATGATCTGTGGGTCCTGTGATAGAGCCCTGCATCGGGCTCTAAGCTCACAGGGCATCTGCTTGAGATTCTCCTTCTCCCACTGCCCATCCAGCTGCTTGCTCTCTCTCTCATGAATGAGTGAATGACAGAAGGCAGCTTTAGAAAACAGTCTCTTTCAACCTCCGGGGCTGAGGGAACAGAGAAGCCAGCCCGAGCCTGGAGCTGCCTCTCAGGAATGGTTGGTTGTCAAAATTCCCCCAAGTCTTCGTGCCCTCTGAAACATGATTCTGCTGCTCTTCCCATCAAGAGGTAGACTTTCTCTCTCAACTTCTGGAACTTGGGCTGGCCCTGTGACTTGCTTGTGTCAGTAGCGCATTATGGAAGTAAAATGTGCCAGTTGTAGAATCTTCCAGAAGCCTTGCAAGCTTCCACTTTCTGGCAAGGCTGAGAAAGGATCATTCTTACGAATTTTCCCTTCTGCCTCAGGTTCCAATGTGGCTTGGCATGACACCATCACCGATCTGGTCTTCCGTTAAAATTCTGATATTTGGTTCACCATTGATTTTTTTTAGCATTAATTTTGATCTTTTGACATATTGCATTAAAATATTATCTTGATCGCTTTTTTTTTTTTGGGTGCTCAAGGTAAGTGCATCACCTGCCTTGCCGTCCTCCTGCTGCTGCTCCCTCTCTCGAACCCTCCCCAGCTGTCACCTCATCGCTTTAGCCAACAGCCAGCCAAACTCAGAAGCAGAACTGCCCACTGACCAGCCACTGATTGTAAACATAAGAGCCCAAATGAAACCACCTGCTGAGTTAAACCTAATTTGCTAATTTGCAGAATTAGTTGTTTTCAGCTACTACCATGTTTTGGGGGTTCTAGAGCAACGGCTGACTGATACCGAAGGTCACCCAGCCATTCTTTCCTGAAGCACCAGGAGAGAGTAAGTGGCTTCTCAGGATCTCCAAGGGGGCAAAGGGGTGGGGCAAAGGGATCCTTCAACCTAGGGAACAGCCCCCTGTGCCCCAGTACCTGTGGGGCCCTGGCTGCCCTCTGAAGCCCCACCTACCAGCTACCACTGGGGACCTGCAGGGGGCCCCATGGGGCTGAATCTGTACGCAAAAGAGACACAGAGGCTCAAAGGCGGCATGTCTGTCTTCTGTCTTCTACTTTGGTGTCCTTTTTAAAACGACTCCCACTGTCCCCTCCCATGGGGTGGAGGGTAGGTTGAGTAGTGTCCACAGTGGGGGGCTACAGGAGACCCCACTCTCCTCCAAAACCTCAGGTGCAGGACCAAGCCCAGGGGTGAGGCTCAGGAAGCATCTGAGGGGCAAGATAAGGCAGGAAAAGGGAGGGGGGGCGTCCCAAGGATTTTGCTTTGTTCTGTTTTGTTTGCTGGGGCCAGGCTCCAGGGAAGCGGACTCCATCTGAAATGTAGGCCGGGGGAGCTGGCTTCTGGCCTGGCAGTCACCGGCCTCTGCAGAGCTGGGTCTGGGTAAAGCACATGGAGCAGAGCCCCCTGCGCCCCCTGGACCGAGGCCTCTCCTGATGGCCCTCATGACCCAACCTCCCCTGCTGACGGGAGGTCAGTGACTACACGACCTTTGCTCCTTGGACTGACAGATTTTGAGGCTGGAGTATGTATCCTACGGGGACTCCCTAGTCCTAAGGAAGGAAGACAGCACCGGGCACCTTCTGTTAGGGCTCTGGGGTCCTGGAGTGGGTGGGGCGAGTTCAACTTAGGGAAGAAATTTGCAGGAGGTCTGACTCTCCGGCTCTGCCCCCAGGAGACCAAGTCCCTGGAGGGGCTGTCAGCGGTCAGCAGTAAGTATCCTCATCTCAGGAGCTCCCTCGCACCGGCCACAGGATCTTGGCTTCTGGACTTGACCTGCTGAAAATGAAGAGGAGGGGTCAGCCCTGAGGGCCGGGACCCCCCTTTCCTCCCTCACTGAGGATCAGTGACCCAAGAAGACACGGGACTTCTCTCCCACCCTAAGGGCTTCGAGCATCTGGTCTCCATGATCATGGCTTTTCCACAAGGTCATATGTCATTTGCAAAACAACCCAAACTCAGCAACCTCTGGGTGGGGGCCACAGCGGTGGGTGAGGTGGGGAGGGACCCGCCTACCTTGGGGTTGCAGGCAGGGCAGCAGGCCAGTGGCTCCTCAAGGTGGCTCCTGGGCTCTGGCAGAGTTCTCGAGGTCTGCGGCAATGGGTGGAGGACACACATTGTGACCACAGGCAGGAGTCCCTGGGGCAGGGCGGGAACGGGGGCCTCAAGGTGACTGGGTGCTACGTGGAAAGGAGGGGGCCCATCTGGAAGGAGGCGGAAGGCAAGAGCCCGTCCTTCACTTCCCTCCCCGTCTCCTCCTGCGGTTCACTCACCCAGGGACCAGGGCTCTCCGATGGCTGCTGGGCCCAGCTCCTTGGGGTGAACACCGCCCAGGGGGTGGTCCCTATTTGGGCCGTCTTTGGGCCTGAGCAGTGGGATGAGAGGGCAGGAGGCTGGCACAGCGGGCCCGAGCAGGCACGCCCGACCCGAGCTCTGCCTTGAATGCGTCTGTACCCTTCTGGTCCATGTCCCTGCCTGCAGTTCCTGTCTTGCTCCCTCCTGGGAGAGGCCCCGGGGTTCCAGGCTCCAGGTCTGACACCTGCCCTCCCGGGGCCACAGGCACTTCTTCCTAGCCCTGACATTTCTCTCAAACTCTGCCATCACCCCAGCATCCTGGCACCCTCCAGATATTGGCATCACTCAGGCTCCAAAGACGGGTGGCCTTCCTCCTCAATATCCAGTATTCTTGTGCCCCTTGCCAGTGGGTGGCCCTGCCGCCCTCCATGACTCCCAGCCATGCCTGGCTGCCCACGTCCCATCTCTCAGACCCTTGCCTTGTCCTTTGCTATCTCTCTGAAACAGTCTCCACTGCCCTCAAGACTCTCCCTTGGTGATGGTATGTGGGTGCCCCCACCCCGCTGGGCCTCTAGGCCCCCTGATGCCGACACACCAAACTCTGAGCACCTTGCTCGTCCCCCATAGACCTGCAATCACTGCTCATCACGTCAAAGCCCTCTCGGGACCTGGGACCTGGCTGGTGCCCCGCCCCTGTCCAGGCTGCCCCTGGCCCCAGTCTCTAGCCCAAACCCTGCCCTTGCCCACAGCTTGTCCTGAGCACTCCCAAGGCCGGGCTGTGTCAGATGTGCCCTACGGCCTCCCTTGCCCAGAATCCAGTGATCAACCCTGCTTAGGTATTATGTGACCTCCTCCCAGGTGATGGAAATCTGGGTGAGGGGCAGGCCCTGGGCACAAGGGCAGCCAGCCCCCTAGCTAAGCAGCGGTGCTTAGGAGGTTCCGGGCCCAGCATTTGTGGACTTGAAAGGCATACAGAAGCGATTTAGACAGAGGAAGTGGAAAAAGGCAGACGAGTCATGAGAGGCTAGGAAAATCCTGAAGGGCACAGTGGAGCAAGACCCGCAGAATGAGCTCGTAGAACAAAGGCAGGCTAGGGTGAGGCAGCCCCCTGGTGGGAAAGACAGAAGAGGTGGTCAAGAGGGGCTGAACCCCAGTAACCAGGAGGGATTGGGGGCCCCACGGGGATCCACACACACCCATTGTGGCCTCCTGCTCAAGTCTCCTTTCCAGCGCCTCTGTGCACCCGGGGGCAAGGTCTGAGCACCCCACCCCAGCTCCCCGGGGCCCAGCCGCGGTCTGCAGAGCTGTAAGCACAGGAATGGGCTCAGAGCCCACCTACGGCGTGCGGCATTCCTCCTCGAGCCCCAGAGGCATGGCTGGAGATGGGATCCCGGCTGCCGGCAGCAGCACCAGGCCAGGCCAGCCCCTAGGAGCAGGGGCAGCACGAAGCTAAGCATCATTGCCAGCACGAAAGCCTCGTGGTCTGTGGACAACGGGGTAAGGTTGAGTTCTTAGCAAGTGCACCACCCCAGCCCCTCCCCACTCTTGTGGGCCATTGACACACCTTCAGGCTGCCTGGGGCCACTGTCCACACTGCCACCAAACCCTGGCTTGTCGCAGGAGGGCGGGGCCCAGCCAGGAGCGCAGTGGCAGTTTTGGTTACTGTTGCAAACCTACAGAGGAGAGAGGAGGAGGAACTCCAAGGCCACCGCTCCTCCCCCCGGAGTCACCTTTCTGACCACTCACCCCACGGCCATGGCAGGCTGCCAGGCATCGCTCCAGCTGCCAGAAGGTAGTGTTTCGGCAACGCCTGTCCTGGCACACCTAGGGGCAGTGTGTGCACTGGGCAGTGAGGGGGGGTGACTCTCCCACTGGCAGGATTCCAGCATGGGGGCGGGGCAGGTGCAGGGCTCACCATGCTAGGTCCGCACTGCGTGCCTGGCTCTACCAGGCCCAAGTCGAGCACATCCAGCTGGACACCAGGCAGCACGAAGACTCCCCTGCAGGTCACCCCATCATTGCCTAGTTCAATGGTGGAGTCCACGGGCACCGTGTGCGGTGGGCGTGGCCGCTGCTCCCCGCCAAGGCACTGCAGCTTCCCGCACCAAGCGTCCCTGGGGAGTAAAGTGCACGGTGATCAAACAGCAACTTGTGCCCTTGCCCCAGCGCACTACTCGGCTTCCTCGCCCTCCTCTCCACTCCCCACCTCTGCGCACAAGGCACGAAGCCACCCTTGCCGTCCTCGCCACAGTTCCCATGGGCATCTCCTGCGGAGTTCACGGTCTGGAAACAGGCCTCCGGGGCTGGGCTGGAGCCTGAGGAAGCATGGGCGAGACCGCGCTGGTTTCTGGCCCCCCACGGCCCCCCACCTTCTCCCCACCTTCCCTGGAGTAGAAAACAGAGCAGACGCGAAGATGAGCCGGGTGCTCCAGTAGTCTTACCAGGCCCCCAGAGCTGCTGGCACTGCTGCTCAAGGGTAGGACACGCGCCGTCCCAGCAGTAGCCCCGGCCGCCGGCACAGGGCCAGCCATCCAGGAGGTAAACGTCCGGGGGGCAGTAAGGGGAAGAGCCCGTGCAGAACTCTGGGAGGTCACAGTCGCCCACAGCTCGGCGGCACAGCACGCCGGCCGGCTTCAGCTACGCAGGTGACCAGGTGGAGGGAGGGCGGCCGAGGCACAGAAGGACAATAGACAGTGAGAGATCCACGCTGAGAGCGCGGCTCAGAGGCTGGAAGGCCAGGTGGCCCCGGCTGGGAGCACAGCCCGCGCCTGCCGGGGGACCTGAAAGCGCCAATCAGCTAACACCAACAGGCCGGCTCTCAAGCGCCCCCTAACCCCTCACCCCCGAGCCTCCCATACCCTCACCAGGCAGCGCGCGCAGCAGTCCCCGTGGGTGCACTCGGCCCCCGCGCGCAGCGAGCAGTTGTGGGCGAAGCAGCAGGCGTCCGCGCACTCCTGGAGCCGAAAAGGGAATGTGGGGACCAGCAGGTGAGGACGCCACGCCCCAGACCTCGGAGAGGGGTGGGGAAGGGAAAGGTGGGGCGCCAGCCTCGAGTCCCCCGGGGCCGGGAGCGCGGACCTGACCTGGCTGGCACCACAGTCGCACTCCTCGCCGTCCTCCACGAGGCCGTTCCCGCAGCGCGCCCGTGGCACGAGGAGCCTGGAGTCGGGCGCGTTGGAAAGGCACGCACCGCCCCCCTTGCGGAAGAAGGCGCGCAGCTGGCGGCGGCTGCAGGCGCTGAAAACCCGCGGGAACGGGCGCCTGCGGGCGGGGAAGGGCGTCGGGCGTGCGGGCACCGCCACCCTCGGCCCCCTGATCGTCTCCCATCCCCTCCCTCCACTACCCCGTGTCCTTAGCCACACGGCCCCTGGATGCGCGCACACCGCCTAAGCGACCGGCGGCCCGGATCCTCTAAAGGCAGGGCCCAAAGAGGGCAAGTAACCTGCACAAGGTCACGCTGCGAGCCCAAGGCGGGAGAGCGTCACACCAGGACCAGGCAGCCCAGGACTCGAGGTCTGATCGCGACCTAGCGCTCTTCCTCCCGCGGTTGGAGAATCCTCGCTAGAACGTTCCGAAAATAATCTTCATACTTTTGACAATCCACTTCCTCTGCGTTTCCTCTTTTTTAAGCGTCATAAAGAACTCTCAGGGCAGTGCTTCGATCATATCCCCATTTTACCGAAGAGGAAATGGAGGCATAACCATTTCTCCCAAAGAAAGGCAGCCCAGGAAGGCCCCCAGGTCCCGCGGAGCCTCCCGCAGCCCCTGCCCGACCGCGGCGTCCGTACCCGGTGGCCGCGGCCATGACGCAGCCGCCTTGCTCGGCCGCCACCTCCACGCAGCAACCGTCAGGGTCGTGGCTGAGGCCAAGGCTGTGACCTATCTCGTGGGCCATGGTGGCTGCTGCGCCAATGGGGAGCTCTGAGTGGTCCTGAGAGGGAGTGGGGACAGTCACAGCGGGCTGCTGGACGCCGCCTCCTCCTCACCCCACCCCTTCCCTGCCTCTTGCCCACTCCTCCTCCTGTGGGGGGCCGGGGTGGAACTCACCGTGCTCACGCCTCCGGAGCTCTCCACGTGACACATGCCCTCGATGGGCGCCAGGCCCACGGTGGCGCCCTGGAAGGCGCGGCCCCTGAAGGCACAATGCAGCATGACCCAGAGGGGCCAGGATTCTGAGCTGCTGCCCCCCCCCCCCCCCAGCCCCACCCCCACCCCCACCCCCACTCCCACCCCCGTGGGCTTCAGGGACACCCACGTGAGCAGCTGGGCGGAGTCATGTGGCCACCGTGCCCTCAGCCCCCGGCGCCAGTGCAGGAAGGCCCAGAGAGTAGCATTTGCGTCCAGTGTGACCTGGCTCTGGTCCTGTTCCGTCCACACTTCCAGGCCGGTCAGGGCCACCTGAATGTCCAGAGTCCTGAGAATCTGTGGAGGTGAGAGCGGTGAGGACAGGAGGGGCACCTTCTCTTCTCCGCTCCCTTCCTGGCCTCATCTCCAAGCCTGCCACACACCCCCCCCCAGGACTTGCCAGCCCATGTGGCAGTCATCCCCATCAGGGCTCTTTCCACCAACCCCAACCTGGTCCACATAATTGGCCACCTCCAGGAGCCGCTGTTTGGTGTGGTTCAAGTTCCGGTGCTGGGTCAAGAACTGGAAAGGCAGACATAAGAGTGTGCGACAGGCAGAACTGGCCCCATCCCACCCCACCCGCCCCCTGGGGCCTCTGGCTCACCAGAGTGTGGTCAGCCACGATGTACAACTCCAGGAACTTGGGGCTCCTGCGGACCTCCCGCCTCTCCTGGGGAGAGGCAATGGTGACCCTCAGTGGCAGGCTGCCGGGCTTAGGTCCTGACCTCTAACCCCAATTCCCAGGAAGCACAAAGTTAGCTTTAAAAATTGCTAGAACTTATTTCTTCAGCCTCCAAATAAAAATATCAGGATTGGAGGCCCTGAACTGGGGCTATGTATTCCTGTTTCTTGTGATTTGGAGGGCTGTGGGTACTGCATTCCCATTCCCGCTCCGACTGGTGCCCCTGACCTTGATCTGAGTGGCATGAGAAAGGCTGTCCGTGTCCCCTTTGTTCCTGGCATCCCTGTGGCCACAGGCCCCTCTCCAGCCAAGCAGCTGCCCAATCTGGAACATCTTGTGAGTGACGAAGGCCTCAGGGTCTCCGGCTGACCAAGGATGCACATAGTAAGTGGCGTTCCTGTCCAGTGTGATCAGGCCCCTGGGGTGCGAGGAGTGCAGAGGAGGGTGAGAGGGGACTCTTGCCCCAGCCCCAGGCCCAGCTCCCTCCCCCAGAATGCCTCACCTCATCCCAGAGCAGGTGCTGAAGACCACCCAGGAGTCAGGGAAGCCCCTCACGTGCCCACGGTAGTGGCAGTGGTCCTGGAGAGCAAGGGACCCAGCCCCAAAGCTCAGCCAGGGCTGAACTGGGAGGGGGGAGAGAGAGAGGGCATGGTGGGGGGCGGCTCCAGCTTCTCCATCAGAACAGGAGGAGAATGGGGAAGGAATGGTGGAGAGGTCGTCAGGGAGTGCACCCCACCCCCAGCACCCTTACCCTGTCCTCAGAGCCCATGGAAGTATCTCACCGTGTGGTTGGGGACCAGCACCACTGGCTGCCCATCTGGGCCATAGTGGGTTTCTGCGTATCCTGGGGCCAGCAGCCTGCTGGGAAGGGGTGTTGTAGGCGTCACCAAATTCAACCTGGCCTCTTCCAGGACGCCCTCCCAGCCTTCATCCCTGAATGCTAAGTGAGTGGCTCCAGGAGTGAGGCACAAGGCTAGCACTGAGGAAGCACCCACGTGTATGTTCGGGAAAGGACAGGAACCACGTGCGTTGCTCAGGTCAGAAAAACCCTGGGCTAGAGGGAGAAAGGTGGAGGGCGGGAGGGAGCCTCGGAGATGGCTGAGGCGTGGGAAGTGGGGGTGTGGGAAGCACCAGGGAGAAGCAGGAATGGGGAAAGAGTCTGTGGTCCCTGTGGGACGTGTGGCAGGCTGCCGGGTCCACTGGTCTGGGGAGGGGCAGGAGGGAGGATTCAGGAGACACCGATGAGGAGGTGGGACCTGGAGCCACCAGGAAGTGCAGCGACCTCCCTCAGTGGCCCTACCTGCTGCTCAGCCTTGTTGGGCATCTGGTCAACCCTCTCTCGCCCTCTTTCCCACCCCCCAGATCCTTCAGATCTTCTCTGGCCCCTAGAGCCCGCATGCCCGGCACTGATGCTCACCTCATGCTTCCAGAGAAAGAATCCCCGCCTGCTCCCAGCTGCCCCTGCCTGCCCACCTGAGCAGGGATCCCCAGCCCCACCTTTTTCAGACCCCCCTCCAGTAACTATTCCACCTTCTTCTCCTTCTCCCCCGGGGTGAATCTGCCATGAGTCAGTTTCTCTTCTGTAAAGAAAATCCTCAGCCCCCCTCTCGCCTTGACCTCCTTCCTGCTAGACCACCGCAAAGACCTGTGGTGCCTGCTTCTCCACCTCCTAGTCTTTGCTCCGCCTTCTCTAGCCTGGCTCCCCCACCACGCACAACACACTCAAGCTGATGAGTAGGGGACGTGGTCCCCCCTCTCCTGTGTGGGGATGCCGAACCCCAGAGGAACTCTGCTGAGATGTGGGGGAACTAGAATGTGTCCCTGGCCCATCTGGCTCCATGGGGAAAAAGCCAACATGCATCAAGTGCTTGGAACAGTGCATCCGAAGAAGCAAGCACTCAGTGAGTGAAAGCTGGTGGTAATTCCGTCTGGATGGTTTCCAGACCCCACGCTCCACCTTGAACACCCCCCCCCCCCCCCCCCAGCCCAGCTCTGCCACCTCACTCACTGGCTCAGAATCTTTGCCTTTGCCCCATCCTGGACACTCAGCCTTAAAATGGCCTCTGTGACCTGGCCCTAATGGGACTCCCCAGTTTCATTTCCTGCTGCTCCCGTCCCCGCAGATGGAGACCCTGTAGGCAAGGCAGAAAAACTGCCACCCCCTCCCCCACCCCGAACGTGTCTTGAATTGGTAGCCATGGCACTTTTGTCCCTGCTGTTCCTCGGCCCGGAGCACCTCCCCAACTTTGGAATCCATCTTAGATTCTCTCTGGACTCAGTCCGCCCTTGGAGCACCCACAGGGTGACGCTCACTCATTTCTGGCGGGAAGCTAACAAGGTGCTCCTGGGGCTGGAGTGAGGGGTGTGCCCCGCAGCCGGCCCGACCCAGCCTCAGCACCCTGCCTTGAGGGACGTGGTCATGGGCTGGCGTGCCTCTTCCTGTCACCTGTACCCCTGCCTCTGGGGCCCTCGCCCCCTCCCAGCCTCCCTCCTGTGTTCTCTTCAGTCCCTGCCCCCGCCCCCGACAGATTCCCCCCCCACCAGACAGGGGGCGCTGTTCCCGGCTGCCAGCCTCCTCCCCCGGCCTGGTACTCACTGGTTCTTCTCCAGCTCCAGCAGGAGCTCCTGCCCTTCAACCTTCAAGGCCACCAGCCCCGAGTCTAGCTTCGAGACCTGGGCGACAAGGAGAGCAGGGCTGAGGGCGCAGGTGGGATGGGGAGCAGGCTGGTGAGGGAGGGTGCAGGGGGCTCCCCACGTGCCACGGTAGGTGTGGACGGGCATATATGTTCCCAAACTCGGACACTTTAGGTTCTGACAGCGCACATTTGACACAGCCCCGCTAGGACCTAGAACGTCCTCGGAGAGATGGGACAAGGGGCCCCAGAAAGGTGCGCTGCCTTACACAGGTGACCGGGCCCTTCCTCTGGCTCTGCCTCCTGCTCCACCGCCAGAAGCCTTGCTCTAAGTGGGGAGGACGGTGGGGGCCTGAAGACACTGGGGGGAGCTCTCAGGTGTCCTTACAGCCTCTTGTTTCTGTACCTTGCTGCTCCCCACTCCCTGTAGGGTTCAGACTTTACTCCTTCCTCGTCCAATTCTGACAAACTGAAAATTTCCCTGGCCTCCTAGAGGCCTGCCTCACCCCTGCTTCACTGAGCCCGTGGAGTAAACATTAACAACCCCCACCCCCCCAATTCCCGGCCAAGAGGAAACCGTCTCGGCTAGGGCAGGAGGCCGGGCCTGGGCCAGCCTCTCCTTCCCCATAGCCTCTTTGCCTCTCCCACCCTGTGGCACGACCCCCTCTGCCCCGTCTTGTCCACTCTGCCTGGCTGGGGGCCCACGGCTGGGGCCGGCCCGGGAGCATCGTGGAGCTGCCGTGGCTTCGGGGAATGCGGGCCCCCACCCGTGCTGGCCCTTCCCTCTTATCCCACCATGCACCGGGCTGGGCCCCAGGCCAAGGGGCTCAGATCCTTCTGAGGCCTTTTCTCTGCAGGTGGGGAGCAGACAAGCTCCCCCACCCCGGCCAAGAGACTTCCCCAAGGCCCCAAGCACAAGCTCACGTGACCGGAATGCCACTTACTTTGTTGGAGAAAGGTTGGCACCAAGCACGCCCAGCTGCCCCAGAAGGAAAGCCTCCTCCTACCTCAAGCCCAGTCCCGGGCTCCCTTCTTTTTGTCCTTCCGCAACCCCTGCTGTCCTTGCTTCCTGCCCTTTTGGTGACCCCGCTATTCACTACGCACCCCATCCCTAACCTGAAATGTGGGTATTTCCTGCCTCTCCGACGGGACTCCCTGCCTCCACTCTGTCCTCATCCTGGCAGGCTTCCCGGAGGCAGGGGAAGGCAGTGCCCTCTGGGATGCCCTGCCTCGTCACACCCCAGCCTGGACTGGGTGGGAGGACCACAGTCAGTGTGACCCAGCGAGCACCCAACCTTCCCCTCTGCCAGTGGTCTCCACGACGACAAACTCAAAGCTTGGGCCAGCTTGGATGGGGGCTCCTGAGGGTGTAGGGGACCCAGTGGAGGTCCTAGGTTAAAAGCTGCTGGGCCTATGGGGCCCTCCTAGCCTTCATGACAGTGTCCTCCTGCCTTCCTCCTTGCTGGCTTAGACAGTGGGCTGTCTTCTCTTGCCTGAAAATTCAGGATGAAGATGGCCTTCTAGATCTGGGGGGCTAGAGGTCAATGGTTACAAGTCCTTCAGACATTAGTGGGCCTCAGGCTTCTGGGCTTCTGGTCTCAGGCTGTGTGACCTTGGGCACTTTCTCCAACCTTTCTGGGCTTCAGTTTGCCTCTCTGTGAAATGGGGATACCAAGGGCACTGGCCTCTTGGTTTGTAGCACAGCTGTGTGACACATACAGATGGGGACACGGTTGTTCTGGAAGTGTGTGATGGGAGGGTGTTGGCAGGAAGCTGGGGCACAGAGTCTGGAGAAACAAAGTCAGGTGCCCTCGAGCGGCACCCAGAGAGTGACCAGTGTCCCCTGGCCAGAAGTGGATTCTGCATGAGCCGGGGAGGCTGAAGTTTTCTGGGAGGGAACAACAATGTGTCCACAGGGTAACATGTTCTAGTTAACTTGGCAAAAGGAAGATATTTGGGTGTTTTCTCAAAGAGGTCCCTGAAAAGTTTCGGGCCCCACAAATCCTGGCTCCGCCTCTGCCTGGGGGGGGCAGGGGGGCCCGGATAATTCTGGGAGGGAGAGAGCAGGGGGAGGTCGGGGAGGAAACCCAAAAATGACTTCCATGTGTGAAGGCTCATGTGAGCTGGCTATCTCCCCACCCCCACCTGCCAACCCTCCGGGAAGGGGCCTAAAGGCCCCCAGCCAAACTGCCGGGCTGAATGAGGAGGGGCAGAGGGGCTGGGAGAGCCTGGGCCCCCTGCGGAGGGAAGGATGAGCTGACACTGACCGGCTCCTGCAGGGTGACCACGCGCCGGACTTGTCCATCCAGGACCCAGTGCAGGGTGACTGGCTCTCCGTGGTGCTTTCCTGGGGGGAGGACAGAGTAAACGATGAGGGGGAGCATGGGGGGGGAACGGCGGAGGGATGAGGTTACAGGAGACTCCATCTTCAACATTCAAAGCCCGGGGAAGGCTGGCCAGCCACGGGGCATCCTTGGAACCGAGGAGCCACCAGGCAGAAGAGAGACGGAGGAGCCCAGGAACGATAGCTCAGCTGGGGAAGTGGGAGCCCCATTGACCTGGGGGAGGCTTGGGGGTCAGAGGTCACAAGGAAGAGACTAAGGCCCCCAGTGCAGAAGGGAAGGGAAAGGGGAGGCAGCCTGGGGTATTTTTAGACTGGGCAGCAGATGCCTTTGGGGTGAGACATCTGTGAAGAGAAGATGCCTGTGTCTCCGCCCTCTGAGAAAAACAACAGCCAGATGTCGGGGGAGGCCCACCTTGCCTGGAGCTCCCCTTGGGGGCTTCACGCTGGAAGCAGGACTTCCAGGGACCCGAGCTCAGAAACCCCTTCCTGGGATCTTTCAAGGTGGAGAGGCCTTAGGGCACAGAGCCTGAGTGCTCCCAGGCCTGGCATTCTGGAGGAATACCAGAGCCGAGCATTACTCAGAAGGCTCTGGAATGCTCCCCTGGAATGCTCCCAGCCCCCACCCCACAGTGGGTCCCAGCAGCTCCTACTGCACCCACCCTGCAGGAGCCAGGCCCCAGGCAGCCCAGAGCCTGGAGGCAGTCCTCCCTGTCCCCTGGGGCTGGAGATCTCTGGGGAAGATCCCTGGGGAAGCAAGCCCAGCTCCCAGAACTGACAGCTACCCAGCCAGGCCTGACCCCACGCTCAAAGGGCTAACTGCGGAAGTGTTCCAGCTCCTGCCAGGCCACCCCAACTCCTTTCTCTTCCTCCATCCTCTCCCCTAGACCCCATCATCAGAGACCCAGAATAGCAGCAGCTCTAGGAGTCCCCTTCCCCCAGGAAGCCCTCCTGGGTTGGATGAGCCAGTTGCTATGGTGGAGGAGGGATCTGAATCTGGGAGGAGGGGCAAGTGGGGGGCAACCAGCCCAGAGAGGACTTAACTGGGTGTGGAGAACTTCCTCTTGCTGGCCCTAGGCCTCCCAGGTAGAGAGAGCAGAGGGTGTGCTTGTGCGCATGTGTGGGGGTTCTCTTCATGGCACTGGAGGAGGGGGAGGGGGCAGAGACGGAGCTGTGAGGATGAGGGTGAGGGAGCCAGTGTGGTGTTGGGGAGCACAAAGCCCATCTCCACTCCTCCCAGGGGTCATCTCACCCTCTCCTGACCACCCCTCATGCCAGGCTGAGGAGGAGGGAGCAGCCATCCAAAGGCATCAGGGCGGTCATCCCACCCCCTCGGGGCCCCAGAACAGAACAAGACCCTATCCCTATTGGGTACTCCCCAACAGTACTCTGGAACCCAGGGCCCCCAGGCTGTCCAGCCCAGGTGGCCATTCCTGCCTCCTCCGGGGAGTGCTCTTCCACACAGGTGTGTGTGTGTGTGTGACCTTCCGGGGCCCCTTCTGTCTGAAGCACCCTTCTCTCTCTCACCAAACAAGGCAACAGCATCGACACCGCACACACTCACTGTCCCCAGGCCCTGGGATGCGGGCTGAGCAGTTGGAGGCAGAGTCTAAGGGCAACCGGTGCGCTGGGCCTCAGGGCGGGAGGTGCAGGAAAGTCCACACCGGTGGGCGGGGTCTGGGGACGGTCAAGGCAGAGAATCCTGGCAGAGGGGGTTGGGAACTTGGGCAGATGCTCAGAGGGGACCCCCCCCACCCCCGGCCAATGCTTTGCCATTGCCACTGTGGCATCTGGGCAGAGTGTGTCGGGCTGGGCCCCAAGGCCAGCCCAAGCACAGCTGAGAGTCCCCAGACAGGTCCTCAGGAGACCCTCTCTGTCTTCCCTGCCACCACGGTGGCTGACCTCGACCTCGCCGGCCCCACGGGGCACGTCGCACTCACCTTGAAACGCCTCGGCCCCGCACACCGGCAAAGATAGCCTCAAGAGCAGCAGCAGCAGCAGCAGGCACGCCCGCGACCCTCCAGCTCTCCGAGCCCCCCGGCCCATGGCTGTGAGCTCCCCGGTCTCCACGCCTCGGCTCCCGGCTCCGGGCTCCGCCCCGGCTGGATCCAGGCCGACCCATGTCCAGAGCAGCCGGCCCGCCGCCTCCCGCGCCACCGCGCGCGGAACCCCGCAGCCCATCCGCCGGACCCTGGCCGCCGGGCCGACCCCGTGCGCCCTCGGGGAGCCGCAGCGGCCCTCTAAGGATAGGAGCAGGGCGGGCCGCATCCCTGCGGCCCCTCGGGGATCCGCCAACCCCAAGCCGCCCAGTAGGTCTCCGCGCTCTCCCCGTGGGGGCGGGGCGGGTGGAGTGGGGATGGGGCGGGGCCCCTCGGAAGGGCCTTGGAGGGCCATCGGGGGGCGGGGGGCGGAGAGACCAGCGCTGGGGGTCACCTGCTGCTGCTCGGGTCGCCCCCCTCCGCGGACCTCTGTCACCACCTGCTCACCAACCCTGCCCAGAGGGGTCCTGGCCCGAACCCGGCGGAAGTGCCGCTGGGAGAAGGGAGGCGGCCGCCCGCGAGAGGCAGGTGCGGCGGCTCGGAGCGCCCCTGGGCGCCCCTGTGCCCGCGGCGCACGGGCAGGTCGAGGGAGCGGGTGGAGCCGCGGTGCTGCGGGCTTGGTGCCCGGCAAAGGCGAGGCGGGCGCGCGGGTGCGGGCGGGGCAGCCCTTGTCCCGGGGGTTGGCCGGTGGGAACGATTGCGCAAAGCCACAGGATCCCAGACGTGGGGGAGCCTTCCTGCTTTGGCAACATCTGTTTCTTTCTTTGAAGGTTTGTGTCCTGAGTAGTAAATTCGGAGAGGGGTAGCCAGTATTCAGATAGCGAAAGGTGTTAACTTTTTAAAAAGATTTTGTTTGTTGGGGGGGGTGGTGTCAGAGGAGGAGAGAGAGGGAGAAAGAATCTCCAAGGGACTCCTCGCTGAGTGGGGGAGCCTGGGCTCAATCTTACCCCCGAACATCATGACTCCAGATGAAACCAAGAGTCAGTCGCTCAACCCACTGAGCCACCCAGGTGCCCCACAGGGATGCTAACTTTTAAGCCAATCTATTTGTTATTGAGAACAAATGCGGAGGTTCCCTGAGGAAGAGTTGCAGCAGCGAGGGAAACCTACGTAGGTCTGATTTAAACAACAAAGTATGATAAGATGTTCAGGGATCATCCCTCCCTTTTCTTTTCATCCCTCTCAGCCCACATCCCCCAGCCAATGCAAAGCCACTACCCTTAGCCCCTTGTGGAGGTTTTAGATTAGTTTATGCACATCCAAGACAACACAGATCTATTTTTTCTCTTATTAACATTTCTCTGCACTGTTTTTTCCCCCCACTTTACTACACTCTGGAGATGCTTACTATCAGGGCACTTAAAGTGGTCTTATGGGGGCACCTGGGTGGCTCAGCCAGTTAAAGCCTCTGCCTTCGGCTCAGGTCGTGATCTCGGGGTCCTGGGATCGAGCCCCACATCGGGCTCTCTGCTCAGCAGGGAGCCTGCTTCCCCCTCTCTCTCTGCCTGCCTCTCTGCCTACTTGTGATCCCTCTCTCTGTGTCAGATAAATAAATAAAATCTTTTAAAAAAGTGGTCTTATGGTTATTACTATTATCCTATTATTATTACTTCAGGTTTTCAGGTCAACTTTATTAAGATAATTTACACACAATGAAGTGCACCTGGGGGCACCTGAGTAGCTTAGTTGGTTGAGTGCCTGCCTTCCGCTCAGGTCTTGATCTCAGGGTCCTGGGATCCAGCCCGGAGTCAGGCTCCCTCCTCAGTGGAGAGCCTGTTTCGCCCTCTCCCTCTGCCCCTCCTCCTCACTCGTTTTCTCTCTCTCTCTCTCTCTCTCTCTCTCTCTCTCTCACTCTTGCTCTATTGCTCTATCAAATAAATACATAAAATCTTTAAAAAAGAAAAATGAAGTGCACCTGTTCTAAGTGTCCAGCTGGATGAATTTGATAGATTCATCCGCCTCTGTGATCACCACCGTAATCAGGATACTGTGTTCTGTAACAAACGGAGTAGGAGAGTGTGTCTGCCCTGAGGGCAGGAGGCCAACATGGCTGACACAGAGCTCTTGCAGTGAAGAAAGATAAGCTATTTACTGGTACGGCACTGCCCAGGAGAATGGGAAACTAACGCTCTAAAGTCCTAAACTCCCCAGTGGCTTGCAAGTGAGGGTCTTTAAGGGCAAAATAGGGGGGCAGGGCTGTCCTGAGAAGGTGGGTGCCCTCGACTGGAGGCCCAGGAGGTCGTGTTAGCAGGTGCCCTGGTGCCACTTTTTCTCGTCCCTTGGGACCCCTGGGAGGTCTTCTTCAACTCAAGAGACTTGGAATCTGAAAAGTATATTTGTTCTTTATGGTAGAGGTTTCTTTAGGTACATCCGGTAGTGATACCCTTAGGGTAGCGCTGACTGACTACTTGTAAGCTAGTGGGTTCCATTCCTGGAGGTTCCTTGGCTGGGACCAGTCCGGCCGTGCCTGGAGGCAATAGACCTCCAGTGTTCCTTCTTTCACCTGCGCTGACAAGGTGGAGGCTGGCTTCAATTCCCATTGCCCCCCAAAAATTTCCCCTGCGCCCCCTCCCCAGTCCCTCTCTCCCACTCCCAGCCCCAGGCAGCCATCGATCTGCTTTGTGTCTATTCATAAGTTTTGCCTATTCCAGAACTTCATATAAATGTTACTGTAAAGCATGTACTCTTTGTGTCCGGCTTTCTTCCCTCTGTGTTTTCGAGATTCATTGACGTGGTTTCCTTTTGTGGTGCCGAGTGCCATGGGCGCTCGGGAAGCATGCGCCCACGGGTGCATGGGCGCCCATGGTTTCCTTTTTGTGGTGCCCTGGGTGGAGGGAAGCATGCTTTCTCTATGTTCCAGTTGGGCATTTGGGTTCTTTTCCAGCATGAGACTCTCCTCATGTAGCCGCTACACATTTGCTGTGAAGTTTTATATGAATCTATGTTTTCATTTCTCCTTTCTCACCTGTGAAGACCCAGAATTAGAAAGGGCAGTGTCATACGGCAAGGGCGCACATAAGTTTGAAAGAAACTCGTTTCCAAAGCCACGGTACCATTTTGCACGCCCACCAGCCATGTAGGAGAGTTCGGGTTCCTCTCCATCCTCGCCAGCACGTAGTGTTGCCAACTGTTTTACTTCTAGTTATTCAGTGGGTGGGTGTGTCCCCACCACTTTTTTACAGTTGAATGCTGTCACTTATTCGTATAGGCCCCGCTTGGCCATGTAAATGGTTTCCAGACCTTCTGCTATTGCAAACCAGGCTGTGATGGATAATTTTATATACAAACTCGTCTGTGAGATGATTTCCTACAAATGGGCTTCCTGGGCCAAAAGATATGTGTTTTTATGACTTGGTAGGATACACTTACACGACCCTTCGATTTGTGGCAATGTACAGTTGCACCAGCAATATCTAGAGGGCCCCCTTGGCCCGCAACCTTACCAACACAGTTCTCAAACCATGATATGCCCGTCTGAAGGTGAGAGTTCGGTCTCAGTTTACATTTCTCCTAGCAGTGAACTTGAATAACTGTTCAAACACTTCAGGGCCATTTGTATTTCCTGTTCCCTGAATCATGTTTCTACTGAGCTGTTGGTCTTCCTCATAACAACTGGAAGGCACTTGTTACATATATAAGGGGGATTCACCTTTTGTCTGGAGTGTGAGTTGCAAATCTTTTAAAGTTTGTGAAATGGGTTCGGCCTTTGTGTGTGGCTGTAGTTCAGTTATTTTTGTTGCTAGCAACCGATTGTGTGAACGTAACATTTTTTTCATTGACTCTACTGTTGCTGGACATGAGGATGGTTCCTCGTTTTGAGATGTGCCCAAAAATGCTGCTGTGGACATTTATGTGCGTGTGTCCCTATCTTTCTGCCTTCGCCTGTCTTGCTCCCCTCATCCATTTGCAGATTTCCCCCTTGGAGCACAGCCTGACATCGCTTGCACATGAAACCTCATCTTGGGGAACCAGACCTAATATAGACCGAGATGGCTTTGGTCATATTGGGCCTTCCCATGTGGGCAGGCTGGAGAGACATCAAGCCCTCCTTCTGTGGATGAGTAAGTGGGGTTCCCACAGGTGCCCCCAGCAGCAGAGGCCACACTCACAGCACAGAATTCCCTGATCCTCCCACTACATGAGCTGTCAGGGGTGGGGTGGGGCAGGGGCCAGGAGGCAGAAAGCAAGGCGTCCCGTCACAGCCTGGATCCATTTGGCTATCTCTTCTCTTAGGGAGGATTTGGGGAAGGATCGGGGTGGACAGGGAGATCTAGGCTTCCATCTTGAGCCAGGAGCACGAGAGATTCCAAAACAAAATGTGGATCCCGAGGAAGGGGAAATTATGGAGACACAGTCCTAACTATGTATGGTAAAGGAGTCCTGAAGAGGAAGAAGAGAGAGACCGCTAAGAAAGCCCCAGCGATCACAGAGACGTGACAACACCAAACGGGCAGCCTAACCGGGTCTGGTGAGGACTTGGGGGAAGCTTGAGCCCTGAATGAGCTGGGGGCCTGGGCAGGAGAGCAGACTGCCCAGAGCGGCCAGACTCTGAACATGGAGGGGAGGCTTCACTGTGGACGGCAGGGTCCTCTTGGGCAAGAAAGAGCAAACTGGTGAGCTCCTTTCTGAAGCAGACCTAGGCTTTGGTGCTCTTCGTTAAGGAGTTATTCCTGACTCAAAGCCTGGTTACTGTCCCCTGCGTATGCTTCTCCCTGCCCATTTCCTTGTCTCTCTCTTTCCCACATACCCTGAGCTCCATGGGGTCTGGGGCTCTCTTTGTTTACTGCCTGGCACAGGGCCGGGCACACAGTCAGTGCTGATAAAATAAGGTGGATTTGTAGCCTAAGAGCCGTGTGGGCGTTGGAATCATCCCTGCAATGTGGATGCCTTCCCAACCTGGATGAGCTATGTCTAAGTATATCCGAGGAATTTTCTGCAGAAATCTCCGAGCAACTATTTATTTGGAGGCTGCAGAGGAGGCGATGGGGCCACTAGACCAAAGTTGAAAAAGATCGATCCCACAAGTAGCCACTGTGGGAAAGATGAGGTCTTCAGTGTCTCGCTGGAGTCACTCTCCAAGGGGACACTGGGGAGTGTCCTGGGAAGAAGGCAAACCAGGGGGAGTTAAGTCTTCGAAGTGCTCACGCAATGGGTGACATTCACATCTGTAAACAAGACGAATTCTGAAGAATGACCCGAACAGGGTGACTATAAACACGCCTCTCTGAGCTTCACAGTGGACCTTCCCAGGGGTGGAATTTCAGGGTCAGAGGGCAGGAGTGTTTTAGCTTTAGTGATGTCAGACAGTTTTCCAAAGTCTTCAGTCTATATATGATTCCATTTATATGAAATTCAAAAACAAGCCAATCAAATCCCTGGCGTTTGATAGCATGACAGAAGTTCGCTTTGGAGGGCTTGCAATTGGCAGGGGGCCCAAAGGAGACTCCGGCATGCTGGTGCTGGTGTATTTCTTGATCTGGGGGCCGCTTACCCGGGCTTGATCACTTTTTGGAAAGTCATCAAGCTGTGTGCTTACGGTGTGAGCGGTTTTCTGTTTGTGTGTCATACTTGAATTAAAAGTTTATTTCAAATGTCTGGAGGTGCCTCAGAGCTCCAGGGGTGGACACAACCAACCCCTCTGAGAACTTTCCATTCCCAGGTGGACTGATGCCCCCTTGGAGATGCTCAGAAAAAATCCTCCCCTCACCGTCTCTTCCCTGGACAGTCTAAGAACATCTGGCTGCATTCGGCTCGCTCTGTCTCTGTCCCCCCTCTGGATGTAGTGACACTTTCCACCCCCACCCTTCCCCCTTCCCAGACAACAATGTAGAAAAACCAGTGTTTACTAAGTGCTCACATACCGCATCCCAAGCGAGGTGCTGGTCATGTGGACAGAGGAGGTGAGCAGCACCTAGAGCCTCAAGGAGCAGGAGGGAGCACTCATCTCTTGAGCATAAGGCAGTCTGTGCCACGTGTCATGTAATTTGCACTTGTGGGCCACCTCCAGCAGGCAGTCTCCGGAATGAGCTGCATTCACGTTCAGATCTGCATTCCAGTGCAGCCCTTTGGGATGCAAGAAACAGACTCATTCCGGTTACGTCATAGGATGGGTGTTTATTGGGAGGACATGCCAGACAGGCTCCCAGGAAAAGAGTCTGGCAATCAGGCACTACAAGGAATGGGACCTGGGAGCAGGAAGCTTCCAGCCACGGTTACCTGGAACTTACTCGGCCTCCAATTTCTTTCCAACCTGTTAGAAACTAGGACATCTCCCCACTACTCCCCAGGTTTCTCAACCCAAATTCCAGGCGGCCTCTTTGTGCCTCCTACCATCTGCCTCCAGGCTGCGAGGGGAGTCACTAGCCTGCCCAAGAACTGGCTCCTCTCAGGCACTGACTTCGTGGGAGCAAGTTAGTCCTTCTTTGTGACCTGCATTCCGCTTAACAGCCCCTGGCACACAAGCCCTCAGGAAGACCGAGTGAGCCCACTTGATCATAGAAAGGGATGTACTTGGAGCAGAAATAAAGATGCTTTCCACGCCCCCTGGGGGTAGGAATGGGGCCCCTTCTTTTTCCAAGGGCCTGATAAAATGTCTACTCAGGCAACCCCATTGCCTGGCATGCCTTTTCCCTAGGGAACGCCAAACCGTCTTGATTTCCTCGGTCTTAATGTGTGAGACGGATTCCCTCCTCTGGGAAGCCCATGAACAGAAGGACCAGGGACACGTCCTGGCCTTCAGTAGATGGGCACTGCAAACATGGCCTGCGGGCAGCATTATCAGCAATGTCAGAAGTCTCGGGGATGAGTCGGTGGTTGAGAATCCTTTGGAAATAGAATAAAAACTATATTTCCCAGAATCCCTTGCCACGTGGGGTAGCCACGTGACTCAACTCCAGCCAATGGGGAGTGAGTGAAAATGACCTGCAACTTCTGTCCACACTGGAAATGGATGTGCCTTCAATTCCTCTTCTTGCTGGAGGGAATGTGAACACAGTGGGGCCACCACGAACCTCACAATCAAAGGTAACGTTTCAAGGGTGGAGAAAAATAAGATAGAATGATCCAGAATTCTGACATCTGAAACCACCACAGCACCCCTAGATTAGTAGGGGAGAGAGAGATACAATTCCCTCATGTTGGAGTAACTGTATTTGGTCTCTTGTTCGTGCAGCCTAACTTCTATTCCAGCTCCTATTCCTGCTCTGGTCGGCCTGGGAGGATGTAGGAGGCTCCTCTTCGTTTCTAACCCATCCAAAAAGTCCAGGGTGGGCTTGGAGGGAAAAGATGTGAGGGGCCGTCCATTGGAAGATAAAGGGAGAGATCAGATCCGGAGAAAAGGAAAAGGCAAGTAGACAACATGGGCAGCTCATTGCTCCTCAGGGTTCCCTAGGGTCAGCACCCTCCTGGGTAGATGTAGTTCACCTCTACTTCTCAATGCCCGTCTTTTCTTGGCAAGAGATTTGGATCCAGGTCATAGAAAGTCAGATGCTGCAGAGCTGTTCTCACAGAGGCAGTCAGGACTCAATGCTGCCTTGTTCACGAGGCCCAGGTCGTCACAGTTTCTGGAGACCTCCTCCTCCTGAGGGTAGATGATGCCACGGGTCAGCTCAGGGGCAGAGCACGGGACTAGGTCCCACCTGTGGCTGCATCAGGACCAATGAGCTTCCCGCAGAGAAAATCCTGGTGACAAGGAAGGCTCTGGGAGTGCCCTCTAAGTCTGGAGGGCAGTCCCCCAGACCTCAAGCCTTGGGTGGGGGTCCCCCAGGGGACTGGGGAGCATGCGCCTAGCCGGTGATGAGGCTATGAGCCCCTCTCCTCCCCCCACTGGATGATCTGCAGCAGGGGACACATCACCGGGAAGGGAAAACGGATTTTCACCCCTGCCCAGGTGACGGCCAGACTCCGGAGTGGGGAAGAGAGAAGCCAAAACACAGGTGGGGTTCTGTGTTCCAAGATGCATCTTGAAAGTTGAGGGGAAGCTGCTATGTTCAGAATGTCTGCCTCAGGCCCCCTGCCAGCGGCTCCCAGAAAGAATTCGACAGTCACGCTGGCCTAAAGTAAGCCCAACGTGCCCAGCGAGCCCATGACTGCTGTGTACCCATCTCAGAATGTAGCTTCCCTGTCTTTCCAGGGGTCCCTGGTTCTCTGTATTTCTCCCCAGTCTCCCCCTAGTCCCAGGGGCCATCCTATATACACGAGCCATCTGTGTGCGCCAGCCCTGCCCAGTGGGTTAGCCGGGCACCACGTCTGCTGGGCCCACAGGACCGATGGATACCTGCGTGGTCTGCTTCTGAGAAGTCATCTCCACCAAATTCTCACCCATGCTCAGCTTACAAAAATACCTCCTGCAACAGCAAGACAGGACTCAGGGTCTCCCCACTTCTCCTGCCTGCCCCCATTTCCTCCCCTGACCCCAAGTGCTTAGCCACAGACTGCTCACCGAACAGAGAGACCACTGTGGGGAGTGGAGGACCTTATTTTCTTCCTTCCCTCCCAGCCCTTTCTTTACACAGATGGGGTCCAGATAAAGAAAGAAAACTACAGCAACATGGATTCAAAGAGGATTCTAGAAGCAATTCCCGAGTTTGGAGCAGTGGGAGGAAGAGGGACAGGGTAGGAAGTACGGAGCCCGTGCATCTGGTAAGAGAGACATGAGGTGATGTTGAGGGGAAGCGGGGGAGGACGAGGTGACCCCATCTGCCCCCCAGCCCTGAACCCACCTCCAGGCGTAGAAGGCCCCCACGGCCAACAACAGGGAGAGGAGGCCCACCAGCAGCCCCAGGACCCAGAGTAGCTTCTGGAACAGACTCAGGCGGTGCAAGGCTGGAAAACAAGGGTGAGGCTCAGGGGGCTCTGGCTGGGCTCTGACTCTAGGCCTCCAATGCTCCCTCCCAAAGTGACTCCCCCAAGATGAAAACTATTCTAGCTCTCACTTCATCTCAAAAGCTTTCCCATGCAATGGAGCATTAAGCAACCCGTCTAGACTAGTTGGACGGGTTGCTCACAGCAGAAAGAATTCAGGGAAGACCTCAGAAGGAAGCCTTTGGACCCGAGAGCTGGGCCTCCCTACAGAGGGGCCTGCGAGACGGATCCCCCCACCCCCCCACCTCTGGTTCCGAAGTAGGCAGACGCAGACGCAGAGCCCAGGGCATTGGAGGCAGAGCACACGTATTCCCCCTGGTCGCTGGGCCTCAGCAACTCCATATCCACCCTCAGGGCGTTGGCGGTGGCTGTGACTCGGATGTGGGGCTCGGCGGGAGCCCCGCGGGGCTGGCTGGAGGCCACCAGCCTCCTGCCGAGGTGGAGGCTCAGACTGGCTAGGGGCTCGCTGTCCACTCGGCAGTCCAGGATGCCCCGGAGGCCACCCTCGGGCTCCACGAAGACCGTCATGGTGGGCATCTCAGGGGGGTCTGTGGGAGCACAGAGGGGCACCATGGTTGCGGAACACCAGCGCCAATTCCTCCCCTCCCCGCCCCCTGTACCCAGCCACAATGACTCCGCAGCTCGCCACATGATGAGGTAGATAGAGCCCATTCCCCCACTCCTTGATCTGTGCCTTGCTCTGACCACTAGAAAGCAGAAGTGACATTATGTGGCTTCAAGGCTAGACCTCAAGGGGCCTCACAGCTCCCGCAAACACAACCCCGGGGGAAGGCTAGGCCAGCCCCAGCTGCCCACCACGAGGATGCGGCCGTCCTCAACCAGCTAGCCACAGGACACTAGCAGCCACACGCAGGGACATCAGCCGAAGCCCCGCCCAGCTCCGCTCCCCCCAAATTTCTGACCCACAGCATTGGGAGCAAATACAACGGCTGTCGTCTGAAGTCCTGTATATCGGGGGGGCTTATGACTGCAGCCAAGACTGGCTGATCCTGCATAGGGGGGCCTGGATGAGGGATGGAGCAGGGACCCAGGCACTCTGGGTGCAGTATCCCCTGGGCGCCTCACTGGGCGAGGGAGTTGCTATTTTGCACCTGAGGAAAGCCAGGCAGGGAAGTACAAAGTCACACAAGAGGCAGCGCGAGTCCACCCACCCAGGACTCCACCCCTGCGAAGTCTTTGCTCTTTGTAGATAGGAGAGGAGGGACCAGGGGCGGGCAGGGGAGATGTGGGCAGACAGAGGCAGGGGGAGGGGTTTGTACTCACACAGCACCCGGAGCATGACGGGAGCAGAGGTTGTGGCCCCACTGGGGAGCTCAGCCCGGCAGTGGTACGCCCCGGCTTGGGCGCGGGCCACGTGGGCGAAGACAAGGATGGGCACAGGCTCTGCGTGTAGTCGCTGGCCATTCCAGAACCAAGCGAAGGTGGAATTGCCCATGGGCTCAGGACCACCAGGGAGGCGACAGCTCAGGTTCAGCGGGGTCCCCTCAGCCACATCCAGCCCAGGCTCGGCCTCCACATGCACCCCTGCAGGCCGTGGACCAGGAGGCGGTCAGGGAGCCTCTGGCGGGGGCGGGGGTTCGGATCTGGGCATGGGAGAGGCCTCGGTGCATTATGGGAACGTCTGTTCCGATTTGGGTCTCTCTCGTAAGACTGAGATTTCTTGGGGCGCCTGGGTGGCCCAGTCAGTTAAGCATCTGCCTTCGGCTCAGGTGATGAACCCAGGGTTCTGGGATCAAGCCCCACATCAGGCTCCTTGCTCAGCAGGGAGCCTGCTTCTCCCTCTCCCACTCCCCCTTGCTTGTGTTCCCTCTCACTCTTTCAAATAAATAAAAATCTTTTAAAAAACAAACAAGCAAACAAAAAGACTGAGCTCTCTTGCACTGGGGACCTCCGGGACGGGGCTGTCTGTCTCTCTCTACAAACCATGCTTTCTGATGGATGAGGCTGTGTCCTGCTTTCAGGTGGGACTCCCCAAAGTGGGGCGGGGGGGGGGCTCCACCTCATCCCTCACACTGAGCCCCCTAAAGGTAGGGCTGTGTCTCTTTTCCCACCGCAGGCTTCCCCAGGGCGGGTCTGGGCTGAATCCGGACTGGGTTCTGGGAGCATGGGTCCTGTCTCCCCTGCCTGCCAGGGGCCCTTGGCAGGGCTGCAGCTCTGCCCTTGTAGGGAGTTCTGCAAGGGCAAGGCTGTTTCTTCCCCTCCAACCAGGCAGCGGCCCCCTCTTCTGTAAGATGGGGCCGGGCTCTAGCTAGCCACTCTGATCGGCCTGCCCTTCGTGCACACACGGCCCCGCTGTGCCTAATCCCCTCCTCCCCCTTGGCCCACTCACCTTCCCCCTGCAGCTCCCCTGTGGTGCTGACTGAGCCCAGGAAGTTGTGGGCCGTGCACACGTAGGTGTCCTTGCCACCCGAGGGTGCGTCTCCCACCCGCAGCCGCAGGGCGTTGCGCGCCGCCTGCACAGGGCCCATCCCGGATGCCAAGCCGGGGCCCCCAGCACTGGTGGCCAGCACCCTGCCATCGTGGGACAGGGCCAGCTCAGCGGGGGGCTCGCTGTCCACGGTACACTGCAGCACGGCCCCGGAGCCGACTCTGGAGTCCCGAAAGGACGACAGGACAACGTCCCGAGGGGCATCTGGAAGCACAACAGCACGTAGTCAGAGGCCCTGTTCAGTAACCCTGGACCGTCCGTGGCCTAACCGCCCCCCCCCCCCACCACACTGGTGAGGCTGAAGCCTCTGGACGAAAGGTCACTTCCTCAGAGCGACACCTTGTGCGCAGAGTCCCCCAGGCAGGGTTCACAGAGCTCTATGGTTCCTTTTCTCATCACCTACATCCTTTCTTTCCCAAGCGCCCCTTCTGAGGTCTGCTACCGTCCTGCATCCACCCCCACGAAGGCCCAGAAGTGCCCTCCACCCGCTCTCAGCCGCGGCACCCCCAGCCAGGGACCCCGGCTCACAGTGGACTTGCAGGGCGGTGGGCCGGGAGCTGCGGGTGCCCTGGGCATCCCGGACCTGGCAGGAGTAGGCCCCCGCGTGAGCCCGTGTGGCCGCCGGGATCGAGAGGGCGGCGGCTGGTCCCTCCTGCAGCCACCGGCTGTTGTGGTACCAGGCATAGAGAACAGGTGGGCGGGTGGCGGGGTCTTCACAGGACACCGTGACGGGAGTCCCCTCGGGCACAGCGGCAGACGGAGACAGGGTCACCTGCACACCTGGCCCGGGGAGACCAGGGTCAGGGAGGCCCAGCCAGAGACCACAGCCGGTCCCTCTCCCCCTGCGGGGCTTGGCCCCGGGCCGTGCCTCACCCTCCAGCCGCAGCTCCAGGGAGGCATTGGCCTGGCCCAGAGGACTGTGGGCGGAGCAGCTATAGAGACCCTCATCGCTGGGCCCGGGCTCCCACAACTCCAGGCGCAGGGTGTTGGGGACAGAGGCCGCGGTTGAGGAGGCCAGGAGGCGGCCAGTGCGGCTGAGGGCTAGCTGGGCGGGTGGGCGGCTATCCACGGTGCACAGCACCTGGGCCAGCCGTCCACCCCGGCTCTCCAGGAGGTAGGTCAGGCGCAGGCTGCGGGGCGCATCTACAGGGACACCAAAAGGAAACAGTTCAGAGACCACAACCAGAAGGCCAGTTGGCATTCAAAGCAGGAGGGCCCTGGCTCCCCATCCCAAGGGCCCCCAATTGCCCAATCTGGGGTCATGCTCCTCTGCCCAGAAAGAAGCTATCCCCTCTAACCCCCAACTCAACGCCCCTTGTCCTGGGCTTCTTCGGATCGATGGGGACTGAGTTCCTGGGTTGGCATCTGTGGGGCTCTGGCCATGCCCTCGATCCCTGTGGGCTGCCGTCCTTCCTTTTCGCCCCATCCTGCATCCAACCAAACTCACAGAGGACATCCAGAGTGACAGGTGCGGAGAGGTGGGGTGCCTGGCCGGGAGTCACCACACCACAGCGATAGGAGGCAGCGTCCGTGACCGTGACATTGGGCAGAAGGATGGAGTGGGCACCTGGGCGCTGCTGCCCATCCTGGTGCCACGTGTAGGTGAGCTGGGTCAGGCTGGCGGTCCACACGCGGCAGGTCAGGTTCACCAGCTGCCCCTCCTGCACAACGGCCCTGGGCCACACCTGCACGCTCACAGCTGGGGAGGGAGGAGAGCCGGGGACGCCGGTGAGACTGTGAAGCTGTGTAAAGCAAGCCGCTTGTCTCCGGGAAGAGGGGGAGCCCCTCGGCCTCTGGGAGGCACAGGCGGCCCACCTGTCCAGGGAGCTCAAGGTTGAGCATGGGAAGTAGCTCACCATCTCTCAGGTGGCCCCAAGCAGGGTTCTGCAGGGCCCCGGGGCACCCTGAGCCCTCCCTGACCCTGGTGGGCACATGGAAGAACGCAAGCCTGCCTGGGCTGTGGTGTTATCCCCTTGAACACCCCGCACCACCTTTCTGATTAGCTTTATCTGCTGGACATCCAGGCAAACATCTGTTTCTAAAAAAAGGCTCTTCTGTGAAAGCCAAGTCTGGAGTCGACTGCCCTTAAAGGAGGCTGGGAACAGAGGCTGTCCTTATGTTCAGCCTGTCCGTCTGTGCCTCAGGCTTCCAGAACCTTCTCCAGCCTCCTCTCTTAAAGGAGCCACCCATGCACACACTCTCGCTCTCACACTGACCCTGGGCATCGAAGGCGGCAGAGGCTGAGGCCTGGCCCAGTGTGTTGTTGGCCTGGCAAGTGTAGGCACCCTCGTCCTCCAGCACTGCTCCATGGATCTCCAGGCGTAGCGTGTTGGGGGCCGCAGACACCTGCAGCCGGGGAGAGCGGCTGGCCAGCTCCCCCACACCCCGCAGGGTGGAGGCCACGAGGTGGTCCCCGTGGAGCAGTCGTAGGTGGGCTGGAGGGTCGCTGTTTACACGGCACAGGAGGAGGCCCAGTCGCCCAGGGCCCGTGTCCATCAGGGTGGTGAGTGTGGCCTGGCGAGGGGCGTCTACAGGAGGTGGGGAGTGGTCAGGGCCCCCCGTCCCTCCTCTAACGTTCTCTCATAGAGGCAGTGCCCAACACCAGGGCTCTCCCAGCCCCTCCTCCAGCTGTCCCTTGTGTCCCTTGTGTCCCTCACCCCCCAAGAAACATGGATAGGATGAAAGCTTACAGGACACGTGAAGGCTGACGGGTGCGGCCAGGCTCATGGTGGCCGAGCCTGGGGCCTGGGCTTGGCAATGGTAGGCCCCAGCTTGGCTCAGAGTAATGGCCGCGAAGCGGAGTGTGGCCGAGTTCGACTCCGGGAGGGGCTGGCCATCCTGATACCAGAGGTACGAGGTCCCCTCCTGGACTCCTGCGGGTACCTGGCAGCTCAGGACCACGGCCTGGCCCTCCTGGAGCTCCGGTGATGGAGACACCTGGACCCAGGCTCCTGCAGGGAGAAACCGAGGAGTGAAGGCCCTGCCCCATGCCCTCTCCCCCAGCCTGTGTGTGTATCCACACCAGGACCCCAAGTTCATGTCCTGGAGCCACAGGACCAGACCCCCTACCAGACCACCACCGACCGCCCTATTTCAGCTCCATGCCTCCTCCTTCAGCTCCCAACTCCCCTGCCCTGGGCTGTCCCAGCCTTAACCACCCGCCACCCGGAGCTACGGTTTCACTCCATCAGTCATATCTCACCCACCAGAAAGCCCAGCTTACGGGACCTTGAACCCCATGGCAGGCGCAGCGCCTGCACAAGTTAGCTCTAGACAGATGCTGGTTTGACCCCATAAAACACTGAAATAAGTAGGGGTTTAGGTCACGCCAAGGGCCGTTTTCTGATGGTGAGCTGGACCCAGCGTGGATGACCCCAGTGATTACAGGGAAAAGTATCCAGCCGGAGACAAAGGCAGGCCTGCTGGCAGCTAGAAACTCCCCTAACCGTGGCTGAAAAAGACTCACACTTGTACCCTAAACCCGCATGACACAGCCCAAAGCCTGGCCAGAGCGGCCCCCAGGGCATGCGGGCTCTAGGGAACTGACACTCACCTCGGACCTGAAAGAAGAGGGAGGTATTGGTGGATCCGAGGACATTGGTGGCCTCGCAGCGGTAGCTTCCAGAATCCCCGAGGCTCAAGTCCCGAACCTCCAGCTGCAGGGAGTTGGCTGTGGCTTTGACCTGGAGGCGGCCATGAAGCGGGAGCGGGGGCCCCAGGCTGGTGGCCAGGAGGCGCTCCCCATGGAAGAGGGCCAGCTGGGCCACGGGGCGACTGTCCACAGTGCAGACGAACACAGCCACGTGGCCCTGGCCCACGTCCAGGAGGGCTGACAGCTTTGGCAGGTCTGGGGGATCTGCAGACAGGAAGGAGCTCAGGCCACGCCCCGCCCCGCTCCCCACTGCGCAGCTGCCCCACGCTATGCCCCGCCCCCCGCACGCGCAGTCCAGGCCTGCCCTTGCACGCCCCAGCCGTGCTCTGCCCCCCACGGCTGGTCCCCCGCGCTGCGCACTCCCTCACCCTCCTGGCACCCAACCCTGCCCTTGCCCGTCACCCACAGAGCACACTCAGGAGCACGGGGGCGGAGAGCTGGGCCCCGGCCTCGGCGAGGATGCGGCAGGCATAGAGGCCAGCGTCTGTTCTGGCCACCGGCAGCAACGTGATGGTCTCCAGGGGGCCCTGGGCCCACAGCGCCCCGTTCCGGAACCAGGAGAAGTTGGCAGGGCCGCCGGCTTCCCGACTCACACTGCAGGTCAGGTTGGCTCCGGTGCCCTCCCGCAGAGTGCGGGATGGGGCGATGACCAGGACGGTGGCTAGAGGGCGGACCGCACAGGCCAGCTGAGACAGGCCTCACCTTGACCGTCTGCCCCTCTGGGGTGGGGGCCCAGCCTCCCAGCGTGGAGAAGGCAGGAAGGAGACCCTCGCCAGGGTGCCCATTGGGCAGGGGAGAGAAGCGAGCTCCCACTGCCAAATGGAGGTGGTTTTACCCGATAGACTTGCCTTGGAGGGGGACAGGGTTGGAGGGCCCCGCGTACCAGCCCCTGACCTTGAGGTCACCCCCCCCCTTTCCTGCACTGACTTACCCTGGGCATCGAAGTTTGCAGAAGCAGAGGCGTTGCCGAGGGCATTGCTGGCCTCACACAGGTACACACCCTCATCTTCCAGCACCGGGTCACTGATCTCCACACGCAGCAGGTTGGGGGCTCTGGTGACCTTTAGGCGTTGGGAGCAGCCCCCACAGCCCAATGACAGGGAAGAGGCCACAACATGGTCCCTGTGGAGCAGCCGCAGCTGGGCTGGAGGGTTACTGTCCACACGGCACAAGAGGAGCCCTTGACATCTCTCCCCAACCCCTGAGGCATCAAGGTCCAGCTGGGCAGTGAACGTGGGCTGGCGTGGGGCATCTGTAGGGAGGAAGAGCATAAGTGTTCATCCCATGGCCTCCACCAGGGTTCTCCAGGTCCACTCAAAGCTGGCTAGGTTCCTGCAACACACCAAAGGCATGTGTCCAGAGTTGCCATGAACAGCTCTGCAGGTTGAGCACGGCACAAGGACAACCAAACCAAAGTAGGAGGGATTCAGCCCGTGCCCATCATGCTCAGCTGTGCTCTAGTGCTATACTGAGTCTTCCCAGAGGAAGGAATGTCATTTTCTAGCTTGGACAAGGGCGTTGTATGGGCTAGCATAACATTGTGTGCTTCTGACACGTTGTAGGTAGGCCCCTCCAGCTAATATGAAGCATTCACCTTTGACAGGACACAGTCCCTGTGCTAAGAGGTTCTGCTGTCATGGCTATGGGAGCCTGTGAGAGCCCAGCTGATGGGCGTGTGCACATATGTGGAAGTATGGTGTCCTAGGGCCCAGCTCAGGACAAAGCTTGGACAGGGTGCCTGTGGCGCATTTGAGGCTAGAAGTAGAAAGCCGTAAAGGGGCTGGGGTTGAGGGACAGGATATGAGGAAGCAGAGAAAGCCCAGGGCTTGTTCCCCACATTTCAACCCTGGGCAGACAGCTCTGTGGTGCCCAGGCCTGTGGCTGCCTTCCTGATCTAGACCCCAGGGCAGGGGAGTGGCTGGCAGGGCCTGAAGGAGGTGGAGGTGGCTGATGGGCTCCCATGGGCTGACCCTCCCTAGGCAGGCAGGGACTGGTGGGAAGACTGCTCACAGAGCACAGTGAGGACGGCAGGTGAGGAGGGTCCGCTGGCCTTGTGGCCATCATTGGCCTGACAGTAGTAAGAGCCGGCATCGCTGCTGGAGGCCGCAGAGAGCTGAAGGCTGCTGCTGGAACCTTCGAGAAGCAGAGCTCCATTCCGGTACCAGGAGAAGCGGATGTCAGGTGATGGGCTCAGACCGCTCCTGCAGCTCAGTGTCACTCCTTGCCCTTCGACCACCTCTGCTTTGGGGCTGATGAGGAGGTGGGCCACTGGCAGAAGAGGGAGTAAGGGAGGCTCAGGTCCCCTGCACACCAGCAGCTCTGTGCCACCGGCGTGCAGGAAGACCTCCAGGGTTCTCTCCACACTTGACTGTAGGTAGATCTGGGCTCCGTGGCATCAGCCCCATGAACCTCTTGATAATCAGAAGGGATGCCAGTTCCAATCTATTGGTAGTAGCTGGCTGCAGCTTGATCCAGAAGGATTGTGAGCCAGAGCCCAGGCTTCCATCAAAAACCTGGCTCGGTTGATTAGCTCTGTCCGCCACGGCCTCAGAAGGAGGGAATGGCAATGCATACACCAAGGTATGGACGACTATGTTTTTCTATTTCTCCTCCTGCCTCGGACTCCTAGCAGAGCCTGCCCCAGATGTTTGATAAAAAACAAATGGATATGGGGGCGCCTGGGTGGCCCAGCGGCTGCCTTCAGCTTGGGTGGTGATCCCAGGGTCCTGGGATCGAGCCCCGTGTCGGGCTCCCTGCTCAGCGGAGAGCCTGCTTCTGCTTCTCCCTCTCCCTCTGCCTGCTGCTCTCCTTACTTGTGCTCTCTATCTCGGTCAAATAAATAAATAAAATTAAAGCCTTAAAAAAAATGGATACGGAGGGCCCTTCAAGTTCAGAGTCAGAATGTGTACAAAAGGAATAATGCAACCTGCCTTGTTTCCCCTTTGCCTTGACTTCAGGAACCTCCCAGGTGGTTATAGCCCAGATCTTTGATGTGATGGTTTTTTCACCAACCAGCCTCAGCTAAGGCCCCTGGACTCCTGGGACGAAGGCCAGAGCAAGCCTCCCCCTCGGGGTCCCTTCACCAGCGCCCCCGTGCCTGTCTTACCTTTGGCCTGGAAGTCCAAGGTGGACGATGACTTCCCCAGGGAGTTGGTGGCTGAGCACGTGTACTCCCCTGTGTCATCCAGCCCCAGGTCTCGGATCTCCAGGTTCAGGGAGTTGGGGGCAGAGACGACGCTGAAGCGTGAGCTGTGGTCACCCTCCCCTGGGGTGGAGGCCAGGATGAGGCCATTGTGCGAGAGCACCAGGGTGGCCAGAGGCTCGCTGATCACCGAGCAGTGGAGGATGCCCACCAGCCCCTCCTGTGTCTCCAGGAAGGCGGTTAGGTCCGGGGCAAGGGGCGGGTCTGCGTGGAGATGAGGGGGTACTGGTCACCCTCAGACGGGGGCAATCCCGGATCCCCCTTTATAGGCTATGACCCTGCAATGCCCCGTGAAAGGAGCAACCCGAGAGCTTCTGAGGGCCAGCTGAATACACTTGTCCCTGAGTGGGACCAATCACTTTGTCTTCTTGGTCAGCAGCTGTGGCGACCCTGGGAGTGGGGGGTCGGGGGCCCCACTTTGAAGATGGGAAAACCGGCAAGACGCCCAGCAGCGGATAGCACCTCATCCAAGGGATCAGGGTGAGGAACTACCAGCAATGGGACAGACTGCCATCACGTGCCCCCCGACGTGACACAGCAGGATGGACACAGTGTCACACCCACACTGTCGCTGCTCAGGTGCTCAGGCTCAGTCTGTGCAAACCAGACAAACGCAAATGGAGGGACGCCCACACAACTGGCCTCAGTGTCAAGAAAGACAAGGAAAGGGGCGCCTGGGTGGCTTCGTCTATTAACCGTCTGCCTTTGCTCAGGTCATGATCCCAGGGTCGTGAGATCGAGCCCTGAATCGGCTCCCTGCTCATCAGGAAGCCTGCTTCTTCCTCTCCCTGTGCCCTTCCCCCTGCTTGTGTGTGCTCGCTCTCTCTCTCTCTCTCTCAAATGAATAAATAAAATCTTTTTAAAAAGAGAGAGAGAGCAAGACACTACTTTCTGTGTGATTCCAACTATTTGACCTTCTGGAAAAGGCAACATTTTTTTGCTTGTGGTTGCCAGGCACTCAACAGAAAAATAAGTGGAGGGCAGGAGAAGTTTACAGCAATGAAACCATTCTGTATGATACTATAAAGATGAGTACATGATATTATTCAAAGCCTATAATGTACAACCCAAAGAGTGAACCTCTCTAAACTATGGAGTTTAGTTAGTGACGTATCAATGTCGGTTCAGTAATTGTAACAAATACACAACACTAATCCAAGATATGGTAGGGGAAACAGCCAGGAAAGGATAGACGGGACCTCTGTAGTATCCGCTCAATATTTTTGTAAATTTAAAACTATTTTGGGGGCGCCTGGTTGGCTCAGTGGGTTAGGGCCTCTGCCTTCAGCTTGGGTCGTGATCTCAGGGTCCTGGGATTAAGCCCCACATCGGGCTCTCCGCTCAGCGGGGAGCCTGATTCCCCCCTCCCTCTGCCTGCCTCTCTGCCTACTTGTGACCTCTCTCTGTCAAATAAATAAATAAAAATCTTTAAAAAAATAAATAAAAATAAAACTGTTTTTAAAAAATAAAATCTGTTGGGTGGCTCAGTCAGTTAAGCATCCAACTCTTGATTTCAGCTCGAGTCATGATCTCAGGGTGGTGAGACTAAGCCCCGAGTCAGGCTCACACACCGGGCGTGGAGTCTGCTTAAGATTCTCTCTCGCTGTCTCCCTCCGCTCCTCCCGCACCACGCACGCGCACTCTCTCTTTCTCTCTCTAAAATATAATGATAATTGTTAATAAATAAAGACAGAAAGCAAACGTACTGCACTGTCAACAAATAGAGAATCTAAGTTAAAGGTATATGGTAATTCTTGGTATTCTTGCAACTTTTTGTAAGCTTAACTTGTCCAAAATGAGAAGTGGCCTAAGGCAGGAGAACTCCCAAGGCCCAGGGAGGTGAAAGCTTGCCCAGAGCTGCAGAGCTGGGACGTGAGCTCAGAGCCGACCAGGCCCAGACCCCTCACCCTGCTGCAGGCCGCCCCCCACCCGCCCCCCCGGCCTCAGCCCCGGCCGGCCCTGGCCACTTACGGTTGACCACCACGCCCACGGGGCCAGAGCGCTCTCGGCCGTAGGCGTTGTGCACCTCGCAGACATAGAAGCCGGTATCGGCCCTGGTGGCCGAGGGCAGCCGCAGCGTGTGGTCGTGGGCATCCTCTAGCAGGACGTGGTTCTTATACCAGCTGTAACGCAGCTCGCTGGGGGCTGCTTGGGGCATGTTGCAGGTCAGCGTGACCGTCTGGTTCTCTAGGATGGGGCCTGCCGGGCTCATCTGGACCTCAGCCACTGTGGGGGCAGCAGAGGGCACGCTGGGGGACACCCAGCTGACTTCCAGCGCCCTGGGGTTGTAGCCAGTGGGGCCTAAATCCCTGCATGCTGGGTATCAGGCCCCTTCTGGATGCACACCGCATCTCTTTGTCTGGTTTACTGGGATTCTCATGACTGGGAACCTCCCCTGCCGGGGAGGTTCGTCATCTATCTGGGGCAGGGCTAGGACTCCACACCCACATCCCAGGAGGCGCCTTGGCCCGGCTCCCTGCAGCAACAGTGGCCTGCTGGGGACCCCGCCCCACCCTCCGGTCAGGATCCGAGCTCCCCCGGGACTCACTGAAGATGTGGAGGCTGATGGGGGGAGAGACCGAAGAGCCCACACCATTCCCAGCTTGGCAGGTGTAGACACCAGCATCGCCCCAGGCTGCCTGGGGCAACCTCAGCATACGACCCTCGACTTGGAGCGGTGTCCCGTCCTTGATCCAGTGCACAGAATTGACCTCGGGGTAGCTGCTATTCACCTGGCAGGTGAGTATGACCGGATCACCTGGAAGGATGTTCCGCCCCGAAGGGCTGAGAAGGATCTCCACACCCCTGGGGGCATCTGCAAGGCGTGAAGGGGTGGGGCATCAGGGGAGGGGCCCAGGGAGGGCAGCGGTGGCACTTCTCTCCTCTTGCAGCACTGCCCTGAGGAAGGCTGCCAGGCACTGCCCCCTCATCTCTTGAGGAGTTCCTGATCCCTTCCTTCTCCACCCAAGGCCTGATACCCCAGTGCCTGCCCTAGCGTCCGGCCTGCGCTGCCTTCCATGGCTTTCTGCCTCGTGACACTGGCCATCCCTGTTCTGTCTGGGGATCGTGAGCACCATCCTGCCTTCTTGCATGGCTTGTGGCAGCCATCAGCAAGGAACCAAGCACTTCGTGGAGGGGGCCAAAGGCAGAGGCAAATGAGCTCTGAGGATACAGCACACCTGCATTTCTAGAAACCTTGTTCCAAAGTCTCTGGCTATGTAGATAGGATCATAAAAGCTACTATTTTCCAGTGCTTAATCTAGGGAAATACGAAAATAACAGAAGGTAGTATCTTAGAGTGCTCAGTATGGGCTAAGCACTCTATCAAGTTCCACCACAGTTCCTTGAGACCAACGCGTCTCCTTAGCAGAGGCAGACAACGGAGGGCCCAGGGGGCAAGTAACGTGCCCAGGTTGCTCAGCTAGCGGCGGATCCAGCCAGCCTGATGCCTGTGAGCAGCCCTTGTTCTAGAATAGGCTGCCATGTTTCACTGTGATGGGAAGTTGCATAATCAAGTAGAAACTCGGGCTTTCTTCCAGCATACGTTGAGTAGCCTTAGGCAGGGAAGGGATGAACCCTCCTCCTCCCATACGCAGCAGGCTCCAGAGCTGGGCTAAATCCCCAGGGCCTCCCTCCCTGGCCCCCAGTTCGCTGGCTCTTCGTGTCGCCCCTTCTCTGCCCAACCTGGCCTCAGGGACGAGAGGTACAAGGGAGCCATTCAATGTGGCTCTTAGGGCTTTGCAGTGTTTCTCCCCCTGCGTGAGCCTGGAGGTCCAAGTGCTCCCCCAGCTCGGCCTCAGGGGCGAGGGCTCTGTATCTATAGGCTGAAGAAGAGACTGGTTTCCGCCGGGGAGCCGCGGATGTGTGCTCAGTCCCAAAGGTACGGCCCCCAGAACACTCACACTGCACTTGGAGGCGGATCTTGCCCTGAGCCGTTTGCTTGGCCACGGAGAGTTCACAGTGCAGGGTCCGGCCGTGGTCCTGCCAGGACAGGGCCATATGGAGGGTCCCCAGGTGGCTGATGCCTGTGGGCTTGAGTTCCTGGAGGCTGGAGATGACGGAGCGCTCGGGGTCCTGGCCTTCCCACTGCAGGCTGATGTGCTCCTCCGGGCACACGTAGGGAGTGGAGCAGTTGAAATAGGCCTCCGTGCCCTCCCGGAGCTCCAGCGGCGAGGCAATGGAGGGGGTCTCGGGTGTCTCTGAAGACAAAGACCAGAAGCTCAGACCACACAGGAGGCCTCTTGCCCTAGAAAGCCCAGCGGAGGGGCAAGACCTGGCCAGGGTCCTTCAAGAGGAAAGAGAGACTGCTTTCGACCCCCGGCCCCACTTAGGAGGTGCAAGGCAAAGGAGATGTAAGGCTGGGGCGAGGCCGAGGGTGGGCTTAGGCTGAGGATTGGGGCTGTGAGCCAATGAGGCCAGGAGCAGCTTGGGAGACCCTTCCAGGCTGTACCCAGCTCGCCCTGCCCCTCACCTGTCACAGTGACCACAGTGCCTTTGACATCTGACCAGCGGTTGCCTTCACTGATCTCAAAACGGAACTTGTAGGATCCCGAATCCTCAGGCTGCAGGTCCTCCAGCAGCAGGCCGCACGTCTTGTGCTCTGGGCGCCCCAAGAACTTGGCGCGGCCGCGGAAGCGTGCCTCCACCAGCTCGGGGCTCTCCGAGTGGCTTACCACCTGCCGCTTGCCCTCATAGTCGTAGTACCAGATGCTCGTGATGCCGTGGGTCACTTGCACGTCAGCTGGGAAGCTGAAGACACAGGGGATGACGAGGCAGGAGCCCCTCACGCCCTTCACATCCTGGGGACTGGAGACACCCCATGAGGACAGCCCTGGCGGGGAGGAGAGTGATGAAGACCTGGTATCACACAGCGCCCTCGGATCTGCCCCCAGATGAGCCCCCAGCCAGGCACCCCTGGAGCAGCCCCTCGGGTAAGGGGGCCTCCCAGTCACTGCCTCCCGGAGCCCTCCTTCGACCTCAGCGGACAAGGCTGTGGCCAGGCCCGGCCCAGTGTGCCCGGCACAGACCAGCACAGCTTACCTGTCGAGATGGACGAGGCCAGCTGGAGAAGCCGGAGTAGGGAGTCCATAGCAGGCTTCTGGTGCCTAAGGAGGCGACACACACCTTGTGCGGTGGCTGGGTACACAAGGGCTTCCTAGGGCACCTCAGGGCACCCTGGCCTCAGAGTCTGCTGAGAGTCCGACCCTCGGTCCCCACGTGCTCTGCTGCCCACCCCACACACACACGCCCCACCCACCCAGCAAGAGGGCCGGGCGGCCAAGGACTCCCAGCGCCGCCGGCAGCAGGAGCCAGGAGCCCACGTTACCGGCACGGACTGCACCCAGCAATACCTCCGCTTGGTGTCATGCCCCAGAAAACCCCGTGTGCGTCCCGCAGCCCCACCCCAAGTTCTGCTTTCCCAGCCCCTCAAGGACACTCCTCCAGAGCAGACGAACATCTGTTTCTCCCTTTCCTCCCACTTCCCCACCTCTTCCCCACCACCCAACCCAACAGGAACTGGAGCCCAGAGAGGCCCAGGGACTCACTCCAAGGCACCCAGCAAGAATGATGGCTTAAACCTTGTCTCCTTCCCACCAGCCTTGCCTGCTGTAAGCCCTAGGGCTTGACTGAACACTGACCAAAGTGCTGCCTTTAAGAGCTACTTACATCCCTGAAAGGTCCTCGTTCCTACTCCCAGTTCTGCCTCATTGTCTGCTGCCCCCCCCCAAAAGTCTGTGGCCAAGTCCCGTCTACCCATGGGCTCTACAGCTGACCGGCTCTGGCCCCACCACAAACAATCTTTGCCTGCTGAAACCTTAGTCTGTCTTCAAGGTGCAGCTTGAAGGTAGCCTCTAGCTGGGACTTCCCCTGTGGGGTCCCTGGAGCCACCCCGCAGCCACCTCTGTGCTTGCCTTGTCCTTGGCAGCTTGTGACCCCTATTTCTCAGGGGCAGGGCCCCCCAGGCCCTGCAGTAGTGAGCTAGAGAGGGGTGTGGTCCTTGGGGGTCTGGAGTTGGTGGCAGGGCTAGTCTGGGCAGGAGACACAAGCCCCGCACAACACATATCCCACAAACCTGAGTTAAATGCCTACCGTTTACCATGTACAAGAAGGTGGGCTCTCTGCCATTGGGGGGCCCTGCTGGAGATGAGGCACTAAAGGGTGAATATTCACTAAGATATGAATCCAAGAGGCAGAGACGCCAGAAACACATATAACCGAAACTATAAAACTGAGAAGAAGACATGAGTGGAAATCTCCACGACCTGGGATCAGGAAATGACTTCTCAAGTACGACACCAGAAGCCCAAGCAACAAAAGAAAAAAAATAGATAAATTGGACTTGACCAAAATTTAAAACTTTTGTACACATCAAAGGGACACTATCAAGAGAGGGAAAAGACAACCCAGAGACTGGGAGAAAATATTTGCAAATCATCTATCTGATAAGGGGTTGATATCTAGACTATATAGAGAACTCCTACAACCCAACAAGAACAAAAACAACAACAAAAAAAACCCCAAACAACCCAAATTTTAAAAAATGGGGTAAGGACTTCAATACACACTTCTCTAGAGATGATATACAAGTGGCCAATAAGCTCATAAAAAGATGCTCAACATCACGAATCATTAGGGATATGCAAACTAAACCCACAATCAGCGACCACTTCCTACCCAGCGGAATGGCTATTAACAAACAAAACCAGAAATAATAAATGTTGATGATGTAGAGAAATGGGAAGCCCCGTGCATTGCTGGTGGGAATGTAAAATGGCACAGTCCCTATGGAAAATAGTTTGGGAGTTCCTCAAAAATCAGACATAGGGGCGTGTAGGTGGCTCAGTCGGTTAAGTGTCTGCCTTTGGCTCAGGTCATGATCCCAGGGGCCTCGGATCAAGTTTGGCATCAGGCTCCCTGCTTAGGGGGCAGCCTGCTTCTCCCTCTGCGTGCTGCTCCCCTTGCTTGTGCTCGCTCTCTCTCTGATAAATAAAATCTTAAAAGAAAACATCAGACATAGATTACCGTGGCATCCAGCAATTCCACTTCTAGGTATCAACCCAAAAGATTTTAAGATTTTATTTATTTATTTGACAGAGAGATCACAAGCAGGCAGAGAGGGGGAAGCAGGCTCCCCGCTGAGCAGAGAGCCCGATGTGGGGCTCGATTCCAGGACCCTGAGATCATGACCTGAGCCGAAGGCAGAGGCTTTAACCCGCTGAGCCACCCAGGCGCCCCAACCTAAAAGATTTTAAGACAGGGACTCAAACAGATACTTGAACACTCATGTTCATAGCAGTGTTATTCACAGTAGCCAAAAAGTGGAAACAACCCAAACGCCCATCAACAGATGAATGGGTGAAAGAGAGGTACTCTATCCATGCAGTAGAATATTATTCAGCCGTAAGAAGGAATGGAATTCTGACACATGTGACAGCAAGGGTGAACCCTGAAAACATTATTCTAAGTGAAACCAGCCGCATACAAAAAGGTAAGTACTGCATGATTCTACTTATATGAGGTACCTAGAGTATGCAAGTTCAAAGGCACAGAAAGCAGAGTAGAGGTTACAGGGGCAAGGAAGGGGCTTGGAGGAGCGAGTGGAGAGTTCGTTTTAATGAGAGCGGAGTCCCTTTTTTGGATGATGAAAAATTCCTGGAAATTGACAGTGGTGTTGGTTACACAACATTGTGAATGTATTCAACGCCGCTGAACTGAACACTTAAAAAAAATGGTTAAAAACAGTCAGTTTTATGTTAAGTATATTTTACAACATGCATACAAAAACCCATGTTGCCAGGGAGCCTGGGGGGCTCAGTCGGTGAAGCATCTGCCTTTGGCTCAGGTCCTGATCTCAGGATCCTGGGATCGAGCCCCGTCTCAGGCTCCCTGCTCAGTAGAAAGTCTGCTTCTCCTTCTCCCTCTGCCCCTCCCCACCACTCATGCACGCTTTCTCTCTCTCTCTCTCTCTCTCTCTCTCTCTCTCTCAAATTAAAAAAAAATCTTTAAAACAACAACAAACAAACAACAACCCATGTTGCCAACTTCGCAATGCTCCCCGGTCCTAAGCGCTGACTTGGCAGAGTGCGTCCTGAGAAGGCTGGGAGTGGGGACAGAAACTCATAACATCTCCCAGCCCCCAGTCCGTCAGCTGCAGGATGGGGCCCACCTGATTCTGGAAGCTACCAGGGGGCACTCCTGGGGAGGCCCCGAGCAGACACCCGGGGCCTGGATGGGATCCAAACTGTCCGTCAGGATGACAGTACTTGGCCAAGTGTGAAGGGGGCAGGGCTGTCCTTGCAGGGAGCAGGGCAAAGGCGAAGGCGTGGGAAGGCCAGGAAGACTGTTTCTCAAGGGACCCGGCAGACAGCACTGGTCATCTGTGGAGGCCCAGCGGCTCATCCCGGGTTCTTTGGGAGGCTCTAGGCCTGCGCCTCACCCAGGAGGATGGAGGAGCCACAGGAGAGGCTCCTGTTGGCCCAGGCTGGAGCTATGGCCCGGATGTCGGGCTGAAAGGCGGCCCTGGGCATGTTTGGGGCGGGTGGGTAACGAGGTCAGCTCTGCTATCAGAGGGACGTGAGGGAGATATGACATGTCGGCCCCAGGGCCCCGGCTGTTCCCATTTGGGGCCGTAGAAGGGACGATGCTGAAACTGCAGGAGGACCGGTGGGATTTTAGACCTACGACCCCGGGATGGAGCAGAGATTATAAAAGCCTGCGAGACGACCCTTTCTGGAACCTCTCCAAATCATGTCATGTAGATGTCGCCTACATCTAACCCAGCCCCCACACCCAAGAGGTCGGTCCCACCAGAGTCCATCCAGTTCATTGACTCAACCTGTCCCCCCCCCCCGGCCAAAGACCAGCCTCATCCTCGAGAACTTTCCTGGAAAAAGAAGGGGCAAGACAGACCCCAGAAAGGAAGACCTTTGTCCCTATTTGGAAACCCCAGGGCCAGGGGGGTAGATGCTCCTAGGGCTGAGATTGAGCTGGGTGTACTGGTGTGCGCCTGCGCCCCCTGGTGGCGTGATTGCCAGTCCTGGGAAAGGGGGTGGGTGTCCTGGGGACAGGAGCCCCTCAACCCTGAAACGACCCCTTCCTTAGGCAATGACCGTCGGGGAGAGGATTGTTCCCCAGGCCTCAGAAAGTCCCTGAGGTTCATCTTGGGAGCTCCACGTCTTGGGTGCTCTGAACATGGGGTTTAATCCCCAACTCCCAGAATTGGAACATGTTGCATCAGGGTGGGGCTGGGGTGGCCTGACACGTGGTGGGTGCCCGAGGCTGCTGTCTGTGCAACAGCAAGGGGGCGGGTAGAGTCCTTGGGAGACCAAGTGTCCCATGATAACTGGGGAGGGCTGGCTGCACCCTGACCTCTGATCCCAGAGCCCAGTCTGGCCTGGGGAAGGAAGGGCAGACGTAGTTTCACTACAGACAGCTACGCGGGGTTCAGTTTCTGTTTCCTAGGACCAGAGCTCCCCCCCACTTCCCTATCAGGCTGCAGGAGGAGGGAAATGAGGGGGCACAGCCATCTGGAGTGCCCCGCCCCAGAGATAAGAAATCAGGGTACAGGAGGGCGATTTCAGGGTCTATGATCTTCATAAGAGTGGAAAGCCTCAAACATAAGCCAAAGGTTTCGCTTGAAAAGCCACACAGCCCATCAATGAAGTCGACTGCCTTGGAAATGGGCCGTAGAGACTTCACATCTCGTTTTTCAGTCTGGCCCAAGCACCCGCTCCCCAGGCTGCGTTAGGCGGTGCTGGGGGTCCTGCTGGGGGTCCTGCTGGGAGGAAGAAGTAGTGATGAGTGAGTGGCACTGGGCTCCTGTGAGGCCAAGATGAGGGGTGCATGGCCCCAGGGTGAGCGTGAAAATGAATTTCGGCTCCAATGTGGGATGGAATTGGGTGGACACAGAGGGGAGAGTGATGGGTTGGGAGAGGATGAAGGTCAGGGTTGAGGATGAATGGAGATGACGGAAATGTTTGGGGTGTCACTGGGGGTGAGGGAGGGTGAGAGGACTGGGGTCGGGATGTGCGATGAGGAAGATTTGGGGGTGTGGAAGGGTTCCAGGAATGGCTGCAGCTTTGATTAGTGTCTAGGGCTTGGGTTGGTTTGGGGTCCAACACCCACCCCCAGTGCCCCCCAGCAAATCTCAGCCCAGCCCCTCTCCCAGCCCTCCTCTCGCGCTCCGGAGCTGGGGGTACCTGGTCCACAGGGGGAAGGGGCTGCGAGGCTGGTGAACCACAGGAAGAAGAACAGGAACCGGGAACGAGGGCCAGATGCTGGTGGTGCTGGTGGCTTCCCAGGGCTCTGTCACCCCAAGAGAGGAGATCCAGCCTCTGAGGCTGCTTCCTCTTTTCCCAAAGCCTCAGCCCGGAGGCTGGGCAGGGAGGCAGCTGGAGGCCTTGCGTAATAACAAGACAGGAAAGGCCCCCTTGGCAGGGGAAGGGCCCCGGGAAGGCCCTTGAGGACTCGAGCAAGCAGAAGTGGGATCTGGGGCCACCCTGGAGGGTACTCTCAGGCAAAGTGAAATGAGGGGGTCCTGTCCATTCCCCTCTTCTTTGCGGCCACTGGCCTTTTTAGAGAGTCCGAGAGAGGAGGAAGGGGACTTTCTACCCATGGTCCTCCCGACAAATGAGAAGGAGACAAGCCCAGGCTGGGGTGAGGGAGCGTTACAGAGCACCCCGATGCAAGGATTGCTTCTCTGAGCCCTTTGGGAGCCTGTCAGTACCAGGGTACTCTGAGAAGAGCCCCCACCAAGAAGCAGGCCCCAGTTGTGGGAGACACAGGGCCCCCAACCCCCAGGATACTCCTCAGGCTAGGAGAGTGTTTCTGGTTTCCCCTCTCTTCCCCACGGTCTGTCCTACACCCCTACGACCCCCACATGTGACTTCAGCAACCCCTGCTAAGGTAGGAAAAGAAACACCCCCCCCCCGGCTAGTTACTGCTTGTTTTTGGAATTGGAGCCCATTTTATTGATGGCCTACTATGTGCCCAACGCTCAGCATAGGGGGCAGGGTGTTCATTGTTCCAAGCAGTAGTAGCTACAGGTGACAACACACTTCTCGTTTCACAGCTCAAACTTAATTCAACTCAGTCCCTACCTGTTTATGGCGGTGGAGAGCCTGACCATGGCAGATCAGGCCCCCTGGACCCTGGGGCAAAGCCACAGGTATGGATCAAATAGGACATGAAACCCTGAATTGCGATGAACCCAGGATCCCAGGTCACAGTGGCCCAAACAACTGTCTCCTGACATTCTGCCCTGAAATCCTCAAGCCCCAGAAAAATGAGGGCTCTGTCACTCATTCTGGCCCCTTTGCAGCCCCCGTATCTCTCCTAACCTTGGGTCATTTCCTCTTTTGACCGAAACACAATGGGTTCTTCCTTTGCTTCCCCCTCCAACCCCAACGTGAGACTTGTTGGTTCAGCTCTAGGTCTGTGCGGCTGATTCCAACTCTATGACATTTTGGATAAGGCCAAACTAGAAAGACAGTAAGAAGGGCGTTGTTACCAGAGGTTAGTGGCGAGGGGAATATGAATAGGTGGAGCACAGGGGATTTTTTAGGGAAGTGGAACCGTTCTGTACACTCCTATATGACGTCTGCGTGCCATTAAACACCTGCCCAAATCCACAGACTGCACAAAACTGAGGGAACCCTAGCATGAACTGTGCCCTTCGGTGATGAGAATGCGTCAATGTAGGTTTATCAGTGACAACAAATCGGCAGGGGATGTTGCTAATGGGAGAAGGTATGCATGTGATGGGGGTAAGAGGCATACGGGAAATTTGTGCGTCTTCTTCTCATTTTGATGCGACCCTAAAACTGTTCAAAAGAACAGAAGGAAGAAAGTAAGAAAGCAAAGGAGAGGAGAGGAGAGGAGAGGAGAGGAGAGGAGAGGAGAGGAGAGGAGAGGAGAGGAGAGGAGAGGAGAGGAGAGGAGAGGAGAGGAAAGGAAAGGAAAGGAAAGGAAAGGAAAGGAAAGGAAAGGAAAGGAAAGGAAAGGAAAGGAAAGGAAAAAAGGGAAAAGAAAATAATAGAAAGGACAAAGCTCATTCCATTTGCTCCAGCTGCTGCAGTGAGAGAGAGCTCAGAAATGCTCTCAAGACTTTGGGCCGTAACTGGTAGGCCCACAACTTTGGCATCCACTTTTTTATTTTTATTTTTTTTTAAAGATTTCATCTATTTATTTGACAGAGAGAGATCACAAGTAGGCAGAGAGGCAGGCAGAGAGAGAGGGGGAAGCAAGCTCCCTGCTGAGCAGAGAGCCCGATGCGGGGCTCGATCCCAGGACCCTGAGATCATGACCTGAGCCGAAGGCAGAGGCCTCAACCCACTGAGCCACCCAGGTGCCCCTGGCATCCACTTTCAATCACCTGAAGCCAATGCCAGCTCAGGCCCTTGACTCGGGCTGCTGACGTTTGGGCCACAGGCAGGTGGCTGAAGGTGGAGTGCCACTTTCATCTCTCAGTTGTTTGGATATTGTAAAATAGACGGAGTAAAGGTTGGTGGGGAGAAACTCTCTTAACAATTCTCAGGCTTTTGTATCCTGAAATTCTATCTCTTCACAATTCAAAATATCAGATCAAAATCTGTCCTGAGAATAACAGATCCTTGCAGGATTAGGAAAGCGCATGAGCAGAGATGCCACACATCTTGTTTCTAGTGGCAGTGCTTGACATGGGAAATCTTGAATATGAAGTTAAATCTGACTAATAAATGAATTTATTTCATGGCTTCATGGCGTTACTCTTAGTAAAATTTGGATTATGTGTTTTACTTTTGTTCTGGAATAAATAAGATTATTTTTTAAATAATTTTATTTAAATTTTTAAAAAGATTTTATCTATCTATCACCTATCTATCTATCTATCTATCTATCTATCTATCTATCTATCTATCTATGAGAGAGAGTGCGTCAACACAGGCAGGGGGAGGTAGAGGCAGTGGTAGAGGGAGTCCCTATGTGGGACTTGATCCCTGGAACCTGGGATCGTGACCCGAGCAGAAGGCAGAAGCTTACCTGGCTGAGCCACCCAGGCGCCCCAAGCATAATTTTTTTTTAATGAAGAAAAAGTTTGGCTAAAATGCAGAAAATTAGAATTAATAGGGATTTAAATAAAATGGAAATGTATCTCCCTCTCCCTTAAGTAAGTGTTGGCATCCAAGGCTGATGTGGCAACTGCATAATCATCACAAAGCCAGAACCCTTTTAATTTTTTGTGTTCTGCCATCTTCGATGGGCTGCTTCCACTCATGGTCTAAGATGGCTGCTGGAATGCCAGCCATTAAATCTGCGTTCCAAGAAGCAAGATGGAGGAAGGAACAAAGCAGGTCATGCCCCTGTCTTTTAAGGATAATTCCTTAAATTGCATATTTCATTTCTGCTTACATCACACTACCCAGAAGTTAGTCACATGGCCTTATGTCTGTATTCCAATAGATGATGTGCCCAGGTAAATACTCGGGGTTCATTCCTAAGGAGTTGGGATCGGGGGAAGGATGAAGCCCTGCCTTTTTATGGAGCAACCAGGATCCTAATTAAATCACTTATTCTTCAGAACTGTGGGGATCTCAGCCCCAGGCCTATGCTCAACTGTGACAGCATCTCTGTAGAGCCTCCTATGTCCTATAGAGGGCGCCAGAGCCCTCTGCTTCCCTGCCTCGTACTTTTTCAGATTCAACTACAGCATCCAAGGCATGTGACCAGCTCAGCCCACAGTGGCCCAAAGAAGACCTTCAGGGCCTGCTGTGGTCAGCTTGGGAACAGATGTGAGTCACATAGCTCAATGGTTAGGAGCCTGGGCCTTGCACAGAGCAGAGTTCAAATCCAGACATATCATTCACCAGCTGTGTGAACAGCTGAACAGCTGAACTTGGAGCCTTCCGGACAGCTTGTCTGAAGAGCCTGCTACAAAGCCTGGAATGTCAGTACAGCTCTGTGGGTGCAGTGAGAGTGGCTGAAGACTGCGCTCCCACTTCCCCACTGAAGGTGACCGCTCCCATAACCGCACCCTGGCTTGTCCGTCATTCAGTCACCCCAGAGCCTGTGGTCTGTCCCTCTGGCTCTCTTCCCCTGCTCCTGCACTCATTTCTGCTTCCGGAGAGTTTGAGAGCATTAAGGACTTCTCCACCCCCCACTGCTAACGTTCCCAGGGCAGAGAAAATCCCTCCCATCCATGCCAATACCAGTCAGCCCCGCCCTCCCTTCCTAAAGATGAACTGGCCACCCAGTACTACCATACCCGCCAGCTGAGAAAACTCAACAAAAGCAGGATTTAAAAAAACATAGCAAACCGCGACTGAGTGCTGACTGTGCGCTTGGCCATGGTCTAAGCCTTGACATTCAGTAACCATGTAACGACCCCCCCCCCCCGAGCCAGGTGCTCTTGTGACCTCCACTTTGCAGGAAACTGAGTCACAGAACAGAACATTAGCTTGGCTGAGACTGAAACAGCTCATGAGGGGCAGAGACATGAAATTTGAGCCCAGACAGTCTGTTTCCTGCACCGCACCCCAAACTACTCAACTCCTCCGCTTCTTTCTTGTTATTATTAAGCTTTTTATTTTAATTCCAGTGTAGTGAACATACAGTTATATTAGTTTCAGGTATACAATATGGTGATTCAACAATGCTATACATTCCTCAGTGCTCCTCAGGATAAGTGTCAATCCCCTGCACCTGTGTCCCCCAGCCCCTCCTCCCTGGTTTCCCTCTGGTAACTATCAGTTTGCTCTCTAGAGTTAGGAGTCTGATTCTTGGTCTCTCTCTCTCTCTCTCTCTCTCTCTCTCTCTCTGTTTGCTTGTTTTCTTTCTCCAATTCCATATATGAGTGAAAGTATATGGTATTTATCTTTGGCTAACTCATTTCACTTAGCATTATACCCTCTAGCTCCATCCGAGTTGCTGCAAATAGCAGAATTTCATTCTTTTTCATGACTGAATAATATTCCATCGTATACATATACGACATTTTCTTTATCCACTCATTTTTTAAGATTTTTTTTTAAAGATTTTATTTATTTATTTGACAGGGAGATCACAAGTAGGCAGAGAGGCAGGCAGAGGAAGAGGGGGAAGCAGGCTCCCCACTGAGCAGAGAACCCGAGGTGGGGCTCCATCCCAGGACCCTGAGATCATGACCTGAGCTGAAGGCAGAGGCTTTAATCCACTGAGCCACCCAGGAGCCCCATCCATTCATTTTTTGATGACACTTGGACTGCTTCCAATAATACTTCCTCTTTAATAAATTTAAAAAAAAAGTGACTTACTGATCCCAGAGGAAACAGATAATTCAAAGAATAGAACTTATGAAAAGAGTCTAATCCTATTATATTCATAAAACAAATAGTGGAAGCTATGAAAAAAAGCAAGAAATAATTCTTGGAAATTTAAAACAGAATCACTGAGAAAAAACAAACTCAATAGAAAGAAGTGTAAGCGTCTGCAGTTTGGGTGTCCAAAATGAATTCACCTTTCTTTTGGTAAAAAAAAAAATAATAATAATAATAATAAATGCTCTGATTTCCCTCCTGTATTCTGAAGCCTGTGGATTGGGTGGAATTGACCACCCCCCACCCCATTTTATACACAAGAGGAGCATGTTGCTGCTGACAGTTCACTCTGAGAAGCCAAGGAATGGAGACAACACTGAGGGCAGAAGAAAGATGGATAGTGACCCTGGGTCCTTGATGACACGGCAGTCCCTGGATCAAACCTTACCTGAAGCTAAAGGATATTTGATAATATCCACTTATCAAATCCTATAGAAAGACTCCAATTATCTTTGTCTCACTTGTGTTTCTAGCCCTCGGATGAGTCACGATTAAGGTAGACTCCCTGGCCTTGTGTACAAGCCCACCCCTGAAGGCACAGCAATTGGAAACAAAACCAAAAACAAACCAAATCACACAACTGGACTGGGGAAGCAGCAGTTCATCAAAAAAAAGTGGAGGGGGGAAGGAAAGGAGGGGTGGATAAACACAACAGCAGCTACCACATCTCACTACACAGACAAAGGGCCCCGGCAATGGGAATGTGTGCCTGGCAAGTCAATTTTGTGGTAACATAATGGAAACAACATCTGTTTCTTCTCTCAGGAGGAAAAAAGAAAGGCAATTAGAAACAACAAAATCTATTCCAGGGACTGAATATGAAGCAAACACATGTGAGGCATGATTTTGAGCAATTAGTGGAGTATAAGAAAAGAAAATCTGCTTGACCTTGATGTTGGAGACAGCAAATGCTCTTCAGGCAGCACAGGGTGGAGAAAATGGCTTTATATTTCCTTCTCAATGGAGCTATCTCATTACTTGGTTCTGCAGTAAATAACATTTATATAATCATAAAGCTGGTTGATTTTCAGTCTTCTGAATCAACCTGAAGATAAAGAATGGATATTTAGCTATAATTACAAAACAGAATGTAAATGTTGTAGACTTTGACTGTGGAAATGTGAAAGTAAAACCAACAGAAATTAGATGGGGGTAGGGAAGGAAGACAGAAGGTGGACTAGAGAGGTTACTTATCTTTACATAGTGATGGGGCTCAAGATGTTGTCTATGTTTTAAATATAGATTTTTCAGGGGCACCTGGGTGGCATACTCATAGGTTAGGCCACCAACTCTTGATCTCGGCTCCCATCACGATCTCAGGGTCCTGGGATCAAGCCCCATGGCAGGCTCCTCACTCAGTATGGAGTTTGCTTGAAGATTTCTCTCTCTCTCTGCCCCTCCCCTTGCTCATGTGTGCATACTCTCTCAAATAAATAAATAAAATCTTTTTAAAAAAGATTTATTTAGGGGCACCTGGGTGGCTCAGTGGGTTAAAGCCTCTGCCTTCAGCTCAGGTCATGATCTCAGGGTCCTAGGATCGAACCCCACATCGGGCTCTCTGCTGAGCCGAGAACCTACTTCCCTCTCTCTCTCTGCCTGCCTCTCTGCCTACTTGTGATCTCTCTCTGTGTGTCAAATAAATAAAATCTTTAAAAATAAATAAAAATAGGGGCACCTGGGTGGCTCAGTCGTTAGGCGTCTGCCTTCGGCTCAGGTCGTGATCCCGGGGTCCTGGGATTCAGCCCCGCATCGGGCTCCCTGCTTGGCGGGAAGCCTGCTTCTCCCGCTACCATTCCCTCTGCTTGTGTTCCCTCTCTCGCCGTGTTTCTCTCTGTCAAATAAATAAAATCTTTCATAAATAAATAAATAAAAATATTGATTTATTGTATTGATTTATTGATTTATTGATTTGACAGAGAGACAAATCACAAGCAGGCAGAGAGGCAGGCAGAGAGAGAGAGGGAAAAGCAGGCTCCCCGCTGAGCAGAGAGCCCAATGCGGGGCTCGATCCCAGGACCCTGAGATCATGACTTGAGCCGAAGGCAGAGGCTTAACCCACTAAGCCACTTAAGTGCCCCATAAATAAGTCTTAAATACAGATTGATCAGAACTATAAATAACAACAAATGAGACTGTGATAATAATATAGCCAACAAAACTAAAAAAGTGGGCTTGGGGGGTGAGGGGAGACAGTGTGATTTGAATTCCGGCTTTAACAATGAGGTATCATTAGATACTTTCAATTTATTAAATTGAGAAACAGAGGTAGTTATTTGGGGGTTTTTGTTTTGTTTTATTGTGGTTTTTTTGTTTGTTTGTTTTTTGAGAGAGAAAGCACATGTGTGCAGCAGGAGGAGGGCAGAGGGAGAGGGAGAGAATCCCAAGCAGACTTCCCGCTGAGAGTGGAGCCCGACATGGGGCTCGATCCCAGGACCCTGAGTTCATGACCTGAACTGAAATTACGCTTAACCAACTGAGCCACCCAGGCACCCCGAGAAACAGAGGTAAAGCATATTCTTTAGAACTATAATGTTAAAACTCTGGAATATCTCAAAATAGAAAAAGTTCTGAGGAGTGGAACGGGTGTGGGAAAGTTTGCCTTCCATTCTGGCCCATCCTGTACTGGCTGAATTTCTTTCCCTACACAGACTACACCATATCAGAACCCCACCGCCCACCTGGCTCTACCTCCTATGTTTCTATGGACGGTTGGCACTTGGCACCATTCCCACCTCCTTCTAGTCTGTCTGCCTGTACCGAAGGGGGTGGAAAACCGCATTTGCATTTCCCAGACTCCTTTCCAGCTGCCTTAATGCCACCACACGACCGTTCAGCCAAAATTAATTTCCCACTTCACCAGACTGTCAAATAATAGTGTCTCTCAAAACTCTGGAACTGTGACAGAGTGACACCATGAGGCCTCTGCTGATAGCTGAAAGGAGGGCAGATAAATTCAGGAAAACTCACATGCGTGGAGAAGAAAAACATAAATAACAGGCAAGCTGTTAAGAGAATGAAAAGACAAGCCACAGACTGGGAGAAAATATTTGCAAAACACGTATCTGATAAAGGACTTGTATCCAAAATATATGAGGAAGTCTTACAACTCAACAATAAGAAATCAAACAACCCCAGAAAAAAATGCACAAAGTGGGGTGGTGCCTGGCTGGCTCAGTCAGTGGAACTCTTGATGCAACTCTTGATCTCAGGGTTGTGAGTTCGAGCCCCACGTAGGGTTCAGAGATGACTTAAAATGTAAAAAGTCTTTTAAAAATGCACAAAGGATCTGAACAGATTTGTCACCAAAGATCCACAGCTGGCAAATAACGATTGGGAAATTGCAAATTAAAACAACAACGAAAAAAAAAAAAACGAAAAAAAAAATAAAAAAATAAAACAACAACGAGATGTCACTACATACCTTATCGGAATGGCCAAAACTCAGAACAGGGACAACACCAAATGCTGACGAGGATGTGGAGAAACAGGAACCTCCATTCTGCACTGCTGGGAATGCAAAACGGTACAGCTACTTTAGCAGGCCGTTTTTATGGGTTTCTTATAAAGTTAAACCTAGTCTTACCATATGATCCAGCAGTCACACTCCTAGATATTTAGCCAATTGAGCTGAAAACATGTCTACACAAAACTCTGTCTACAAATGTTTATAGCAGATTAACTTACAATCGCCCAAAACTGGAAGCAACCAAAATGTCCTTCAATGAGTAAATGGATAAACTGTTACATGCATACAAGTGAAGATTATTTAGTGACAAAAAGAAATGACCTATCGAGCCATGAAAAGCCACGGAGGAACCTTAAACCCATATGACCACGTGAAAGAAGCCAGTCTGAAAAGACCACCTTCTGAGGGTGTCTGGGTGGCTCCGTCAGCTGAGTGTCCAACTCTTGTTTTCAGCTCAGGTCGAGATCTCACGGTTGTGGGTTTGAGCCCGGCGTCAGCTCCATACCCAGTGTGGGGTCTAATTCAGATTCTTCCTACCTCCCCCTCTGGCCCTCTTCTCTCTCTCTCTTTCCCTCTCTCAAATGAATAAATAAAATCTTTGGGGGAAAAAAAAAACCACCTCCTGTATGATTCCAACTATTTGATTCCGGAAAAGGCAAAATTTTTTTGCCTGTCGTTGCCAGGCCCTCAACCCATAAATAAGTGGAAGACAGGGGATTTTTGGGACAATGAAACTACTCTGTATGATACTGTAATGACAAGTACATGATATTATGTATTTTTCAAAACATACAGCTGTACAATACAAAGAGTGAACCTTAATGTAAACCATGGACTTTACTTAATAATGTATCAATGTGGGTTCAGCACTTGTAACCAATACACAAAACTAATCCAAGATGTTACTATAGGGGGAACTGTGCAAGGAACGGATACATGAGAACTCCATACTATCTGCTCAATATTTTCTAGACTCAAAACTATTCAAAACTATTTTTTTATTTATTTAAGATTTTATTTATTTATTTGACAGAGAGAGGGATCACAAGTAGGCAGAGAGGCAGGCAGGCGCCCCACAAAACTATTTTTAAAAACAAAATCTAGGTGCGCCTGGGTGGCTCAGTGGGTTAAGCCTCTGCCTTCAGCTCGTATCATGATGTCAGGGTCCTGGGATCGAGCCCCACATCAGCTCTCTGCTCGGCAGGGAGCCTGCTTCCCCTCCTCCCTCTGCCTGCCTCTCTGCCTACTTGTGACCTCTTTCTCTGTGTCAAAAAAATAAATAAAATCTTAAAAAAACAAAAACAAAAAAATCTTTTGGGGGGCACCTGAGTGGTTAAGCCTCCGACTCTTGATTTTGGCTCAGGTCATGATCTCAGGGTCGTGAGATAGAGACCTGTGTCAGGTTCTGGGCTGGGCATAGAGCCTGCTTAAGATTCTCTCTCCCTGGATCCCTCTGCCCTTCCTCCCCAAATAAATAAAATCTATTGGGTGGAGGATGGGCAAAAAGGAGTAAAGAGGACTAGGAGGTACAGGCTTCCAGTTATGGAATGAACAAGTCACAGGGATGAAAGCTACAGCATAGGGAATATAGCCAGTGGTATGGTGATAGCCTGTGTGACGACCAGTGGCAGCCACACTTGTGACCAGCATAATGTACAGACCTATCAGATCACTATGTTGTATGCCTGAAACTCATGTAACACTGTGTGTCAACATATTTCAATTAAAACGTAACAAAAATTGGTCACCTGGGTGGTTCAGATGGCGAAGCGTCTGCCTTTGGCTCGGGTTACGATCTCCAGGTCCAGGGATCAAGCCCCATATTGGCTCCCAGCTCTCAGCTCAGCGGGGAGTCTGTTTCTCCCTCTGCCCTTCCTCCTGCTCATGCGCTCTCTCTCTCTCTCTCTCAAATGAATACATAAAATATTTTTTTAAAAAGTAACTAAAATCTATTAATTATTTTTTAAAAGGCAGTCTGCACAAGAGAAGAATCTAGCAGATATGCAGAGAGCAGCAGAAAGGACAGTCCCTGTGGCCAGGTGACAGCTCCCTGGCTACCGATACATTTCCAGTTCCTTGTTCCAGGCTCTCATGAGGCCAAGGTGCACCCTTTTCTGCCCCTGAATTCTATAACATACAAACCCTGTGTCCTTGGCACAAGTTCTCCTTCACCTACACTGCTCTAATGGGTTTTGATACTCGTGTAACCCTTCTAAAGCCATTATCCAAATGGACCAGTCTCTGGGGGGTGTTACGACCGAAGAGGTCCAGTCCGGCAATCAAAAAGTCATTCAACAAATTTCAAGTTCTGTGTGTTCTCTTGAATACCATGAAAGGGGTACTTAGATTATAGCAACACATTATAAAATCCCTTCCTTTCTTCTTCTACGCACTTTGCCACACACTGGCAAAAACTTGAAAAACTCAAATAAATTTCCGCCAACCCTGTCCATACACATCTTTCCCCTAGCCTCCTTCCATCCTGATTCTGCATCACAAAAAAACCAAGAAGTATTCTGGGGAGGCAGAACCCTTCCCTGTAGGATGTTGGGAAGGGGGTGGATGACGCTGAGAGGCAAAGCCAGAATCATCTTTTGTGGGCAAAAGGGTGGGGTGGGCTGCCTCCCGGGAAGCCCTCTACCCTTCTCTTTCACACTGCACACCCTGCCTGGGTGATCTCATCCCCTCTTGTGGCTTCAATTACCATCTCCGTGAGAGCAACTGCCAAATTTCTACCCGCAACCCAAAACTCTGCTCTGAGCTCCAGATCCATACACCAACTGCCTAGTCAACATTTCTCTTTGGGGGCAAATCAGATTAGATTACATCCTGCTATGAGTAACAGAGCCTGAAAATACAGCGTCCTACACAAAAGGGTTTCTTTTGCATTAAACATCTGGATGTACACAGCCCGAGGCTGGCATGAGAATACTGCTCAAGGGCCCATCTCTCTGCAGGGCGCTATTCTGCTACTGCTGGGGCGCGTTCCTCAACCTCATGTCCCAAAATGGTGGTTTGCGCTCCAGTCATCCCATCAACATTCCAGGCAGCAGGATGGAGAAAAGCAGAATGAGGAACAAGGAGCAACAGGCACCCATGAGCATTTAAAGCCTGGAAGACACCATATAGCACTTCTGCTTCTGTCTCATGAGCCAGAACCTAGTCACGTGGCCATGCCTAGCAGCAAGGAAGGCTGGGAAATCTCTTCTTTACGCTGAGGGGCCATGTGCTTGGCTAAAAAGAGAAGATTGTATATTTAAGAACAATTAAGTAGAGATCAGGGAAGGGGGCAGCTTCACAGTCTCCTCCAACTTAACATGGCTGACATGGAGGTATTATCTTCCCCCAACACGTCCTGTTCCCTTCGAGTCTTGGTCCTTTTCTGTTCCCTCACAGAACCCTGCCCTCCTTGCCTTTAGCTGCTTCCTCCTCCTGAAATGTCATTGCTACTTCTCCACATAGATAACTCTCAGTCATCTTTCAGGGCTCAGATCAGAGGTCACCTCCTCCAAGAAGTCTTCCTGATGTTCCTGCTGGGAACCCTAATAACATCACATTAGAGAAGGGGCTGCAAGTGGGACAGTGTTGGTGCAGAGTTCCAGAAGAGGGGCCGATTCAGGTCCTTTGGGGGTCCTTTGGGGGAAGGGTGCTAGAGAGGCTCAGCAGGAAGGTGCGACCCCGGGGCTTTCTTTTTGTGGAAAAAGAGGCGCCAGCTGCCCATTTGACAGTGGAGGCAGGGCGCTACCAAGGCTGGCCATGGGCCGGGCCTCCCACACTCCCATCTCCGATGAGGAAAGTGATGTGGCTGTGGGCCACAGAGAGGAAGTCCAGCTGGGTGGGGGCAGGCGGAGTAATTCCTGGAAGGAAGCTAACACCTCAGGAATCTGGTAGAGGAACACTAGAGAGGCCTCTGTCCCAGGAACCCTCCACCTCCTGTCCCCAGGAAGGGGCAGGCAGGGCCGGACAACCATCGAGGAGCCACCTCTGGGTGCCTAGGGTACCATCCTCCCTGGACAGCCTCCTGCAGCATGGGGCATGGTCAAGGACGTAGGCCCTGAGGCCATTGCTGGGTACGAATGGGGCAGTGCCCAGTTCTCCCAGAAACCTCAGCTTTCTCTTCTGTACAATGAGGAAGGAGGGCCCTGTCGCCAAGGGTTTGGTGGCAGGGTAAGCTACCCAGCTAGGCACCAGCACATCGTGGGGTTCAGTCAACTAAGTCTACTGCTGAATAAGTCAACCAGCACCTGTCCTCCCCGTTGGTGTGTGTTTGTGCATGGGGCAGGGGGCTGGGGGCCTGGGCAGGAGGGAGGGAGGCTGAGACGCCCCGGGCTAACCTGCCTGCTGGTCTGCCATGTCGGGCCAGGCTGCAGGCACAGGGAAAGGAGAGCCCTGCTGCTGCCTTCCCAACCCCGCGCTTTCCTGAGAAACCCCTAGTGATCACCAGGACTGGGGCCCCTCCCAACCAACAAAGCACCCACAAGAGTCCAAGGGGCCAATTTCTTCCCGAGGGCTCAAGGGAAAGGAGAATGTTGCTGAGGTCAGGGCTGGGGGCCTGGCCCAGGGGGAACAGGGCTCTGGAGCTTGTGTTCCAAGGGCTGGAGATGAGGCTGGAGGTTAGGTCTGGGAAGGAGAGCTTGAGAGGTCAGCCAAGGGCCGTCCACACCTTGGATCACTTGGATCTTCTCCTGTAGGTAATGGGGGCGCCATGGAGACTATACGTGGGGAAGGGATGGGGCCAGACTGGCACTTTGGAAAGTCACCTTCACTTGCACAGTAGAAATGGGTTGGAAGGGCGGGGCATCCTCGAGAGAGTGGATGAGCCAAGGTCCGAGTGGGGAAGCCTGGCCTGGAGACAGGCTGCTCCTGGGAGGATACTCTCAGAGGCTGAACCTTCCTCCAGCTTCCCCACCCCGGGAGAAGCAGAAAGCCGGTGAGGTCAGTGGGTGGGCCCACAGTGGCCCTGGGAGGGGAGAGGAGGGTGTCACAAGGGCACAGAGAGAGGGTAGTAAAGGCAAGGGCTCTGCAGGATCCTTGTGCATGACCTCCTGAGCCCAAACTTGCTGGCAACTGAGTCGAACATTCTCGAATTTGAGGATTCACTGGGGTTATTTGCTGTCCTTCTCTTCTGTTAGACTGGAAGCTGCCCAAGGGTGGGGCCTGTAAGTCTCAAGTCAGACTGAGAGGGCCTGAAATGGGGTGGGGGGGACAGAAGGCTGCCAAGTGGGAGGCTGTTGAGGGCTGGGGACCTCTTACCATGAGTCTTCTTCACTCCTGCTCAGAGCCTGCTGCTATGGCCCTCAGAGATGAGCCAGTAGGTAGGGCTCGGGGGTGGAGATGGAAGGAAATCACAATGGAAGTGCAAAAGAAAGCAAGAGACAGGCCGTGTAGGAGGACCCTTTGCCAGGTCCCCATACACACCCCTGCAGCCCCTTCTGCCCTCCTAGGCTTGGCTCAGCCTCTGGCATGACACTAAGGGCTGACACCCCCCCATCACACACCTGTCACACACCCGAACAAGTCCAAACACATGTACAAAGACACACATCTATAATACACACAGACACAAAGACACAGTCACACAGACGTCCCAAGAGACGCATTAACTCATGAACATGGAGTCGCCGACACCCAGAGACACGCTCATACACACAGACGGACACACTCACCAGAGCAGCTGGTGGAGGCTGCTGATTGGGTATCTTGCTGGCTTACTGGCTAGCTACTGACATCCAAAGCCCTCGGGTGCGGCACACCGGTAGCCCCCCGTCTTCCTGCAGGGGTTCTCCAGGGCAGTGACCTGGATAAGAAGCGCAACAAGCCTAGGAGAGGTGACACTTCGGCTGAGGAGCTTTTAGATGGGCAGTGGGCCTGGCCCAGACCCTCCAGAACCAGGAGGTGGTGGAGGGCAAGGTAAGTTAGCTGCCTTAGAGGGGCCTAGCAGAAAGGGGTCTCCATCTGGCAAAGCCCTGTTTGCAGCCACGTCCTAGCATCCCCTGGAGGGCCTGGTTGGGATAGGAAGGCTGTGAGCTCTCCAAGGAAAGAGGCTGGGTGCTCTTTGAGGAGGCTGGGTGAGTTCCCAGTGAGCTCCCTACAAGGAATGGGGCCCCAGCTTGCCAGAACCCTTCCTCAAGTCCCCAAGCTTCATCAAGGACAGAGCTAGTCCTCAGCCGGGGACCAAGGGGCTGACCTCACCTTTGATTCGCCTTTTCTATCTGACCCTTGGAGACCAGGCTGGGGCTGGGGGTGGGGGGCAGTGGGGTGGACTGGGGACCGAAAGGAGTCTGGACGGGAGGGGTCTGGGCCAAGGCGGACCTCACCGGCGGCTAGGCTCTGGAGTTGAGCAGAGCTGAGCCCCGAGGTGGGCCCTGTGGGGAGGGGAGCGGGAGCCCCTCCGCCGCCGGCCGCAGGAGGCCGACGAGGGGTCTGGAATTCCTCTTCCCTCCCTCCACCTTCCCTCCTAACCCTCCCCTCCCACCCCCGGGGCTGCGGGCGGGGTGGAGGGGGGGAGGCGCGGCGGCGGGGCGCCGGAGGGGCGCAGGGAGGGGCCGGGCGGCGGGGCCGGGCCGGGCCCCTCAGAGAGGCCCGCGCAGGCAGGCCCCGCCCCGGCCTCGCACATCTGGGCCGGGAGCGCGCGGCCATCCGGCCTGGGGGAGGGGGAAGGGAAGGGGGCGGCGCGGGGCGAGCGGGAGGCGCGGGCTGGGCGCACGTCGAGGGCTGCGGCCGCCGCGGCGGGGCACCACCACGGGCTACGGGCCCGGGATCGAGGCGGCTGGACGGAGGTCGAGCTGTCGGGAGGGCGGAGGTGAGTTCTGGGCAGAGGAGGAGCGGGGGGCTCCCAGAGAGGAGGACGGTGGCGAGGTGTGTGCCGTCCTGCCGGTCCCCGGCTGTCGCCTTAGGACCCCCCCCACCAGCCCCCCGAAAGACTTCCTAACCCTGGGCGGCCGGGCTGGGGACGGATCCTGCAAGCCGTTCTCTCCAGTGAGGCTGCGGGTTCAGAATAGCAGTTGGAGCAGCGACCTTGGGCTCCCACCCTGGTTTCGGGACCCCACACCGGCAATGCGGAGGGTGGGGATCTGAGAAGACCCCTGTGCCGCGGTAGGGGTGGGGCTCGGGGGCTGGAGTGGGGCGGGGGTCTGCCCCAGTAAGCCAGTTTGTCGAGGACACAATGCGTATGGCAGACGTGGAGACCTGGGGTTGAGTTGGGTGGGGGGGGGGGGTTCCACCTGGTCGGGTTCCTAGGGCCTATGGTCTGGGAAGTCCGAGAGTGGCACAGTGGCCAGGATGCTGCAGTTCCTAACTGTGGGCAGACCTCCTGACAGGGACCTCTGGTTTCTTTCTGTGAGGCGGCCTCAGGGGCCCAGGTGGCCAGGCGTCTGGGGGCCCTGTCGGGGCAGTGGACCCAGTTTGTAAAGCAAGCTCACGTGGGGCAGAGAGACTGGGAGGGAGGGAGCTCTAAAATATGGCGTCCCTGTGAGAGCAAGAGCAGCCCTGGAGCCCCCAGAAGGTAAGGGAGGTGAGGGGGCACTGGTGGGCAGAGGATGGGAGGGGCCCCAGGCCCTGGGCTCTGGGGGCCGAGGTTGTTTGTGAACTGGCTGCTGCCATGATGAGGACCTAACCCGGGGTGGGGCAGGATGTATGGGGGGAAAAAGTTGAGAACAGGGAGGGGCCATGGGAGGCCATTTATGCCTCCCCCTGCCCCAGCCCAGGAGGACACAGCCCCCCTACCCCACAGCCTCCTCTCAGTCCCTCTCCTTGAGGGTTCCTTTCCACAGACAGACTGGGGCAGCCCTTTGGGTGCCATTTCTCATCTGTCCTTGGCCCTGGTTGGTCCAGTCTGTGGCTTGGGAGAAATGCCTGTGGCCTCTCTGCCTGCTGACAGCGTCTGGTTCTGTTAGTGACCTGGCCGGATAAAGTGGAGAACAGTGGATGGGAGAGGCAGGGTCCAGTGAAGGGAAGCATGCGGGGGAGGGAGGGGTCCTGCAAAGATGGGGGGGTGGGGTGGTGGTGGGAGGGGCTCTTTGTCCTCACAGGCAAAGGATGTGTGGAGCCCTGAAATCAAGCAACACCACGTACCCTCAGTGCTCCTTGGAGGCATAAGTACCCAGCCTTAACGCCCCCGACCCCCCCAGGAAGGGATTCTTGGAGAATGTTCTCCATCGGGCCAGAAGTCCTCTACTTTCGTGAGTCTGGGAAGCACTCTGGAATGGGAGTCTCCGTTTCCGAGTTCTTGAACTCAGCCACACCCTGTCCTGGCCCCCGGTGACTGATAGGTCATACTTATTGGGTAGAAGTCAGGGCCAGGGGTCAATGTGAAACTGAAGAGGAGAGAGCAATATGAAGCCAAGGGCTAGGGGTCAGTCCATGGGAGGGTGAAGGGTCTGTCTGTGAGCAGCGCAGGGGTCAGGCTAGGGCCAGAGTGTAGCCTGTGCTTGTTGCCTGGAAGGGAAGTTACTTTATGGGTAATGCTCAAACCCATAAGCATCACCAGTCTGAAATTATGGTGGGTTAGTGGGCCCCTGGGGTGGGGGTCCACTTTGCCCCATCTCCAGCTGTGGCTGCTGCCCGGTCGTAGCTTTGGGGAACCAGTGTTGTCCCGAGCCTCATGATTAGCACTCTCCTTAAATGTTTCTGGGTGTGTATGCGTGGTGGAGGATGTCCCAACGCTGTCCCCTTCTACCTCTACCTCTCAAGGTATCATCAGGAACCTCCTTTAACAGAGGTTCAAGTCCTCCCTCCCTCCCTCAGGATGATTAGAATAAGTCTCAGTAAGACCAAAAACTTCTGGGGCACTTGTGTGGTTCCTGTTGGGTAAGTGTTAAGTGTCTGCTTTTGGCTCAGGTCATGATTCCCAGGGTCCGGGGATCGAGCCCGGTATCAGCTTCCCCACTCCATGAAGCTGGTAATCCTGCTTCTCCCTCTCCCTGCCTGCCCCTATCCCGCTCATACTCTCTCTATTATCTTGGTCTGTCAAATAAATAAAATCTTAAAAAAAAAAAAAGGTTAAAAACTTATAACGAGAGAAAATTCAGAATTCATACTATGAAGGAAAAGACCAAGTGCTCATATCTGTCCAAGTCCTGCCTTTATCAACCACTTTCCTTACCTGGACTTGTCAGTCTTTTTTTTTTCTTTTAAAGATTTTATTTATTGATTTGACAGAGAGAGGGTGTGCATAAGCAGGGGGAGCAGCAGAGGGAGAGAGAGAAGCAGGGTCTCTGCTGAGCAGGGAACCGAGGCGGGGCTTGATCCCAGGACCCCGGATTCATGATCTGAGCTGAAGGCAGACACTTTTTTTTTTTTTTTTAAGATTTTATTTATTTGACAGAGAGAAACACAGCGAGAGAGGGAACACAAGCAGAGGGAATGGTAGCGGGAGAAGCAGGCTTCCTGCAGAGCAGAGAGCCCGATGCGGGGCTCGATCCCAGGACCCTGGGATCACGACCTGAGCCGAAGGCAGATGCTTAATGACTGAGCCACCCAGGCACCCCTGAAGGCAGACACTTAACCGACCGAGCCACCCAGGCGCCCCTGGACTTGTCACTCTTAACAAGCCCTTGTGTGACCCATTTTACAGGAGTGACATTGGAGCACAGAGAGGTGACATGATGTACTTTGGCCAGATGCCCTAATAGGCCCTTGCTGGCCCTGAGACCCCCGAGGAGGGGCACTCTGTGTCCACGTACTCAGAGATGGGAGATAATTGGAGCGGCTTCAGATCACTGGGAGGATTGTAGGCACACAGTCTGGATATGGAATCCAGCTTAGAGTGATGACACCGGAGTCTTTTTTTTCCTGGTGGTTCTAGATTGATTCTCCTGCAAATACAGTAGCATTGGTCCAGAAAATCCGTTCATTTGTTCAACCGCTTAGCACAGAGCCTGACACAAAGAAATGCTCAGTGTTTGCTGAAGAATCGAGACAGTGTACACGTAGGGTTTCTCCCTTGTGGCCTTGATCGAGCCATGCATGTGCTGGTAAGTGTTTTACCGCCAACTCTGAGAGAGAAAAACCCGATTTATAGTGTTTGCCCATTTCGGTGGTGTAAATGCTTCCATCATGGCTGCGTGCAGGTGGCCCAGGTGCTGTCAATCAGTGCAGAGTTGGGAAGAGACACAGAATCAGCTGAGACCGGGGAGAACCACCTCCCACACAGCACTCCCTCCCCCTGAGCTGAGCCCGTGTCCTGGCTCTCAGCGCTCATACCCAAGCCTGTTTGCTTTCCCTTTTCTGAGCACCACCCTGCGGCTCAGGGTTCCCAGAAGCAGCCCCTATCTTTCCTGTGATTCTCATTCCTAGGCATCCAACAGGGCGCCTGCGCCAACACCAGGATTGCAGGTGTCTGGAAATTTCTATGGTGCTGGCCATGGGAGAGTATTCTGGACATGTCTGAGTGTCCATCCGCCCTGGGGCTGGGCTGTGTCGACTGTGTGTGAGCAAGGATGTGTGCGTGCGTGTGCATGCGTGTGCTTACACGTCACGGTGCCCAGATCTGTCTTTGCCTGTGTTCTGTTAGCAAATCTCCTGATCGGGCCACTGGCTACAGAGAGGGAGAGGGCTCTGAGCAGCCTCACCCTAGTTTAGGGGGGCTGCCAGGCCCACAGCTGAGGACAGTAGCATGGGTGATGACTGGCCCAGGGACACACCCAGGGGCACCTCTCAAACTCGAGTGTGCCCAGAACCACCTAGGATCTTGTTAAAATGCAAGTTCTGACTCAGTAGTTCTTGGGCAGGGCCTGAGGGTCTGCATTTCTGACAGCTCCTGATGTAGGGCTCCTGCCTCTAGCCTGGCCCCTAGAACTTCACAGACACAAACTCAGGGTCCTCCCATCTTAGAAAGGAAAATGAAAACCCATCCCTCCCTGCTCGAGCTTTCTGTTCCTCCAGCTACTGCCCCCCCAGCCCCTGATCTCAGCCAAGCTTCTCAGAAGTGCTCACTGTGTTCTCCTCCCCTCTGCTCGCTCCTTCTCTAGGCTCCCTTGACTTGTACCCCATCTCCATCATTCTGCCGAGATGCTGGCCCTGAGCCGCTAAAACAGGTGTTTCGAGGATCATCAAATAACCTCTAAAGGCATCTAGCTTCGTGCGCATCTCTTAGATCTGGTATTAGATTAGATTAGATTAGATTAGATTAGATTAGATTGGATTAGATTAGATTAGATTCTGTGCTGGTGCTCCCTTCTCCTCCCCCATGACTCCCTGGCAGGCCCCCCGGGACCGGGACTCCCAGGAGTGCCTCTCCATCTCTGCTTTGTCTCTGAGCTCTGCATCAGACACCAGCCGGCTCCTCGGGCTGTTCTCTCGGCAGTTGAAAACTGCCCCCAGAACTCTGCCCCTGGCCCCTGCCAGCCCCTCCTCTGCCAGTGTTCTCCACCTCACTGTCCACTTCCTAGCTCGAATCAGACAATATCACCCCGACACCTTCTTCTGAGCCCCCGTATCCAGTCCGGCCGTCTTCTGTCAGCCCTGTTGGCTTTAACCTCTAACTTCAGAACTCCAGTCTGTCTCAAGACACACAGCCACCACCATCCTCTGTCGCCTGGAGCCCTGATAGGGCTTCCGCTTCCCTGTCACCTGCTCTAATCTGCACCCTCCCTACAGCCTGAGGGGGCTTTGTAAAATGCAGAGTTAGTCACGCCCCGTCTCTACTCTGCTCGGACCTTTCCAGATTTGCTGTTGCCCTTCATATAAAACCAGATCTAAAACGGGGGCCCCAAGGGGCGCCTGGATGGCTCAGTCATCTGCCTTTGGCCCAGGTCATGATCTGAGGGTTCTGGGATCAAGCTCGGCTCCTCGGGCTCCCTGCTCAGCAGGGGTGTGTGCTTCTCCCTCTCCCTTTGCCCCTTCCCCCTGCTCGCGCGTGCACTCTCTCTCAAGTAAATAAATAAAATCGTCAAAAATAAAAATAAATAAATAGATAAAATAGAGTCCCCAGGATCAGCCCAGCCTCTCTCTCCAGCCTTACCAAGCCATTCAGCCTGGTTTGTGTCCAGCTGTGACCTTGACAGCATCGTTTGTAATCTCAAATGCACTTGGATGATTATCTGACCATAATCAGTTTCCCCGCCAGGCTGGGGGCCTCTGGGGCAGGGACAGTGTCTCTCTGGGTGGCAGATGTCCACCACCACCTGGCACAGAGTGGGCACTTGAAAACATGCAGGAGCAACCAGATTCCAACAAAGCCGCCTGTGGAGAAGGTGTTTTTGGAGACAAGTGGGGACTGTGGGACTGAACGTTAGATGAGCCTTGAGGAATTACTGTTCGTATTGTTACACATGAGGACAGTGTGGTGACCAGGTTTTTAAAGTCTTTATCTGCTGGAGAGACGTATTGAAGAATTTGTGGGTGAAACAACACGACGCCTAGGATTCGCTTCAAAGGACTCCAGCCAAAAGCAAGCGAAGAAAATAAATAAGCATTCAGGGAGGAAACGAGGGAACAAATAAATACATTTTGTCTGTTCCTGCTCACAGTCCCAGGGCCTGCAAAGATGCTGGCGGTCCCGGACCTGGGCCTGCAGGGGCTGTACATCGGTAAGTCTCCCCCCGACCCCAACCCTGGCCCTGACCACCCCCCCCACTCACCCTGGTGCTGAGACCCACCCCCAGCCTGCCCGTGGGTGCTTCTCCCTGCTGAGCGGAGTGTGTCTGTGCAGGGAGGCTTGGTGCACACGGGGCTGTGTACGTGAGTGTGTGTCTTTGAGTGTGTGTGCAGTGGGTGTGCGTGCCCAGGACTATATGCGTGTGCATGTCTTGAGCAGGGTGTGTGTGCACGGGACCTGATATGAGTGTGTGTGTGTGTGTGTTTGTGTGTGTGCGCGTGTCTGCCTGGGGGCCGGTCTCTGTGCGCAGGGCCTCGTGTGAGAGTGTGTGTATTGGCAGGTGGCTTTGCACACACGGAATTCTGCGTGTATACGTGCACAGCGGCCTGCGGCCTGGCCTGGGAGCAGGCTCTGCGTTCTCTGCAGGGTTGGGAGACCAGGAGGCAGGAGGGACACTCCTCAGGAAGTCCATTAACAAAGACCTGGTGGGCTGGGCCTTCCTTCCTGCCTCCCTTCCCAGGCTCAAGCCACAGCGGCTCAGCCCCCTCAAGCCCGAGCTGGTGGCAGGGCCCAAGCCGGGACTGGCCGCCAGAAAAAAGGAGCCCTGGGAGAGTGACCACCCTTCTCTGCCCCTCCAGCACCTCAAGACAGACTCTGGGCCTGGCCAGGCACTTCCTCGAATCCCCTTTGTGCCTCACATACGTCCCTGTGGTACCCCAAGGCCAGGGAGAGCGGGGACCTAGCAGGGCACAAGGCAGGACAGCTGCTGAAGGGACACAGGCCCCAGGCCTGGCTCAGCCTAAAGCCCACCAGGCCAGTTCGACATGTCCATGGGTCTTCACACCAGACCCCATCCGCCTCCCTATCCCTACATGTGAATCTCAGCCAGCCTCCCTGTCCCCACACGTGAATCTCAGGGCGGCCCCAGTTTCCCCCGGCAGGGGCCTTCTCTGGGCCCAGTGTGGTGGTGACGAGCCACAAGCCCACACCAAGGGGATGACCATCCAGGCAGGCCCCTGAGCTGCCTGATCCTCCCAGCCAGGCTCTGGGCTGCCTTCTAGAGCTGCCGTGCTCCCTCCCAGCACAGGTCCAGCTCGGTCTTGAGCCTGCGAGAGGGTTTCAGTGGGGCCTCCTGCCCCCAAATGCTGGCTCCAGGTTTCCGTGTGTCACGGGGAAGGGAGGCTCAGAATCCAACTTCCTGGTGTTGTGGACACCCCCCCAGCTCAGGGCTGGGCCGCGGGAAGTGCTGTTCCCCTTCTCAGTCCTCACCAAGCAGCCAGCTGGGCCTATGCTTGGCCCTTAGTGGAGGGAGGGAGGGAGGCTCCCTCGGGTTCTGATTAGAACCATGTGGCCCATCTCTCCTGGGGAAGGGAGCGGCCCCACCTCGGCCTCGGTTCTGTGTGCAGTTCCCCACCTTTTCTGGTTTCTCTACCCTCCACCCTCACCTCCGCCCCAGGAGCCCACCCACCGCATGTCTCCTGCCCTTCTGTCTCTGGACTCAGCCCGCACAATCCCCCATAGTGCTTCTCTGTCTCTCCCCTCCCCTGCTGTGTCTGAGGGATGCTGGGGAAGACACCAGGTGAGGTATGGGTCACCCTGCAGGGGGAGGTCACCTCAAATGGATAACAGACCCTCAGCCTGCCCCTGCCTCAGTCTTGTCCTTCCTCCCCTCCCCCACTAGTCCCCCTTGCCCAGCAGGGTGCCCCTTGCCTCAGCCCAGCAAGGACTGATGGAGAGCCTCCCAGGGCCTGGCCACCCACCCCTACCCTGATTGTGCTAGAGTGACTTGCCCTCTCTTTGCAGGTTCCAGCCCCGAGCGGTCCCCCGTGCCCAGCCCGCCCGGCTCCCCAAGGTCCCAGGAAAGCTGTGGCATTGCCCCGCTCACGCCCTCGCAGTCTCCAGTAAGCCTGGGAGCAGGGATCGCGGTGGTGGGTGGCCTGGGTGCTATGGAGAGGGGCCGTGCTCCAGAGAACAAGGCTTTGTGTCTCGCAGAGGCCTGGCAGGGCCCGGGCTGGGCTGGGAGTGGCCCCACGCCTCTTGCCCCTGCACACTCCAGGGATGTCCCCCCTCGAAGAGTTAGCCTCTGGTGACCTTGGACTGTAGGGGTAAGAGTTCTCTCAGGTGAGCCCCATGTAACTAATACTCCAGGATGCCATCCGTGGACCAGAGCCTGCCTAGGGCCAGGGGGCTTCTGAGCCTCTAGTTACTGCAGGTCCTCAGAGCACTGGGCCTCCCAGAGTTGCCCCCCCCCGACCCCCGTAGACCACAGCCTTCCCTGAATACAAGTTCTCTCTGGGGGAGACAAGACACATTGTTAAAAATTAGTCTGGAAACTACCAACTTGAAGTATCCAGGATATAACCCTCCCTCAAAATTCCCTGGGTCACCCCCCCCCAGGTTACCCTCATCCTAGTGATCCAGCCTGGGGATCCCCTTGTTCTCGGGAGCCCAGGCCTGGCCTGGGAGAAGGAAGGAACCATGGTGGGCCTGTGCACTGGCCTTTCTCCTCTGCCATAAAACCAACAGAGTCTGGTTGTCTCGCTGTGGCCACAGAGATCCGGGGGGTCAAATATAAGCAAGTCCACGTGTTACTGGAGCTGCCCCAAGGAGCTGTGAGATGGGGGTGCGGTCAGGCTGGCCAGGCAGAAGGCAGGCAGGAACCCAAAGAGGAAAGCAGGAGCTTAAGCCCCAAGCTGCAGAGGGCGACTTGAGAGGCCTTGGGATTCTGAGTAATTGGCAGCTTCAGGGCTCAGCTTGGAGCCTGGGGAGGGGAGGGGAGCCCGGGCAGGTGACTGGAGGCAGGGCCAGGCTGGACCACAGCCAGAGGAGAGGAGGGGCTCGGGCACGCAGCCCTTGGCTGCTGCCTAACTCTGGGTCTCACCCTCACAGAAGCCCGAGGCCCGGGCCCCCCAGCATGCTCCCTTCTCCGTGGTGGTGGCCATCGACTTTGGCACCACGTCCAGTGGCTATGCCTTCAGCTTCGCCAGTGATCCCGAAGCCATCCACATGATGAGGTGAGGGGGGCCGGGCTGGGAGATGGGCGTGGGGTCCTCAGTCCCGGGGATGGGCCAGGTCTCAGAAGAACTGTCACTGAGGACACATGGAGTCTGCCCAGGGCGCCCTCCATCCCTAGCACACACGCATACATACATATACATGTATTGTTTTAAATAAAAGCGGGATATCCTACAACTTGCCTTATTTTAAACTTTCAACATTATTTTGTAGATGTTCTGTGTCAACACATAAAGCCACAATTTTTCTTTTCTTTTCTTTTCTTTTTTCTTTCTCTCTCTCTCTCTCTCTCTTTCTCTCTCTCTCTCGCTCTTTCTTTCTTTCAAATCCACCTGCTTTATTTTTTCATTGAAAAGGAACCAAGCAAACAGCACAAACAAGGCAGCCACCTGGCTCCCTTGGGCTCTGGGCATGCATCTTGGTTGACAGGCCTGTTCTCCGTACCAGCTTCTGTTGAAGCCACAATTTCATTTAATAGTTGCCTAGTGTCCCACAGTACGGATGTGTCAGGATTCGCCCATTTCTCTATTGATGGTTTTAGGAGGCTTCTTCCCTTCTGATTGTTCACTATGACAAACAGTGTTGCGATAAATAGCCTTCCTTGAACACCTGTGCTGGGACACATGCAGGAGACAGGCAGATTGCTAGGGTGAACCCCTCCGTGGAGGTCAAGGATGTGAAGGATCAGAGGGGTCACTGAGGTAACAGGCCACACAGGTGTTGGGAACGAGATGTGCAAAGAACCCATTCTGATGTAGTCGAGCTTTATTTGAGCAATACATTTTTTTAAGAATTTATTTATTTATTTGACAGAGAGAGACAGTGAGAGAGGGAACACAAGCGGGGTGGGGGGTGGGAGAGGGAGAAGCAGGCTTCCTGCTGAGCAAGGAGCCCGATGTGGGGCTCAATCCCAGGACCCTGGGATCATGATCTGAGCCGAAGGCAGACGCTTAATAACTGAGCCTCCCTCCCAGGCGCCCCTGAACACTCCATTTTTTTGACACTTTGCTCCAGGCCCCAAGACCCTGATTCTTTGAATGTGTCTTAGTGAAGCTGCAGCCAGTAGGTGAAAGAGCCTTCTAGAAGACCTCAAAGCTCCAACCCAGACTGAGATAAGGGAGCCGAGGGGCTTCCCCTGGACCTGGGAGGGTAGATGGCAGGGTGGATGGAGAGACAAACATAAGGGTCACTTCCCCACAGATACAAGGGACCTGAGCAGTAGGAGCAGGAACTGTCCTTCCCCTTTCTCTGCTCCACCCACCTCCACACAAGGCCACATAGGCTCCGGGCACTTATAGCCCTCTAGGAGCGGCAGGGCATCCCAGCTGGCACACTCGTCAGCGCACAGGACTGAGAGCATGCGGGATTCCATGCTGGGGCTGAGGACCAAGGAAGGGCGATGTCCCTCTGTCTTGTGGAGGGGACAATCACAGGAAGTAACCGGAGGACATCTTGGCTTCCTCCCACACCTTCCCTCCCCTACCAGCCACCAAGACTTGCCATCTTTATCTCCCAAATATCTCTGGAACACCCAGCCACTTCTCTCCATGGCCACCAGCCCTAAGTTCAACCCCACCTTCTCTCACCTGGATGGTAGCAGTAGCCTCCTCTCTGCTTTTCATTCTCCATTTTTCCTCCCCTCCAAGCTGTTGCCACCTGGGGACTAGTGACCTTTCTCTTTCTTCTTTCTCTCTCTCTCTCACTCTCTCTTTTTGACGGGCTAAGTGGCTTTATTAGCAAAACCCAGGATTACAAAGGACTTAAGAGTTGGCATTAGGGCCCTTCTTCTGGCTAAAGGTGGGCCCAGCATTAACAAAGCACCGGTTCTGCACCCACTGCTGGGCCTGGCCTGTCTTTTCTCCTGTTTGGCCGCTTTGGGTCCGCCCTCCTACTCTCCCAGCACGGCCCAGGGAACCATGGACTTTCCCACCAAGCTTGTGGATGGATGGTTACTTCCGGGGCGGTCAGAGCCCCATCCGACACTGGCCCTGGAAGCTTCATCTGCTAGCGGTGTGCCTGCCAGGAGCAGGACTGGATCTCCTTGGAGTGAGGCCCTCCAGCAAGTCTGTGTGAGCCTTGATCTGGGCTATCATGCCCTGACCGGTCTCCTCAAGGGTGTGTAGGCCCTGGGCATGAACAAAGAGCTGTGTACCAGCAACTGAATGGTGGTCACCACTGCTGCCACCACAAAGTTCGACCAGGGACCTTTCTAATGGCAGATATGGTTATAATTCTTCATTCTTCTATTTAAGACCCATCAAGATAGAATTCAGACATGGCATTTGACGCTCTTCCTTAGCTGACTTTAACATGCCTGCATTTTCTCCGGCTGCATAGTGAGCCAACCTATAGCTGCTTCTCCTGATCATTCACATCTCTAAACTTCCGCACTCACTATTCCTTCTGCCTGAATTCCCAGTTCCTTCCCCTAAAGGCTGCAGGGACAAGCTTGGCCTAGAGGCGTCAGGTCATCTGAGAAGGCAGAGGAAGGGAGGAAAGAAATTGCCAGGCCAATGAACTAGACAGGGAGTTCTGGGTGGAGATCCAGATGGCACCCACAGATGGGGAGGTTTGGAATCCGTTTCAGGTTTTGGGGTCCTGCTGGAGCTGGGGTGTAGCTGCCAAGGTGGGTCAGATACTGATGATTAATGCCTTGAAGGAGCTTAGCGGTGCAAGACAGCCTGGAGGAAGGCGGATTGTCTGGCTGGGAGAAAGCCTCTGCCAGGGTCCTCTAGAGGTCCATCAGGAGGCCAGACTTAGGCAGGTGGATGATGGCTTGCTGCTGCTTAAGAGTATAGGGAGGCGAAGTCCGATGGTGTACCTCATGCGAGGAGGCAGGAGCTGAGGATTAATGGGTCCTGTGGCCTCAGGGATAGGGAGGATCCATGAACATCATTTATGGAGATTTAACCGGACACCAAGCACCATCTTCACAAGAACCCCAAGAGGTAGGTACTATTATTATTTCCATATTACGTGTAGGAAGACCGAGGCTCAGGAAGTCTAGGTGGTCTGCCCAAGGCCGCACAGCTGATCCCTCAGCCCCACAAACGGAGGGTTTCATTGACCACACTGACGACTGTGCCTCCACAGAAAATGGGAGGGCGGGGACCCAGGAGTGGCCCACCAGAAGACCCCCACCTGCCTGCTTTTGACCCCGGAGGGAGCCTTTCACAGTTTTGGCTACACTGCCCGCGATTACTACCACGATCTGGACCCTGAAGAGGCGCGAGACTGGCTCTACTTCGAGAAGTTCAAGATGAAGATCCACAGCGCCACTGTAAGGCACATTCTGGCTCGGGGCCGCCCGCGCCGGGGAGGCGGGGCCCGGAGTGGAAAGGGAGGGGAGCAAAGGTAAAAAAGAGAGGCGAGGCTGAAGGGGCGGAGCTTGGGAGCGTGTGGAGGCGGGGCTAGGGCGGGGCTAGGATTAGAGGAGAGGCGGGGCTGACGAGAGGAGCTGGGGACAGAACTAAAGTGAGATTAGCGAGAACACTCCAGAGGCGAAGCAGCAGGAAATGGTAGTGATTTTCAGAGAGAGAGGTCGTCCAGAAGTGTGGGCAGAGCTATGGCCTTCTGCAGAATTCCCCGTGTCCCTGCCAGGATCTCACCCTGAAGACCCAGCTAGAGGCTGTGAATGGAAAGAAAATGCCTGCCCTGGAGGTGTTCGCCCACGCCCTGCGCTTCTTCAAGGAGCACGCCCTTCAGGTGCGCTGCGACCCCAGCCCAGCCCACCCGGGCAGGGATCCCCCGATCCATCGTCTCCTCTCAGCCTATCCAACAGGATCTTCTCCAGGCCCAGCCTTCCCAACTGACTGCATGGGACCTACTGCATGGGGAGGAGGGCGTTAGGAATTCTTCCAGTTCAGCTGGGAAGTCCTTCCTGAGGCTTGGTTAGCTCCTCCAGCTCCCATACGCAGAAGGCTGAAGACACCCCCCAACCCAAGCCAGCCCACCCCTCACCGCCCCCCTCCTGCTCCAGGAGCTGAGGGAGCAGTGCCCATCGCTGCCAGAGAAGGACACTGTGCGCTGGGTGTTGACGGTGCCCGCCATCTGGAAACAACCTGCCAAGCAGTTCATGCGCGAGGCTGCCTACCTGGTGAGCACGGGCAGGCAGAGCAGGGGGCAGTCACTCGGGAGGGCTCCAGGGAGGCCCCCAAGACTCTCCTCTACCTACCACCCTGGACCAGTCATTGCATAAAGACTTCTGGCCTTCCTCTGCTGGGCATTTTGGAGGGAGTGTGAGCCTGCAGGAACAGACAGCAGAGGGACAAGACACACAGCCCAGGCCAGCTTAGCCTGTGTCTTAAGTCAGGTTTCCTAGAAGGAGGGCCCAAGATAGGGATTCTTGTGCATGAGGTGTGTTGAAGAAGGGCTCGCAGGAGCAAGAGTGAGGGAAATGGAGAGGAGAAAGAGCCAAGCAGGACGTCGTCTCAACTGGAGCCTAGCCTCAGCCCGATCCCATTGAGAGCACCAGAGGAAGAACTCTACCCAGCAGTTGACCATGGTGAGGCAAGGCGGCTGGCTGTTCCTGTATCCCTATCAGCCTGTCACATCCCTGGGATGTGGGGAAAACTCCTCCAAGGGACACGATTTCCATTCAGCCAAAGGCAATTCTCCAGAGAAAGGGGGCAGCTGGGAGCCAGGAGCCACCAACTATGAAGGGAGGTGATTTGGACCAATGCTTGCTGGGCTTCCTACCCTAAGATGCCCAAAGGTCTGTAGAATAGGGGGGTGCACCATTCAATTCCCCCCACCTCCAGTGAGAAGGGGTGGGGAAGAAGGGGACCAAGCCTCCCAGAGCAAGACTTATTGCTTGGTCCTCCCCCTGGGGCCTTGGGGGATGCCTTGGACCTCCAAAAGGCCGGCCGGTAACCCCTGGAAAATACCAGAACCCCCAACCCCCACACACCTGTGGGCCAGGCATGCCCCAGGAGCCAGGTCTGTGGGTGCCTCTGCTGGTGACCGGAAAGAGCTAACCCTGAGGTAGTGGGCATGCCCCCCGGCAGAGACCAGGATGAAAGCAAGGCTGTGCCCAACCAGAATAAACACCCCCCACCCTCTTGCCCCCTGCCGGCTTATCCACCCTGCTTCCTCCCACACTGTTCCCTGGCTGCCAGTTCAGGAAGGGCTGACCCTGGGCAGGAAGTCTCTGTACCCACCCACCCCCACCCCCCACCTGGTCAGAATCCAGGGAATCGCACAAAATCCTAAAGGATTTCCCATAGGGATCCCCTATCCTGATACAGGAAGTAACAGATCCCAAGTGTTTTTCTCCCCCTAGCTGGCGCGTCCTGGAGCCTGCAATTTCACTGATTGTCTCCCGGTGCCCAGATCCGATTCTTGGGGAACAGAGTTCTCCTGGGAGTGGGGAGGCCTGTGGCTACTGTCTGGCATGCCTGAAGGAAAAGGGTTCAGTGAGCCAAAGAGGAACCACCACACACACACACCATCTGCTCTAATTGGTGGCCTGGCCATACACCCCCATAACCCACTATGCCAGGGTCTGGGCTGACACTCTCAGCCAGTGCTCAGCTGGCTAGCCCTGCACCTGTGAGGGGGACCTTGCCACAGCCTGAGCCACGTTGGGCAGCCTGGAGGGGCAGATCCCAGATGCTCTGTCTAGGGTCTCTTCCTGCTGGGCAACCCCACGGCGTTCTTGGCTGTGGCTGTGCTCCTCTCCAGGCTGGTCCCGAGGTAGCTGTGGGGCAGCTCCAAGTTTATGCAGCAGGGCCTGAGAGGCCGTCCATGGGTGGGATGTGATGGGGAGGAGCTGGGAGCCCCACAGGCTCTGGCTGCCTGCCCAGAGGTGCCGTCTTAGGTGTGACGCTTGGCCCACGGTGTTCCCTGGCCCTGGCCCCCACCTATCCCCAGGCTGGCCTGGTGTCCAGGGAAGATGCAGAGCAACTACTCATCGCCCTGGAGCCAGAGGCTGCCTCTGTCTACTGCCGCAAGCTGCGTCTACACCAGCTCTTGGACCTAAGCAGCCGGGCTCCAGGCAGTGGACGCCTGGGTGAGCGCCGCTCCATCGATTCCAGCTTCCGGCAGGGTGAGCTGACCCCAGGGGCACTGCCCAGCGGTATGACGATTGCCCTGGGAGGGTCACTGAGGCCAGAGGCTCAGCCACGTCCGACAGGAAGAGGAGACAACCTCTCCCTGTGCCCCACCCCCACCCCCGCCCTGCCAGTCCAGTCTGAGAGGACAGAAACATCTCTGGTGGCATTCAGTCTGAGGGAGGAGGCACAGCTGTGACCTGGGGGAGCCCAGTCTGAGGACAGAGACTTCACTTTGCCCTAGGAGATCACTGTCCGAGGAGGGCAGGACTCAGCCCCAGTCCTGAAGCTGAAGGTAGGGGAAACCACCTGTCCCGAGGGGAGGTGCTCAGGTACTGACAAGAGGGAAGTCAGCCCCCACTCTGAGCCAAGGTGGTCTTCTAGAGTTTCCTCTTCAACAGCCCCTGAACCAGCCCCCTCTCCGATCCTGGTACATCAGCTGTCATCCCACTCCCCCCACAAGAGCCCTGAGCTCCTGCTACTAAGCTCAAGCTCCAGTGCCAGGACTGGGCACTGAGACAGCTATGGTCAATCTTAGTCACTCTCCCAGATGCCATCTCCCACGACTCCCCTGGATCCCCTAGGACCTCCTTCCCGGCCACACAAGGTCCTCCAATCTGTCCTAACCCCAATGTTGGACTGCTGAGAGCCGGCCTGCATTAAAGGAATGTCCTGCGGCCAGAAATACTTCCCCTCAGCTGCTGGTCACGGCACCTGAGTTTACCCCATCAGGTTTTTCTGGATCCTTTGAGGTTCAGCATTGCCCTCTCCTAGTGAGGAGCAGAGCAAGAGTTTCAGGAGAACTGGCTGGTCCAGATGTTCATGGAGGGTGCTGGTGAGAGGACGGGGGCCGAGCGTGGTGGCTGAGGCACCTCCTTCTAACCCCACTGTCCTGCTGTCCCTTGACCCCCAGCCCGTGAGCAGCTGCGCCGGTCCCGCCACAGCCGCACCTTCCTGGTGGAGTCTGGCGTCGGAGAGCTGTGGGCAGAGATGCAAGCAGGTGGGGAAGGAGGGACGAAGGAACGTTTCTTGGGTCCTGCGGGGAACATATACTGATAGGGGGCAAGGAAACATTCCCGAAGTAGACCCCAAACCCTTGAAATGCCACCCCTCCTCCTCCATCAGTTGCACCTAACCTGGCGGTCTCTTCACGGTCACCCGCACCTCCATCCCACTCAGCCGCGCCCCTAACTCCCACTTCTTGGGATCTCCCGCGTGTGTAGCTGCAGGGTCCTGGAGACACTTTCCCCCAAACCTCACGCCCCTACCCGGGGGCCTAAGGTTCAAGCACCTGAAGTCCCTTACAGCCACTCCCACCGCCAACCTCCCCGCAGGCAAGGGGCGGGGCGGGGGCGGAGCTGGCGCTGGGGGCTGGGTGAATCTGGAAGGGAGGCAGAGCCGAGGGTGCAAAGCAGGAGTGTGTGCTCACGCTCGCCGCCGCAGGAGACCGCTACGTGGTGGCAGATTGTGGAGGAGGCACGGTGGACCTGACGGTGCACCAGCTGGAGCAGCCACATGGCACCCTCAAGGAGCTCTACAAGGCTTCCGGTGAGTAGCCAGCTCTGCAGCACCCTTCGTACCCAGCGCGCCCGGGGCCTGCCTACACCCCCTGGGCGGCAGAGTCTGCGATGATGCAACACCCCCCTTACCCCTGCCGGATCCCAGGCGGCCCCTACGGCGCGGTGGGCGTGGATCTGGCCTTTGAGCAGCTGCTGGGCCGTATCTTCGGCGAGGACTTCATCACCACCTTCAAAAGGCAACGGCCGGCGGCCTGGGTGGATCTGACCATCGCCTTCGAGGCCCGCAAACGCACGGCAGGCCCGCACCGCTCAGGGGCGCTCAACATCTCGCTGCCTTTCTCCTTCATCGACTTCTACCGCAAACAGCGAGGCCACAACGTGGAGACAGCCCTGCGCCGGAGCAGGTGGGTCAGGGGACCACGGACTCAAGCAGGGTTTGCGAGTGGGGTAGGACCCTACAGGGAGGACATGGGCCCCAGAGGACAGTGGGAGTCTGTCCCCACGGCCCTGCGCACATTTCCTGCCAGCCGACAGCAGGAGAGGGGCATGAGCATCCCCGCTAGAATCCGCTAGAATGCGTGGCCAGAACTGGGGCAAGAATCTTGAGCCCCTGGGGGAAGGGCTGACATCCTTCTCCTCCCCACACCGCGGCAGACACACACACACACACACACACACACACACACACACACGCGCGCGCGCCAGCCAGTGTGCCTTGGCTCTTCCGCCCAGAGACAGAGGGAGGCTCCTCTCCTGGGACTTCATGCCTGGAACTGGAGGGGGCAGGCAGCTAAAGCCCCTGGGGGAGTGGGGCTGGGAGGACACACACTATGCAGTCAGTGCCCAGGCACGTTGGCCTGGAGCAGGGGTAGAGGCCCAGACCCCCACAGATAAGCATGTGCCCCCTTCACCAACAGCGTAAACTTCGTGAAGTGGTCCTCACAGGGGATGCTCAGGATGTCTTGCGAGGCCATGAACGAGCTGTTTCAGCCCACGGTCAATGGGATCATCCAGCATATAGGTGAGCGCCTGAGCTTGGGTCTTCCACTAACCCCCACATTCACACTCACATGCAGGAATGATTCCTCCTCGCCATAGGGCCTAGAAACCTCCACCACCCCACCCCCCACCCCTGTACACTGAAACAAGGCCCAGAATTCTGAAACACCTGGAGGACACAGTGTAGTGCCTATTAACAACCAGGCGGGATGATAGCTCTGACTGTGAAGGGACGCTGGGTGCCTCGCTTTCCTTGTTTATAAAATGGGGTGATAGCACAGGGTTCCCAAAAGTGTCATCCCAGGGACTTCAATGAGCCGAAGTATCTGGAGACGTCCACAGAGTCGGCGGGAGGCCCTTAGTACGTGTATATGCACACCCTTGTCTCACCCTCCACGTTGCAGTGGGAGAGGAAAGGGGGGAGGCAGAATCACTCTAAGGGATGGCGATGGGGAGGTGCCTGTGGCCACACGGATGGCACGGATGGCGGCCTCCGAGACTGCGGCACGCTCTCACCGGCATTCCCTCCTCTCCGCACCCCTCCCCGCCCCCTCCCACAGAGGCGCTGCTGGCGCGTCCCGAGGTGCAGGGCGTGAAGCTGCTGTTCCTGGTGGGCGGCTTCGCCGAGTCGGCTGTGCTGCAGCACGCAGTGCAGGCGGCGCTGGGCGCCCGCGGGCTGCGCGTGGTGGTCCCGCACGACGTGGGCCTCACCATCCTCAAGGGCGCAGTGCTGTTCGGGCAGGCGCCGGGCGTGGTGCGCGTGCGCCGCTCGCCGCTCACCTACGGCGTGGGCGTGCTCAACCGCTTCGTGGCCGGGCGCCACCCGCCCGAGAAACTGCTGGTCCGCGACGGCCGCCGCTGGTGCACCGACGTCTTCGAGCGCTTCGTGGCCGCCGAGCAGTCGGTGGCCCTGGGCGAGGAGGTGCGGCGCAGCTACTGTCCCGCGCGGCCCGGCCAGCGGCGCGTGCTCATCAACCTATACTGCTGCGCGGCGGAGGACGCGCGCTTCATCACCGACCCGGGCGTGCGCAAGTGCGGCGCGCTCAGCCTGGAGCTGGAGCCCGCCGACGGCGCGTCCCCGGGCCGCCGCGAGATCCGCGCCGCCATGCAGTTTGGTGACACCGAGATCAAGGTCACGGCCGTCGACGTCAGCACCAACCGCTCCGTGCGCGCCGCCATCGACTTTCTTTCCAACTGAGAGCACGGGCGCGTGCCCCCAGCCCCCCCAACCCCCACCCCGTGCCAAGCCCCGCCCTCTTGCGGTCGCGGGGTCTGGGGCACCGGCTCGGGCGGACAGAGCTGCTGGTTCTGAAGTCAGCGTCTCTTTCCCCTCCCCAATGGGGAGATGAGGTCGTAGGATGGGTGGGGACAGACTCTCGCTTTGGAATTGGGCCCAGGGCGGCTGACTGGAAGGCTGAAGAGCCCTGCCAAGCAAGGGCTGAGATCAAGGAATCAGAAGAGGCTTGTAAGACGGTGCGCCCATAAAGGGCATGTGACCGCACCAGAAGACCAAGCCCTGGCTTGACTGGGGGGGTTGGGGGTGGAGGGGTGGGAGTGGAGGCAGCTGGGAGAGGCGGAGCAGGGCCGCTGCAGGAGGGCGGAGGATATGCAGGGCCTGAAGGGCCCAGTGCGTGGACTAATCAGCTCAGCCAGCGCGCATGGCGCTGGGCGGAGAAGCCCTATGGCGCAGAAAAATGGCTGGAGACTGGCCCAAGCAGCACAGGGGTACAGGACCTTTCTGGGTGTGGTACTGACCATCGAGTATGACTGTCAATTCTTAAACTTTCACAATTAACAGGCCAAAGAGGAGGATGCAGGATGAAGGCACTTATGAGAGGATGTGGGGGGAGCTGGCTGGGGGGAACCTTCCTTCAGGACAGATTAATTCATCTGAGAAGGCCCCAAGGGCAGCTCATGAATGACCCACTTGCACCCTGTCCCGGCCACCAAAGGGCAGTGGGGGTTGGGGGGCTGTAGGAAGACAGAAGGAGAACCAAGGGCTGATCCTGGCTCTGCCATCAACTCAGTGTGCCATTGGGACATTCCCTGCCCACCCATGACATGCAACTGTCCCACCTGCCTCAGAACCCTAAGGTGACAATAAAGCATTTATGCTTAAGGTGAAGGTATAGCCTGCTGGTACCTCACAAGAGGGGACCCCAATAGAGTAGTGGAGGGGGACTGAGTTAAAAAAAAAAAAGGGAGTGCTTTCTGCTCTGCACAGAGCTGGGAACTGACCGGAAGGGGGCGCTGTTGTCTCTCCTGCAAACATCCCCAACAGAACTTCTCACTCCCTAAGACTTCTGTCTGGCGGAGGCAGAAGGCCCCTCCCCATCCAAACTCTAGTCAGTTATTCCCAGGCCTAAAATACCTAGCTTGCATACTTCTTTTGGGGCTAGGTGCTAGAATACCACGGAGTGCCCTCACCTCCTAAAAGAATAATACAGCCAAAATTGTTCCTTAGTCTGTCCGTGGAGGGCTGGGTGTTCTCAGAGCCCTAGAGAACAAACGCTGGCTGACCTCCGGTATCCACTGAAAGTTTTATTTCTTTAGGGTTTTATCCCAATCAGTCCTTTAAAAACCAAGTAACACAGATCTGGGGGTTAGGGCGTGGGGCTGTGCCTCCCTCCCACCGAGCGCGGCCCGCGGTAGGAAAGAGGGAGGGGGCACGGGACGGCAAAAGCCAGACAGCAGCAGCAGTAATGGGAGTGACGACGACGTCACAGAGCCAGCTCCCTCCTCTCCCAAGCCCTGGCTACAGCCCCTATGGCTTGGGGTGGGGGGAGGGCAGGACCCCCCCCCCCCGCCCCTCCTCAGATAGCCTCCCTGGGGGCTCAACCCATTTCTTCCGGCAGGAGACTGAGGCACGCGGAGAGGAGGAAGTGGGAGAGGACACAGGAGAGGCAGGGAGGTGGCACAATGAAGGCAGAGGTGAGAGGCCCCTGGACACCCCACCCCCACCCCCACCCCGGGGAGGGGCGAGGAAGCCACACCATCACACAGCATTCGGGGAGATGAGGTGGGGTTTAAGGCTGTGGGGCCCCGAGGCGTGCAGGGCCGCAGGCCTCAGTCGAAGCCGTGCCAGTCGCTGTGCTCTGAGTCGTATTCTAGCTCAGCACCCACGCACTTGACCCCATCAAGCAGCATGGGTGTGCCATGGTGCCGGTCTGCAAGGCAGGTGACAGATCAGGAAGCCAGGCTGGCCCCTGGCCCCGCCCAGTCTTAGGAGACCCCCCCACCTTCCCTCTGGGCTCTGCTAGGGGGGTGGGGAGCAAGGCACCTGCGAACCCCGGGCCGGGGTAAGGATCCCTTTTTGGGACAGGGAGGACGGAAAGCCCTTGCAAGCCAAGCTGGCACCCCCTCCTGTAGCCAGACCCAAGGCCCGCACGCTCACCCATGACTCGCGCCTGCACTGTCACTCGCACGCAGGTGCCGGTGCCTCCTTCACAGGCTAGCAGCATCTCCTCCTTGAGGACGCCCTCCTTGTGCGCCGAGTACTCACACTTGACGCTGTAACCTGCCCAGGTCGTCAGCACCTCCATGGTCTCCCCCTCACCCCGTCCCGCCCAGCACTGAGCCCAGGACCTATCCCCGCCCAGGGCTGGGCAAATAGGCCTTGGAAACTTCCCACTCTTCCCTGAGCTCTCCGTGGCTCCAGCCTGCGGACAACCCCATTAGGACCCGCTGATTCCCTAAAGAGGCAGGCAGGGAGAGGGGTGATGGGGAAGAGGGACAGGGCAAGCCCTCAGCAGATCGGGTGGCATGAGGTAAAGGCCTGAGGCCCATCCACACAAGGGCAAGGTCCTGAAGAGGAAGTAGGGGGACATGAAACTGAAGCTGGGGTATCAGCATACTATGAAACTGACACCCTAGCCTCTGCGTAGAGGGGAGGGGAGGGCCTAAAGCTGGCAGGGTAGGGAGAAGCAAAGCCTGTGACTGGCGGGTGCCAGGATTCCTGGGGCTCTGGCAGATTTTTCTTGAGGGGCAGGCAGGAGGGAGAGCTGGAGGCCCAGAGCCAGTCCTCACTGAGGGAACTAGTGTGACGCACAGGCACGGGCCAATAGTGTGAGCCCACGGACTTCTGTCCAGGAGCAAGGCCTGGGGTATGGGACCTGCCGAGATGCCACACTGCAAGCCCATAAAGAGGCCTCATGTCCCCCAACTGCTGAATTGCCCATCCACCCTGGAAGGGGGAGAGGAAGCATCCCATGCTCTCACCCCGACTCCCACCCAGGTCTTGCTGGAGGACGGCAGGCCTCCAGCATCCTGAGCGGGGGACACACCTTCTGGGATGGGCAGGACGCTGAGGAGCTTGAGGTGTAGGCTGTGGACTGGAGCTTCTCGGACATCCTTGCTCAGCCTGAGCACTGGGGGCAAAGTGAAGGTAATCTCATACCTGTGCAGGATCTTCAGGAAGCCAACCTGTAGCGGGGAGATGGGGGGGGAGCACCTTCACTCTCAGCCTCCCCGAGGGCCCCCGCACCCGCTGCTTTAGGGATCCCGGGGTGGGGGGTCTAACTCCCTCCAGCACTCCAGTGTGGCCACACTCCAAGCCCTGAGGACCTCATTCCCCCAGCGTGCTCCTCAGCATCTGTCTCACAGGCCCCACAGCAGATGGTGGCCCATTTTAGAGATGAGGAAATGGAAGCCAGACAATGATGACTGGGACACCCCACGGTGTAGCCTGGGTAAAGCTCTCCCGAGGCCGCTTGGCCACTCCTGCCACCTGCGGCACATAGCAAGCACCTGCCATTGCCCACAAGGGTAAGTTCAAAGTCCCACAAGACAGGCCATTCACCTGCCCCTACCCCTGCCGGCACCTGCCCAGAGCCAACAGCCTGGGGTCAAGGACGCTGGTCCTCTAGTCACTCGCAGGGAGACAATGGGCAACACAGACTGCACAGGAAGGAGGAAGAGACAGAATCAGAAAAACAAGACACAAGACCAGCTGTGTTGGTCTTGCCCTAGCCCACTAGCACCTGATCGTGGATGCCTGCCTACCCACTCAAAGGCTCAGGGTACCCAGAGCCCCACCTCCCGGCCCGAGCCATTTCCATTGTCTGTACACAGCGACTGACGGGCCACAAGCTGCTGAACGGGGCAGGCTAGCCGGAGTGCAGTCCGGGGCGGCGCAAAGGTGCGTATGCTCTACCCACAACCCACGTGCCCACATGCTGGCGTGCTCACAGCAGCGAGCGCCGGCCAGTCCAGGCCGCGGGCTTGTTAGGACTCGCTGAGGGAAGCACTTAGCTCAGCGGGACAGACAGACGTCACCACATGATAAAGGTCAGCCCAGGGGGCTGCCACGCTCTGCAGGTGGAGGACGCATTTCTCAAGAGGCCCTTCTGGCTAGCCTGCCAATGGTGACCCTGTGGTCCAGCTGCACCAACGACAGAATTTTCCAGGGGAACTCGCAGAGATGTTCAAAAAGCACTCATCGCTGCCCTATTGATAACAGTAAAAAAAAAAATAGGAACGCTCGTAATACCAGGAACAGGGAACCAGCTAAATCAATGATGATACATTTAAGGGAATTATCAGGCAGTTGGGAAATCTCACAGAGAATTATTTACTGGCCTAGACAGGAGACAGTTCACAAGCAAGCAAAAAACAGCGTGTCCGCTGTGATACCAGCTTTTTGTTTTTGGAAATGAAGCAAAAAAAAAAGCTGAAATGACACACATCAAAACATTAACTATGATTGTTGTCCGGATAATTTGGTTGTGTGTGCTCTTAAATTTCTCGAGCTTCCAAATTTTCCCATTGACCAAACGTCAATGGGTTTTGCAATGGGAATTAGGGGGAGAGGGAATTATTCTTTCAAGTTTTGGTTCCTTCCGTTAAGCCCTTGGAGGAAGTTGTCAGTTGTAGGAAAAGAGCAAGGATTTTACGGCTGGGCAGAAATAATGAATCTGGGCCCCTCTTCAGGGACGCCCCGATAGACCAGACGTCGTCCCCTTGGCTGGGACACTCCCGCTCATCTCCACAGCCCTGGCTTACTGTCCAACCTCAGAGCCTCATTCCCTTCCTCCTGCCCCTCCCACGTGGACGTGGGATCTGCTGGTGCCCCAGCACTCGGAGAAGCCGGGCGGGAGGGTGTGTGAGGTGGGACCCCTGGCAGGGGTGGCGCCCCACCCGGCAGGACACACGGGGGTGAGAAGTAAACACTAATACCGAAGAGAGCCTAAAGCCGCCAGAGGTTTGGCAAAGGGGGATAACAGAAGTCACACCCTGTCGTCAGCAAAATTAGCCTCACACCTGCGTGACACACACATCCTTTCCCCTCATTCTTGCACCAAGTCTATGGGGTGTGAACCGTCTTCGTTTCAGAGAAGAGGAAACCGAGGTGACGTGCCCGAGGTCCCAGAGCCAGAATCGCAGGCCCGGACCTGAACCCAGGCCTTGGGCACCTCAAGCTTCGATGCCACCTTCCACCGCTGCTGTCAAGGTGACATTGATGACAGCAGCTCTGTCCTGCTTGTTGGAGTAACATCCCAAAGGCACTCATTTCATTGCAGTCTTGCCACCTCCCACTTTACAGACAGGAAAACCGAGGCCCAGGGAGGGACCAGGATGTGCCTAGGAAGCCCGCTTAAGAGGAAATGGAACAGGAGGGCCCAGGAAGCCAGGCAGGGCCAGGCAGGAGGCCGAGGGAGCGAGGCGGATGGTGGGGGGAGGGCATGTACCTTGACCAGAAAGCTGCTGTCACTCTCCTGGGTGACCATGACCACAGAGTCGTGCAGCTTCTCATCAAAGTGGACATGGCTCTGGGAGCCTTCTGCATCAGGGCCTGCTGCAAAGCGGATACTCCGGACTCTGGGCCTGTTGCCTGGGAAGAGAGGAGGAGAGGGCTTCAGGGGCTGCTGGCTTCCTCCACCCCCAGGAAACCCCCAGGACTCCCCCATGTCACCCCATGTCCCCCTACTCCCTGCAACTGCCCTTGACATCACTCAGTAGCCACTGGGTGGGCTCCTTTCAGGGCTAGGCCACATCCTAATGGATACTGGGGTTCCTGAGGCTTAAGGCCCCCTACCTTCCCAGTCCTCCCACAAAATATAAGCACCTTGAGGATGGGTGTGTCAGGGATTAGCTAGTATGACCCCTTACTTAGAAGAGATGAGGCAGATGAGAGAGATAAGAAGAGACAGTCCTGCGGACTCTCAGCAAGCCCCCAGATAGTGCAGCCTCGGCCCCGGGCCTTGGGTTCCAGGTCTATCAGTGCCAAGGCCCCTGCCTGCCCCTCCTGATGACCCCAACCTGAGAGAGAGGAGGGGGACAGGGACTAGAGCAGGCTCTATGGGACCTTTCTGGAGGTAGAAGAAACAAAGGGGGCCAAAAAACACACTGAGCCCACCGAGAAGAGGCTCTAAACCTCATCCCTGATCACCAGCAAGGAAGACAGAGGTACCCAGAGGAGCCTCTCAGACCCCTCCCAAAGACACCCTCCCCTCCCCTACTTAGCCACCCCCCCTACACACACACACACAAGCTAGCTGGGTGCCTAGGTGGGTCCAGTTCTCCAAGGCCTGGAGGAAGGGAGTTGAGACAGGCAGAGCAGTTGGAGCTGGGGGGAGGACCTCGACTGGGGGAGGCGCACGTTGCCGTAAACAGGACCCCAATCCTCTCTGGCACACAGCCACAGCCTTTAGGCCTCTCAAGACCTCTGCCCAGAGTCCTTTTGGTGGGAGGGGCTGGGCCTGGCCTGGCTTGGCCTGCAGAGGCAGGAGGGGACAGCCTGACCCCTCCACAGTCCTTGCTGAGCCCCCCAGAACTGACCATCAAATTTTACCCAGCCTCCCTTGCCTAAAACCCTCTATGAACCTTCCTGGACCCTGAATGAAACCCAAATTCCCTTCTGTGGCCTCCTGTGGCCCTATCTCCCCTGTCAGCCTCAGTGCTCACCCCAAGGCTCTAACGCCCCCAGTCCCCTCAGTAGAATAGGGAAGCTGGAACACAGGGACTCGAGGGCAGACACCTCCATAAACCAGCACGCCAGGGAGCCAGCTGGAGTCTCCGGTTCCCCGCTGGGGCCTGGGTGAGCGCCGGGACCCAGCACAAACACCGGTATAATTACACCAATGTGATGTAATTCACTCAGACACGTGCGCGCACGCGCAGGCACTCGCACGCACGCACACACACACACAGCTAAGGCAGGCCCCACATGCAACAACAGCCCTCCCGCTGGGACCCACTGGAAGACTCGTGCAAACCTTGCCCAGCCAGGATGGCACTCACCCTTGTTGGCTGCAGCCATGGATGCCCTCCCTGCCACGGGGTAAGACACGCAGCTCCGCCAGGCACCGCCGCTCAGGCGCAGCAGCCTCCCATGCTCCAGGGACACCAGCAGGAGCCTGAAGGGTGGGGAGTCAGGAGGGCAGGGGTCAGGGCCACCCAAGGGCCTGTGGCTGGGGGAAAGCAAAGCAGAGATCTCCCTTTAGGGAAGACACTAAGACCCAACCCCCTGCTTCTCTCAACAGCCAAGGGCTGCCTGTACCCTTTAGCGTGGGGGGCTTCTGCCCCACTCCCCACATTCCTCAAGAGCCCTCATTCCTGCCTGATGCCCCACTGACCCAGAGCCTCGCCAGTATGCGCTGAGTTGTAGCTTCTGGGTGCCAAAGGGTTGGTACGGGACTCCTGGACCCAACCCACCCGAGGCTGGCAGGAAGGACAGCTTGGAAAGGAAGGGGACATCACTGGCACTTTTCAGAGGCCATGTCTCATGCTGGTAGCCCCAGGGGCTCTCCCCTCCTGCAGCCAGACAACACATTATTCAGGTTACACGCCTAGTGCAGCTGGGTCAGGCTGCTTGATCGAGAGCAAGAACGGGCCCTTGCAGCTTCCCTCCGGGTGACAGAACAGACACCAGGGGAAGGGGCTGCCTCATGGCAACCCAGCATTCGGCCTCTAGCCCGATTCTCTGGGCTAGCCTCCGGGCTCAGTCCCCCCAGGGAAGCCACGGGGCAGGGGCGGTAGGAGGCATCCCCAGGAAGCCTGTGTGAGTGCAGCCTGGCAGCCTGGCCGGTGATGGGCCGAGCTGGGACCATCTAAGCATCAAGAAGAATGAGTGCAACTGATGGAAACAGATGGAATACATAAAATTGGAGCATTCAGAGAGATTACAGAAAGAGAAAGCGAAATAAACAAACCCGAACCCTCATTTGTCACCACCGAGAGTAGCAATACCCTAACTCTTTCCTCTGAAAATTGGCAATAAGGATGGGTGCCTGGGTGGCGCAGCGGGGGGAAGCCCCCAACTCCTGCTTGATCCCTTACTGCTCGGGGCAGGATCTCAGGGTCCTGAGTCAGCCTCTGCATTCAGTGCAGAGTCTTCGGGTCCCTCTCCCCTCCCCTCTGCTCTCCACGTCCCCCACGCAGGAGTGCTCTCTCTCTAAAATAAATACATAAATAAAATCTTTAAGAGAAAGAAAGAAAGAAAGAAAGAAAGAAAGAAAGAAAGAAAGAAAGAAAGAAAGAAAGAAAGAAAGAAAGAAAGAAAGAAAATTGACAATAAAGATAAATAATTCAGTCTGCTTCTTAGCCTTTCAGGTAACCAAATCAACCAAATCATCCCGAAGGTTAAAGGAAAACCCTTTTCTACAGAAGAATTCTCACTATTAAACAACAAAAGAATGACCAAATACTAAACAGTTGTGCAACCGCTGAAGAAACAAAAGCTGGTGCTATGGTAAGTGCTGTGAAATGTGTAAGCCTGACGATTCACAGACATGTACCCTGGGGCAAATAATACATTATATGTTAATAAAAAAATACGGTAAAAAAAAAAAGGAAACAAAAGCTGGAGGCAGGGAGGCAGGGGATCCTCAACCAGATGACCCGGAGGGCAAAGGTCGGCAGAAGCAGGTGCTCACAGATGCCAAGCGCCCCGGACACATCAAGGGATGACGGACACAAGTGCGCAACAGAACGATGTGGTCAGGCGCACTGGTCGATCTGCCGTCACTCCCAGTGGGACAGCCCGACACACGGGAGGCTTCCTGAGGGGAGGGGGCATGAAGTCACAGCATCACTGACACAGGGGTCCTGCCAGAAATGTCTGACCTGGATCTAAGGAAACCCCTAGCTCCAGCTTCTGGCTTATTGGAAACGCTGAGGTTGAGTCCGGTCTCTGAGGAGATGACTCCCGGGGGAAGCGACGAAACAAACCCAGAAGGCCAGAATGTTCTACGGGACAACGGACCGGTCATTTTGGTTTTTTCCCCCAAATTGCAAGACAAATAAAGGAGCAGCGGTTGGTCTAGATAGGGGCTGGGCGAGCTGCAGCCTGAGGCGGCCGCCTGTTTTCTGTAATATTATTGGAACACAACTCCTTTGTTGACGTGGTGTCTAAAACTGCTCTCGAACTAAAGCGAAGCTACTTTGAGTAGTTGCAAGAGACCACATGGCCTGCAAAATCTAAAATACTTACTGTCTGGCCCTTAACGGAAAAAGTTTGCCAACCACTGCTCTAAATTAACACACAAAGAGACCAAGGAGGCAAGGTACTGGAAGGCACAGCTGACCTGGTTTTTTTCCACATCAGCTACAAGAAGAAAAATAAATGGGGTAGGGGGTTTCTAACTACTTATTTAAAAAAAAGAAAAAGAAAAAAAGGACATTTAGGGGATAATTGGGAAATGTGAATGAGAATGGATCTTAGGTGGTGACATTAAGAAATAAAAGCTTATATTGTTAGGTGAGATAATGGAATTGTATGGTATAGACACATATGTCCTTATTTTTCAAAGATTCGCAGTTAAGTATTTAGAGATGAATAACCCATGAATGACCTTGGCTAATTCAAGGAAAGAAGAGAAACCACATGGCGGCCTCACAGTTGGGGGCTGGGCCCCGAAGAGGACATGACCTCGAGGTCTCTTAGGTACCAAGCTGCCCTGGGAGCAGGCCTCAACTCCCTTTTCACTTCCCAGTGCGAGAGAAGCCAGCCCAGCACCAAGCGCCTCATGGGCAGGTTAAACAGCTCAGGTACCAAGAGTCCCCAGGTAGGAGGCCCAGGGAGGTACAGGGAAAGGGAAGGTTTGGGTCTTAGGGTCCGAGGCCAGTACCCACCCGCCCGCCCACCCCGACTGTTGGAAGCTAGCTCCAGGCCCAGGTACTGTGCCCTGACTTATCTCTGCTCAGGGCCAATCTGGGGTCAGTCCCAGAAGGGCAGCCCCTTAGCCCTGGAATGCTCAGCTTGTCCACAGAGAGCCTGGCCCTTGAAGAGAAGCCTCCCCCACCCCACCCACTCCAGCCATCCCCTGATGCAGTGGATTCAGGACATGTAAAAAATGCCCAAACACAAGGGTACCTACCAGGCCCTCTTCCTACCTCAGGCAGAGGCTGCTCTGGCCACACAGGAATGACAGCCCATGTCCACAAGGTCCCCTCCCCAGCTCCCAAGACACTTCCCGGAGGCCCAGGTAAAACTCTAACCCAGGGGCTGGTGGGCAAAGGCTCCGGGGACTCGTTCCCTGATGTTCTGACCCAGGACATGCGGGGCCCCCTCCCTGCCTTCCCCACCAAGCCACTGCCTATTGCCGGCCTGCCTCGTCCAGGCCCTCCTTTTGACCAGTAACAATCCCCTGTCCCCCACCCCATACCTTAGCCTCAGCCTCAGCCCCAGAGCACTTTTTTAGGGCAGCACAACCCTCCCCCACCTCCTTGCATCCCAAGACAGGACTGAAAATCTTTAAAAGGATCCCCTTTGCCACCTCTGGGATCATTTCATGTTCCCCACCTTACCAGGGCAGTGACTATGTTTATATTTGTTCAATGAATGGACGAGCAAACTAAGGGGAACCCAAGGATGGGCCTTGGCTGGGCCCTCTAGGTAGATGTGACTTGTCAAAGCCAGTGACTCTACACCGGAAGCTCTCAGAAAGAGGAAGTCCCCACCCCCACTCTCTTAGCCAACTCCTGCCCCAGAGGGTACTCCCCTCCCCCATCTCCCAGAGCCAGCCTCCCACTGGGCATTATTCTGGCCTTGCCACAATCTGGTGCTCCCCTGGAGATGGAATCCCCACTGAGGGCAAGACCGGCGTCTCACCCACTGCCCAGAGCTCCTTATAGCACAGGATTTCGGACACACCTGTAACCCTTAGCAGCGAGAACACAGAGATGGAAGGCAAGTGACTTAAAGGGCCCAGAGGAGGCTGGAAAAAGCAAGCCTCCTTCCTCAGCAGAGAGCCCTGTCCTTCGCTGTGCCCCGGGAGCCAGATTCTCATCCAAACACAATTCCTCCTCAGAGGCGGGAGGAGAGGGTATCCACCTCCCCCTGCTGCAGCCGTGTCCACAGGAACTGCTAGGTCCCCTCACGACCCCAGCCAAGTCCTGAATGCATGCGGCCCAAGCCGCACAGCCCCCCAGAGACAGTAGAGACCCGGTCAGGAGCCTGGGCTCCAGAGCCCGGCAGTCCTGGTTCACATTCAGGCAGTCTGGGAAGTTACTTCGAGTCCCTGTGCCTGTTTCCACATCTGTGCCACAGGAATAAGCCATGACCTCGTCCTCTGAGGGTCCGAGGTAGCTGATACCTGAAGCTCTGAGCCCGCTCCCCACTCCGCCCTCATCTTTGCAAAAGCAAACCCCAAAGGCCTGGTTTCTGAAGCAACAGCAATTTCAGGGCAGCACTGGTAAGGAGGCTCTTCAGGCTAATCCTGGAACAGTCCCGAATGGCCCTCAGTGGGGGGGCCCCAGGGACTTCAGGCTTCTCAGAAAACAGCTCAAGGGCTCAGGGGCTGCCCTCCCCCTTCCCTTATCCTGCCTCCTGCCTCCCTCACTCCCAGGCCAGCGGGGTCCCCCAGGGATTGCCTGAGAGCAGACTGCTGAGAGTCTTCAACCAGAGGAAGATGTGGAGAGTGTGTGAGAAATGCCCCCCACCCCAAAACAAAAATGAAAGGACCCCCCCTCCCCAGCTTAGCTGGGCTGTCAACAGGTCACCTGTGGTACCATGGACAGTCACAGGACAGGGAGGGCTGGAAAGCTTGGAACAAGGGCCTTGGGGGCTTCTCTGGCTCCCAGCTACTCTCAAGAAAATTGAAGGAACCTTCTCTCTGGGAGGCAGAGAGTTGAGGTCCCTTGCAGCTTTAGAGAGAAAGGCTGTTTCAAGGTTCCCCTATCTAGGGTAACCAGGCCAGGCCCGGTGGAACCTCTGGCATGAGAAGGCCCAGGAACATGGCAAGTGAGCAAACAGATGGACAAACAGAGTTACACAGAACCCAGAGTTCTCAGCCCCCGGGACTCCGGCCCCAAGGCTCCAGACTGGAGGGAAGGCCAAGATAGTCAGTCCATGGCAAAGTGGAGCTCCAGAACATGCCACCTCGGCCCCCCATGCCACAGCTGCACCCCTATACCACCTCCCTGCCCCGGAAGCAGCCCTCAGATCCCAGGCACCACACGGAGAGCCGCAGCTTGTCCTCTGCTTTGTGGCTGGGGGTTTGGGGCCTCATTTCTCATTCATCCCTCCAGCTCCATTCTCAGCCTGTTCAAGGACTTTCTGGGCCACAAAACTCCGCGACCTTCCACCCACCCTGCCTCCAGCCCGGCACCACCCCACCCTAGCCCAGGGCTAAATCCTGGCTTAAGCACTCAGTCCAGCAGCACTGTCCAGCCTCTCATTAGAGCTCAAGCTTGTAGGGGCACCTGGGTGGCTCCATGGGTTAAGTGTCTGCCTTGAGCTCCTGTCATGATCTCCAGGTCCTGGGACCAAGACCCATATCCGCTCCCCGCTCAGCAGGGAGTTTTCCTCCCTCTCCAGTCCTTCTCTCTCAAAATAAATAAATAAAATCTTTAAAATGAAAAGCTCCAGCTTGTAAATAAGAGTTCCCACCGAGACCACACTGACCTGCTGACCCCAGAACCTGACATAGGTCGGAACGTGACATAGGTCTGGGCACACAGTGAGGGGACTGCATAGCTAGAACAAAGCCTGAAAAGGCAAGACCGAATGTCAGGTTTGGTTGTGGCAGTTTTACAGCAACTCTGTCTGGATGTGACTCCATTTCCTCCTCCCTCCACCAGGCCAAAAGTGCAAGGATAAGTATGGTGTTCTCTTTCTCACAAGCAGGGGTGAATTAGGGAAGAGACTCCCACTATCCCACACCCTGGTGTCTCCCCCAAAAGTGCATCCTCTCCTCAAAACCCCCCATCTCCCATGCCCCAGCTTGAGGGTCCTTAGACCCCCTCCAGCCTCCAGATTGCCTGTCCCACCCAGGTCCTGCCCTCGGCCTGTCCCCTGAAGGCCCCAAGAAGTAGAGGCCAGGCCAGATCCAGATTATTTGATATCCAGTAATATCCAGATTATTACTTGCCGCTGACCTTGTTCAGCTTCTTGGGAAGAGAAATGCCCTACCCCCACTTGCCAATGCCAAGATTCAAGAGGAAAGGCAACCCAAGAATTCTCTTCTCAGTTCGGCAGGGCTCCTGGTCCAGAATCTAATTAAAACCGCTTCTGCTGCGGTGATGGGGAGGTGCTGGCCAAGTCCCCAAAGGCATCAGGGGCCCGGGTTTAGGACCTTGTCCTTTCCTGCCTCCATCCCCGTGGGTGTGGCGCCCCATCACCGCCCCTTCTCACGTTCTAGTCGGACAGATGCAGCTAGACTCTCCCCCTCCATCACACCCCTCCTGGGCTCCTAGGCTGCAGCTCTGTCCCCTAGAGATAATCCTGCGCCCTCCCCACCCTCACCTCTGCTGACGCAGGAGTCTCAGGAGCCCGCACTCCCGGACATCACCGCCCTCCTCCCTGAAGGTGTCCAGGCATGAGAGGCTCAGAGGCTATTTGTCCAAGGTCACACAGCAAGGCGGTGACAATAGCGGGGGGAGGGGGAGAGGGGGAATGCTGACGGTGCTGACCCCATTACGCCCCCGCCCTAACTGTGTCACACTTGCCCCCGACAGTGCGCCGCGGAAAATATCCCCGCTCCACCACCTAACGGTCACCCAGGCTTCCGGGCTGACATTTCCCCAGCTCAGATGCCAGGGAGCACTCCCGGGTGCGGCCCCACAGCGAAGCCGCCGCCCCAGCTCCGTGGGCTCCCAGTTACCGACTGCCTAGGACCGGAGGGGATCTCGGCGAACCGGGCAGAACTGGGAGATGTCTGGAGGAGAAGCGGTCTCACCGTGCAGGGTGCACCCCGGGGCCGCTCGGGCAGGGTCCACCGCGGCGGTGGCCGAGGCGGTCGCGGCGGCAGCGGGGCTCAACGCCGAGCACGAGGAAAGAGCCCCGCGCCGCCACCGCCGCCACCCGCCTCACGGGCACGCCCCCCACCCCCGCCCATTGGCCGACCGAGGGGGTGGGGCGAGGACGCCTCCGACCAATAAGCGGGCGCCAGAGAACCGCCAACAGGCGTTGCGCCACTGTGTCATGTGCAAGGGGCCCGCGGCTGCGCCAAGCTAGCCCACACCTACCCACGGCTCGGCGAGTTCTCGCGATGAAGGCAGCCCTGCCGCCCGAGGTGGCCCGGGGCCTGCGTGGGCCAGAAAGGGGAGAGGGAAGGAGGAGCGTCTCGAATAGTCCCCGCCCGCGTCCCAACTTCAACTGTGGAGTTTGCCCTCCTGCCTGGGCCGCAGCTGGGAAGCGGGCTCTCCTGGCTTCTGTCTCCTTGAGCGGCCGTAAGGCGGTACTCAGAGATAGTGGGGCTCCTGAAGGTCGCCTTTCTCCCTGGGCTTCCAAGTCCGCATCGGCAAGCCCATCGATATGGACATCGCTAGGTCCTGTTCCGGAGCTGAGGAACCCGCCATCCTTCCCACTATGCGACCCCTGGGTTTCAGCCTCTTCCCCTCCCACCCATCCCCCCTCCTCGGAGGAAGCGCTGTCTCGCTGACTCGAAACGCGTCCTTGGAGCCCGGCTGGCCCGAATAAGCATCAGAACAAAGAAGGCACGCGGGACGAGCCTCGGGGGACCGCAGCTCTGCTCCTGGTCTCCATGGAGGCGGTCGCCATGGCAGCGGGAGGCGCCCAGCTCAGCGCAGCCGGGTGGGGTGTGGGCACCTGCACCGAGCCCGGGAGCGAGAGGCGTGGCCCTAGGGTCTTGAGGAGTTCTCGCCGCTGCTCCGCCTGGCGCCTGGAGGTCCTTGAGCAACAGTCTCCCTCCCCCATTTCTCAGGCCGAGACAGGGTCCCTAAACTGTCTGTGGGAGCGGTCCGTTGCACGAGGTTCCCTTCTTCCAATCAGTGTAACTAGGGGAGAGATGGTATGGCGGGGTCCTCCGCTGGATCCCTGTGGTCCCTAACCTATCTCGTGGCGTCTGGTCTCCTCATTGTTGGCAAATTAATCTCAGCTCTTGTTTCCATTACACCTTCCCCTGCTCCAAAATCTCCGTGCGCTGGGACCGTCTCCAGCAGAGCTTCACAAACTTTTTAGAAGCATTTTTGGGTGATTCGTGCGTACTCTGGCGTTTGAGATACTGCCCTCCAGCGTGGGCATTGGGAGATTGACACATTCTGAGCCCAGCCCAGCCCCTCCTACCAGATGCCTTCTAACTACCCAGCCCCACCATTCCCTGTGCCCCACTATGCTCCCCCCACCAAAAAAAAAAAAAAAAGCATTCTCATATCTATTCTTTTCTTCAATGTCTAACGTTGGCAGACAGTGGGCCCAAAGCAGGCAAAAGATATATTTTGTTTAGTCCACAGGAGGCTTTTTAAAATTCTAATTCTTCTTCCTCTTCTCTCTTTTCCCTCCTCCTTTCCCTCTTCCTCTTTTTCCTCTTCCTCCTCTTTCCCTTCTTATTCCCCTTTTGAAATATCAGAAGATCGACTGTGTGGGCTCACATTCTGGCCTGGGACCAGAGGCTGGCACATTCAACTTGCTGTTGTGCCCGCCAATCCCAATTTTCTCACATTGATTTTACCTCCTGGGTCTGTGCAGACATTGATTTCCTGATGCCCTCTTTATACTACCTTTCTAGGTAGAATGCCCTTCCCACTCTCCTCTCGTAGGCAAAACTCACGCTCCCTTCAAGACTAAGTGAAGCCTTGCCTTTTTATATCTTTCTAGACAACTCTCCTCTAGATTCTCCCTGGTGTGGGCTCTTTCAAACACAGAGACTAGCTGCTAACTGGACATGGCCTGGGACCATTTCCTAACTGTCAACTCCTTTAAAGAAATATTTACTAAGTGTATATGATGATCAAGTTGCTATGCTAGGATCTGGAGTCACAGGTTCTCACAGTTCAGGATGGGAGATACACCACACAAAAAGAGCTGTGGTTTCTTTTCCCTGCCTAACAATCCTCACACTCCTAAGTGCTGGGCAGTCTCACCAACTAGCCAATTGGAAGGACCTGCAATACAGAGCTGTCCATGTCGGGGGAGACTACAGGTTCCCAGGGCAGGCCCCAAGGCCACAGTAAGTGCAGATGGTACTGGAAAGCTTCCAGGTGAAAATGTGATTCTTGGGGCGCCTGGGTGGCTCAGTTGTTAAGCGTCTGCCTTCGGCCCAGGTCATGATCCCAGGGTCCTGGGATCGAGCCCTGCATTGGGCTCCCTGCTCGGCAGGAAGTCTGCTTCTTCCTCTACCATTCCCTATGCTTGTGTTCCCTCTCTCGCTGTGTTTCTCGCTGTCAAATAAATAAAATCTTAAAAAAAAAAAAATGTGATTCTTTGTGCCGGGAGGAAGCTAGATTAGATGGTATGTGGCAGCCCCATGGCAGTTCAGTGGGTCTGTGTACCAAGAAGAGACGCTAAATATCAGAGTGGTGCCCAGGCCCTGGGCCTTTCTGTACAGAGGGCCTTAACAGAGCTTTGAGGGAAGCCACAGGCTCCCTAGAGATTGGGGCTGTATGGGAAGGAATTAAGAACAACTCCAGTTTAGGAGACCAGATTGAACACCTGTAAAACATTCATTCCAACTCCAAAGATGTGGTATTATAGACTCTATTCTTTTTAATAAAAATTGAACAACTGTAACCTTGTTGGAAAACTTCCAGACAGTATCTAATAAAGCTGAAAATGGCAACGCTTCGACCCAGCAATCCACTGGTTTGATTACATACCGAAAGACACATATACCAATATTCATGGCAGCACAATTGGTAATAAGCCCAAACTGAACCTGACCCAAGTGTCCATCAACAAGAGAATGAATAAAAAAAGCCATACTGTGTTCATAATGGCTTATTATATAGCAATGACGAAGAACAAGCTCTACTGAATATATGAACAACTTGAATGATTCTCACAGATGATATTGAGCAAAAGAAGCCCTGGCCCAAAATAGCATAAACTGAATTGTATATTCTAGTGCCTGTTTTCATAAGCATCCATATGTATTTCTCCTGAGTATATACTAAGGAATGAAATTGCTGGAACATGGCTGTGGCGGCTTTGTAATGGATCAACTTAGCTATGGTGAACTACATTTCCCAGAATTCCTTTCCCGTCAGGGTGGGCCACAACAGGCATTTTTGCGTGAGATTTGGAGGGTGGAAGAAAAGCAGTGGCTGTATTGGTACACTTGCAAAATCTGGGCGGGAAGTTTGTAGCCCATAAACTTTGTTGCTGATCGCTTGTCATTGACCTGGGATAACAGTCAGCTGGGCACCTACTCTCCCTTTCCCTGGATCCTCCTTCAGCTTCTTTGACTACTGGGCCAGATAACAGAGGGCACCCGCCTCTCCTGCAGGACACCCATATCATCAAGTTTGGAGGTAGAGGGAACCAACACGAGTTCCAGTGTGTCATCAAAGGTTCCAGCTTATGCTCATGGATTCCAACTTGTCCTTTCTCTCCCCCTTTTTATGTCCATCTTTCCTTCCCAATGGCCTGACCTGGGGACTTTTAAGCTCCAGCATCAGATGTAAAACAACAATCTTACAGAGACTATTTAACAGTTACCCAAAGACAAATTCCCGTAACAAATACTTTTTGCTTCTCCAATTAAACCCTAAGTAGTACAATAGCTACTAATAATGTTTAATTTCATATGAAACTACCAAACCATTTTTCTGATATGGTTGTACTCATACTTCATCGGCAGAGTAAAAGAGTTCTAGTTGCCTCACATCCTCATCAATACAAAAATTAGCAGTTAGTTTTGTAAAAACATGACACTGTGCAAACCAAAGCAGGGCAATGGGCCACCACTCTTCAGCCTCTATTCTGAGCCATGCCCTCGTGGAGGAAATTTCGCAATATCAAGATCACAAATACACATATTCTTCATCCTAACAAACCCAGTTCTGGCATTGGTCATGCAGATACAGATATACTTGCAAAGAATACTGAACTGTGAGTGTATGAGGTTATTCATTTTTGCATTGTTGTTACTAATAACGGAAGGTTAGAAACAAATGTCCAAATAGAGGACTGATTAATTACATTTTGTACAGACAGTAGAATTTTATATGGCTTTTAAACCAGGAAATTTTCAGGGGCGCCTGAGTGGCTCAGTGGGTTAAAGCCTCTGCCTTCGGCTCAGGTCATGATCTCAGGTTCCTGGGATCAAGCCCTGCACCAGGCTCTCTGCTCAGCAGGGAGCTTGCTTCCCCCTCCCTCTCTGCCTGCCTCTCTGCCTACTTGCAATCTCTCTCCCTCTGTCAAATAAATAAATACAATTAAAAAAAAAAAAACCGGGAAATTTTCACTGTATTGATATAGAAAAATCTTATATTGGTTGAGGTTCTCTGGAGAATCTAAAGGGAGCTGATATAGAGACAGACGATATAGAGATTTATAAGAAGTAATTAGCTCATGTGCTGAGAGAGGCTGCCAAGTTGCAAGATCTACAGAATGAGTCAGCAAACTGGAACCTGGGAGAGTCAAATCCAAAGGCTGGCAGCCTCAGGATACAGGAAGAATTGATATTTCAGTTAGAGTCTGAAGACAGGGGGAAAAGCCAGTGTCCCAGTTCAAAAGCCATCAAGAAGAAGAAATTTTCTCTTACTCAGGGAAGAGACATCCTTTTTATTCTATTCAGGCCTTCAACTGATTGAACAAGGCCCACCCATACTAAGAAGAGCAATCTGCATTACTCAGTCTACCTTTACATTTAAACGTCAATCGCATCTGAAAACACCCTCACAGAATGTTTGACGGCAACCTGTGACCCCGTCAAGTTGGCATATAACATTGACTATCACATATCTAGAAGAGATACATTGAGTGGAAATCAAGATACAGGACAAAGTGGGCAGTATGCTTCCCCTTTATGGTAAAAAAAGAGAGAGAGAGAAAGAGAGAGAGAGAAGGAGGAGGATGAAGAATAACAATAAAGGTGCATATTTGCTTGTACTCACAAAAAAGATATTCTGGCAGAATGCACAAAACCTAAAGATAAACGTTAAGCCTATCAGAATTGTGTGGGCACTAAAGAGATGTTTTATTTTTTATATGTGTTTTAATTATGTGTGTTTTATCTGTTTAAAACATTAGGTAACAAAAAAAATTTTTTTAGAGATTTTATTTATTTATTTGATAGAGAAGAGAGATCACAAGTAAGCAGAGAAACAGGCAGAGAGAGGGAGGGAAGCAGGCTCCCTGCTGAGCAGAGAGCCCGGTGCGGGGCTCGATCCCAGGACACTGAGATCCTGACCTGAGCTGAAGGCAGAGGCTTTAACCCACTGAGCCACCCAGGCACCCCAACAAAAAATTTTAAGTACCACTTTGCATGCATTCTCCTCTTCTAGGATTGTGGACACTTGGGGAGACAAATCATGTTTTATACTCAGCTTTGTGTTCTTGGCGTTTAGTACATAGTAGGCACTAAATAAACATTAGAGGAATGAATGAATGAATGAGCGAACCAGAAGAAATTGGATTTAGTCTGGGTCAGAAAGTGGAGAGGAGTGTGAGGATCAGAGGGGGAGAAATATGGCAACGGCTGTCAGAGGGGAAGTTTGGGGAACAAGAGAGATCGGGAACAAGAGCTATAGGATTATAATGTGTGATGTAATCCACTTTCATATTTATTCCCAAGAAACATTCAATAAAATTCTCCATCGTTTTGGGAATTTAATTTGTAGGGTATCAAATATGATTTTTGATTCAGGCCTATCTGGATACTAGGACTAGCTGGGGTTGGGGGAGGAACTCAAGGAAGAGGAACCTCCAGGACTTGGCCCAGCCTCTGCCATGGAGGGAGCCAGCAGACCTTTGAGAGGGTGACCCCTGCCATGAAACCTGTATTCTGGGCCCACTGTGTTCCTTTCAGGCAGATCCATGCCCTACCCCACTTCCTGGTCCCCAGGCCCCTCTACAAACCATTCTGGCCAGCTCCACACACAGGAGTGCTCCCTGACAATGCACTCCAAGAACAGAACTCTGAAGACTCAAGGCAGAATACAGCAGGATAACGTGCTGAAGCTGGGAGCAACATGTGTGAGGGCTGGTGGCTAATTTGGGGAAGGTAGAAGATCAGGCTGAAGCCAGGGTTAACCCAAGACCAAGCTGAGTACAGGGAAGAGGCTCAGACCAAGGTCAGGAGTAGTCATCAATTTTATTTTATTTTTTTTAAGATTTTATTTATTTGACAGTAAGAAACACAGCGAGAGAGGGAACACAAGCAGAGGGAATGGTAGCGGGAGAAGCAGGCTTCCCGCCGAGCAAGGAGCCCGATGCGGGGCTCGATCCCAGGACCCTGGGATCATGACCTGAGCCGAAGGCAGACGCTTAATGACTGAGCCACCCAGGCTCCCCAGTAGTCAACAATTTTTATGTTTATTATTTGAGGAAGTCAGGTGAACAGACTTGGACTGAACATATTCCTTAGTTCATGACACTCTCTCCTGCTTGTCTGTAAACAGCCCACTAGGAACACCTGCAAACCCGCCACTTGCCCAAGGACTAAAACATTACAAATAACTCATGTGCATGCTTCTCGCCTCTCTGCCCTCTGCTTCCCCTCAGAGGTAAAACCACTATCCTAGCTTTTATCCTTTTATTGCTTTTTCCTCCTTGTGGTAGACAGCCTCGGCAATGACTCCCAATTGTCCCTGTCTCCTGGGATTCACGCCCACATGTCCCTCTCCCCTTGAATGTGGGCTGGACCTCGTGACTTACTTCTAATAAATAGGATACAACAATGTGATGGCTGTCACTTCTGTGATGACGTTAGGTAAGACTGTAACTGCCAGCTTGCTAGCAGACTCCGTTAACTCTCTCCTAGTAAGCTAGCACACTCACTGGACGTGACCACAGGAGAAGGAAAGGAGGGTGGCACCAGCCAACAACCAGCAAGAAAGCAAAACCCTCAATCCAACAGCTCACAAGGAATGGAACTCTGTCAACAACCAAGTGAACTTGGAAGTGAATCCTTCCCCAGTCGAGACTTCAGATGAAACCATAGCTCTAGCCAACACTTTGATTGCAGCCTTAGGAGAAACTCTGAAGCAGAGGACCCAGCTCGACCATGCCTGGACTCTTGACCCACAGAAAATATGAAATAATACATGTGTGCTCTTTCCAGCCACTAAATTCGTGGTAATTTCTTACATGGGATAGACACTCATACAAGTTCCTTTCAATTATTTTCTATTACAGAGAATGTTGCTATGAATATTGCTGTACTGGTGTCGCAGAATACAGGACACAAGAGCTTAAGTTTCCCCTGGGTATATGCTGAGTACGTATGTAGGAATAGAACTGTGGGGTCTCCAAATGTTACCAGTAGTCAGTAAATTATCAGACTTAGGGTCACATCATGGCCAGAGCGTCTCAGTCGGGTTTGAGAGTTGAGCTTGGCTTCAGTCCATAGAAGCACAGAACTAGGGAGCAGTCTGTGAGCAGGGTTGGGAGTCATACAGAGGATAGATTTAGGGGTCAGTCCATGGGCAGGGGTTGGAGGTGAGGTTGTGGTTACGTTTGGGGAGAACGTAAAGACTAGGTTTGGGGTTAGGTTTGGACAGTGTTGGAAGATACTGTGAGCGCGGCCTTGGGGGTCAGTCTAAGGCCAGTGTTAGAAGTCAGGCTGTTCAAGTACACAAAATCTGACCCCTGTGATGTCATCAACCTCCCAGGCAGTGGCCACCCAGGGCCCAGATGCCCACAAGGTGAGACCCTCTCTGGGCCTACAAAGCTCTTTCACTCAAAGGGGGGTGGTGGAGCACAGCACTTAGAGGGGCAAGAAATCTGGACAGAGAGAGAAGGCGGTTGCAGGAAAGACAGTGTAACTTCTTTAATGGGAACAGCGTGATCCCATATTTTCCAAGAACTCTCAAAGGTGATTGGGACAGACACAGCCCACGTCTTCCCCACTCCTGGCTGAACCCACTCCTCTCACCCTTTCTTCTCCAGCTGCTGTGTTCTCCATCCTCGACTTGGGTCCCAGGTGAGCTCCCAGGAGAGGCAAGGGTCTCCCTTGGCTGCCTGGGGCAGCTTCCCTCCCGGCCCAGAGCACAGACAACAAGCCTGGATGGAGATGCCGCTGTCTTCAGAGCTGGGCTGGGACCTGTTTCTAGGGGTGTGGACGGAGCAGGGGCACCGCCCCCCAAGGCCCAGAGCAGGGAGCACCGAGGAGGAGCCCCTGGTGTTGGGCACTGCTTTGGGGAGCATGCGAGGTCTCTGCACGTGGCTTCTGGGTTCTGGAAAGCGGTCCATTCTCCTGACCCGGGTGGAGTGGAAGGAGGTGCCTCAGTCCAGGGGCTCCACTCTGAAGGCGTCTGCCTCACTGACCCTCCCTCCCACACTCGCCCCCATCCCAAGGGAGGGGCGCGCGGGCTCCCCAGGAGGCTCATTGGAACTGCTGGCTCCGCCCGCCCATTCGTCCGTCGGTAGGTTGGTGGGTGCGTGGGTGGGTGCGTCGGTTCGCTTTGCCTGGGCTCTGGCGGGTACTGGGGCGTCCCAGCGCGGCCCGGGCCGCGGCTCACCGCTGCTTACGCTCTGCCTGCTGGAGCCGCCGGGAGAGGTCGTCGATGCGCACGTTCTTGAGCTGAAGCAAATGCTCCAAGCGCCTCACCTTCATCTGCAAGACCTGGACCACGAGGCTCAGAGGTGAAGTCAGCTGCTTGCTGCCCCGTCCCCACCATTGCAGGCCCTAAGCCCCCAATGCCCCACCACCGCCCGCGCCTCCCTGGTCACCCTCACCTGCACAGTCTCCTGCGAGGCCAACAACTCCTGCTCTTTTTCAGCGATCTGGAGGACGAAGCTTGGGTCGCCGCCCTGCACTGCCTGGCCATATCCTGGAGGCCGGGGCGCGGGCGGCCGGCCCCCCCTGGGGTGGGAAGCGGCTTAGCGGAGGCCCGGACCTGCGGCCCCACTCTCACTCTTCCAATGCCCCTGGGCCAGACCCTCCTTCCCGCCTCCCCCGCCCCGTTCCTGCTTCCCAGGAACAGTCTGCCCCCACCCTTACCTGCCAGCCCTGTTTTGGGGGATCACCAGACCTGGTGAGAAAGGAACTCTCAGCTTCCTTACCTGAGCTGCCCCCCTCCCTGGGGGTCCGGGGCACCTTCCCCTCGGACCTTCTGGGACAAACCTGAGAGGAGGCAAGTGGAGGAGTTAGTCGTGCTGGAGTCCCATTTTCCTGACTTCTCCCTCCCTCCCTCCCTTCCTCCAAAGGTGGGACAGAAGGAAAGCTGCTCCTGGGAGGGAAGAAAAGTAAAGACCACTTTACCCACATCCATGTAGCCAGTGCCATCCTGGGGAGCCAGCTCCTGAAAGAACCCCCCCACCCCCGGTTTATTGTGAGTTCGGGCTCGCTCATCCCCAAGGAGCCCCATGTCTCTTTCCTGGTCCCCAATGCCAGCCTTCCTTTGCCAGACACCCTCTCCCACGTCGATCAGCAAGGCGGGGCTTCCTGCTGCTTGGGAGAAGCTTGAGTGGGGTGGGACCTGTAAGGAGCTGGTGCGCTGTTTCCTGAGCCTCTGCCGCTCCTCCAGGCGCTGCCTCAGCGGAATGAGCACTAACTCCACCACGCCTGGCGCGCATTGCGCGATTTTGCGCATCACATCCTCTGGTACTGAGAAGTTCAGTTTGTTCAGCACCTTCCTGGGAGACAGGCACAAGGATGGCGGACTGGGTCCCCGGGGAATGAAGTGAGGGGAGTGGAGGGGAAGGAAGTGGTGCAGCCCTGGGGGAATGAACCCAATTCTTGGTGTCCCGTTTCCCTGTCTCCTCCCCAATAAAGGAGTCCCTTGATTTCGTTAGCAGATTCTGTCTGCGTTGTCCCTCCCTACCCTGCCACAAACAGAATCCCAGCCTGGGCTTTGCAGACCATGGGGGGTGGGGGGGGGTGGCGCGTGCTGGGGCAGCCCTTCCTCGGATCCCGGGTCTGGGTAGGGGATGGAGATTTCCCTAGTGCACCAGGCATTCTGCTACCTGTTTAGGTGACCCCAGTTGCTGAGCTTCTGTTGGAGAGAGTTGGCGGGGACATAATTGTGCATCTCCACCATCTTGGGGAAGTAAAACTTGACGACTTCTGCGACAAGGACTGAGGGAATGGGAGCAGCCATGGAAGGGGGTGGGGGTAAAGGAAAAGGA
>CM053610.1:23792487-23840300 GCA_028646535.1 Procyon lotor
CAGGAAAAAGTCACCGATTCACACAAGCAGACACTTGTGATAAGATCCCCCTACAGATATGCACGTAGGACAAAGTGTGCAGACATACAGGACACACACATGTCCATACGTACACAGGCCCATATATAGCACACACACATACAACACACAGAGATGTACAAACACATACACAAACACATATTTCCATCGCTGAAGCTCTAAGAGACAGTCACCAACACACACAAGCACAGTAAGTCACATAGGCACCAATGTACCATGCAGAGATGCATACTTCTGTCATTAAAATCTCAAGAGACAGCCTTAGACACACAGACACTTAATAATCACAAAGAAATGCACATGCACACAAGACCCTCTACATCCATATAGGACAAAACCCATCAATAAACATCTGAACGTACACATGCTCAGACTCTCACAAGACAGATATACGGAATACAGCAAAGAACAAGTACACGCAGAGAGGAGTACAAAAGCATACACAGATACATGTCTTAGTCATTAAAGTCTCAGGAGGCAGTCACAGACTCACCTCAGACACACACCATCATCACCACCACACATGCATGAAGGGTAGAACAAGGGGACATGACATACATATAGACACACACATACTCATATTCCCCCAGATACACACAGAAACACACACACACACACACACACACACACACACACACACACACAATTGAAGTTCTAAGAGATAGACCCCCCACAACACACACATACCCACACGCACAGAAGCACAAAGAGATGTGCATACAGACCCCTTACGCATGTACATACAGGACAGAACGGGTCAACAAACATGTACACACGGGATGTACACAGAGAAACACACACATCCTGAGGTGCACACCTCCGTCACTGAAGTCTCTGGAGAGATTTCGCTTGGGCCGGGACAGAGGGATGTTGTCTACCCACAGGTACAGCTGGTGCAGCGCCTCCTCGTCCACGCTGCCTGCCATTGGCACCCTCAGGAAGGTGGTTCCAGCTGTGCAGCGTCCAGCCCCAACCTCACGATCCCTCAGGCGCCTTTTCTCTCGCCACTGAGGGCGACCAGACCTGCCTCTGCCTCTCTAATCCGGAGACTCTCCTCCCAGCTGGGAGCAGCCATATTGTTTTCTGAAACCATAGCAACTATCCTAGACTGGGCAGGGAGCAGGGGTTTCTGGGAGTTGTAGTTTTCTCCCTCTACTTACTCTCAGGCCCCAGCTTTGAAAAGGCGATTAGGTGGGCTTGTCTTCCCAGCATCTGCGCCCAGCGCCACCTGATCAGCCAAACTGGCCCACTCTGACACCTGCCAAAGTCAACCAGGCCCTCAGAATCCCTGCACCAGCCTCTCCAGGGCTGGGATTCATTCCCCTTCCCGATCCTTTAGCCATTAGTCCCAAGTGAAGACGGCATCCCAATGTTTGTCAGCTTTATCTGGGCGTCCACTGCTAATTATCTACTGCTTTCCAGCTGGATTGTGTGATAGGCTGTGTGACTGTGCCTCTTGGCTGAGTCCCTCCTCAGAGCTCTGTGCTATTAGGGCCATCACCACTAGTGACCTTCCCAGCAGTGTCCTGGTAGGGCATTTAATATGTCCCCCAGATTCCCAGGGAGAATACTAGGGTTTAGGGCCAGTGCCTTGGGCAGGTTATTTAACTCCTTAACCTTATTTCCTCCTTTCGTGAAGTGGGAACGGTTCTTGCCTATTTGTCCCAAAGGGGTAATAAGAGAGGAAAATGGGAAGGGTATTTATGGAAGATCTGCATTTGTATGGGGACTGGGGGTTTGGGAGTAAAAGCTTAGAGAGCTCCAGGAGACACTTCCACAGCCCCTCATCTCCTTCTAGGAGAGCTATTCTTTAATGGGTTAGAAATGGATTTCAGGAGCCAGTTCCATTTCAAAAGAGCACTACCTATAGTAGGGTTAGGGATTTGGGTCTTTCCTCAGCGAAGGGACACAGAGTAGCAGGAAAAGAGACACTTCTAGGATCAGCCAGAGAAGAAAGCTTTCTTCCATGAAAGACTAGCAGGGTGGCTCCGGGCATATTACTGTACCTTTCTGTGCCTGTTTACTCCCGGTTTTACTTACTTCATAGGGGATTTGTGAGCACTGAAAGTGCTTAGCACGGCACTTGGCACACAGCAAGGGTCCTATTAACCTCAGTTGGTGCTATCGTTAATGAGATGACCTCAGTTCCAGCAGAAGAGGAGACAAACGGAAATGATTTGCCTTGTTGGTATTTGAAGGAGGGGCCGGGTTGAACAGAGAGAAGACTACTGCCCCCGCTTACTCCAGAGCAGCCCGGGGTGGGGGTGGGGGGTAGGCTGGGTTTCCTAAACTCTGTCTGGTTTCCTCCACAGCTCAGATGAGGGTGGGGGAGTGATGGGAAGGGGAATCCCAACTACTACGTTTTGCAGGTTTTGCAGTCCCTTAGTTTCATTGTCTTCAAGGCCTACAGGGGAAATCTGAGCGCTGGGAGTGTGGAAGGCCAAGTGTGGAATTGTCCCTCTACCTTCTTGTTTTAAAGTCCATACATAGTGGCCTTGCCTTTCTAGAACAGACCACACCCAGGGCAGGCAAGGGACAAAAGATGACCTAGATATCCCCCCCTTAACATTCCAGGGTGGAGAGAGGAAGAACTGAAAGGAAGTGGTGGGGAGGGAACCACAGCAGCGTTGTGCCAGCCCCAGTGGAGGTGGGAAAACCGGTTTGGGGCCCAGAGCTGCCCAGCCTCCTCCGGCCCAGGCCCTCCCCTGGCAGGAACCGCTGGGGCCTGAGGGCCTCAATGAGGGAGGGGCAGGGCCTGGGCCGTGAAAGGAGAAAAGGGGTAGGATCAGCAGAGACACCAGTGTTCACCTTTGGACGGGGGTGCCCCCAACCTCTTGGGGGTGCAGTCTGTCCCAGGAATTTTATCTTCCTCTTGCCACTGTCCCCTAATAGCCACCAGGCTTGGAGATGCTAATCACTGAGAGGTCTAAAGGGCTCCCTCTTAAGGCATTAAAGGTAAACCAAGATATTCCCTGTATGTCCCTCTGGACTCTAACCTGGACCACAGAAGATGCCCCAGCACCCCTTTTGCTCTGTCCTCTGGGCCCACTCCTGCAGGGACCTTCTTTAAGGGGCTTGACAGGCCTAGTTCCCAGTTTAACTTGGTCCGACGGGGATAGTTGGCTCCCTCCCTCCTCTCCTAGCCAACTGACCCCAACTTCTTTCTCACCCCAAAGCAGTGCAAAGCTGGGCTTTCCTCAAACCCAAGCAGGTACACTGAAGACCCCTTCCTCCCCAAGCTTAGATAATATTTAGATATGGAGGTGGCCCCTCACCCCAATCAGGGCCTAACTGTGGCTACCCTCTCAACACTTGGTTCCGTGTCCCACCAGAAAAGGGACCAAAGGGAACCAGGAAAGGACGTGTTCCCAAGACAGACGCAAGCCCAGACCATGAAGGATGCACCCTTGGCTGTTAAAACGTTCACCCCCACAAAAGGGGGGTGGACGGATTTATTGAATTCAGACTGGGAAAGGAGTGGCTGGATGGCTGGACTATGGGCCCAGCCCCAGCCCCCTGCCCAGGATAGGGCCCTGCCAGAAAGGGAGGAGAGGCATGGGGCCTGCAGCTACCCACAAGGGAAGTGCCCACTATCACTCCCCTGGAGGGCCTCTTGGGAATCTCCAATCTGGAAAGAAAACCAAGGGCCAAAGTAACCTGGACTCGGCCAGAGAAAGGGACTGGGAAGATGGGGAAGCAGGCAGAGGCAGGCTCAGGAGCCTGCAGTGAGTTAGACTGTGCTTCTAGAGGCGGCCCAGGGGCAGGGGTACGGGGCTGCCAGCCTTGCGGGGGCCTAGGCTGGACCTTCCTCTGGAGCCCTTCCCAGAATGGCTTTGGGGTCCCCCCCACCAAAGACCTGGTGTGGACGGCAGAGGGGAGAGGCACTCTCCGGCCGGGAGCTTCCAGGGCATACCCCTGGCTGCTCCTGGGGCCTAGTCCACTGATGGCACGGTGTGGTAGCACCGGACAGCTCCCCACCTGGTCCCCCAAGCCGGGGGGCAAATGGGGAGGAAGGAGGACTCTGAGAAAGAGGCAATAAGCAGGCAGTGAGGCTGACCCCAGCCCCGGGCCCTACCAAGGTGGTTGGGCCCGTCACCGGGCCCGAGGAACATCGCTAAAGGATCTGGAGCACCCCACTCTGGCTCCACCCGCAGTGGCTGCCCAGAGAGTCCTCTGCCCTGGGCTGGGGCTGCCACAACGGGGTCGGGCACGACTAGGCCCAGTGGCTCAGCTTTGATGTCCAAGACCCCGCACTCCCGCCTGCCTGGCGTGGTTCTTCCTGGTCACGTGGACCAGATCGTGTTCCAAGTGAAGGATGTGGCTCTGCACTCGGTCGTCAATGGGGAAGGAAGTCAGGTACCTCTTGACCATGGCGAAGTAGGCCATGGCCTCCCCAAAGCTGGGCACAGGCACCTCATCGCCATCCTCCTCCTCGTCTTCGTCATCTTCATCCTCCTCGTCATCCTCATCTTCCTCCTCTTCCTCACTGTCAGACTCAGAGTCCTCTTCGCCCTCCAAGAAATGGAGGGTCGGGCACTGGGCCTCCTCCTGGGCACTGTAGCCCCCGAAGCTGCCACCGGCTTCCACTACCCCCTGGGCCCAGTCCTCAGCCTCCAGCCCCTCAGAGGAGCTCTCTTCTTCCTCCTCTTCCTCCTCTTCCTCACTGTCATCCACATCACCCTCCTCTTCCACCTCCTCTTCCTCCCCCAACTCCTCTCCATCCCCCCCTTCCTCCTCCTCGCCTTCTTCCTCCTCCTCCTCCTCCTCCCCTTCGCCCTCCTCCTCCTCTTCCTCCTCTTCTTCTTCCTCCTCTTCCTCCTCCTCCTCTTCCTCCCCCTCACTCTTGAGGGCAGTGGTGATGGTGGCGTTTGGGCCACCCCCGAAGCCGGCCTCCCGGAAGCAGGCAGCTATGTCCGAAGGCTCCACTGCCTGCCAGGCGGCAGCCACGAAGTGCAGGGCCTCCATCAAACCTAGCTGCAGGGCCGAGCGATCCTGGCCCTCGAGCGCGGCCATGGCCTTGAGTAGCATAGCCTGGCGGTAGTGGCCCTTCACCTGTTGGACCACTCCCCGCTCCAGCGGTTGCACCGTGCCGGGCGGGAAGAAAGCCAGCTGTACGTGCCGCAGGCCCGAGGTATCCAGGGACTGGGCAGCCAGGCGGCCGGCCAGCAGCAGGACTCGGCGAGACTCTGCGGCCATGCGAGTGTCCAGGGCCTTCAGGTACTTGGCCAGGGCCTGGGTGGTGACACCACCCTTGGAGTTGGCGGTGTAGTCGCAGGGCAGGCCGGCCTGGCCCGCACGGGGCTTGGCCGACTTGCCCGCCACGAGCGGGGGCAGCTTCTCACTGCCGTCTGCGTTGGCGCACAGCAGGACGCTGAGGCGCTGGGTGGCTCTGCGTGCCCGTCCGTCGCTGCCGCACAGCCCCGCAGCCTGGTCAGGGAGGAAGTCGTACCACAGACTGGTCTCGATGGCGCTGAACACGTCCTGGGAGGCGTAGCCCTCGGCCACCGACGGCGGCTGCTCCTCCCGAGCGCGCCAGCCCGTCGAACCCCCGCCGCTGCCCTCCGAGGGCACCGCAGGCGGGCTGGCCGGAGCCGCTGGGGGCCGGGGGGCGGCACTGCGAGACCGGGCGCGGGCCACACCGCTGCAGGACACCACACCGTGGCGCCGGCGGAAGCGGTCCAGCCAACCGTTGGAGGCGGTGAAGTCGTCCATGCCCAGCTCCTCCGCTATACGCAGCGCCTTCTCCTTGAGGATGATGCCCTTGACGGGTAGGCCAGCGGCGCGGATCTGCTGGAACCAGGCGATGAGCAGCCCCTCGAGCTTGTCGTAGGGGGACAGCTTGTTGGTTTTGCGGCAGGTGGAGGCCACACCGTACTTGCGCTCCGACGCCAGGATGGCGCGCTTGTTCTTCAGGATGGTGCTCAGCGTGGACGGCGGGATGTTGAAGCGCCGCGCGATCTCGCCCTTGCGCAGGTCCGGGTTCTCCTCCACCTCCTGGATGATCCGCGACTTCTCCCGGAACGTCAGCTGCCGCCGCTTGGGGCCCATCCCGGCGCGCCCCCCGCCCCGGGGCCCGGCGCCACCGCCGCCGCCCCGGGGCGGGGGGCCCGGGCCCGCGGCGGGGGGCACCTGGCGGCCTCTCCCGCGCGCCCCGCCCGAGACAAAGCGGCTCGCGGGGCGGCGGGCGGGGCGGCGACCCGGCCGGGCCGGGGGCACCTTCGGGGGCGCCGGCGGGCGCGGCGCCGGGCGGCGGGCGGCAGGCGGCGGGCGCGGGCGAGGGCGGGCGGCGCGGGCGCGGAAGGCAGGAAGTGCCGCGGCGCGGGGAGCGGGGAGCGCGGCGAGCGGGGCGGAGCGGGCGGAGCGGGATCTCGCGGGAAGCGCGGGGACGCCCGGCGCCGCCTCCCCGCCCTCCGCGCCCACCCCCCCCTCCCCGCGGCCCCCGGCCGACCGCGGGGGGGCGCTGCGGCCTGCGGGACCGGCCGGCGCTCGGGCGTCCGGTGACCTGCGGGCAGGGGCGCGGTGCCGGGTCTCCGCGCCCGGTGGGCAGCGATTTGCGGCGTGTGAAAAATAACAGCTGTGTTTTGTGGGGTTTTTTTTGTTTTTGTTTGTTTGGTTTTTTGTTGTTGTTGTTACAGCAAAAATAGCCCACGCTCTTTGAGGAAACTGAAAAATACAGGGAAAAAAAATCACCTTTCACCCCAACACCTGGAGAGACGTGCAGGTAATTTTGATACGTTTCCTTCCAATCTTTTCTCTAGGCTCAAGCAGTTTTCTTTTTAAAAATTTATTGCATAAAACTGACATCGTATGTAAAGACCGCATATCTGGCATCTCCTGCTGTTTTACCTGGCATGGAGTGATGAGAATTTTGCCACATCGATAAAATATTGCCAACACGCTTTTTAATGGTTGTATATTGTTCCAATTAGGGAGGAGCACTAATCTATGTAGCCTATTGTTACACATTTAGATTATTTTTATGAGCAACATTACACTTCTAAATCTATTTGATAGTAATCCCACAATCCATAGATAAACGCTGATAATATCTCCGCGTGTCACTCTCTGGGCTTTTCCATGCATACAGGCATAAATGTTTGTGTTTTCAACTACAGAGATAACGTCATGTATATAAATATATAAGCATATATACATATGAATCCCTGAAACCTCTTCCTCTACCATACATGTAAAAATGACATATTTTTTAAAAAGATTTTATTTATTTATTAGAGAGAAGAGAGATCACAAGTAGGCAGAGAGGCAGGCAGAAAGAGAGGGAGAAGCAGACTCCCCTCTGAGCAGAGAGCCGGATTCGGGGCTTGATACCAGGACCCTGAGATCATGACCTGAGCTGAAGGCAGAGGCTTTAACCCACTGAGCCACCCAAGCATCCCAAAAATGACATGTTCTTAAAACAATAAATGCATTGCGGTGTTTTAAAAAAAAAAAAAAAACCTCTTAGTGTTGAGTGAGGTGTAGTTAAGAGGAAGGCTGTGACTCAGGGCACTCACTGGGCTCTCCAAGGTTAAGGGTTCGAGAAAGGACTAACAAGAAACTCATGGAAAATGGCTGAAGAGGTAGGAAGAACACCAAGCCTGCGTGGTGTTTTTGGAGGCCAGGGGAAGAAAGTGTAACTCACTGCTGTGTTTATGGGTATTTTTCTTTTCACATGTGTGTTAGCAGTTTGAATCCTGTGAATTTTCTAGTCATACTCATACCCATTTTTCTCTTGTGTTTGTCTTTTGTGGACTTATAGGAGCTCTTTATAAGCTCTGAACACAAAATCTTTGTTAAATATATTGTAAATATGTTCTTCCAGCCTGCCAGTTGTCCTTTCATTTAGCCTGGGGAATTTTAGATATGAGAAGTTTGTAACCTTTATTTTTTTTTAAAGATTTTATTTAGTTGAGAGAGAGAGCACAAGCGGAGGGGGGGCAGAGGGAGAAGCAGACTCCTCGCTGAGCAGGGACCCCCCTCCCCCTACACACAGAGACCCACACATGGGGCTCCATCCCATGACCCCAGGATCAGGACCTGAGCCAAAGGCAGACGCTTAACTGACTGAGCCACCCAGGTGCCCCGATTTGTAACCTTTAAGTATCTGCCGGTTTTTTTCCTTTACTGCTTCTGGGTTTTGTGTCTTACCTAGGCCTTTCCCACTCCTGAAACGTAAAAAAAATATGCTTCTAATCACAAGGTCTAGGAGCAAACGTGGGAGACTTTCCCCAACAGAAGCCAGATCAGTTCTTGGTCCATAATGAGTATATGGTCCCTTTGCAAGGGCACATATAGGGCTACCTGTCTGAGACTCCCTACCACGCATTTCAGGAAATCATGTCAGCATTTTGGTGATTTCATCCATGTGCATATATGTCCCTCCTGCTTCTTCTCCCATCCTGGCTTATAATCAATGTGCGTTTGGGTGAATGTCATGTAGGTGGGTTTATTTTTCCTACTTCACTGAATTTTCCGAGTATTTTTCAATAAGCAAGTACAACAGGCCCTTTAAAATGAAAGGGAGAATGGAAAGTTTGCTGAGGGACACGAAAAATAATGATTAGGGAAGAGGAATGGGTATTAGGCCTAGTGGGCAACTTTGGACAACCTGGGCCAAGAGAGGAGAAGGTGGACTTTGGATTCGTCTAAGGTGGGGAATTGGAAGGATAGGGCTTACAGAGAGAAGTGGGGGGAGTCCCAGGGTTCCAGATGGATTGGCAAGGGAATCGCTCAGTTTAGAGGGAATGGAAATGGGACCTGTGCCCTGCTACAGGCAGGTAGACCAGATGTCTAACAATGGCTGTGTAATCAGCATATGTGTGTGGCTTCTTTTTTGTCCTGGAAATGGCCATCCCAGTATCCTTTGTGTGGCATCAAGGATGGATCTGGAAGTAGAAGATAGTGTGGGCCTGTTGATGGAAGTAGATATAGTTAGCAGGAAAGAGATTCTCCAGCCATTTGAGAACATCTTCAGAGTTCCTAGAGCCAAGAGTCCAAGAGAAATACCTCATCTCTCCCCCAGTCCTCCATAATTCTATTCAAGCTTTCATTTTTAACAGCTTTATTGAGACATATTTCACATATCATACAACTTACCCATTTAGCATATATAATTCATAGACACACGCAACTATCACCACAGTCAATTTTAGAACATTTTTATCACCTTAGAAAGAAATCCCATGCCCTTTAGCTAGTATCTCTCTATCCACTCCCTGCTCCTTCCTCAGCCCTGAGCAACCACTGATCTACTTTCTAGTAGATCATAGATTCTATAGATTTCCCTGGTCTGGACACTTCATGTGAATAAAACCACATAATATGTGTCTTTTATGACTGGCCCCTTCCTTCCTTCCTTCCTTCCTTCCTTCCTTCCTTCCTTCCTTCCTTCCTTCCTTCCTTCCTTCCTTCCTTTCTTTCTTTCTTTCCTTTATTTGTCAGAGAGAGAGAGAACACAAGCACGCAGAGAGGCAGGCAGAGGGGGAAGCAAGCTCCCTGCTGAGCAAGGAGCTCGATGCAGAACTCGATCCCAGGACCCTGGGATCATGACCTGAGCCGAAGGCAGCTGCTGAACCAACTGAGCCACCCAGGTGTCCCATGACTGGCTTCTTTCATTTAGCATCATGTTTTCAACATTCAGTGCTTTATTCTTTTCTTACAGCTGAATAATATTCTGTTGTATAGATATATGACATTTTTATCCATGTCATTTGATGGACATCTGGATTATTTCTGTGTTTTGGCAATTAGGAATAATGCTGCTATAACTACTTGTTAGCAGGTTTGTGTGTGGACATATGTTCTCATTTTTCTTGGGTATATACCTAGGAGGGGTGTTGCTGGGTCATATGATAAGTCTGTGTTTAATTGTTTCAGGAACTGTCAGATTGAGGTCATGGTCTTTTAATTAACTTAAAAATTGTACCTGTTCTTTGGAAAATATTTTAAAATAGCCACAATTTTTAAAAAAAGATTTTATTTATTCATTTGAGAGAGAGAGAGAGCACGCACACAAGCAGGGAGAGAGGACGTGCATACAAGCAGGGAGAGAGGCCAAGGGAGAGAAGCAGACTCCCCACTGAGCTGGAAGCCTGACATGGGGCTCGATTCCAGGACCTGGGGATCACGACCTGAGCTGAAGGCAGATGCCCCACCATGTGAGCCACCCCAGTGCCCCCAAAATACTGAAAATTTTGACGATAGAGACACATAATTCCACTACTCAGAGAGTATCCTTGTGGGATACTTTTCCGTGCATAGTTTTTCTTTCTTTTTTTTTTTTTTTTTAAAGATTTTATTTATTTGACAGCGAGAAACACAGCGAGAGAGGGAACACAAGCAGAGGGAATGGTAGCAGGAGAAGCAGGCTTCCTGCCGAGCAAGGAGCCCGATGCAGTGCTCCATCCCAGGACTCTGAGATCATGACCTGGGGCGAAGGCAGACACTTAAGGAATGAGCCACGCAGGCCCCCCCCCCCCCGTGCATAGTTTTTAATGGGACCACACTTAGCATGGTATATTGTTGCCCATATTGTGAACATCTTTTCATGTCAATAATTATTTCCATCAGTGAGTTTCAAACTTATTTTACTCTTAGAACTCTTTCTTCAAAAGACCATTTTCTGAAAGCCCAATATGTAATCATTCAAATATCAACAGTTACTAATTGGGCCCTTGCCCGGTACCAAGCATCCCTACCTGCCCCCATGCCTGTTCTCTTTAAAAGTTGCAGGTATTGCAAACGACAGAAGAGTCACCTCATTAGCTGCTCCCCTATAAGAACACCCAGCTTGCTCTCTGTGCTTCATTGTTATTAATAGTGACTCAATGAACATGCATCTGTGTGTACTTTTATCATCTTTTCAAGAGGAATCCCTAGGGGTACTTGGGTGCCTCAGTCAATTAAGCATCTGCCTTTGGCTCTGGTCACGATCCCAGGGTCCTGGTTCATCGGGGAGTCTGCTTCTCCCTCTCCCCCTACTCCCCCCACCCCACTTGTGCGCGCGCTCTATCAAATAAATAAATATATATAAAAGGAGAAATCCCTAGAAGTGGGATATTGGGTCAGAGGCCAACCTTGGACTTGGGCCTATATGAGGTACTGGGAGATGGGAGGAGAGGCAAATGACTTGGTTCCTGTCCTTCAACAGCTCAGTTAGCTTGAGGATATGAAATTCAGGAAAGGGAAAAAGAGATTTCAATAAATAAAGCCACACCTTCCATTAGTTCCCATTTATATATTTATTTATTTATTTATTTATTTATTTATTTATTATAGATTTTTATTTACTTGAGAGGGAGTGAGAGAGAGAGCATGAGGCGGGGAGGGTCAGAGGGAGAGCAGGGAGTCTGATGCAGGACTCAGTCCTGGAACTCCAGGATCATGACCTGAGCCAAAGACCGTCGCTTAACCAAGTGAGCCACCCAGGTGCCCTTTTTTTTTTCCTTTTTAAAGTAGGCTCCACACTGGGTATGGCACCCAGTGAGGGGCTTGAACTCATAACTGTGAGATCAAGACCTGAGCTGAGATCAAGAGTCAGTGTTTAACCGACTGAGCCACCCAGGCACGCCCTAATACTTCCCTTTTTGGAATTAACACTGTGGATACCTGCTGCATCGGTGTGAAAGCTAATAACATTTAGGTCAGCATTAGGGAAATGAATAAGTACATGGCATTATGGTAATACGGCTCCACCTTCAAGTAAAATGAAGAAAGCAAGGGGTAAAACAATGTTTCAGTTTGTTATATTTGTAAAAATATGGACATACATGTGTTTATACATATATAAACCTGCACTGTGCACTATGTGGCTATCCCACGTGGCTATCAAGCCCTTGAAATGTGGCAAATCCAAGCTGAGATGTTGCTGTGAGTGTCAAATGCACAAATGGTAACCCCCAAAATTATCTAGGGGCACCTGGGTGGCTCAGTCAGTTAAGCGTCTGCCTTCTGCTTGGGTCTCGATCCCAGGGTTCTGGGATGGAGCCCCACATCAGGCTTCTTGCTCAGCGGGAGCCTGCTTCTCCTTCTCCTCCCCACTTGTGCTCTCTGTCTCTATCTGTCTCTCTCTCAAATAAATAAAATATTTTTTAAAAAGTATTTAAAATATCTAAGAATTCTTTTATTGATAAGATGCTGAATGATAATATTTTGACTATATGAGGTTAAATAAAATATTAAAATTTCACCTGTTTCTTTTTATATTTTTTAATGTGGTTACTGGGAAATATTAAATTATGTATGTGGCTCGTATCTGTGCCTCCCTATTATGTTTCGATTGCCCAGGGCTGTCACACACTATCTCCAGTATATGCAGCAGACTCATATTGGTGGCTGCCTCTAGGCACGGGTCCTGAAGGTTTGTGTAGGGTGGGAGACTGGACTTTTCAGTGCTGTTTTGCACCATTTGCATTTTCTCCTTTGAATTTTTGGTACTATATCCCAATTTGAAAAAACCACTTAACATGTCACAAGTCATGACAGAAAAGGCACTAGAAAAGTGAGTCCCACAAAGAAGATGCTGTGTGGGAAGAGGCTTGGAGAAGCAGAAGGATTTTGCAAACATGTGGTAATTTTCCCTTCTTTTCTGCCAGTGCACTGGGGTCACACCGGACGCCCTTAAACAAGCCCAGAGCTTGATGTGTACAATCCAGAGCCCGGGTATCCCTTTCCTGGGGAGTGGAGCTTTCTGCAGCCTAGAATTGTCATCGTAACCAGGACCTGTCTGGATGGGAGGAGTCATTCCTCTTATGATATGATTGCAAATATATTTTTTAAAGATTTTATTTATTTATTTGACAGAGAGAGAGATCACAAGTAGGCAGAGAGGCAGGCAGAGAGAGAGGGGGAAGCAGGCTCCCTGCTGAGCGGAGAACCGGTGCGGGGCTCGATCCCAGGACCCTGAGATCATGACCTGAGCCGAAGGCAGAGGCTTTAACCCACTGAGCCACCCAGGGGCCCCTGATTGCAAATATTTATTTTAGATTATTTTTGGTGTTTAGTTTTTTTGTTTTGTTTTGTTTTTTAAGATTTTATTTATTTATTTGAGAGAGAGAAAGTGAGAGGATGAGAGGAGCGAAGGTCAGAGAGAGAAGGAGACTCCCCGCAGAGCTGGGAGCCCGATGTGGGACTCGATGTGGGACTCGATCCCGGGACTCCAGAATCATGACCTGGGCCGAAGGCAGCTGCTTAACCAACTGAGCCACCCAGGCACCCCTTTGTTTTGTTTTTAATTGAGCACATAATCTATAATCTATTTGGCCAAAGGAGATTTGGGAAGATGCCCAGAGCTGATGTATGGAATGCTCTGGAATGACCCCTCTGTGGTCCTGGCCTCCCCTCACTGGCCCAGAGGTGACCTCTGAGTGTGAATTTGAAAGGATTCAATAGTATAATATTACCCCCCTTTTGTTGGCCACACACACACACACACATACCCCTCCCCACACCCTGTAGAAATGTGTGTGTGTGTGTGTGTTGGATGGGAGTAATCCCTGCTGGATTGATTTTGAAAATGCAACCCCTCAGTTATATTTCTGGTCTTTGAGGTGGGAGGCCTCACAGACTGTCTCCTCCCTCACCCAGCCCGCCCCCCAGGACAGTCACACGCTGGGCTGTGAGTAGTGGCTGGAGATTGGGAGCTGGACCCTTGATCCAAGGTGGTGAACCGGAAATGCACCTGAAACCTCAGGCCGGTCCAGCACAAAGCATAGGGCCTGACACATCACAGAAGCCCAACAAAATGTTAGGAGAAGGAAAAGTCACGATCTGCATGCTCAGTGTAAACTAGTGACAGATTCAGTTTCCCCGGTCATCAGAGAAACGCCAACTAAACAATGCGATGTCATTGACCTCACTTTAGCCAGACCCTCAGTGGGCATGAGATAGTTCCATAACTTGGTTCTGGGGTCTAAGACACGTTTTTTGGCCCCAGTCGCCAAAACCTATGGCTAGGTCAACCATTAGAGCCTCCTCCGAGACTGCTGGAGACAATTGGACCCCTTGGGGTCACAGATACCCCGGGGCCCCATGAGTTACACTTAGGCCCCCACCTCCGGTCTACCTCCTGTGCGGGGTGAGGGGAGGCTCCGCTTGGCAATTACCCTTCGCGGACGCTCCGCGCTGCCAGTCGAGCGGGCAGGAAGACTGCAGGCGCTCCTGGGGTGAATTTCTGCGCTACCACTTGCGTCGTGACCTTGAACGAGTTAATGAAGTTTTCCACGCCTCAACGCCCGGGTCGGTAGAATGGCGAACACAGTCCGCACCTTGTAGCAGTGTCTGGCAAACTCCCGGAGCGGAGCCTACTGGTGGGTGTAGGTGATGTTAAATCTCGGGGGGTTCCCTTGGAGACCACCCTAGCGGGTCTGGCTTCCTCAGGGACCCTCTCCGCCGGGGTAACTCCAAACCACATCCCGAGAAGCAAAATTTGGGCAGCAGCCCAGGTCCTCGAGTCCTGGCTAGGGGGGCGGGGGGCGGCGCGTGGAGGTTTAGGAGAAACCCCGATTCCTTAGCCCGGACCAGAGCCGGGAACTGGGCTGGGCCGGGCTGGTCAACCTCCGCGCCTTTCACCCCGCGGGGCCCCGCCCTCGGTCCCGCCTTCTCCTAACCCGCGCCCCCATTGGTGGCGTCCGGCGGCGCGGCCGCTGTTATTTTTCGAATATATAAGGAGGTGGAGGTGGCAGCTGCTGCTCAGAGGCTTCCCGGACCGGCGGCTGGTCCCTGCGTCCCTCCACCCCGCCCCACCCTCCCCGCTTCCCTCTCCTCCTTCGCTCCGACCCCGAGGCTCTTCCTTCCTCCCTCCCTCCCCCCCCCACCCCGGGCCGGCTCCCCACCTCGCCCCGGCCAGCTGTGCGATGGAGCTGCCGCAGCCGGAGCCCACGCGGGGCCCGGCTCTCAGTCCGGCGGGCGTGCGCGGCGGCCCCGAGCGTCCCAGCCACCTCCTGGGCCTCCAGCTGGGAGCTCATGGCCTCGTGGGTTCCCCGGAGCGCACGGCCGCTTCCTCGCCGGTCACCACCCTGACCCAGACCATGCACAACCTCGCCGGGCTCGGCAGGTAGGGTGCCCCTCGCCCTGCGACGCTGGGTGTGGGGTGTTGGTCCCGGGCCTCGCGTGGAACCCGGCGTGGGAGCCAAATCTGAGAAGCGGAGTGGGGAGGTGTCCTGGGTAGTGACTACTTCAGGGACCCGGGACTAGGCGATGAGGCCAGGTCTGTGCTGCGCACACTCTCGAGGTGACTTGCTCTAGGCAGCACAAGGCTCTGAAGACACCCGCCCCCCCCACCCCCGCATCCCGTGCGCCTCTACCGTGCTGGCTTCCTACTGTCTGTCCTAATCACCACTATTTTGCCCCAGGCAGCGGATCCCGAACCTGGAGTGGGAACTTGGGGGTGGCAGAGAAGCCTGGTTCTCTTCTGTCCATGCCCTTGCTCCCTCCACCCCCAGTTCTTTCCTGAGGTTAAGGGGTTAAACACTGGTCCTGCCTCCCCGGCAGCCTGCAGTGTCCAGGCTGCGTTGCCCTCAGCAGCAATGGAGACCTAAGTCTTGCCCTGGCTCCAGAAAGGCTTGTGGATGGATAGGGGTCTGAAGAGTCCCCAGGACAGCCCTCCAGGGCTACTCTGCTGCCCTGCCATCCCCCAGAATGGCCCTCAACCCACCTCCTTGCTCTTGCCCTGGGCTCACCTCCCCCTGAACCCAGGAGGACCTTTCTTAATCAAGAAAGAAAAGCTACTTAGGGCCTCTGCAGAAGACCTGAGAACAGGGCAGGCCCTCAGGGCCATCACCTCCCTGGGGCAGGGGTGAGCCCTTCAGAGGTGGGGGCTGGTGGGAACACCAGCCAGCTAGCCCTCGAGCCCCACATTTACCTTTCTCCTTCCCTGGGCCCCTGTTGCCTTCCCAGTGAGACTCCAAAGCATCAGGTAGGCAGCCTGCTCACATGCCTATCCCTGTCCCAGCGGCGGGCATCTGAATCCTCCCTGTCGTCTGAGTCCTCTGAATCTTCCGATGCAGGTGAGTCTCTGGGGTGCCAGGGGACTTGGGGGTGGTGGTGCGTGAGTCTCTCTACTTCCCTGCTGATCAGACTAACATTTTCCCGACAACCTGGTGGCCCCAGGAGCCTGCACCTGCCCACTTGTGGTAGAGCTCACACCCAGCCCAGACTGGCTGAGCGGGCGGTAGGGCGGGGCCCTCTTGGGGAGATGAGATCTTACCTATTTAAAATCAGGCGCCAAAGTCCCTGAACCACAACCCCAGCTGGGAGGCATTAGAGCTGAAAGTTGGTCATTTTATAATATTCACTTGCCTTCAGCTGTAACCTTTTCCTTTAAAAAGCTATTATCCCTTCTAGAACAAATTACTTAAAACCAGCTTAAGAAAAATGCCTAGCAAAGTTTTGGCTTAAAAACCTATACAGTGGAGAGGCACCTGGGTGGCTCAGTTGGTTAAGTGTCTGCCTTGGCTTGGGTCATGATCCCAGAATCCTGGGATCGAGCCCCACATCAGGCTCCCTACTCAGCAGGGAGTCTGCTTCTCTCTCGCAAATAAATAAGTTTATTTATTTGAGAGAGAGAGAGAGAGAGAGCGAGAGATCACAAGTAGGCAGAGAGTGAGGGGGAAACAGGTTCCCCGCTGAGCAGAGAGCCCGATGCAGGGCTCGATCCCAGGACCCTGAGATCATGACCTGAGCTGAAGGCAGAGGCTTTAACCCACTGAGCCACCCAGGCGCCCCTCAAATAAATAAATTAAATATTTTTAAAAAATAGCATAAAACCTGTGCAGAGGAGTATCCACAGTAAACAGGGAGTGGAACCCTGCCCAATTTCAGGGGCAGTGTGTTAGCCCTTGGTGTTCGTGGGCAGGTTTTTGCTTCATTTTTTTAATCTATCGAGATCTAAAATAGAAACAGGTTTTTCCTTTCTCTGAATAGGGTTGGGACATAGTGGGGGAATGTGTGCGGAAGATGTCACTACCTTTCAAACCAAGGTGCTCTGTCCCCCCCAAGGTCTGTGTATGGATTCTCCCAGCCCCATGGACCCCCAGATGGCAGAGCAGACGTGAGTAGAGCAAAGGGATCCCCACTACCGAGGAGTTGGCGCCTACCTTTGGGAATCCTAATTTCAGCATAAACCCACTGGGGAAGTCTGGGAGAGCGGACAGATCCCTTTAATCCACATGTGGGGGTACCCGTTGACCTCCCGAGTCCTGAGATTCTGCTTCCTGTCTCAGAGCGGGGTCTGCTCCTGCAGGACCAGCTGAGTGTGAGCTCAGGGCCAGGTGTTGGGGACAGTGGCTTCTGGGAGCACTGGATACTTGAGGCTTGTGGGAATAGGTCTGGTGTGTGTCCCTTTTTTCTTTTGCCTATACACGTGTGGTTTTTTTTTTTTTCTTATGAAATATCACAATTTTAAAATGTGGCCCAACGAATTCAAAACCTTTAATTCACTCTGGGCCAAACAAAAACAGTTGTGGCGGGTTGGTTCAGCCCTTGGCCATCCTCTCAGCAACCTCTGGCTTCAGGGCCACTTTCTGGCCAACCCCTGGACCAGGCCCTTTACGAGAGAGAGGGTGGAGAGGGAGCTGTACTCAGGACAGATCCCTCCTCCTTGGTTGTGGGGCACGAGTAGTATCTTCTGGAGCACAGCTGTCCCTATCCAGCTGTTAGAGCCCCGGCAGGGAAAGCAGCTGCCAGCCATTCGTGGGGACAGCTGGGCATCCCCAGACTGGGCTGAGGGACTATGGCTTTGGGGTTAGGGCAGTGGCTGTCTTTCCTCCCACTGCCTTTGATCAGACTGGGCTGGGCTACGGGGTTTGTTCACAAACAGGAAGCAGGGAGAGAACTGGGTGGGGGTGGGGGGACTGCAGGTTGGTTTTTGGTGGCAACCCAGAACTGTCCCTGCTTTGGTCCTGCGGCGCAGGTGCAGATGGGAAACCAAGCCGATAAAATTCATCATTCCTGATGCCAGGTTGTCTGGGCACAGCCCCTCCCCACCCCTGGGAGTTGTCCCCCTGACACTGGCCCTCGGTGGCCCCCCCCACCTCTGCACCTGCCTTGACGGTTACAGTTTCTCAGAAAGAAGCGTGTGTGTGTGTGTGTGTGTGCACGCGCGCACGCATGCACGCCTGCGCTCACACAGACACACAAAAGCCCCGCGTGGCAGGTGGTCTCGGGTAACATAGCTGGGGGGTGGGGCTTCTGTCTACAGAAGCTTGTGCCCCAGCCTCAAAAGGAACATCTGTTGGAATTCTTTGCTGGCTGGCCTCTTCTAAGGCGGGAGAAGGGGGTGGGACGGAGGCTGGGTCCTAGAAAATTCCATAGGAGGGAGGAAAGGATGTGACCCTGAACATTTGTCACTAGGGGGTCTGGCATGGCACACTGTGGCCGATCCAGGGGCACACTAAACCAGGCCCCTGTCCCCGGGGGAGCCGGGGACAGCCCCTACACAAGGGGAGGGAAGCCCAGTCTTGCTGGCATCCAGGTCTTGGAGATACCCACATTGTCGGCCACATCACGACAGATGTCGGTCTGTCATCACGGGACGGATGGATGCCTTTCCTGGCGGCCATATGGCCCCGCTGAGGTGATTTGCATACAGGTGGAAGGCCTGTGGGCAAGCTGGCAAGACCGTTGCCTTGGTAGCGCCTCAGCCACCCTGTGACCTGCCCCAGCTGTCTCTGTCGCTCCATTCTCTGGGCCCTCGTCCATTCAGGGCTGCCTTCAAAATCCCAGACTGCTTCTCCTCTCCCCCCTCCCCAATACCTGGACCCCTGAGAGTTCCCATTCTTCCCTCCCCTTTCTACTGGCCTGAGCCCTGGCCCCCAGGCCTTGTAGAACCGGAGGTGGGGGGCCTGATGCTGGGGGTGGGCCTTGGGCTATAGGGGGAGGTGGGCTGCATGGGACTTCTCTCTGTCCTAGGTTTGAGCAGGCCATCCGGGCAGCCAGCCGGGTCATCCGAAAGTAAGTGTTCCAGCCTTCCTCATGTGGGCTCTGGTGGTCCACCTACCCCAGGCTCTGGATGGAGTAGACAAGGGGAAGGCGCCCTCCCATTGCCTCCCCCAGGGATGCGCAGGGCTCTGTGCCGGAGGGCCATCCTGCATGCTCTCCCACACGGCCCCGTACTCTCCAGCCCTGACTCTCTCCCTGTTTCCTCCTGCAGCGAGCAGTTTGCCATTCGACGTTTCCAGTCCCTGCCCGTGAGTGCCGTCTGAGGCCTGACACTGGAGGCTCAGGCCCTGGCCAGGCTCGAGGAGGGGCTGGAGGGGTGCGGGTCACCTCCCAGAGGGCAGACTTGAACCGATCTGGTGTCTCTGGTCGGTCTGGCTGTGGGAGATGGGGTTTTGGAGGTGGGGGAGTCAGAGGAGGGACGGGAGAGGATAGGGCCCGGGCCGGTGCCAGAGGAATGGAGCCTTCAGTCCCTCCTGCCCTACCTGGCTCTCTAGGTGAGGCTTCTGGGCCACAGCCCCGTGCTGCGGAACATCAGCAACTCCCAAGCACCTGGCAGCTGGAGGAAGAGCGAGGCGTGTTTCCGAGCTGCCCGCAGCTCTGGGGAGGACAAAGAGAATGTGCGCTTGAAGGCTGGAGTGGGAGCACTTCAGGGAGAGAAGGAAGGGGGTGTGCTGGGATGGTTCTCTGGCTTTTGGTGACACTCACCCATGTTGCCCACAGGATGGAATTGTCTTCAAGACGCCATGGGAACCGTCGCACCCCAGCCACGCCCAGGCTTCGGCAGAGTGGGCCTGCCGCAGAGAAGCCTTTGCCCAGAGACCAAACTCAGCTCCCGACCTGATGGTACCCTGGCAGAGCGGCACCCTGCAGGGTGGGGGCGGGTGCCCCTGAAGGCAGCCTGGGTGGGGAGAAGGAGGGGGACCCTGAACCCTGAGGCGGTGGGAAACTCTTCTCTGCCTCGGGTCTCCACCCCTGAGCAGCCTGCATGTGTCCCCCACACAGTGTCTCACCCCTGAGCGGAAAATGGAAGTAGAGGAGCTGAGTCCCCCAGCCCGATGCCGCTTCTCCCTGACTGTTGCCCAGGGGGCCTCTGAGGAAGACGATGGATTTGTGGACCTCCTGGAGAGCGACTTAAAGGTAACCCGTCTTGCCTAACCAGGCCGTCTTCCTCCCTTGCCCTGGGATGTCCCCAAAGAGGAAAGCCCTGAGGTGGGTCTCTCCCACCTCGAGACCGTGACTTCATTCTGATGTCAGAAGAGGAATGCTGACGGAGTCACAGCACAGCCTCTGGCCTACCAGAGCTGCAGGGAGAGAGGGCGCTGCAGGGCAGAGGTGAGGCCGACCCTTCTGCATGGCCACACTTCACAGCAAGGGGCCCTGCAGTGTCCTGGTTCTGGGGGGACTCCCCCATGTGACTGTGCTGGAGGACCTGGGGCCTAAGGTCTTGCTGATTTGGCCTCAGGACGACAAGGCGGTACCCCCAGGCATGGAGAGCCTCATTAGCGCCCCACTGGTCAAGACCTCAGAAAAGGAGGAGCAGCAGGTGGGTCTCTGGGGGGCCCGCCTCAGAACTGGGGGGGCTGGTCGGGGGCAGGGGTGGGGTACTCTGACCCCCGACCTGCCACCCCTGCCAGGACCTCATCATGTACAGCAAGTGCCAGCGGCTCTTCCGCTCTCCGTCCATGCCCTGCAGCGTGATCCGACCCATCCTCAAGAGGCTGGAGCGGCCCCACGACAGGGACCTCCCCACACAGAACAAGCGCAGGAGGAGTGTGACCCCTCCAGAGGAGCAGCGGGAGGCCGAGGAACCTGTGGGTGCCCTCCCGGGGTGGGGCTGGGCACTGGTCCACTGTCCAAGTGGACCCCACCAGCCCTTCTGGGCAGGGTTTGTGGCAGCCAGCATGGTGCAGGGAGAGAGGTGGCAGCCCACGGGGGCACCGAGGGGCAGCCTGGCCCCTGATCCTGGCCACCATCTACCCTGCAGAAAGCCCGTGTCCTCCGTTCCAAGTCCTTGTGTCATGATGAGATTGAGACTATCTTGGACAGTGACCACCGGGAACTGATTGGGGATTACTCCAAGGTGTGAGCAGTGGGAGCCTTGGGAGGCTCGACCCCTTACTGTGTGGCCCCCCTGAGCTCAGCAGCTGTTTTGCTCCTCCCCGCCCTGCCTCTGGCTTTGTCGGTCACCGCTTCTTCTTTATTCTCACCGAGACTCCTCTCTCTGGCTTTTCTTGGTCTCCTGACTCTACTCCAGATCTGTCTGGGGCATCGGTTGTGTTTCAACTTTGGAAAACATGTCCCAACTATCATCTGACTTGGAGCCTCCTTGGGCCTCATCCTGGGGGTTGGCAGAGCGTGGGGGCGGGAGGCGGGGAGTTCATCCCTTCTGTTCTCTTCGGCATTTCCCCTTGGAAGGCGTTGTTCCCTGGGTGTCAGGCCCAAGAGGTGCCTCTTGGTTGCTATGGGAACCAGAGCTGAAATTGAAGGTCAAAGCAGGTGTGGCCTTCTGGGCTTGGGAAAGAAACTCCATCCTTTCCAGGCTCATTAGTCTTGCTAGTTTCACCTTTTCTTCTCCTCTGTCTCTCTCTTTCTCTGTTTCTCTCTCGCTGTCTCCCCCCGACCCTCTGGCCTCCCTTTCTCAGTCTCACTCTCCCCTTCTCTTCAGGCTTTCCTTCTGCAGACTGTGGATGGAAAGCACCAAGATCTCAAGTACATCTCACCAGAAACGGTACGTGGGGATGAACCATTCTCCAGGCACACTTGGGATGGCCATTTGCCTGGTAACTTTCCTTGGGGATGGGCTGCAAGGCCAGACCGGTGGTGGGGTTGGGATCAGCCCCCACCTGCCAGCCTGACCTGCTGGGACCCACCTCTGTGGCCCACAGATGGCAGCCTTGCTGGCGGGCAAGTTCAGCAACATCGTGGAGAGGTTTGTGATTGTGGACTGCAGGTACCCCTACGAGTATGAAGGCGGGCACATCAAGGTGAGGCGGGCTGATGGGGACAGGTCCCGAAGACCCACCAGTTCTGTCCTTCTGCGGGAGGGTGAACCAGTGGAGGGCGGCTGCACCCTCTCAAGGGGAAGAAGGATCCCGTCCAGTAAGAGGTGGAATCACCTGCCTGAAAGTTGGGAATGCCGCCCAGCCCCAGGGCCGCGGCCTGACCTCCAGCTCCTCTGGCAGACTGCCGTGAACCTGCCCCTCGAGCGGGATGCTGAGACCTTCCTGCTGCAGAGCCCCATCACACCCTGTAATCTGGACAAGAGAATCATCCTCATTTTCCACTGTGAATTCTCATCAGAGCGCGGTCCCCGCATGTGAGTCCACTAGCTAGTGTTTGCTCCTGACCTTCCTCGCCCAGGCTTTGGGGTGCTGGAACCATCTGCTGCCCAAGAGGCCTGAGCCCAGCCCTAGCCCCTGCTTAGATCTGGGCCTCTGGTCTCCCTGGAGCAGACCTCACCCTCCCTTGCTGTGCGTGGCACCCTCTCCCCACCTCCTCCCCCCACCCCATCCTTCCCATCAGGCCTTACGTCTGCCCTCCATCCGTTGTCACCACTCCCTCCCCAAGATCTGCTTTCAAGTCTCCAGCAGCGTCCTTAATATCCAAGGGCCCTGTCCCAGGGGTCAGTGATGCCGAGCCTTCCAGGATTTGACGGATCTTTCCGCTCCCCGACCCTCATGCTCACAAGTCTTGTCCAGACCTCCTGAGCAGATCTCTCCAATTCTGTCCACTTCTCTCCATCATGCCTCCCCCTTCTCTGTCCAGGTCAGTTATCTCTAACAAAGATTGTGTGCTGCCTTCTAGAAACAACTCCCTTGATTTACCTCCTTCCTTCCATCTCCCCAGCGTCTTCTGGTTCCAGTAGCCAGACGATCTAAAAGCATTCTCATGGTTGACGTTCCTGCATTCAAGCCTTCTGTGGCTCCCCAAGGCCCACAAAGGAGTGGGTGCCAAGAACAGGTCCCCCGAGGTATATCCTACCCTACCACCCAGCTCTGACCCCCACACCCCTGCTGGTTTCAGGTGCCGTTTCATCAGGGAGCGCGACAGGGCCGCCAACGACTACCCCAGCCTCTACTATCCTGAGATGTATATCCTCAAGGGCGGCTATAAGGAGTTCTTCCCCCAACACCCGGTACCGTGGGTCTGGGCGGCTGAAGCCTCGTGGGAGGGCTGGACTGCAGGGAAAGGGCTCGGCCAGCCGGTAGCCCGAGGAGAAGGGAGGTTTCCTCTAAAGTTTCCCCATTCCCCCCTATTGATGGACTCTCCCGTCCCGCCCTAGACCTTCTGTGAGCCCCAAGACTACCGGCCCATGAACCACGAAGACTTCAGGGACGAGCTGAAGACCTTCCGCCTCAAGACCCGCAGCTGGGCTGGGGAGCGGAGCCGGCGGGAACTCTGCAGCCGCCTGCAGGACCAGTGAAGGGCCGGCGCCGGTCTTGCCTGCCTCCTTTGCCTCGCTGCCTGGGTGCCAGCCTCCCAGGGGCCTGTGGGGCTGAGGGTCTGCGGGAGGTCCCAGCTGCCGTCCAGGGGAAAGACAGTGAGGGTGTCCCATCCGTCTGCCCTCAGCCCCGATCCCCACGTCTCACTCCAATCAGAGTCCACATCCTCGTGCCACCCCCAGCCCAGCCCCCCCTGGGGGGGGAGGGAGAGCCCAGCCTGTTGACTTGGTGAAACTGGATTAAGTCCAGCCCAAAGGAAGTATTTTGTGTCCAGCAGGAACCTTTTTTGCTTTTTCTCCTTCCTTGTTTGAGTTAACCCTTTGTCTTCTTGTGTCCCGAAAAGCACCCCCTCTTTCCTAGGGGCTCTGTATGTTTCTGGGAGAGGAGCCCTGCCCCCAGGGATGGGCCAGAGCAGAACCCCTCCCTGCCCCGGGCCTTGGCACTCCTGGGCGCGTCTGCCATGTTCCCTTTTTCTTCCTCCCTTGCCCGTCCTTCTGCCCGAGCACCTCTAGCACAAACAGAAGCTCTTTCTCTTTCCTGTTTCAGTGTTACCTGCTTGCTTGACTCGTTCGTCTGATTGGGTGCCCATCTCAGGGTATGCACACGCTGAGATTTCGGCTCCGCTCTCCACTTGGGGTCAGAGACTCCAGCCCTTAGTTAGCCAGTCGACCCTGGCTTCTGTTGCCTCAAAAAGGGATGACCTCCTTGGGGGAGGCCGTTGGGCAAGGGCTCAGGTCTGCAACCCAGCCCCCACTGCTGTGAACCCCCGGGGTCCGACTGGTCAGAACTTGCTGCTCTCTTGTTGTGCACGGACAGATGGACGAATGGACGGATGGATGGCGGATGGATGGAGAGCCACAGATGCCCAATGTCACACGGCCCACGCACAGGGCTGAGGGGCAGCATTTCAGTGAGCGTGACCACCCGCAGCAAGAACGGGTGTGTGTGTGTCTGTGTGGACAAACTCTTTAGACGTTAAGGTTTGGAAATATTCAAGACGAAATGTCGTGGAAGCAGCGAAGCCAAGGCCAGAGCCACGTCTGGATTCTGAGTCTCAGGACGTGTGGAGGGCTATGTTTGAAGAAGGCCCTGTTGACTCATCTGTTCGGGCCTTGGGTCAATAAAGCACTGAGCAAGCTGAGTAACCAGCATTGTGTCCTGTGGGCCTTTGACAAGACCATGGCAGACCCTGATGGTGGGAGAGGGTGAGGGCAGGTCAGCAGATGGGGCTCAAGTTCCCACACTTTTTTCTTCACATTTCCTCCCTTTGCATCTGTTGCGTCATCAGGAATCTTCTTCCCCTTCCCCCCTCTGTTAGTCACCCTTTGAGACTCCATTTCAAAGGTCACCTCCTCCCAGAAGCCTTCCTTCCTGCCCCATCAGAGAAATTACTTTCTTCTCTATATCCCCAGCACCCAGCAGAGGCTCTGCCACCTAGGAGATGCTGAGTTCAAGATCAAGAGAGTGGAAAAGGGTCAGTCAGTCTGGGAGAACCTGTCCCAGGCCCAAACGTGGTATCTCAGGAAATTTCCTCAGAATACCCCTGCCCCCAAATGTGAGTCTGTGACTGTAGGACCTCCTTTGCACATGTACCAATAAAGTAACGGCCTGATACAGAGTGCATACAACGTTGTCAGGCACCATTACCACTTTCTGTCAAAGTTCATCTACCTTCTGAGCTAGGCAGTGCCAATGATTATTTGCTCCATTTTGCAGATGGGAAAATGGAGGTGATTTCCTACCAGAGCAACAAGGGCTCCAGATTCCTAGGCTGAGAATCTAAATGATGCTTGTCCTGTCTCTAGCTTTTCCCCCCTGAGATTTCCCCCCTGAGATTCTTATGCCCAGAGGCTGGGGTTTCCCCCACCAACACCCCTCCCACAAGGGCACAATGGCTGGGGGGTGTTGGGGTGTGGCTTTGATGGTCTGGGGATGCTGGGCCTTTGCTCAGGAAGGGAGGGGCTTTGAAAGCTCTAGAAGCCCTCTCCATTGAGCAGGCAGCTGATACCAAGGATAACATTTATTTGGGTAAGGGGACTTGCCCCAGCAAAGGAAAAATAGCTGTGTAGACCCCTGAGGAACAGGGGGAAACGGAGGGAGAGAGCCCTGGGCACTGTTCCACTGAGATCTGCCGGCTCCACTCTGCTTAGGTGGTCTCAGGAAGCCCCACTCCTTCTTTCCAGATTATACAAAGGAGGAAGGCTGCTGGATGCTCAGGGTGTGTGTGTGTGTGTGTGTGTGTGTGTGTGTGTGTGTGTGTGTGTGTGTGTTTAAAGATTTTATTTATTTATTTGACACAGATCACAAGTAGGCAGAGAGGCAGAGAGAGAGGGGGAAGCAGGCTCCCCAGTGAGCCGAGAGCCCGATGTGGGTCCCGATCCCAGACCCTGAGATCATGACCCGAGCCGAAGGCAGAGGCTTTAACCCACTGAGCCACCCGAGAAGGCATATGTTTGCTCCCAAGCCACATAGCAAAGCAGAGCAGAGCAGGCGTTTCAGCTGCCTAGGATTCTCCCACTCCTCACCTCCTGCCTCGGTCCCAGCCAAGGGGGTGTGGCCAGGCTGCCTGGCTTCTGCTCTGGGTATCCAATTTCCACTCCGTGGGTTAGGATCAGGCCACATGGGGAGGAGGGAGCAGTGGGTGCTGAATGTTTAACAATGCCCAGGCTGTGTGCCAGGTGCTGACAACTGAGGCTACATCTGTCCCCATTATGTCCCACCATCAGAAACATAGCTGTGCTCACAGGGCGTTTAGACTACTCCGGACACTTCCATATTGCTTCCTAAGCTTACAAGGTAAGTGTATGGCTCATCTTGCAGGAGAAGAGGAGGAAGAGGAAGGGAGAGGGCCTTGGTTGAGCCAGGAAACAAAACTTTCTGCAGAGAAGGTCCTGGTGCTGGCGTATACCCTGAGGGGAGTGGGCCTGAGCCTGGGGAAGGGGATGCCAGAGGTTTGTCCCTCCAGCTCAGGCCAGGACCCCACTGACTCCTGGGCAGTTCAGGGGATGAAGCAGAGGTGTCCCAATTCCTCCTCCACCCCAGCAAGAGAAGCTGTAACTTTCTTCCTAGATGTTCATAAAGGGGAACAGATCAGGCAAGGAAGCAGTTTAAAAACTTGGGCTACTGGCCAGTTTTAAAGGTTGTTTCGCTTGGGCCAGGGTGGGGCAGGAATTCCAGCCCTGGAGCAGCCGTGTGCAACCTGCTTCCGTGGTTAAAGGGCTTCGCGGGGCCAGGCACAGGCAGGGAGCTGGCCAAGGCAGTGGGCACTGGTGGGGTCTGGACCTCATCTGAACTGCTCACTCGGTCACTTGTAGTAACAATTTTTAAAAATGTTTTCATTATTTCATTTTTTTATTAAAAAAGATTTTTATTTATTTATTTGACAGAGAGAGACACAGTGAGAGAGGGAACACAAGCAGAGGGAGTGGGAGAGGGAGAACCAGGCTTCCTGTGGAGCAGGGAGCCCGATGCAGGGCTCGATCCCAGGATCCTGGGATCATGACCTGAGCCGAAGGCAGACGCTTGATGACAGAGCCACTCAGGCGCCCCATATTTTATTATTTTTTAAAAGATTTTATTTATCAGAAAGAACATGCATGTGCACACACATGAGCGGGGGCAGAGGTAGGCAGAGGGAGAAGCGGACTCCCCTCTGAGCACAGGATCCTGATGCAGGACTCGATCCCAGGACTCCGGGATCATGACCTGAGCCAAAGGCAGACACTTAACTGACTGAGCCAGCCAGGCATCCCTTACGTCTGGCTTCTTTCCGCATGATTTTGAGTTTCATTTATGTTTCCTTTTGCAGGGGCTTGTTCCTGTTCATTGCTGTATAGTATTCCATCATATAGATCTACTCCTAAATTGAATTATTCATTCTACATTTCTTTTCTTCCAGTTTTTTTTTAAAGTTTTTTTAAAATTTTGATTTATTTATTTGACAGAGAGGAGAGAGATCACAAGTAGGCAGAGAGGCAGGCAGAGGGAGAGGGGGAAGCAGGCTCCCCGCTGAGCAGAGAGCCAGATGCGGGGCTTGATCCCAGGACCCTGAGATCATGATCTGAGCTGAAGGCAGAGGCTTTTACCCACTGAGCCACCCAGGCACCCCTCTTTTTTTTTTAATAAAGATTTTTATTTATTTATTTGAGAGAGAGAGAGAAAGTGAGAGCATGAGAGGAGAAGGTCAGAGAGAGAAGCAGACTCCCCGTGGAGCTGGGAGCCAGAGGCAGGACTCGATCCCGGAACTCCAGGACCATGACCTGGGCCAACGGCAGTCATCCAACCAACTGAGCCACCCAGGCGCCCCCAGTTTTCACATTAAAAAAAATTAAGATATAATTTATATGCAGTCAGATTTACCCATTTGAGTGCACGGTTCTGTAAGTTTTGATAAATGCACCCCGTTGTGTAACCAGCACCACAATCAGGATCTAGAACATTTCCATTCTGCCCTGAATAGATTATTCTATCGGTGTGTTCCTTTAGCTTTGGTGATTTCCACGTGGTTGCTATAACCACTACCTTGCCATCAGCAGAGTCTGAGAGCTCTGTTGCTCCATATGCTCAGCAAAATGGGTCGATTTTAATTTCTCTCTCTTAGCCAGAAAATCTGATTGTCGTATAGAGCAAAGAGCTCTCTTAAGTGCTGAACCTACCTGCAGTGGCGTGGTAGTGGCAAGGGCTCAAGCATTATGAACCCAGCTTGTTTTCTGACTCTTCAGTTTTTCCTCGGGTCAGATTCTTTGAAAAGTTAAAGTGACTCCTCGGAGTTAATTGGCTGTATGTCCCTGGCTTGAGTCCATCCACTGACAATGGCTCACAGCCTTCTAGAAAATTTGGGATTTCTGAAAAGTCCTCATCCTTGGTATTGAACACAGAGGCACCCACTTTCCAGAGGCAAGAGAACTGTAGGTGCAGAAAGGAGGGAGGGATGTTTAGACAGGGAGGTCCGGGCCTTATGGAATCTGGAAACAATCAGTAGAGGGAAGTTGAGTAATGATGGGGAAGTTGCTGGTCCACGGCCAGGAAAGTCATGCCTTGAGAGAACGCTACAGGATGGGGACTTGTTCACAGCCGATTGTTCAAAGAAGACAGCTGGTTATGGGACAGAAGGTAAGAAGCATTCCCACCCAACCCACACAGGAATTTGTGGGGTGCTAGGGGGTAAGAGGCGAGGGCTGCATCGGCCCCACCTAGCCTGCACCAGCAGACGCCCCGGGAGGGGGTGGTTGTACTCGCCAGCAGCTGCCAGGCTCTGAGTCAGCGGCCTCCGGGCAGCAGGAGGGGAGGGAGCCTCACGTGGCTGGGCTTGAGCCGCCTCGTGGGGCCTCCTGGCTGTCAGCCCTGCAGGAAGCTCTGCTGTTTGAAAGGACGAATCACACATGGCCTCATCCTCCTGGAGCCCAGCCAAGACGGCTTCCATGGGGCCCAGGGCTCCCTGAGGGTGGGATGGAGCACCCAGGGTTGGGTTGTAGAAGGTAAGCGGGGCGGGGGTTGGAGGAGGCTTATGGCCTTCTGGATCTGGGAGCAGGGGCTGAGCTAGCCCCTGGGGGGACTGTGAGGGGACAGAGGAGAAGGGGACACACCAGGGGAAGGGAGGGGGCAGACTGAACTCTCTTGACATGCACACCTCCCTTAGCATATGTGTGACATCAGGAAATTTACTTGATTTCCGTGTGCCTTAATTTCCACATCTGTAAAATGGGGGTTGTGAAGACCCTCCTTCAAAGGGTTTCGGATTGGATCAATAGAGTTAGTGTATGTAAAACACTCAGAACAGAGTCTGTCTACAGAAAATGCCCTACAAGAGTCTGCTAGGGCTGTTATGACTTAGGGTCAGGGTGAGGATTACAAGATTACAAGATCAGACAGGTAAAAAGGAGGAAACTGGAGACAATTAAAAGAGAGGGGTCTAGGCTGAGAGTTTCTTTCCTTTCTGCACATGGGCAAGAGCAGTCAGGTACCATTCCCCTTGGGTGATGGGTTGGAGGAGAAAAGCCCAGCTATTGTGTATAGGCTGGTGGCCTACTGCACCAGTCCAAGTAGCAGTTAGGAAGCTGTGGAAGGGGATGTGGTGGAGACAGAGGAGGAAGCCATCCATGTGGCTGGTGGGAGGCTGCCCACACAGGGCAATGCCATCTCTGAGGTGGCCCAGGGAAGAGCAGGGGGACAAAAGGACAAGGCTTGTCTGACTTTAGTCCCCTTGATTGTAGGGCAACCTAATCTACTTAATCTTAGCCTGCCTGGATTCTCAAAAGGTAGGTTCCTTCGTCTTAGTTTGCTATTCTACTCTTCAAGAAATGGTTAGACTTTCTCATCAGGGAGTCATTAAAAAAATCCACTGCCTGGGGCTGGCAGATTCCAGCCACCTGCCCTCCCCATATCCAGAAGTAGGTGGTTGGTTGCTCTAGTAGTCTAGCCTGAGTACTGGAGATCATCAGTAAGGGTTTCCAGCTGTCAAAAACCAAAGAGGCTATCTCCAAGGAGTGAGCTCCCTGTTCCTGGAGGTGTGTAAGCAGGATCTGGGAGTTGGTCCTGATGTCCAGGAGGAGCAGCAGAACTTCCCAAGCCAGGCTGCCCACCAGCATTTCAGGACACTGCTTTGGCTTGGGTAGGTGGGGAATGGAAACTGCTTTGCAAATTGAATCAGTATAAGTCACTGTGCACACTTCACAGTGGTGGACACCAAGGGTTACTGGAAAAGGGGCACCGTGGGGTAGGCCTGGCCCAGACATGGGGCAGACAGTAGTAGTAGTGGAGGGTGGGAGTCTGGGGAAGGGGCCAATGCAAGAGGTTGTAAGCGTACCAGCGCCCCCTACTCCAATTCAGAGGACAGCGGAGAAGAGCAGGACTGGGGAGTGATGGGCACCTCTGCCCACAGCCAGAGGGCGGGGAGGGGAAATGACAGGAGGGTGGTCGCTAGCCACTTCTAGACAGGTGGGCCAGGCCTTAAATCCAGTGACCTGCTTTCTTGAAGTTCCTCTTATTTTTTTGTAGTGCTTTGTCTAATTTTACTTTTCTTCCTCCTCTACCCAGTTTCTGTCTCTCCCTCACTCTCCCTCTCTGTCCATATCCTACAAACCCACATCTGTACTTACTGTATGCCTGGCCCGGCTGCGATCCGTAGGGTAACCGCTATGAAAGCCCCCCCCCCCCCACACGACGTATGCTACGTCCATCTCACCCAGACTGTTCCCTTTGGTCCTCAGGGCAGGTCTTACAACCCCAAGAAGCACCGGGAAGTTCAGCCTGCCCATCTCTCTGCTTCTGACTCCCATCAGACCAGAAGGCCCCACTTCTGGCCCCGCCCACACCTCTCTGACACTTTCCCTATCCTGCCTCTGTTATTAACGGTCGTCAACATTTATTGATGTACTGAGTGCCTGCCTTGGGCCAGGCAACACCCCGACCTCTTCACCTGCTGCCTCACTTAGGAATGAAGTAGCCTGTATGTAACAGCAACCCCACACAGCTGTTTAGCAAAATGAACGTGTGCTCTTCCCCCAGCAAGAAGGCTCTGCAGCATCTTCGGGGACCCAGGCTCCTTCCTGCCTTGCTGTCCTCAGCACGGGGTTTTGATCTGGAAGGCACGGGTTGGGTGAGGGCCGCAAAAAGTTGGGAATGGCACCTGACTCTGCTCTGCTGTTTATCAGGGCGCCACCCCCATCTTCCAGAACCCTCCACAGTGGTGGCTCACGCTAGCTTCTCACTGCTGTCTTGTTCACATACCTCACACAAGGCCAGCCAGCCCCCGGTGGTCTGGGACTTGGAGTGGATTCACTGCCCAAGGAGTGGACAGAGGCTGGAATACTGTGCTCCAGATGCCAGGTGGCCCCAAGCAACCAGAGCCCTCTGCCAGCTCTCTGCTGTAATCAGCTAGCAGACATGGGTTCTGGCTGGGAGTGATAGGGACCAGGAACCTGGAACTGAGCCACCATGACCCCCAGCCTTGTGACTGAGTCCCCAAACCATCTCTGGGCCTGTCCCTCCATCTACAAAGATATTTATGGGTTGTACCTGTGGTCAAAGTGCCCACACGCCCTGGCCCCGTGGCCACTTCCTCTAGCCTTCCTTCAGTGTCTGCCTGCCCACGTTCTATGGCCAGAGGGGCCAGGAATACATCCCCTGCCCGTGGAGGGTCCTGGCTTCAGGGTCCCTGCCTGGGCTGCCCTGCCTTTCATTTCTTCAGTCACCTAGGAAGGTGCATGGCTCTGGGGAGGGCGGATGAGCACCTTAGCCTGGGTATGCCCCATAAGAGACATCACCATCACAGACAGACCCTCAACAGTGGGTGCAAAGGGGGCAACTGAATGCTAATGGGCAGTCCAGGCAAGACGGTTACCCCTAAGTTTTGGTCTGAGCACATCTGGAAGGGCAAAAGAAGGGGAAGAAAGGGCATTCCAGGCTGAGGGAACAACCAGTGTGGAAGCTCTGAGGCATGGAACACGGGGAGTCTTGAGCCCTTCACATGCCAATAGGTAAAAGAGCCTGTAGGTGCATGTGTGGGGATGCCCAGGGTAGGCAGTGAGGCTCAGGACAGACCTTGCAGGGCCCCAAACACCTCTGGGTGGGGCTTTTATCCCACCGTTTGGCTCTGGAGGCTGGCAGCTGGCAGTGCCCCTTTTAGTTTGAAGTAAGTCTCTTTACTATACCCTTTGATGGCCTCCCTCAAAGAGGGGTCACCTTGTTACTGGAGGGAACATGAAAGGAAAAACTGGTAAGACCGCTAAATCTTATGGGCTTCTTCACCGGGGCCCAACGAAGTGACTCCCCTGTCTCGGACACAAGGCTGGTGACAGGGTGGGGACAAATCTGAATCGTTCTACTCCCAAACGAACCCTGGTCTTAACCCGCTGCGGGAATCCACAACCCCAAACCCTCCCCCACCAACAGCCTAAACATGTATCTTTCCCTCAATGTCACAATTTCCACAAAGCCCAGGAATCTGCGTTTTAACAGGCAACCCAGTGAGTCTCACGCACACGGGCCAGCTCGAGAACCGGCCCTGCACCTTTATTTAGGCCCCACGAGGCTCACAAGGCTGGCAGGGACCGCAGACGTCCGATCCGCGCCAGCCCGCGACGACGCGGCCTCCCGGCCTTTTCCGGAAGGTTCACACGCCGGGCCGCTGCGCCCCCTCGCGGTCGCCACGGGCGGTGCCCTGGGGCTCGGCTGGTCCAGGCCTCCGAGCTGGAGCCCCCCGCCCCCCGTCTGGAAATGACCTGCGTCGTTCTCGCAGGGAGTTCGAAGCAAGGGGTGTTTGGTCGGAGGGCGAAAGCCACACGTGCCGGGGAGGGGTCCAGGCGTCAGAACACCTGCCCTCCCCACTCCCGGAACAGTACACCTGACGTGGTGAGCCTCGCTCCGCCTCCCTCCCGCGCGCGTCCGCGCGCGCGCGCCCGCGACCGGGATACGCAGGCGCTCAGGGGCCGCGCAGCCGCCATTGCTCTCCTGCTGTGGACTGGAGCGGCCTGTCAGCAGAAGTCCGCGGGGAGGGAAGGAAGGGTGAGTATGCCGCCTGGAGGACAGCGGCCCAGTGCCGAAGGGACAGCACACTGGGGGCGGGGTGCTCCGCTTACGGCTGTTTGGAACAGGGAACTACAACCCCCCAAATGCACTGCGCCTCAGTCTTGCGCGAGGCAGTGACGTGCGGGTTTTGGTCGCTACCATTTCTCTGTGACTGCGGGGCGGACACGGTGGCGAAGACTGATGACGTGATCTTAGGTTGGAGGGTCACCGGAGGTCAGCGCCGGGTTAGCGGGCAGCCTTCTCCAAGCGCCTTCGCGAACCTTCCGCCTGACCAATTTAAACGGACGATCTACTTACCCTTTAATTAGAGATCCAGATATCAGCTTCCTGTGTGCCCGCTGCCTTCTCACCCCGGGCCGGCCACTGAGCCAGCCAGACGCGACTATTATTAATAGTATCATTATCTAGTCGACTTTATTTTTAAGTACTCTGAAAGTTGTGGAAGATTTCAGGAGTTTTCTTATAAAGAACTACCGTCCACCCTTTGACTGTTAAGTTAGCTGCAGCTACGGTGCCGTTTTACGTTTATTTAGTGGTACTTTAGTCTGTATTTTCTAAAAACGAGCACATTCTCCTACATCCAGAATCAGGTAACATTGATCAAGACTGTTGCCTAAAATGTTCCCAATTGTCCTAATAATGCTGTATGTTGAAACGACCCTTTTGGCGGGGGAGCCCATCACACGGTGCGTTCAGCTGCCCTGTGTCCTCCATCGCCATCCGTCCGGAGCAGCTCCCCGCGTCCTTTGACTCTCGTGACTTTGACACTTTTGAAGATTCCTGGCCATTTTTTTTGTAGAACCGGGTTTGGGGTTGTCTGAGATTTCTTCTTCTTGACTCTGTGGTGGATAGAAGTGCTGCTGACCAGACGTCATTATTCAGAGGCAGGGAGTGCATCTTGGGTGGCGGAGGAGGACCAGTGACCAGCCATGGCAACCTTGGGACATGCTCCCAGACCCGTTTCGGTGGTTGCCTGCGTTGCTGGGCTTTCACACTCATTTCACCAAGGTCTCTGGCTTCCCTGTAGTGCCCACCCCGGAGCCATGGTTCACGCTTTCCTCATCCACACCTTGCGGGCTCCACAGGCCCAGGAGACGGGCCTTTGCCGAGTGCTCTACTCCTGCGTCTTTGGTGCTGAGAATTCACCGGATGACCCACGACCACATGGTGCTGAGAGGGACAGGCTCCTCCGAAAGGAGCAGATTTTAGCTGTGGCCAGGTAATACAGGCCTTCATTGGACACATGCCTGACTGTGATAGGTTTTCTGGGAGGGTACAGAGAATCAGACTAAGAAGCAGAAAGTTTGAGTACTGTTTCCACGAGTCACCCACAGTTGTTAACAAGTATTTTGTGAAAAGGGGTTTAAGAAAGAATAATGCTATTATCATCATCATTACCATTATAGTTAGCAATAATTGAGCTTGTACATGTGTGCTAAGTATTCTGAGCATTTCATGTATATGAACTCGTTAATTCTTCTAACAGTCCATTGAGGTAGATACAGTTATTATCCCCACCTCACAGATAGAGAAACTGAGGTAGAGGCACAAGAACTTAACCAGGCCAAGGTTATGCAGCTAGAACATGGCAGGCAGACCTTGGAACAGATTAAACATGCTTTGCAGTGCAGGACTTTTCAGAGCTATTCGTATATGTGTAGGTTTTATGAATCCCTAAGGAGGAAGGCGAAGGTGGTACATGGGAACTCTGAGCCCAGAGCCTCCTAAAAGCCTGGGATCCACTGAGAATGGTTTGGGAAACACTGTTCCAGGTGTGGTGGCTGGACTTTCCCATCCCAGACTGAGACGGAGCCAGCAAGTGCCAGAATCTCTTTGCCTTTCTGCATTCTGTGGTGGGTGGGTGGTGGGTGGGGTGGGGGGATTAACATTCTGGGGCAGCTCTTTGCTAGCCTTTGCCATCCCCTTTTTTCCTCTGGGCCTCCACCCCTCTCCTGTGGCACAGAAAACCAAAGGCCTTTAAAACCAGCTTGTGCACTGCCCAAATTAGAAGGTGATTCAGGAGGGATCAGAGCATGGTTTCAAAAGCCTAAATGGTCAAGTGGAAGGTCTTTCTTTTTTGTTAGGAGCAGGTTGCAGGGTAGGACGGGGTGGAGAGGTTGGACAGTGCAGTTGAACATGACTTTTACTTCTCAGGGGTTTTCTTTCTTTCTTTTTTTTATTTTTTATTTTAGAGATTTCATTTATTTATTTGACAAAGAGCACAAGCAGGGGGAGTGGCAGGCAGAGGGAGAGGGAGAAGCAGGCTCCCCACTGAGCAAGGAGTCTGATGCAGGACTTGATCCTAGGGCCCTGGAATCATGACCTGAGCCAAAGGCAGACGCTTATCCAACTGAGCTGCCCAGGTGCCCCAAGGCTTGCTTTTCTTTATGTTAAGGAGACCCCTGTGAAGCTGATGAGGGCAGGGTTTTTTCTCCTGGTGCCCTTTCTTGGCCCAAGAGGCTGTGTTCAAAACCTGCCTTCTCTTGAACGCATGGAGCGAAATGGTTCAGGGCCTGGAGGCAGGAGCCTGGATTCCTCTCATGGCTCATACTTCTTGCTTTGTGGTCTTGAGCAGGTCATTTAGTCTCTCTGGGGCTCAGTTTCGACATCTGAGATACGGAGTTAGTGGCAGCTCTCAACTCTCAGGGTGGCAATGAGGATGACAGAAGTCGGTGACCCACCCACTCTCCCCAGGCAGGTGGAATCCATGTGCCGGCTGCAGCAGCAGGCATCTGGCCGGACGTCCATGGACCTGCAGCCTCAGTCATCAGATGAGCCAGTATCCCTGCAGGAGGCCCCCCTTGGGGCCTTCCGCCTGGCAGCAGGGGACCCTTTCCAGGAGCCTCGGACAGTGGTGTGGCTGGGTGTGCTCTCATTAGGCTTCGCCCTGGTGCTGGATGCCCACGAGAACCTGCTGCTGGCTGAGGGCACGCTCCGGCTGCTGGCACGCCTCCTCATCGACCACCTCCGGCTGCTGACCCCCAGCACCAACCTCCTGCTTCGGGCTGATCGCATCGAGGGCATCCTCGCCCGCTTCCTGCCCCATGGTCAACTGCTCTTCCTCAATGACCAGTTTGTCCAGGGTCTGGAGAAGGAATTCAGTGCTGCGTGGCCCCGCTGATCCCTCACTGGGATGGGACTTCCTGAGAGGGCAAGGAGGGAGGACAGGAATGGGTGGACACCCAGCCAGATGAAGCTTGGCATCGGCCTCCCTCCCAGCCTGCTCCCAGCTCTGGCGTGGTACCACACCCAGGACAAGTGGACAGCACAAGCTGGCAGAAGAGGGGGCTGGGCAAAGGGAGTGATGGGGAGGAATCCCAGAACATCCTGTGCCTACAGTTGCCATGTGACTCATTCATTCTGCTGCAGGGGGCCAGCCCCACCTGTCCTTGACCCCAGTTTCTCCCATCTGCAGCAGCCAGCCCCCAAAACATTCCACCAGCTGCTAGTGTTGGAGTATAAGGAGCAGAACTCAGTCTACTTTCTCCTTCTAAATCCACAGTCATCACAGTGCAGAGGGAATCTGAGGCTCCCAGGGTGGGGGAGCTGGCTGCTGCCTTTGTACCCACTTAGGCAACATTATCAGTAAGGATTTTGGGGGCGCCTGGGTGGCTCATTCGTTAAGCGTCTGCCTTTGGCTCAGGTCATGATCCCAACATCCTGGGGTCAAGCTCTGCATCAGGCTCCCTGCTCAGCCAGAAGCCTGCTCTCCCTCTCCCACTCCCCCTGCTTGTATTCCCTCTCTTGCTGTCTCTCTTGTCTCTGTCGAATAAATAAAATCTTTAAAAAAAAAAAAAATAAATAAGGATTTTGTCAGTGAGGTCCTGCTCGGTGTCCAGCCCCACCACAGTTCACAAATGTGTCATTCATTCAGCAGGGGGATTCTGCAGCTCATTTGGGCCCAGCCTTTGCCCATCAGGCAGCTTGAGATAATCATAGGTTTCCTTCGTCTGTAAGAAGAGATGGTACCATCAGGTATGTGCAAGAGGTCTGGCCAGGATGAAGTTGTCTTTCTCATTTTGAGTTAAAAGCACTGATTGTGTGATTTCACGCTCCCGTTTCAGTAAATTTGGCTGATGCATGTTTGCTTTGATGAGTACTTGCCTCTTTGTAGGGCCCTGAGCTGGGTATCTGAGCCTTCACGGTCAGAGATGCCCCCAAGAAGCAACTTGGGAGATTTCCACCTCTTGTGCCCCACATCACCCCTGTCTCCTTATGTGCCTCCTTTGGATGGTAGCACTTGTTTTCTCTACCAAAATGTGGGTTGGTGTGGATCTCTGAGAAGCAGAGCCTGAGATAAGGATTAGGTACAAGCAGTTTATGTGGGAGGTGATTCCAGGAAGCACTGGAAGGGGAGGCAGCCCATACAAGTACATTATCAAGGGTGGGTAGGGCGCTTTGTGCCTCTGGGGATATAGGTCACCCGAGGGGTGAGGGGCTCTAGATGTTTGTCTGCCATTCGTTTCAGTCCAAGGTTGTGAGTTGGTCCTACGGCAAATTCCCTGGCTCGTTCTGCCCCCAGAAAAGGGCAGTGTGGAGCTGGGCCTGGCTGCACAATGGTCAGGCTCAAAGGGTTGTGTGTGTTGGGGGAGGGAGCACCAAACTCCTATTAAGAGTCTTTAATCAGCAGCTCCTAGTGATGGTTTAAAATGATTCTGTTAGGGGCCCCTGGTTGGCTCAGTGGGTTAAACCTCTGCTTTTGGCTCAGGTCGTGATCTCAGGGTCCTGGGATCGAGCCCCGCATTGGACTCTCCGCTCAGCCCGGAGCCTGCTTCCCCCTTTCTCTCTGCCGGCTTGTGATCGCTGTCTGTCAAATGAATAAATAAAATATTTTTTAAAATAAAAAAAATAAAAATAAATGATTCCATTGGAAAAACCTCCGTTTACATCTGTTTTCATGATCTGAATGTTACCTATGAGATGTGGCTTTCTTACACAGGAAAAATGAGCCTCCTAGGTGGTCAAGGTTCAGATTTTGGCCCCATCATGCTTGCCAAGTATCACTTGCCCTTTGGCACCCAGGAAGGACCCATCCACACCCACTCAGAGGCAGCACCTATGATTGGGGTTTTGCTTTTCTGAGTCTACAGCCAGTGCCAACAGCCATGCCGTGTTTTCCACCATGACCACTGGGACAAGGCTACCTTCTCCAGCATAGGGTGCCACAAATCACCCTCTGACTTTGAAGACCTAGAGAGACCTTACTCTGTGTGTGGCAAGTCATGCCTCTGGAAATGTCCCTCAGATCGCTAGTGGGACACCCCTGATCCATACAGTCTGCTCTCTCGGGCAGCCCCTTTCTTCACTCCAGGTTAGTGCTCCTGGTGGGGTGCCCGTGTTCTCACAAGAACAGGCCCCTCCGGCTTTGTTTGAAGAACCCAAGCTCGGCTGGTCTGAAATCTTTCTTCCTGTTTTTCTAACCAGGCTTGCAGAAGAGAGTGAGCTCCTGTTCCCCTGGAAGCTGTGGGAAATTGGGGTGAGGTGGGGCTGGTAGGTGGAGGAAATGGGTGTGCAGAGAATGGCAGAGACGGAGTCCCTGCCCTGGGACTGTTGGGCTCCTGGTTTCTGTTCCAGATGCCCAGTTAGGACATGGGTTTCCTTAGCACTCTTAGCTTGCCCTTTGCCGTTTCCATATATTCCCACTTTTGCACCAGCACCTCTGAGCCAGGTTTCCATCTCAACTTCTTAGGCTTATGTCAGGTTTATCAAACCTCCCTAGGTGCTATTAGGGGGTGAGACGCCCCCAAGAGTCCAAGAGACAGCTGGCCACAGATGCCTGCAAAGTGGCTAAGGTTAAGCATCACTAAATTGACCCAAAGTGCTTTAACCGTCCGAAGGATTTTCTCTTCTGTTATCTCCTAGGAGTTTTATTGCTTTGTGTTTTACATTTAGGTCTACAACCCATTTTGAGTTAATTTTTGTGAGAAGTACAAGTTTTTTGTCTGCACTGATTTTTTTGCATGTGATGTCCAGTTATTCCAGCAACATTTGTTGAAAAGACTATATATTTGCTCCACTGTATTGCTTTTGCTATTTTGTCAAAGACCAGTTGACTGTATTTATGGTTTATGGGTTCTCTCTTCTGTTGCATTGATCCATTTCTCTATTCTTTTGCTTGTAACACACTGTCTTTTTTTTTTTTTTTTTTTTTTTTAAAGATTTTATTTGTTTGACAGAGAGAAACACAGCGAGAGAGGGAACACAAGCAGAGGGAGTGGTAGCGGGAGAAGCAGGCTTCCTGCCGAGCAGGGAGCCCGATGCGGGGCTTGATCCCGGGACTCTGGGATCATGACCTGAGCCCAAGGCAGTCGCTTAACGTCTGAGCCACCCAGGCGCCCCATAACACACTGTCTTAATAACTGTAGCTTAAATAGTAATAAGTCTTAAAGGCAGGTAGTGTCAGAGGAACTTCAGTAATGAGTTGGCTGTTCTGGGTCTTTTGCCTCTACATATAAACTTTACAATCAGTTTGTCAGACCCATAAAAAGCTTGTTGGGAATTTGGGATTGCATTAAATCTGTAGATCAAGTAGATCAAGTTGGGAGGAACTGACATTTTGACAATATTGAATCTTCTGATATGTGAACAGGGAATAATATCCTCCACTTATTTTGTTCTCCTTTGCTTTCATTCATCAGAGTTTTGTGGTTTTCCTCATATAGATCTTGTACCTATTTTGTTAGGTTTATATCAAAGTTCCATTTTGGAGGTGTTAATGGTACCTATGTAAACAACAATATATTTTTCATTGCAATTCCATTTGTTCATTATTGGTAAAGAGGAAAGTGTTAATTTCAGTATTTTTCTGTATCTTTGAGTATTAATTCTATATCCTGCAACCTTGCTGTGGTCATTTACTCATTCCAACAGTTTTTTTCTTCCGAATCTTTCACATTTTCTTTTCTTTTTTTTTTTTTTTTAATTTTTATTTATTCATTTGACAGAGGGAGAGAGATCACAAGTAGGCAGAGAGGCAGGCAGAGAGAGAGGGGCAAGCAGGCTCCCTGCTGAGCAGGACCCTGAGATCATGACCTGAGCCGAAGGCAGAGGCTTTAACCCACTGAGCCACCCAGGCGCCCTGAATCTTTCATATTTTCTACATGGGCAGTCGTGTCATCTGTGAACAGATATAGTTTTATTTTTCCTTCCCAATGTATATAGCTTTTATTTCCTTTTCTTGTCTTACTGAGTAAGTAGCACTTCCAGTACAGTGTTGGAAAGGAGTAATGAGATGACATCCTTTTCTTTTTCCTGATCTTAGGAAGCTTCTAGTTTCTTGCCACTGACTGTGATGTTAACTGCAGATTTTTGTAGATATTCTGTATTAAGTTGAGGAAACTCCCCTTTATTCCTAGTTTGCTGGGAGTTTTTATCATGAATGGGTGTTGGATTTTGTCAGATGCCTTTTCTGGATCTGTTTTATGATCATATTATTTTTCTTCTTTAGTCTGTTGATGCAATGAATTACATTAACTAATTTTCAAATGTTGAACCAGCCTTGCATACCTAGGATAACCCCACTTGGTCATGGCATATAATTCTTTTTATACATTGTTGGATTCTACTTGCTAATATTTTCTTAAGAACTTTTATATCTATGTTCATGAGCAATATTGGTCTGTGACTTTCTTTTCCTATAATATTTAATATTGTCTGGTTTTGGTATTGGGATAATGCTCTCCTCCTAGAATGGGTTAAGAAGTTGTCCCTCTGCTTCTGTCTTCTGGAAGAGATTTTATTTTATTTTTTTAAGATTTTATTTATTAATCTGACAGAGAATAGATTACTCTCTGTAATTAGATTACTCACAAGTAGGCAGAGAGGCAAGCAGAGAGAGAGGGGGAAGCAGGCTCCCCACCGAGCAGAGAACCTGATGTGGGACTCGATCCCAGGACCCTGAGACCATGACCTGAGCCGAAGGCAGACACTTAACTGTCTGAGCCACCCAGGCGCCCCTTCTGGAAGAGATTTTATAGAATTGGTGTATTTTCTTCCTTAAAGGTTTGGTAGAATTACCATTGAACCCATCTGGGCCAGCCTTGATTTTTTTAAATGTTTATTTTATTGTATTTTAAAGATTTTATTTATTTATTTGAGGGGGGAGGGAACATAAGCAGGAGGGAGGGAGAGGGAGAAGCAAACTCCCCTGCTGAGCAGGGGGCCCGATGCAGAACTTGATCCCAGGACCCCAAAATCATGACCTGAGCCGAAGGCAGACACTTAACTGTCTGAGCCACCCAGATGTCCCCTGAATTATACCTTTAATAGCTATTGTATTTCATTGTTTTTGTTCCCTTCAGGGATTCCAATTAAGTACTAGTTGGCTCTTCTTTGCCTGTTATCTATGGCTGTCTTTTTTTCTCCCTAATCCTTTAAAACTTATTATTATTATTGGGGGTGCCTGGGTGTCTAGTCGGTTAAGCATCTGACTCTTGATCTCAGCTCAGGTCTTGATCTCAGGGTTGGGAGTTCAAGCCCTGCCGTGGGCTCTGCACTGGGCCTGAAGCCTACTTAAAAAAAATGAGTAAAAAGAAATTATTATTGGCGTATAATTGACATACAATGTTATATTAATTTCCGGTGTACAGTAGAGTGATTCAGTAGTTCTGTACATTATGCGTTGCTCCCCACAAGTGTAGTCACCATCTGTCAGTATACACGTTAACAATATTATTGTCTGTACTCCGCATGCTGTACTTTTCATCATCTTGACTTAAATGTACTTTATAACGGAAGTACCTCTTAATTCCCTTTATCTGTTTCACCCATCCCTCCACCTCTTAATCCTTTTATCATGACAGATCCCAGAAAGCATCTAAAAAGAAAAATGACTTCCTTTTTTTTAAGACTTTTGCATTTTTTAAAATTTTTTATTTTTAAAGATTATTTATTTATTTATTTATTTAGAGACAGCAAAAGAGGGAACATAAGCAGAGGGAACAGCGGGCTTCCAGCTGAGCAGGGAGCCCAATGCAGGGCCCGATTCCAGGACCCTGAGATCATGACCTGAGCCAAAGGCAGAGGCCTTACCCCACTGAGCCACCCAGGCGCCCCAAGTTCCTCTTACTTCTTACTCCTCTTGGAGACTCAGCCTCCCATCAACTTTCAGGCTATTCCCTTCTTTCTTTTTATTAACAATTGTTTTTCTTCTTTTTTATCATAAAATATATATAATATATATAACATAAGTTTATAAATATATATAAATTTATTTTTAAAATATAAATTTAAAATATAAGGTATATTTAAATAAATATAAATAATATTATAAATATAAATAATATTATATTGGGGTGCCTGAGTGGCTCAGTGGGTTAAAGCCTCTGCCTTTCGCTCAGTCATGACCTGGGATGTCCTGGGATCGAGCCCCGCACCGGGCTCTCTGCTCAGCAGGGAGCCTGCTTACCTCTCTCTCTCTGCCTGCCTCTCTGCCTACTTGTGATCTCTCTCTGTCAAATAAATAAATAAAATCTTTTAATAAATAAATAAATAAATAAATAAATAAATAAATTTTTAATATGAATTTTAAAATGTAAAATATATATAATTGACCATTTTAACCATTTTTAAAGCATATAATTAAGTGTAGTCACAACAGTGTATCTGTTTCCAGGAAGTTTTCATCATGCGAAGCTGGAACTGTACCCCCCCTTAAGTAGTACTTCCTCATACTTCTTCTGTGCTATGCTCAGGGGTCTTGTCTCATTTGTATTCATTCCTGACACACCCCCATCCCCTTCGTACTGAGCAGTGTAGGGCCTCGTCCCCTGCCCAGCTTGGCTCCAGGCCTGCCTGTTGATGACATACCTGAGCCCACTTGAAAAAGAGAAAGAAAAAGACTGTTCTCGGTCTCCATCTGCAGCAGCTGAAAGCACATTTTCAATTCCGCTTTGAACTCACAAACTCTTACAGGACATGATTAAGTTCCCCAGCAAGAATCCTTTCCCCACTAATGTTTGTAGGCTGAAGGGGACCATAGAAAGACCTATCCCTCCAGACATGAATTATATACCCTTAAGCAGATAGAGCTATTCTAACTATTTTTAAATCCGTTTTCTCCACCTCCCCTCCTCCCCATTACATATGTTTATTTGTGTGTTATTTAGTTTAATGCTTCCTTTTCCCATCAGGCTGTGACCTCCAGGAGGATTCACATTGTGTCTCTTGTTTTCTACAATTAAACATAGCACCTGGCACGTAGCAGACACCCAAAATATATTAAACAAATGGATGGATGGATGCGTGAATGAGTAGGTGGTTTACAGGAGACCCTTGGGGCCGAGGACTCTGCAATATCACCATGTAACAACTTTCTCTTGGGAAGCAGATAGAAATAACACGCTGCCTCTGTTATCTCTCAAGGACGGGACACCCAGGACCACACGTCCCTTTCCCAGATGATAAGCTGTTTGTTAGAGCAAAGGAAACAGTGGTGTAGCATTTGCAAGTTTCTTGCTACAGGCTCCGCTCCCCATTTCAGAACTTAGGCTGGCTTGCTTTCTACACTGCTGTTAAAGGGAAGGAGTGATCTTTCCCTTCAGTGTTCTGGAACCGGTTAGTGTTACGATTGGGTGTTAGCATAGGCCTATGATTTCTGCCCCGGGGAAGGGTGAGTAAAAGAGTAGTCAGAACTCCTCCTCTCCCTGAAATAATCGCCTGGGTTTATGAAGCCTAGCAGTGGTTAGAGTAATACCTATGTCCATCCCAATTATGCAGGCCACAGCAGCTTGAGGGCCCAGAAATCTTTGGCCCAGCAAAGACTCTGCCTTCAGCTAGAGTTGACACCGCATTATTTACTCTCTGGGCATTACTTGGGATGGATACTTGATCAGAAGTAAAAGGACATTAAAACCCTTTGTTTTAAAACCCAAGTGTTTGTTTCAGTAAATAAGATATTTAAGTAGCATTATGCATAAATGATAACCTGACGTATCTCTTTGTGATATGAAAATATCCATCATTTCTTTTAGTGACCAAGTCTCAGATTCTGCTAATACCATTGTCACTTGTGGCCAACATTTAAAAAGGAAAAAAATTACAAAAGGCAATTTTGGAATTGGGGGATGATGATATGTTCATTATCTCTCTTTTTTTTAAGATTTTATTTATTTATTTGACAAGAGGGAGAGAGATCGCAAGTAGGCAGAGAGGCAGGCAGAGAAGGGGGGCGGGGAGCAGGCTCCCTGCTGAGCAGAGAGCCTGATGTGGGGCTCAATCCCAGGACCCTGAGATCATGATCTGAGCCAAAGGCAGAGGCTTTAACCCACTGAGCCACCCAGGCACCCCGAATATGTTCATTATCTTATTGTGATGATTGTCAAGTATACACATATGTCAAATCTAGTCAAATTGTACACTTTAAATATGTGTAGCAGTCAGGAGATAGAGAATCCCACCAATAGAAAGAGACCTGGGAGCCCACAGAGAGAGAGCAAATGTTTTTTAATAGTTCAATGACTATTTCAGTATAACTGGGATTTTGGGATAATCTTATGTATTTTTAAATGGCTTTAAAAATACTACTCTGGCCTCCGGACTTTACCAGACAATCGAAGGAGTCATTTGCCTGAATCAGGTTAAGCACCCATGCCTTAAAGAAATAGAATGGCTCCATACACGAGACCCTTGTGTTCTGGCCTACAGGGCCTCTTGTGCAGGCCAGTCCTCATCTGTCTGCCCCAGAAAGAAGCCAACCAGTGGATGTGCACAGAATTTCCCCACTGCTTTTTTTATTGCCTCATTCTGTTTTTTTTTTTTGTTTTGTTTTTAAAGATTTTATTTATTTGACAGAAGCACAGCGAGAAAGGGAACACAAGCAGAGGGAATGGTAGTGGGAGAAGCAGGCTTCCTGCTGAGCAGGGAGCCTGGTGTGGGGCTCTATCCCAGGACCCTGGGATCATGGCCTGAGCTGAAGGCAGTTGCTTAAGGACTGAGCCACCCAGGCGCCCCTATTGCCTCATTCTTAATGTGAACAATGTTCACCAGACATTAGGAGAAAGACTGCCAACGCAAAAAAGAAACTAAGCAAACAGCAAAAAACAACTTTAGAGGAAAACCATGCAGTTGGAACAGTAGAAAAAAAATTTTTTTAAGCTCTCTCATTGCTATTCTCAGTAATTAGATTCAGGAAGATCTCACATCCCTGAGGTTTGCCTTATGGAACAACAGAGAATAAGAATGAGTTCTCAGAAAGTAAAGGTATTGCGGACATTAAACATTAATTTGAAGATCTGGAAAATAAAGGAACCCAGGAAGCAGGACAAAATAAAGGAAGAGAAAAGGTAAGCTACAGGGAATCTTGTTGCTTATTGAAAAGCAAGAGGGTACTTGGGATTTGCTGGCTGGTTCCAGGAGTTGGGGGTGTGGAGGGTGCCATGGACTCGTGTGGTAGATTGCCCTGACTTTTTTTTTTTTTTTTAAGATTTTATTTATTTATTTGACACAGAGAGAGAAATCACAAGTAGGCGGGGGGGGGGGGGGGGGGGGGAAGCAGGCCCCCTGCTGAGCAGAGAGCCAGATGCAGGGCTTGATCCCAGGACCCTGAGACCATGACCTGAGCTGAAGGCAGAGGCTTTAACCCACTGAGCCACCCAGGCGCCCTAGATTGCCCTGACTTCTCATTCCACCCTTTATTCACACCCTTGCACTGTGGCTTTACGTCACCTTCTGGAAGAGGTGTAAAGCTATTTCCACTGCCCTCGAATCTGGGCCAGCCTTAGTGACTAGCTTTGGCCCGCAGAATGTGGCAGAAGTGATGTGCTATATTGGAGCTGAGGCCTAAAGAGCATTTTAACCCCCCCTTGGAAAGCTGCCCCGCCATCATGAAAACAAGCCTAGGCTAGTCTGCCGGAGAGTGAGAGAGCATGTGGAACAGAGGCGAGCTGTCCCAGCTGAGCCCGTCTTTGGCCAGTCAGTTCCCAAAGGATTTGGTAATCCAATGAGTGAGCCCAGCTGAGTCCTGCCTAGCTAAGCCCAGTACCAAATCACCAGCCTGCAGAATTGTGAGCTAAATAAATGGTTGCTATTTTAGTCTGTTACATTTTGGGATAGCTTTTTTACTGGGCAAAAGCCAACTGATAAAGCCCGGCTCCCTCCCTCCCTCCTTATAGGGTGCTTTCCTGTATTCTGCAGAGGCTGGAAAGTGGAAAAATATACTTACCAGACTCCTTTGCAGCTAGAATTAAGAATATAAAATGAGGGGCGCCTAGGTGGCTAGGTCGGTTGGGCTCAGGTCACAATCCACGGGTTATGGGACCAAGTCTCCCGTTGGGCTCTCTGCTCAGCGGGGAATGTGCTTGGGATTCTCCCCCTCTGCCCCTCCTCCTTCTCACGTGCTCTGTCTCAAATAAATAAACCTTTAACTATATATAAGCATATAAATGTGCACAGAACTACAAGTATATATTTGAAATGAGGTCTGATAATTAGATGTCCCACCAGAGATTTGGGGGGTAGAGGCCATCTTCCTGCTGCCACTTCTGCTGACAGCAAGGATACAAATATACGTGAGGGTCTAGAGAAATCTCAGCATCCAGACTTTGCATTTCTGCATTGACTAGACATTGAGACTAGAGCCGCGTGTAGCTGTGGGGTAGCAGCATGGGCCTTCTCACTTCTGACAGTGTTATGGTGATGTGCTCTTGAGCTCAGTTACTCCCTTGGCTGCCTCCTGCTGCCTGTAGGACCCCTCCCCCCCAATTTTGAAACAAACTAATTCTCTGTATTAAATTCCTTCCTCTGGGGAAAAAAAGAAACTGACCATGTTAAGCTTGGTGAGGTAGAGGACTGAATTGAATGCCTGAAACTATCAGAACAGGGCTGGTGGGAGCGTAAAGTGATGCAACCTCTTTAGGGAATTGCTTGGAAGCTTTTTTTTTTTCTTTTTAAGTAGGCTGCATGCCCAATGTGGTGCTTGAACTCACGACCTTGAGATCAGGAGTCACATGCTTTACCAGCAAAACCAGCCAGGTATCCCTGGAAGCTTCTATTAAAGCTAAACGTACCCTATTGCCCAGCAATTTTTATTTATTTGTCTGTCTATCTATCTATCTATCTATCTATCTATCTATCTATCTATCTATTTATCATCTATCTATAATATTTAACTTTTTTTTACCCCAAATACTTTTATTTGCTCAGTGTTAACAAGATTCATTGTTCATGTACCACACCCAGTGCTCCATTCAATACATGCCCTTCTCAGTACCCACCACCAGGCTCGTCCAACCCCCAGTCCCTCCCCTCCAAAACCCTCAGTCTGTTGCTCAGAGTCCACAGTCTCTCATGGTTCATCTCCGCCTCCAATTTCCCCCAATTCACCTTGCCCTTCCCTCTCGCAATGTCCTCCATGTTTTTCCTTATGCTCCAGATGTAAGTGAGACCATATAATAGTTGGCTCTCTCCACTTGACTTATTTCACTCAGCATAATCTCTTCCAATCCCGTCCATGTTGATACAAAAGTTGGGTATTCATCCTTTCTGATGGAGGCATAATATTCCATTGTATATATGGACCATATCTTCTTTATCCATTCATCTGTTATCCATTATCATCTATATCCATTCATCTGGGCATCTTGGCTCTTTCCACAGTTTGACAATTGTGGCCATTGCTGCTATGAACATTGGGGTATATGTGGCCCTTTGTACTGCATCTGGATCTTTGGGGTAAATACCCAGTAGTGCAATTGTAGGGTCGTAGGGTAGCTCTATTTTTAATTTCTTGAGGAATCTCCACACTGTTTTCCAAAGTGGCTGCACCAACTTACATTCCCACCAACAGTGTAAGAGGGTTCCCCTTTCTCCACATCCTCCAACATTTGTTGTTTACTGTCTTGTTGATTTTGGCCATTCTAACTGGTATAAGGT
>CM053610.1:23840800-23889515 GCA_028646535.1 Procyon lotor
GATGAATGGATAAAGAAGATGTGGTATATACATACAATGGAATACTATGCAGCCATCAAGAGAAACGAAATCTGGCCATTTGCAACGACGTGGATGGAACTGGAGGGTATTATGCTAAGCGAAATAAGTCAGTCAGAGAAAGACAAGTATCACATGATCTCTCTGATATGAAGAATTTGAGAGGCAAGGCGGGAGTTTGGGGGGGGTGGGGGAGAGAAGTGAAACAGGAAGGGATGGGGAGGGAGACAAACCATAAGAGACTCCTAGACTCACGAAACGAACTAAGGGTGGCTGGGGGGCGGGGGTAGGGATGGGGTGGCTGGGTTGTGGACCTTGGGGAGGGTATGTGCTGTTAAGTGATGTGAAATGTGTAAGCCCGACGATTCACAGACATGTACCCTGGGGCAAATAATACATTATATGTTAATAAAAATTAAAAAAAAAGAGGGGTTGAAAGCAAGTGTGGCAGCAGCAGCGGGGTGGGAGGCTGGGGCCGTGGAGGGATGTGATCAGCGGAAGGCTGCTGTACTGGGGGAGGTCTGTGAATTTTAGCAACTCTGGTAGCTTGGAAGCCACATCCTGCCCACACACTCATTGGCTTGTTTTTCCACAAATTTCAGGTAAATGTCTGTTGCCAAGCAACTTAAGTCAGCGGTTCTTGGGAAGAAAGGTCAGGAGAGCAGTGGCTGAGTGGCAGGTGACCAGGAAACAATGCCCTGAGGCTGATGAAGAGGCCAGGCCGACTGACCGCAGGGACTGAGCCGCGGAGGAGCCACCTGAAGCAGGGACCGACCCACCAGCTGACATGGACCAAGCCCTCTTCTCCGGAGACCACTGAGAGGTAAGGTGAGCTCACACCAGACCCTGTTATGTCCAGAGATCTCATGTGGCTGATCAGGGGTGACTCCTGGAAGCCAGAGGACTCAGAGGCCCTGTATTGCAGGAAAGGAAATACTAGAAGAAAAGACTGGCTTGGGGGCACCTGGGTGGCTCAGTCAGTTAAGCATCGGACTCTTGATTTCTGCTCTGGTGGTGACCTCAGGGGCCTCATGAGGTCCAGCCCCCTGTGCGCTTTGCACTCAGCGGAGAGGCTGCTTGGGATTCTTTTTCCCCCTCTGCCCTTCCCTCCCCGTCCCCCAGCAGCCTCTCATTTTTCTCTCTCTCTTTCTGATAAATAAATCTTTATGAAAAAAAAAAAGAAAAGACAACATTGGAGTATCACTAGCAGTTTCTCCTAAGTGGTAGCCTTAGGAGTACAGATTTTCGTTTTCTTCATTAAGCATTTCTGGTTTTCCCCCATATCGACTATACAAGCATATAATTTCCCTCCAGCTTTACTGGAAGTATATTAATTTTTTTGAAATGAAATCGGCAGTGTGAAAAATAAAATAGTTTAAATAATAACAGTTTAAAAACTTATCTGAAACAAGGTTTAAAGTCAGGGTTTATATTTTGTTTTTCAGTCCTGGAGAGTTCCCTAAAGGCCTCAGACATGAGAACATTTCCCTTTCTGGGGCCCTCACTGTTCTTTGGGCCCGATTCTGCTCTCTGGGGGGAAACGTGAGCTGGTGGCTGCTGAGTCAACACGTCTGAGCTGCAGCCTTCCTAGCAGCACCGGCTTGGGGACTTGGGTCACCTGCTTAGTTATGAGATTTACAGTGGAGGGGGGCTCCACAGGCCCTCAATGGAGGGGCGGGGCTGGGCGCCTGGAATAGAGATCACTCTCTTGCCCTTCCACTAATAATTGGACAGTGATCAGTAAACTCTACTTGTGGAGAGATAGAGACAAATCTAGAAACCAACTCTTAACCATAGGGAACAAACTGATGGTTACAGGAAGGGAGGTGGGTGGGGGATGGGTGAAACAGGTGATGGGGATCAAGGAGGGGGCTTGCTGATGAGGCCTGGGTGATGTATGCAAGTGCTGAATCACCATATTGTACACCCGAAACTAATACTACACGGTATGTTAACTAACTGGAATTTAAATAAAAACTTCAAAGTCCCCCAAGATGAACTCTACTCATGAAATGGGGTGGAATGCAGTCAACAGCAAAAGGTACAATAATATAGTACCTACAATAATAGCCAGATAGGGATGATTTTACGTTTTATTTTACTTTAAAATTTTTCGTTTTGAAATAATTTCAGATTTACAAAACAGTTGCAAAAATAATGTTTACATCTTACATAACCACAGTACAATGATAAATACCAGAGAATTCACATAGATGGAGTATTATTAACTAATCCAAAGTCTTAGTAAGAGTTCCTCATTTGTCCCACCAATGTCCTTTTTTCTCTTTCAGGGTCCAGTTCAGGATCTCCCATTGTTTTCAGTTGTTCTAGCTCTTTATTCTCATTTAATCAGGGATCGTTCCCCAGTCTTTCCTTGACATTTTTGGAGAGTTACTCTGTAGATCACTGCTGTCCAGTGTGCCTTTCTTTAAACTCTCCAATAGAATTTTCTGCAATGATAGTAACGCACAATATCTGTGCTGTACCCTATGACAGCTCGTGGCCATATAAAAATGGCATTTGGAATGTGGCTCGTGGGACCGAGTAACTGAGTTTCACATGGCATTTAATTTGTGGGAAATGGCTACCGTGCAAAGTGGCAACTGTATTGAATTCGACACCTGTTGAATGTCCCACATTTGGGTTTGTTTGACATTTCCCCGTTATTGGCTTCAGATTATGAGTTTTGGCAAGAATAGGAAAGATGAGATGATGTGTCCTCCTTTGGGTCCCAGACAAAGGTGTCCGGAGACTAGGTAGGCCAGGATTTTTATTGTGGTCACACAGACATAACCTAAAAGTTACCATTCTAAGCATTGGGGAGTGTACCGTCCTGTGGCATTAAGTACCTTCATTGTGATGCGGCTGTCATCACCAGCCATTGCCAGAACTTTTTCATCTTCTCCAGCTGAAACTCTCTACCCATTTCCTCAAAAATTTAACAACAGAGTTATCCTATGATCCAGCAAGTCGGCTTCTGGAGGTGGACCCAAAGAAATGAAAGCAGGGACTTCAACAGATATTTGTACACCCAGGTTCACAGCAGCATTATTCACAACTGCCCAAAGGCAGAAGCAGTGGACAAATGGATAAGCAAAATGGAATCTTATGCAGCCTTCAAAAGTAAGGAAATTCTAACACATACCATAACATGGATGAACTTTGAAGACATTATGCTATGTGAAATAAGCCAGTCACGAAATGGCAAATATTATATGATCCCATTTATATAAGCTATCTAGAATAGTCCAAACTCCTAGAGACAGAAAATAACACAGGAGCTCCTAGGAGCCAAGGGCAATGGAGAGTGGAGAGTTAGTGTTTAATGGGTAGAGAGTTTCAGCTGGGGGAAGATGAAAAAGTTCCGTCAATGGATGGTAGTGTTGGCTACACAGCAGTGTGAATACACTTAATGCCAGAGAACTGTACGATTCCCAGCAGTTAGAATAAGGTCAATTTTACGTTCTGTGTATGTTACACCACAATAAACAGCCATCCTGTTCCAGAGCAGCTGCGCCATTTCACGTTCCTACCAGTAATGTACAAGCGTTCCAGTTTCTCCACATCCTTGCCAACACTTGTTATTTTCTCGTTTGTTGGTTTTAGAGTAGCCATCCTAATGGTTTACATCTTCTATAGACCAAATGTTTATGTCCCCCCCATTCATATTTTAAAACCCAATCCCCAATGTGATGGTATTTCGAGGTGGTATCTTTGGGAGGCGATTGGGATCATCAGGGTGAAGCACTTCTGAATCGAGTAAGTGCTCTTTTAAAAGAGACCCAGAGAGCTCCTCTGCTCCTTCCATCACGTGAGGACACAGCAAGAAGACTGTGTCTCTGAAGCAGCAAGTGAGTGCCTATGAGACACCAAATCTGCTGGCACTTTGATCTTGGACTTCTCAGCCTCCAGAACTAGAAATAAGTGTAATTTGTTTGGGCCTCCCAGTGTATGGTATCTTTGTTATAGCAGCCCAAATGGACTAAGATAGTATCTCACTGTGTTTTTGAGGAAGCTGTATTATTATTATTTTTTAATAGAAGGGTAGAGACAGGGGCGCCTGGGTGGCTCAGTGGGTTAAAGCCTCTGCCTTCGGCTCAGGTCATGATCTCAGGGTCCTGGGATCGAGCTCCGCATCGGCTCTCTGCTCAGCAGGGAGCCTGCTTCCCCCTCTCTCTCTGCCTGCCTCTCTGCCTACTTGTGATCTCTCTCTCTCTGTCAAATAAATAAATAAAATCTTAAAAAAACAAAAAAGAAGAAGAAGGGTAGAGACAGGGGTGATAACTGCATGTGGAAGCCAGTCACCCCACTTCCATGTTCTTCCTGCAAGAATTAGATCTGAGCTCATGGATTGGAGTAGGTAGCAGGCAGGAGGAATTCTCGAACCAATTGACATTCACCTTGTGTTGGCTAAATGAGGCAGACTGGCTCTGTTATAGTTAGTTGAGTTCAGGTGTGATAATAACATTTTGTAAATGCTGAATGTTGTGAAATATCCACAGGGTTACCAATAAAGTAATAAAATCTCACCTAAAAAGTGTTCCAGCACTTTCCTGTGGTTTAGTTTGGGAGCACTGGCTTTGGAGATAGGTGTGTACTCAGGCATTTTGCATGTGATCTCAGCCAAACCTTTTAACCCCTCCCCTAGAAGAGAGAGAGAACCTCAAGCAGGCTCTCACTGAGTGTGGAGCCAGAGGTAGGACTTGATCTCCTCACCCTGGGATCATGACCCGAGCCAAAGGCAGACACTTAACTGACTGAACCACCCAGGAGCCCAGGCTTTTTTTTTTCACTTTTCAGTTGCAGTATAAAGTGTAGCAATCTTGAGTGTATAGCTGATGCATTTTTGCATATGCACAAGCCCATCACTCACATCAAGATAGAGCATATTTCCAGGACACCTGGGTGGCTCAGTTGGTTAATCGTTTGCCTTCAGCTCAGGTCATGATCCAGGGTCCTGGAATCAAGCCCCATGTCAGACTCCCTGCTCAGTAAGGGGTCTGCTTCTCCCCCTGTCCCTCCCCCCCACCGTTCATGTACATGCTCTCTCTCTCAAATAAATAAAATCTTAAAAAAAGATATAGAACATTTCCATTCCCTGCAAAAGTTCCCTTGTACTTCCTTTGTACTTTCCTTGTACTTCCCCAGAAGTAACCAGGGAATGATTTCTGTTTACGTAGATGAGTTTTACCTGTTTTTGAACCTTGCCTTACCTTGCAACTGAAGGAACGGACAGCATGTATTCTTTGTGCTTGACGTGGTTAACTGTGGTGTCCATTTACCCTGATGAGATTCATCCATGTTGTGTGTAGTGTAGTCTTTTTTCACTGCTGTATACTATTTCGTAATGTGAGCGCACCACTGTTTGTCTCATTCTCCTGCTGAGGGAACCTTTGGGTTGTTTCCAGAGTTTGCCTATTGCGAACAAAGCCACCCTGAACACTAGCTATCCCGTGCATTTTGAGGTGGACACACAGGTAGGAGTGCTGGCTGGGTGATAGACTTGGCATGTTTAAAGTTAATAAGAACTGCCATTTTCTGAATCTTTTAGTATCTCTTAAAACCAGGAAAAATAGGGGCGCCTGGGTGGCTCAGTCATTAAGCGTCTGCCTTCCGCCCAGGTCATGATCCCAGGGATCATGGGATCAAGCCCTTCATCGGGCTCCCTGGTCGGCAGGAAGCCTGCTTCTCCTGCTACCATTCCCTCTGGTTGTGTCCCCTCTCTCGCTGTGTTTCTCTCCGTCAAATAAATAAAATCTTTAAAAAAAAAAAAGGAAAAATAAACCTCAACCTGGTTATTGTGAGAGTATTTAGTGGGCTCTAAATATTTTGGAACACAGTGGGGGCTCAAAAATTGCTGGTTTCTGCCCCAAGCAGAGGAAAGACCAGGCAGTTGGCAAGCCCTGTGGGGAGGTACCTGCCCCAGACCCTTGGGCAGAGAAGCCTTTCCCACACAGCACTAAAGACCCACACCCAGCAGGTGGGGCAAGCCAAACACTGCGCTCCTGCCCAGCTCTCACCCACCCAGCTTCCGTCCACGCGATCCTGCTTCCCCAGGAGTCGCCCGTGTGAACTTTGCGTGTCACCCGATATTTACGGAGCACTAACTGTGTGCCAGGCCTTGGGTGCCCAGGTACAAACAACATAAAGATACTCTCCCCTCAAATTACTCGGCGGGAGGACTGATTGCTTGGCGTGGGGAGCACGGACACCCAGCCGACCACTCGTCCACTTGAACTCTGGCCAGATTCTAGATTTCCCCTGGACGTTGCTCGAAACAAGGAAGGAAAGAAAATAATCTGATCCTCTACACCGCAGCAGGGACCTAGGTCGGTCCGCGAGCGCCGGTCCAGCGTGTCCAGGCCCAGGAGCCAAGGCCAAGCGCCCACCCCCGCTGCCCAGTGGCGCAGGTGGGCCGCGAAGCCCCGCCCCCCGCCGTCTGACCAATAGCCGCGCGGCCCCGCCCCTCCCCGCCGCGCCCCCTCCCTGTCGGAGTTCCGGGGTGTCCGCGGAGGTCGGCGGGTCGCCGAGTTGTGGCTACCCGAGGTAAGTTGGCCGCCCCGGGCTCTCTGTCCCGTCGGCTCAGGGCGCGCGGATCCCCTTCGGGGAGGTGCCCAGCGGCGGCAAGAGCCAAGTGGGACTCGGAGTCCGCCGGGGCGCACGGGGGTCCGGGGACGGGACTGGGTGCGCGGGGCTGGGGAGATCGGGTCCGAAAGCACGCGCAGTTCGCTGCAGCGGGGGCTCCATGAGCCTCAGCCAGCCCCGGGGATGGCGCATGGCGTCTGCTCGGGCTGCAGAAGCTGGGCGAGAAGACAGGCACCGGCTGCTGAGCTCCTCCAGCTCCCCGCAGGCCAAGGGTGACCCCGGGGCGAGGCCTAGCCGGGGAGCGTCAACCTCTCGCAGCCGCGGCCGCGCCTAGAAGTCCAGGGCCGCCGTCCTCCCCGGGGCCACGACAGTTCCTAGTGGTGACAACTGCTCCGAACAGCCTCCCTCCCTCCGCGGGCCTGGTCTCGGTCCCATCCAGGAATCCGAGCCCAATCAGTGAGGCCTCGCCCCTCTCGGCCGGCTGAGTGGCTCTTTCTTTCCGAGACGCGCTCAGAGCCTCCTGGGCAATCGGGTAGACAGCTTTCCTCGCAGCGTCGCTTCGCCCTTGTCTGAGACCGGAAGGAGGTGCTAGGAAAACATTGAAACAACAACAACAACAACAACAACAACACCAAAATAAAAAACAACGTTCTCCTGTGCATGCTGTGGAGTCTCAAAAACTTCTGGAAGGACCATCAACGATCTGAGAACCGCGACTGCCGTAGAGGGTATAGATAGCCTTGGCTGAGCGATTTACAGTTCTTTCAAGAGAAAGGACTAAGTGTTTCAGCCTCCCAGGCACACCTTCAGGCAGGGATTCCCCTCACCCAAGCCGTGGCCTTGGTCCCTCTGGGGCTGTGAGTTTCACTTGCTGCAGCAGCTCCTATATTCTGCAAGGTGTTACAGTGAGCTGCAAAGAGGCAGCAAGTCCTGGGTTCAAGTCTTGTCAGGGCCGCTGGTCTGCTTGTGCGGCCTGGAGTCACTTCTCCTCTCCTAAATGAAAGAAACTTAGGATGGGCCCATCTATAGTGGAGGGTATAAATGTGAACAGGAGCTTCCTTTCTTTTTGGTTGGAGCATGTTATACTTCCATAATTCCCAAACCTTTTTTTTTTTTTTTTTTTAAGATTTTATCTATTTATTTGTCAGAGAGAGAACCCAAGCGAGGGGAGTGGCAGGCAGAGGGAGAATCCGCTAAGCAAGGAGCCTGATTTGGGACCTGATCCCAGGACTCTGGGATCATGACCTGAGCGGAAGGGGGACATGTTGGTGGCTCAACCAGTGGAGCTACCCAGGCTTCCCCACGCCTAAGGGCTAAGGCTCAGATGCAGGAGTGTATTGCCTGACTCTCTCCTAGTACTTCCATGGAAGAGAAGGAGAAAGGGTCATTCAGCCACCTTAGAGTTGTTCTTGGCTCATCTCCTGAAGGCTCAGAGGACACCCCCCCCCCCCCACATCTCCTTGATCCTCTTGACCTCTAGCATTAACACTTGCCCCAGCAGGAATGTCGCCCCTGGTGGCCAGCAAAGCAAGACATGCAACCTGAGGCTATGAGGCTCTGCAGCTCTGTCTCTTCGAGTCCCACCCACACCAGGCACCTGTATTTTTGCTCCAGCCTGGCCCTCCATCTTTTGACCCCTTCCTTCCCACAAAACCCACTTGGACATGTCATAGCATTTTTGGGCTTCCCTTGTTCAAAATGGAGCTTAGGAGTCCTCTCTGCCCCACAGCTTCTCCACCAGTTGTCTGGCCTGCCTAAATGGCCCCGTCCTTGATTCTTCTCTCTTCCTCACTTCCCACATCCACGGCACACCAGGAATCCAGTCACCTCTCACCACCTCCACGGGCAGCATTCTGGCCATACCCCTCTTTCGGCCCCTTCCTTTAGCCTCCTGATTTGTCTTGCTGCTTCCATCCTGCGCTCTCCACAGTCCAGGCCTTCACAACTACCAGGGAGGTCTTTAACAAAAGTCAAATCCTCTCCTTTCCCTGCTCAGAACCTCCTGATGGCTTCCCATCTCACTCCAAAAAAAAAAAAAAAACCAGAAACCAAACAACCCCCAAAGTCCTTTCCTGCAGCACCCCACATGAGCCACCCCTCCTAGCCAACTTAATCTTGATCTCTGCCCCTCCCCCTAGCTTTCTTTTTTTTTTTTTTTAAAGATTTTATTTATTTGACAGAGAGAAATACAGCGAGAGTGGGAACACAAGCAGAGGGAATGGTAGCGGGAGAAGCAGGCTTCCTGCACAGCAGGGAGCCCGATGGGGGGCTCGATCCCAGGACCCTGGGACCATGACCCGAGCCGAAGGCAGACGCTTAACGACTGAGCCACCCAGGCGCTCCTCCCCCTAGCTTTCTAAACCTGGACCACTCAGACCTGTTTTCTATTCTTCAAACACGCCAAGCTTACATTTACACCTTAGGACTTTTAATTTGCTCTTGCCCCCCTCCCCCCAATGCTGATCTTGTCACAGCCCAGAATGCCTGAGCTCAAATGTCAGGGATTCAGAAAGACTTCCCCGACCACCTCCGTCCATGCAACATACCCTTCTCCAGGGGTCCTGTCTCATTATCCGGCTTTATTTTCCTTATAACCACGATTAATGTTTGGAATTCTTATTTGTGTATATGTTCACTGATTTGTTATCTGTCCCACCCCAAGGGAATATAAATTGGATGATGGCAGAGATCTTGTCCCTCTTGTTCCCTGCAGCTCTCTCCCTGAGGGGGGCGGCAGGTAAGAAACTCGCAGACAATCCCATCTATAATTGCAAATTGCGGTGAGTGCTACCTAAGCAACTAGTAGCAATTGCTAGTAACTGAGGCACTTATAAATGTCAGGCTTATGCGGTCAAACTCTTGTATTGTCCAAACAAGCTCTCTAAGCCATTTTAGGGGTGAGGAGAAACCTGTAAAAGGCTGGTAATTTGCCCCAGATCACACAGTGAGTGGAGCCAGCCTCCTACCCTAAGAACATGTATGCGGCAGGCTTTAATGGTGGGCTTGCAGTCATGTTCTAGAGAGAAACTGATCCTGGAGCCTGAAGACTTCTGTTCTTTGCTCTTCTACTAACTAGCAAGCCCCTTAATTTCTTGGTACTTCGTTTTCTTCACCTTTAAAGTAGGATGATCCTATTATTATTTTGGGCTTTTTTTTTTTTTTCCTTGTACACCCCAGGGAAGCAGCACTTCTTGGTGGAGCCCTCTTGCTCTCAGCGGCTAGGGGCACATACAGACCCTGAGACGAAGGCACGGAACCCTCCCCAGCACTGACCAACCTGCAGGGCAGAAATGGGGCCTAGAGCTGGATCGGATTTCTTTTGGTCATTAATTCTTTTTTTTTTTTTTTTAAGATTTTATTTATTTATTTGACAGAGAGAGAGAGATCACAAGTAAGCAGAGAAGCAGGCAGAGAGAGGGGGAAGCAGGCTTCCCGCTGAGCAGAGAGCCTGATGGGGGATCGATCCCAGGACCCTGAGATCATGAGCTGAGCCGAAGGCAGAGGCTTTAACCCACTGAGCCACCCAGGCGCCCCTGGTCATCTATTCATTTTTAAGCAAATTACTTGAGGGCCTCTGGGACTCAGGCAGTAATAAAATTGGATGATTAAAGAAAGAAGCAAGCACTCCAGAGAGTTGAGAAAGAAGTCATTGCCTTTTTTCCGACCCTACTCCCAACTCTGTTGCCATATGCTGTGTGGTTTTTTTTGTTTTTGTTTTTGTTTTTGTTTTTTTTTGCAGTCTTTTGTTCCCTCTCCATCTGTCCTTTTATGGGCCAGAGCCCTCCGTCACTTCAGAACCTGTATAGCGATGACGTTTGCCGAGGATAAGACTTACGATTATATCCGCCACCATTATAGCAATTTTGTTGACCGCATTCATGTTCCGGAGATTCTGCCTTACCTGTCCTGCCTCACCACAAGTGACCAGGTGAGCTGGGGCATGACAGCCCGCCACTGACTCGGGCCAGGGGCGTGGGGCTCGGAGCTTCGCCCCAAAGCCAAGGCCACCTCCTTCCTTCTCCATCTTCTGCACCCTGCTTCTTGACCTTGACACGTCTCTAACTTGCGGAGCGAAGTGTGGTTCGGGCTGGCCTTTCCCACGTGGCTGAGCTCCCTCTCGTGTCCGTATGGTGTAGTGCTAAAAAAAATAGGGTGCTGGCTGTCAGATGTCCGGGCTTCCGTCCCTTCATGTGCTGCTGTTGGGACTTGACTTCGTCTCTTGTCACTGTTCCTGCCCGGTGTTGACTCCATTCACCTTGTCACGGGACCCTGTCCTGAAAGGGAGCCCAGAGCTCAGTTTTGAGAGCTCGCGGGAGCCAGGCCGCCCGAGCCTCTCAGAACTGGCTGTGGCCCCAAGTGAAGGGGGGCTGGCCGCCTCCCAGCGTTAGCGGCTCCCAGTGGCACCGGCCCTCTGCTGCCACCATGTGGCTGTGGTGGTGGCGGCGCGGGCCTGTGGCTGTCGGGATCCGGCCCCCCTCTCTTGAATTTGGGGGCTTGTGGGGATACCTTGTGACCAGTTCTGCAGAAAGTGTTTCCTGTGGGTCTTCATTTCTGCTGTCTGGCTGCCCATCTGGCTGGGGGAATTCAGTACCCATGAAACCTCTGCCGCCCTGAGACTCCTTATCAGTCTCCCAGCGCCCCAGCCTCCTGATTCTTAGCTTTGGCTTCCTCTCTGACCCTGTGCCTCCTGTTCATCTTATGTCCCCTCTATATCCTTTCCTCCTCTGCTAATCCAAACCCTTTCTTTCTGCCTTCGGGGCTGCCTAAACAAACCCCAGGCTTTGGTGAAGGCCCATCTAGGATCTGTCTGTAGGATCTTTGTTACCTTATTTCTGCTAAGCCTCCGTTTCCTCACCAGCAGAGTCCCCGCTGATCAGGGAGCCCAATGCGGGGCTCGATCCCAGGACCCTGAGATCATGACCTGGGCTGAAGGCAGAGGCTTTAATCCATTGAGCCACCCAGGCGCCCCTAGTAACCGCCTTTAAACTTGCGCCCAAACACTGGCCTTGTCCTGGGCTCTGACCGAGTTTCACATGGGTGCCTAGCTCTTATGGCTCCTTGGGGCCTCTCTCTGCAGCTGTCCCCTCCTGAGTGGGGAAGGGGCCAGGCCCACCTGGCTTGAGCAGGGCAGCTGGCTGTGTCTTCCAGGACCGACTGCGGGCCTCTTGCCAGCTCTCTGGGAACCAGGGCACCCTCTGGGAGCTCTTCAACAGCCTGCGGCGAAGGATCGGCTGGGTGGAGTCCCTCATCCAGGCACTGAGGGCCTGTGAGCTGATGGATCTCGCTGATGAAGTGGCCTGCGTCTACCAGAGCAACCTGCCTGGTGAGCTTCCTGCCCTGACCCTCCTCGTGAACCCCTGTCGGTTCCCCTGGCCTCCATTCAGCCTGTCCCCTCGCCCCTGTACGTCCTGCCTCCCTCTGTCACTCTCCCTCCCACGACTCCCAGGCAGTAGACAAAACTGGGTGTGGGTTGCAGCTTAGCTGCTGGCTGGCCGTGTCCCTTTGGCGAAGTCCCTTAATTTCTCCAAGCGTCAGTCTTCTCCTCTGTAAAATGGGACTGATGGGCAGCCATCTACATCGTAGGACTGTGGTGGATACCTTGGGATGATGGATGGTGGGACCGGACACCTCCCATGTGCTCAGCAGACAGGGCTTCCTCTAAATTTTATGGCTGTGACATTTGCTTCCCACCTCTTTCTCACTTCCTCCTGTCTCTTTCAGTTTACCTTCTCTCCCCTCTCCTCCCCTCCCCTCCCTTCCCCTTCTTTCCCCTGCCCTCCCTTCCCCTTCTTTCCCCTGCCCTCCCTTCTCCTCTCCTCCCTTCACTGTCTCTTACTTCCTCATGAGTTGCTTTCTTCCTTTCCCTCATCTCTTCCTCTCCCCCTTGCTTCCCCTGGAGCCTTCTCAGTCCCCCACCCCAGGTGCCCAGTTACTCGTCAGCTCCCTCTCAGTGCTCCCTGCCAGGCCAAGTGCCCAGAAGGGTCTGGTGAGGTCAGGTCTGAGGGGTCAGACCAGGAAGAAAACTTAAGCCAGACCTATTTATGTTTTAGACTAGAGACAACTCCTGAGACCCTGCTTAGATTTACAGGCTTAGAACAGCCTCCTGTTTGCTCCTTTTCTTTTTTCCCTCCCTCTCCCCACCCTTCCTTCTTTCTGAGGGGTCAGTTAATGGTGACAGCCACCCACAGGGAGGAGGAGAAAGCCGCTGGGTTCCAGAATACCAGGGGACAGAGAAGTGACTGCTGACCCGGTCTGGGTTGGGAGAGGCTTTTGAGGCGCCCCCCCCCCATGTTCCCTCCAACGTCTCCCACCCTATTCCCCCTACCTCTCCTTGTTTTTGTCCTCCCTACCTTCCTCTCTCCTTCCTGCTTCTGCCTCCCACTCAGTGAATCTTGTCTCCTCGACGTACATCCTACATCAGGACAGCTGTGGGAGCTGTGGGGGGGCTGAGAGTCATTGACCTGGGGGGTCCAGGAACCCCCAGGCCTCTCCTATCACCGGGAGCATCCGTGATTCCCCCTGGACATCACTCTGTCTTTGTCCTCCAGGGGTCCGGAACCGGCCTCCAGCCCCTGGGGAGCCACAGTTAGTTCCTGCTGAGGTTCCACAGCCCTCCAGACCTGCTGTGGCCCCCAGTGCCCCCCACAACGGCTACAGAGAAGAGGAGCCAAGTTTCCCCGTGCCAGTCCAGGAGACCGAGCCACCAGAGTCCCTGGAAGAGGTGCGTCCTCACAGTCTACTTTGGGCCTCCTGCTTTTGTGCTTCTAGAAGCTCTCTTCTGTCCCCACCACAAATCATGCCTGACCTCTGCTCGGAACCTCAGGGCTCCCTCAGCGGAGGTAGGCTCCAAACCAGCTTTCAGACTGCTGGCCAGGGCTTCACCTTGTGGCAGTGTTCGACCCTCTTATCAGCCAGCTGTGAGGTCACAGTTCTGTGGTCTCTGCGGTGGTTCGTGTGACGAGATGGTGAGCTAGATCGATGACCAGCGGAGGGGTACTGGAGAAGCAGGTGGTAACGGGGTGGTTGGAGTAATTATTGCCAGTAAAGTTGATTCAGGGGGAAAATGGCCGGTTCTGTTGGGATGTCCGGGAGATGCCAGACCATGGACTTGAAGCCCAAGAAAGGGGTCTGTGCTGTTGCATCAGAGAGGGGGACCTTTTACAGGGCAAGGCAGATGAATAGAGACTCCCCACGGGATGGTGTGTGTTTTTGTGAGGTAGGGTCCTGTAGACAGAGGGTCCGGCAATGACCAAAGCCAGGGCAAGGGGCTTCCTCAGCTTCTGTGCTCCGTGGCACGGGCTGAGGCCTGTAGGAGATGCCCACTCCTGGGAGAAGCAACGGCCTCATTTATATTTTCATTTATATTTTCCCTCTTGCAGAGTTCAAAGACAGTCCCACAGATGCCCCATTCTGGGGCCGTCCTGCAGAGGCCAGCCGGCCCCCTGGAGCCCTCCTCTGACATGGCGGCCTTCAGCCCTCTGACCTCCAGTGGACATCAAGAGCAGGACCCAGAACTGGGCGGGGCCCACGCAGCAGGTGTGTGTGGAATCTGGAGTTCAGGGCCTCTCCAACCTCCCGGTGAGGGTGAAGACTAAGAGTTGCCCCTGGCTTCCTTGCACAGGAGGCAAGGGTGGGAATAAAGGGAGTTTACCTCAGGGAGCAACCCCGTTCCTTTGAGGGCGTATCCATATTTTCTATGTAACAAACTGTTCCGACATTTAATAGCTTAGCATACAACTGTTTAGCTCATGATTCTGTGGGTTAGCAACTTGAGCTGGTTCAGGGTAGTTCTTCAGGTTGGCTGGATTCCCTCTGCATACACACCCATGCTCTGCTCCTGCCTGGTGGCTGGGGCACCTTGGTTCTCTCCGGTGAGGCATCGTCCGTCACAGCCAAGTCTGTTCCATGGCAGCTGAGCAGCATCCTGAGAGAGCAGGCTCCTGGGGCAAAGGCTCAACCTGGCAGCGTTCCTCCTGCCTCATTCCGTGGGCCAAGGCAGGTCTCAGGCCAGCGCAGAGTCAAGGGGTCAGGAAAAGACACCGTCCCCAGATGAGAGGACTGACAAGTCACATTGCAGAGGGTGTGGATACAGGGAGGGGACAAGGACTAGGGCTATTTCTGGACTCTACCAAGAGGACTGACTCTTCAGGGGTTCTCCAGGACCTGGAGGACAGCTCAGAAGGCCTGGGCCACCTACTGGCAGGGGAGCGCTTAGGTACTACCCTACCCCAAATGGGGCTCTAGCTCCCAGGGAATCACCAAATCTTCTCAGCCCCCAGGGGAAGCATGAGAGTCATCAGGGAAGGGCCTGGACCCCCGCACCAGATCTCAGCACTCCCCCTCGGGAATATAGAGCTGTCCACTCTGACCTCCCAGGCTGGCATTTCTCTGCGTCGTTATTTCCCAAACTGCGTTCCGTGAGACACTCTGGCCTGCCCCACCTTTGGTGCCTCAAGGACAGCCACAAGGCACATGAACAGTTAAAGGCTCAGAGAAGCCCCTCTAGGGACCTGCACTCCTGTCACCCCAGAACTCTTCCCCCAGCACCCATTTCTACTTTCCAATGTCAGCTTGCCATAGAACACCTCTCAGGAAATGCTATGGACTAGGGAGGCAGAGGGGCACTTAGATTTCAGTGCCTGCATGGACACAGGGGCCACAAGATTCTGTGGTGTGTTAGATGGGGGGGGGGGGGCGGTACCTCAGAATGACTCCTGGCCTTTGTCAGCCGTAGGGCCCGGCACCTGTGTTCTCAGAGTTCCACAGGGAAAGCCTTTATGGACTGTCACCACCTGCTCCCTCCTGCTTGTCCCAGTTCAAGCCCTCGTGTCAGGGGGCGCTTGGTCCCTGCACCCTTTGCCCCCGAATCCGTAGTTCTCCCAGGAGATTTGCACACACTGGGGGGCTGGCTGGGCCTCTGGTGCCCTGTGACTGCTCTGAGCTCTTCTGCCTTGTCCAGGATCGCTTCTATGGGGGGGATGGGAGGTGGCAGAGGGAGGAGCATTCAGAATTTCCCCCAAGCTAAGGAGCAGACATAGGAGGAAAGGAGGGTGTCCCAGGCAGGAGAAGAAAGAGCAGAGGATGATGAGTGATCTTTAAGCGCCTAGATGCCGTTAGGGGAGGGACCATTTCACTCTTAGAAAAGACTCAGCTTTGAAAAAAAAAAAGAAAAGACTCAGCTTTGGGTCAAGACTAAGGATAGATAAGACCGAGGGTGTGCCTGCAGCTCTTGGACCCGAGAGCCTGGGTGCAGAGACCAAAGGGACTATGGGGACGCCTCAAGTAAGAAGTTGGGGGCCCTGGATGCAGTAGGGACTTGAGCCGGGGCACAGAGGCCCTTTTTCAGCTGTCTGATCCCAGGCTGACTGTGATTTAGGGTAATGGTCTTGTGGTTTGTGTCTCCCCTTTTATTTTGCCCCCTGCAGGCATGGCCTCCAGCCTCCCCTCGCCCCGTGGGCCTGTGTCTCCAACTGTGTCCTTCCAGCCCCTGACCCGTTCCATCCCCCGGGCGAGCCGTTTGCCCGCACCGTCCTCGTCGGCGCCGTCTGCTGGCACCTCCTTCTCGTCCACAGGCTCGGCCTGTGCCGGGGGTGCTGGCGACCACGGGGAGGCCAGTGTCTGCTCCGCCGGGGCCAGGGTGTCCACCGGCTTGCTGACCACCAGCACCACGTCCTCCAGGGTGCCTGTCGGTTCAACATTTGACAGAACGGTGCCTTCCAAGTTGCCTGCCAGCTCGAAACCCTCAGGGGCAGTGGCCACTAACGTGCTCACAAGTCTGCCACCGTCCAAACTGCCCATCAACTCAGCACGTGCTGGCGCAGCAGCACCCAGAGTGCCCGCGGGCCTGGCGGCCGAGCCCAGGATGTCTTCGAGCATGGTGCCTAGCAAGGCGCCCGCCAGCACAGTGCCCACCGTCAGGAGCCACACACCCTCGAGGGTGAGTCTTCGCCCCGTCCGGCAGTGATCCAGGCTTTTCCCCTAGCCCTGTCCTTGGACCCTTGCCAGTCCCCAGTCTGTCTCTAGCCTGGGCGGTCCCAGGGCTGCTCCTCGAGGGTGTAGGGCTGGCTGAGATCTAGCCTCCTCCAGACCCCACACCACGACCTTCAGGGGAATAATAATCATTGGAGCCCTTGAGTGTGGATGCCTCGGGGCGGGGGTGGGGGCGGGGGGCGAGATGGCCGGTTGTGTGCCTTAGCCCATTGAGAGCTCCCAGCTTCCCATCCAGCTCAGTAGTTCTGTGTTGCAGACAGAACAGTGAAGGGTAGCGCAGTGCGGCCTGCCTCAGTGCCTTGCTCTTTACCACTGGGGTATCCGGTCTGCCCCTCCGTGAACTGGGCTTTACCGACTGCAGTCTTACGTGGGACTAACCCACCGGAGGCAGCCACCCTGACATAGCAGCCCCCGCGAATGGCTGCCCCCTCTGGGCCGGTCCATCCAGCCCTGCTGCTGCTGTCTGCTTGGAGGAACCAAGTGCAGGGGACCCTTAAGGCACATGGCAGGCCTCTGACCCTGTGGCTGCTCCGTGGCCCTCCGCCCAGGCAGAACATCAAAGTAGGATGGGGCCACAGCCACCAAGGGCTCCCGGGCTCGGGGGGAGCTCACAGTGAGCACCAACAGGGGTGCCTTGGAGGAAGCCACCACTGATACCCCAGCCAGCAGAGCCTTGGTCTCCTCCTCCCCCACCACCCTCCTGCACCATCAGTGGGTTGAGTCTCCGAGAGGGGGCGGCTTCGTCCCGAACTACGGGCTGGGAATTGGAGGGTTGGGGTGCTGGTTCATGCCCTGGCCAGAAATGGGGCCACCCAACTTGGCCATCTCCCTGCCATCCTCAGTCCCTTCCAGCCCCTCCTTTCTTTCCCAGGAGACTGCAGCGGCTCCAGGGCCCACCATCTCCACCAGAGATGGCTTGCCCGGGCCAGACCCCAGCTCCGCTGGCTGGGGCTCCGAGTTGGAGCTGAGCAAGCCAGGCAGGCTGGTCTCCCGGGTGGACAGTGAGCCATTCTCGGGCTGCTCTGCGGACCTGGCCCTCAGCTACAGCAAGTCCTTGGACGTGGGGCCTGACAATGGCCCGGAGGAGAATGAGTACCAGTCGGTGGATTCCATTAGGATCCAAGTGACCGAGGACCCCAGCGTCGATCTGCTGGAGGGTAATCCTGGGCCACGTGCGCCCCCAGAGCCCCGGGTGGAGGAGCAGTGCAGCCAGGTCAGCCCCTGGGCTTCATGGCTCGGGGCAGCCGCCGCTGGGGCACTCCTGGCCATGCTCCTGACCGTGCTCTACAGGCGGCGCCTGGTCCAGTGAAGCCCCTGGGCCCTCTGTGCCGGGAATCTTCTCCCTTCCCCAGGGGACATCCAGCCCAAAGCATGGACTGTGTTGTCTTCCTGCCTCGTCCCTCTTGTGCCGGTGGAGCCTGGGTCAGAGGGGTGCCAGGGGGCCTCGGGCCACATTTCTGTCCCAGCTCATACCCTCCCCATGTGCTACAGACCTCGCCCACCCTGCAGTCTGGGTTGTCACCTTTATTCTCTGGAGGAGGTGAGGTACCCATATCCGGGCTGTATCATTTGTCCGAGTCCACAGATCAGAAGGTGCCACTGGATCATGCAGGAGGTCGGCAGCGCCCCCCATCTTGCCCCGGTGCCCAGTGGCTAGCACATGTGCAGCAAGGTGCAGTGACCCCACAGGACCTTGCTCCAGGAGCATCAGGGTGGTCCATCTCCAGGGACATGACTGCTTGAGGTCCCTCAAGAGGTGGAGGAGGTCCAGACATTCTCCTGGATCCTGGGGAACGTAAGGCAGCTGCTCGGCTAACGACTGCCTCTGAAGCTCTCTCCAGCCTCCTCACACCCCTCCTCTTCCTTTTCCTTCCCTTCTGGTCTCCATGCTCTTTAGCTGGGGGGTGGGGGAGGATCTGGGGAGGAGAGGCCTGCCAGGCAGGGCCCAGACCTAGGTTTGGATTTCAGCTCCATCCCTGCCTGGGCTGTGTGGCCTTGGCAGATGGTCAGACTTCTCTGGTCTTGCTTCCCCACATGGACAGTGAGTATGGTGGCGCATCTCCACGGGGTTCTTCTGAGCTGGGAGCGCACAGGTGTTTGTCAGTGCCTGACCCAGAGTCTGGGAACACTGACAGCTTCCCCTACCTCTCCCCTGCGCCGCCTGGTGGACATGAGGGTAGAAGAGGCCGAGTGCCCAGTGGGTAAGGGTGCTGCTCCGTAGTGTAGGGTGGCCTAGGCCTGCACCCCACTCTTAACCTCCACTCACTCTGTGCTCTTGATTAACCTCTCTGTGCCTTTGTTTCCTCGGCTGTAAAATGGGAACTGCCTATGTATAAAAAATTAGATCTTCTAGTGTTGTGAGGATTAAATGAGTTTACACCAACTGTAGAATGGTTCCTGGCATTTATTAAGGGTTGGCTACACGTTGTCCTAAATGTGGAGGGGCGGGGGCGCTCGGCTGCACCTTACGAGGCAGATTCAGACCCCACAGCCTCCCCTCCTCACCTCCTTCGTCCCATGCGTTGGGTCACTGGGGAGTGGGAAGGGAGGCACATGCACTGGGGCGGCCGTGCAGGCTGAGGGCTGGGGCGCCCCTCCAGCAGCCAGATGGATTGGGGAATATCTTCATGGGTTTTTCTTCCAGGCAGCCATCTCTGGAGCCCCAGGAGCCACTTCCATTCCTGTGCTCTTCAAGAGACAAAGGCTAGCTCCCTGGGGAGGTACCCCCCCAAACTGTCAGCTGGTAGGTTCTCGACCCTGCTTTGGCTGCCACAGCCTTGCTTTGTGCTGCCCTAGGGGGCTTCAGGGACCTCGACCTTGAATGACCTGTCCCTTTCCCTCTAAACTTCTTTTCTTTCCTTTTTTTCCCCAAGATTTTATTTATTCATTTGACAGAGAGAGACACTAGTGAGGGAGGGAACACAAGAAGCAGGGGGAGTGGGAGAGGGAGAGGGACTCGATCCCAGGACCCTGGGATCATGACCTGGGCCGAAGGCAGATGCTTAACGACTGAGCCATCCAGGCGCCCCTAAACTTCTTTTCAGCCCTCACTCTGAACCCAACAGCCTGCTCCCTGAAACGAGGAGAGGTCCCTCCCCAAGCTGTCTGTACCACTCCCCGTCACCCTTGCTCTTAGCCAGCCCTCTGTCACTCCCTCACTTGCAGATACCTGGGCCAGTAAACAATTCATGCACCAGTATAGTTTTAATGTGTGACTTTCCCAGGGTAGCTTTGGAAAAGATTATCTCAAGAAAGCAATGGGTAGTCCCAGAGGATGCTACTTTGCTGGTGGAGTTTCAAGCAGTGACCAGCCGTGTGGGAGACACTGTTCGGTAAGGTATGTAGGAATCCTTCAGGGATCCAAGAGGCACTTTTCACCTGGTGCTGCCCAGAAGCCCTAATCTGGCCTATGTGGAACAGCAGCCCTATTTTGGCTGTTGTCAACCGAAGGCCTCTAAAATGCCAACTTCAAGCAGAGTTGGGGATTGGCCAGAATAATGAGGCCTGTGGCGAGGAGATGGTTTGGGGTAGTTGATAAGATATGCCCGATCTCAGGAATCCTGGGTTTGGGGTGTGGCCTTCGGCCGCAGGAGGGAGTGTGTAGAGGGTGACACAGACAGGTTACCCCCGTCACCATGATCTGGATCCTGTGGAGGCCAGAACCCCGGGCAGGGGGAGAGGACGTCGGCCCCCAGTGTGGGGCCCAGCCACCTCTCCCTGGGAGCCCGAGAGAACACACTTCACCTCAGGGTAGAGGCTGAGGGGCCGGAGGCCCTGTGCCTTCCCAGTCGGTTGGGGCCAACTCAGCAGCAGTCGAAGTAGGCTTCTACCTCTCCACCTTCTCTCTCCTGCCGAAATGTTTTCCTCGAAACCCAAGAGCCACCAGGGCTTCTCTGCCCGTGGGAAACATAGACCTTGTTTGATGACCTCCTGAAGCCAGACCAGTGCGGTACCCTCACCTTATTTTCCTTGCGGGACACACTCCGATTTGGTCCGGTTTAGGGGGAGTTTCCGGTCAGAGATCGAGAGGACGCCCCCTACCCTGCCAGGCTTTGGGTTATTCGTAGCTTCTTTCAAGAAACATTGTTTATTATGGAAAACTTTCAAATACAAAAATAGAACATAAGGAAATACGTATCAGAAATACATATAAGAGAAAATAGAATGAGAAATGCCCCCTGCCCCCCATCACCGAACTTCAATGATTTCGGACTCATGGCCATTCCTGTTCATCCCTGCCCGATTCCCCCTTTTTCTGTACGGGTTCCTTTTGTAACTCAGAGACTGAGGGGGTCAGAAAACCAAGGAGCACACTTGGCTGGGAGAATGTTTTGATAAAGGCCCTCTGTCTCCTCCCGAGGCAGCATCAGGGTTTCCCTTCTTAGTTGCTTGGCCTCTGTGGGTGAAATCCTATGTGGACCAGTTCAAAGAGTGAGCAGCATTGGGTTCCTGTCTTAGTGAGAGGAGACCAAAGGGGCTGCCTCCATTGACAAGGTCCTTGGAGGGGTCTGGCTATGCTCCTGTCCCAGGGAGGCGACATCTGGGTGTGTCCAGTGGCAGCTCGCCCATTGCATCGGGGGGGGGGGGGGGGCCTCTGCCACGCTCTGATAGAGCCCTTCCAACAGGCAGAAATGGCCTATCTGGGCCAGATTCCAATTCCACAGCCTGTGTCTTGCTCTTCTAAGAATCTCCTAGGAATGGAGTCATTCAGGCCTTGAGGTCACTTGCTCTCCATGAATTGCCTCCACCTTCCCCCCAGGGAAAGCATTCCTCATCTAATCTGTGCTAGAAGTGACTAGTCTCCATGGATGAAAATCCCATGTTCCCCCTCTGCTCACCTTTCTGCTTTCTTCCCTGTAGCCTCGGGCCATGAGGCTTGCGCCTGGTATTGGGCACAGTCCCCCAGCATTCCGCACTCCTGTAGCAGCTGGTGACAATGACAGTAATACATAGGGCCGCTGCTTACCCCATACCTTGCTGAGTGCCAGGTGCTGGACTAAGCCCTTTACCCAGATCAACTCCTCCATCCTCAACCCTATGCAAGGGGCACCGCCCTGACCCAATGTATAGCTAGTCTGCAATACCGGGAGGGAGCAAGGACCACAGGAGACCGTGCAAAGGAACGCTGTGACCCCTGAGCCCCAGACCTAGATATTTTTTACTTTTGCTCGTGACCCACAGCTATTTGCATGTCTGGAACCGGGGACCCCATTTCAAATGAGATTTCACACCATCACGTTCCCGCCCAGTATGCCAAGATCTGCCCCATGTTGTGATAGTGTAATAATGTGCAATATTATAACTAATGGTCCCAGGGATGTTGGAACAATAGGACTATCATCATTGCGCGAACGTGCCCAGGCTTAATGGCCTGAGGCTGTGTGAGGCAAGGCAGGGAGCACGAGCTAAAATGCCAGGCCTCCAGAGGCCATGTGATGTAGCAAACATTATTTATTAAAGGATTCTCCATCGGGCACCTGGCTGGCTCAGTCAGTGGAGTGGGCAACTTTTCATCTTGGGGTTGTGGATTTGAGCCCCACGTTGGGTGTAGAGATTACTTAAATATTAAAAAAAAAGAAAAAGATTCTCCAGTGCCAGGTCTAAGGCCTAAAATGAGTAAGACCCCTGCTTACCCTCCAGTGGTTAGGAATGGCACGAAGTGTCGTGCAAATAGGCTTTCATATCATACTTTCATGTCTTCCCACAATATTTTGCACCTACTCTGTGCAGAGTATCAGGAAAGGCATTGGAGACAGAATAACAAAGCAAAGACCTCACTCTAAGGGCCTCCTTCCACTATCCATTGTTTCCAATACAATATTGACTTGGATAAAGGAGTGTTCCGGAAACAAGGGTGGGGGAAGGGAGGAGGCACAAGTGTTGTTTTGATCTGTTATGTCCTATTAATAATCACTATAACTAAATCCAGGGAAACAGTAACACTTAGAGCCTATAGGGAATGGAAAGAATGCCTCGTGTAAATTTACAAAGACCCGCAAGCAGAAAGGCTACAAAGTGTCGGACAAGATCAAGTGTGGGTGAAAACAGAGCCGCTGAAACTTTCATGGACATTTTAGGGGAAGAGAAGTTAATAAACCCGTTGGCAACCTGGCAGTATCCTACTGACATTGAACATGGATGTAGCAATTCCGCTCCTGGGTATGAAAAGCCGGCAACAAGAGCTTAAGTTTACCAAGGTATGTGTGCAAGAATGTTTCTCTTGTCTTTCTTTTCTTCTCTTCTCTTCTCTTTTTTCTTTTCTTTTCTTTTTGTCCTTTCTTTTCCTTTTTCTTTTCTTTCTTTCCCCTTCCTTCTTTCCTTCCTTCCTCCTTCCCTCCCTCCTTTTCTTTTTTCTTTTTTCTTTTCTTTTCTTTTCTTTTCTTTTCTTTTCTTTTCTTTTCTTTTCTTTCTTCCTTTCCTCCTTTCATGCAAGAATGTTTCTTTCTTTTTTTTCTTTTAAAGATTTTATTTATTTGATAGAGAGAAACACAGCTAGAGAAGGAACACAAGCAGAGGGAATGGTAGCGGGAGAAGCAGGTTCCCTGCTTAGCAAAGAGCCCGATGCGGGGCTCAATCCTAGGACCTGGGATCATGACCTGAGCCGAAGGCAGACGCTCAATGACTCAGCCACCCATGCGTCCCAAGAATGTTTCTAACTGCGCTGTTTATAATAGCCCCAAACTGGGATCAGCCCAAACAGCTCTCTGGGGTAGAATGGATATAGAAGCTGTCGTATTGTGACAAAATAGAATACTGGGATATAGCAATGAGTACAAATGAACACATTGCTCTACACAACATGGGGAAATCTCACAGACCTGACGTTGAGCAAGAGAAGTCAGTACATACACAAGTCCTCACTGTGGGATTCTGTTCCCATAAAAAGTACAGAAATAAGCAAAAATGGTCCATGGCGTTGAGGGTCAGACTGGTTACCTTTGGAAGGGATAGAACCAGGAAGGGACATTCTGGGGGATGGCTCTACCTCCTGACTCGGAGGAGAGAGAGTATGAAGTTCTGTGTCCAGAATTCCCTGTTGCAGATACGGAAATATAGCAAAATCACCTAAATGAGAACAAACAGAGGCTGTTCCTTCAGAGCTTGCAAAAGAGTCAGCCACAATTATCTCTTGCATTTGGCAGGAAGGGATTCAAAGGCAGGGAGGGGAAGTGTCACAGTGGGATAGAAAGGGAGGCTCCGCGTGTGTTAGGATTGGAGGTGGTTTAACCAAGGGGGACGCTGGAGGCTGGCTAGCTAGAGGGGGCACCTCTGTGGTTGGTTGGGGAGCATATTTGGTTTCTCTGGTTGGTCCTGAGTTGATAGAGACAGGGTTGTATTTGGTGGGGACTGTGAAGAAGCTGCCAGACACTGAGTCCTGGTTGATCTGGGCCCACCGCTGCAGTTCTGGGCTCTATTAAGTGTGGGGGCATGCGCACGCACACACACACACACACACACACACATGAGATGATGATAGTCCTATTGTTAAAACATCCCTGAGACCATTAGTTGTAATATCGCATGTTATTACAGTATTGCAACATGGGGCAGATCTCGGCACACCGGGTAGGAATGTGTTGGTTGAAATCTCATTTTAAATGGGGTTAAATTGTGGTTTGGCTTCCCAGGCTGGTCACTGCAGAGGTCAGAGTTCTAGCGTCCTTTATGGTCTGTTTGTATATTGAGTCTCTCAGAGGGAAGAGTTTGGGCACCGAGGGGGCCTCCCCTGCTGGCATGGGAGGTGGGTGGGCACATTCATATTTCCTCCAGCTCCCTCTCCCTCCCCAGGGCCCGGGGGCCTGCCTGTGAGGGCGAGACCCCCTGCTCCAAGTCTTTGCTGAGAACCAAGGTTCTTTTTTCTTTAGGGCCTGGCTTACAGCCCAGCTGCTCTTGGAAGGCTTCTTTGGTTAGACCCCTCTCATTTATTAGGCTTCCTATGTTCCCATGGTTTGCCTCAAACCCTGCAGGGTAAATTCCCATTTCCTCGCCTGTATTTTAAAAGCCTATACTGAATATCTTTCTTCTGCATACTCAATACGGTTTCTATAAAAAACCAACAAAAACAGCACCCAAAGTACCCGCCCCCACCAAATACAACTTTTTATTTGAAGTAACATGTTCATACTGGAAAGTGTCCTCGGAAAGGAGATAGGGAATCTGCGGCAAGAAGGGCGGAGGCGGGCAGAGAGAGCAGGGGGTGTGGGGAAGGTGAAGAAGGAGAGGAAGCCCTGGGTTTTAGTTCTGGGTCCATAGCCAGGTCCTGACATCCCTAATCCTCCTGGACCCACAAACAGTGGGTGATGTCAAGTGATGTCAGAGCCTTGCTCCTCAAATCCTTCCTCCTCCAAGGCTCAGTTCCATCAGCCCTTGGGTGTCCTTGGTGCGGGTGACACCAAGGGGGACTTCCTCCCCCTCCTGCCTTCTCTTCCCCCATCACCAGGTGCCGTTCCACACCATCTGAATCACTGATTTCCTAGCAATCAGACACTGTCTTCTATTTAATCAATTCACTTATATTTAACCTAAGAAGAAAGCAAAAATCCTTTCATTATCCCATGCAGCTGGAAATCCGCTTCTTGCAGGAGGCCTGTCCAAAGAAATGGGGAAAAAGAGAAACTGGTAATCGTTGAAAGAATGACTTCTTTTCCTACTTCCTACTTGCCATCATGACATCTGCAGAATTGTGGGTCTGTGGGTACTCATGTGCAGTCATTCTGCTATTATGACTTCTAGAACTTACAATCCTTGGACATTTCCTCCATTCAGCTAGCAGTTATGAGGGTCTGCGATGACCAGATGTCTGCTTGTAGTGAGGCTCCTACAGTATAGAGCTTTCAGTCTGGGTGGCTCATCCAGGACCTCTCCCCCTTTTCCCTCCTGCCTTCACTGTCAGGAGTTTTCTACTCAGAGACCCGCACCTCTGTTCTCAGGGGGTGGGGCAGCCTGCTATCTTCTGGACTTGGCGGAGTGGACTTCTTCCCACCCAGTCTAGCAGCAGCCAATCCCCCCCCATGAATTTTCACCTTCTTTATAATCTAGTCTCTTTGTTTATTTTTTATTTTAAAGGTTTTTTAATTTGTTTAAGATATCTCTGTACCTCACATGGGGTTCAAACTCATGGCCCTGGGATCAATAGTTGCATGCTCTTCTGAGCTAGTCACAGATGCCCTTAATCTAGTCTCCTCAAAACATTTTTTCAAAAAGATTTTAATTATTTATTTGGCAGAGAGAGAGAGAGAGACCAGAAGCAGGCAGAGAGGCAGGCAGAGAGAGGGAGAAGCAGGTTCCCCACTGAGCAGAAGCCCGATGTGGGGCTCGATCCCAGGACCCTGAGATCATGACCTGAGCCGAAGGCAGAGGCTTTAACCCACTGAGCCACCCAGGTGCCCCAAAACATCTTTTAATTACACAGGTAATACAGGAAAATGTGCTTACTATAAAAAAATTAAACGTTATTAAGCCAGAGATTCTCAAACTTCTGTGTAGATACCACTCCTCTGGGGATCTTGTTAAACGCAGGTGCTGACTCACGAAGTCACTACATTACTGAGGAGACTTTTTCCTTCCAAGATTTTATTTAAATTCAAGTTAGTGTAACATATGGTGTAGTATTGATTTCAGGAGTAGAATTTAATGATTAATCACCTACCTATAATACCCAGTGCTCATCACAACAAGTGCCCTCCTTAATTCCCGTCACCCAGTTACCCTATCCCCACACCTACCTTCCCTCCAGCAACCCTGTTTGTTTTCTATCGTTAAGAGTCCATAAGAGTCTCTTATGGTCTGTCTCCCTCTCTATTTTTATCTTATTTTATTTTTCCTTCCCTTCCCCTGTGTTCATCTGGTTTGTTTCTTAAACTCTGCATAGAAGTGAAATCATATGGTATTTTTCTTTCTCTGACTTAATTTGCTTAGCATAATACCCTCTAGTTCCATCCATGTAGTTGCAAATGGCAAGATTTCATTCTTTTTGTTTTTTTTTTTTTTTAAAGATTTTTATTTATTTGACAGCGAGAAACACAGCCAGAGAGGGAACACAAGCAGAGGGAATGGTAGCGGGAGAAGCAGGCTTCCCGTGGAGCAGGGAGCCCGATGCGGGGCTCGATCCCAGGACCCTGGGATCTGACCTGGGCCGAAGGCAGACGCTTAACGACTGAGCCACCCAGGCGCCCCAAGATTTCATTCTTTTTGATGGCTGAGTAATATTCCATCACTTCTTTATCCATTCATCGGTCAATGGCCTTTGGGGCTCTTTCAATAATTTGGCTATTGTTGATAGTGCTGCTGTAAACATTGGGGTGTGTGTACCCCTTTGAAGCAGTATTTTTGTATCCTTTGGGCAAATACCTAGTAGTGAAATTGCTGGGTTGTAAGGTAGTTCTATTTTTTAAAAATGTTTATTTATTTATTTATTTATTTATTTAGAGCATGAGAGGGGTGAGAAGGGGCAGAGGAAGAGGGAGAATCTCCAGCTGACTCTGAGCTGAAGGCGGAGCCCGACATGGGACTTGATTCCACGACCCTGAGATCATGACCTGAGCTGAAATCAAAAGTTGGACACTTAACTGACTGAGCCACCTCGGTGTTCCTGTACTTTTAAATAATTTGAAAATTACTTTCCATACTAGAATGCAAATGACCTGAGATGTTTAACATTTTGAGGAACCTCCTTACTGTTCTCCAGAGTGGCTGCACCAGTTTGCATTCCCACCAAGGGTGTAAAAGGGCTCTCCTTTCTCTGTATCTTTGCCAACATTTGTTGTTTCCTGAGCCATTGACTTTAGCCATTCTAACAGGTGTGAAGTGGTATCTCATTGTGGTTTTGACTTGTATTTCTCTGATGCCAAGTGATGTGGAGCATTTTTTCATGTGTCTGTTGGCCATTTGTGTGTCTTCTTTGGATAAGTGTCTGTTCATGTCTCTTGCCCATTTCTTAACTGGATTATTTATTTTTTGGGTGTTGAGTTTGGTAAGTTCTTTATAGATTTTAGATACCAGCCCTTTATCCAATATGTCATTTGCAAATACCATCTCCCATTTTGTAGGTTATCTTTTTGTTTTGTTGATTGTTTCCTCCACTGTGCAGAAGCTTTTGATCTTGATGAAGTCCCAACAGTTCATTTTTTCTTTTGTTTCCCTTGCCTCCAGAGATGTGCCTAGTAAGAAGCTGCTATGAGGTCAAAGGGGTTGCTGCCTGTTTTCTCCTCTAGGATTTTGATGGTTTCCTGTTTCACATTTTGGTCTTTCATCTAAGACTTTTATGAGTAAAAACAAAAAACAGTAATTGAAAATGTCCTTCATTCTCCTGTAAGTTTGAGAGACATCATTCTTTGCCTTTGCCTATGTAGTGTGCCACTTGATAATCCTAACTTAATCCCATCTGTGGCTTGGGAGTGAGGACTGTCTGAGGTTCTGTTCACAGCAGTGGGGTGCAGGGACTCTTAGCCTCTAGACTCTCCTGTAGCTCTTCACAGCACCCCACAAAGTGTTGTTGCCAAGCTTACTAGGTCTTTGTTGAATTGAATTTAGTTCATACAGCAATCCAAATGATTTGGTCCTTGTTTCAGTTGATTGAGGACCCTCAGCTTCTGACTTTTTTCCCCACCATATGCAGGATGAGCTACCCAAATCACTGATGAAATGGAGAAGGGGCAAAGCCAGAGCCAGAGCCCCACACAGTGCCACTGAAGACCATTGGCCAACCAACCTCATCAGTTGACCTCACCATTACTTAATCAGTATTCTATGCTCCCTGTAGTCATCCACCAGTTAAAAGTACATATAACACCAGGCACGTGGGTGGCTCAGTCTGTTGAGCATCCAGCTCTTGATTTCGGCTCAGGTCTCGATCTCAGGGGTGTGAGATCAAGCTCCGTGTCAGGCCCTGTGCTTAGCACAGAGTCTGCTTGTCCCTCTTCTTCTGCTCTTCCCCCACGCTCTCCTTTCTCTCTCTCCAAAATAAATAAATAAATACATAAATTCTTAAAAAAAAAAGAGTATATATAACAATTCTAGTGGAGGTGTATCTGCTAACGAATGCTGCATGAGAGAAATTAGGCCAAAACTTAATAGCTTAAAACAACACATTCCGGATCTCATGGTGTCCGTGGGTTAGAATTTCAGGTGCTGGTTCTCTGGGTCCTTTGGCTCAGGGTCTCTCATGGGGGTGCCACCAAAGTGTTGGCTAGGGCTGCAGCCATCTCAGGGCTCGACCTGGAGAGGAGGATTCACCTCCAAACTACTCTTGTGATTGTTTCAGGGTACAGTTCCTCTCTGAATTGTTCCTCGGAGAGCTTCACTTCCTGTTGGCTGTTGGCCAGAGGGTGCCTGCCCTCCATTCCTTGCCGCATGGGCCTCTCCAAAAAGCAGCTCCCAACATAATATCTTGCTTCATTAGAACATGCGGGAGAAAAGAGCTAGAGAGAGTGAGAGCAGAACGAAAGACACAATCTTTCATAAGTTAACCTTATAAGTAAGACCCCATCACTTTTGTAAATTGCACTCTACCAGGACATGGGGACCATTGGGAGTATCACTGCAGAAGTTTTCCGCTATAGAAAGGGAAGTTGGCTCCTACCCGCAACAGGACATATACATGAATTCTTTGTCCCAGCAATCCCATTTCTAGAAATCTAAGCCAAAAATACACTGGTGAAAATAAACAAAGATGTATGTACAAGGCTAATCATTGTGGCACATTTTGTAAGTAGTGAAAGATTGGAGGGGCACCAGGGTAGCTCGGATGGTTAAGCATCTGCCTTCGGCTCGGGTCATGATTGCAGGGTCCTGGGACTGAGCCCCACATTGGACACCCTGCTCATTGGGGAGCCTGCTTTTCCCTCCTCCTCCCACTATGCTCTCTCTCCCTCTCTCTCTCTAATAAATAAATAAATTCTTTAAAAAAAGAAGGAAAAAGTGGAAAATGTATAATCTTTTATTTAAGAAAAAAAACAACCAAAGCTTTTAGTTAAGGGCTGAGGCTTGGTAGCCCATGTGACTCTGCTGGGAGAGGATTTTAAAACCTTGGGCCTGGTTTCATCTGGACTGCCCCACACAGCTTTCCTTTTGGTAATTTTGGTTTGCATCCTTTCCCTGTAATAAATCTTAGCCATGAGACCTACTAAAACAAAAAGAATCTGGACAGGAATCTCTTGTCTATTTTTATGAAAGGGTAAACCAAAACCTAATTGCAAAAATGGTTACCTATAAAGAAAGGGCAGGAGCAGAAAGGAGGGTTCAATGATAGAAGCTAGACTTCTGGATGTACCTTCTTTTGTAGATTTGACTTTGGAACCATGATACTGTTTTACATAATTATATAACAAAGTTAAATTTAAGATTTTTTATATCTCGGGGTGCCTGGCTGGCTCATTTGGAAGAGCATGTGACGTTTGATCCGGGGGTTGTGAGTTTGAGCCCCACGTTGGGTGGAAAGATTACTTAAATAAATAAAGCTTAAAAAAAGATGTTTTAGATCTCTAAAAATTGAATCCAAACGGGGCAAAAAGAACTCAGTGGTGAACTGAATTGATGCCTGAATCACACAGAGAGGAATTATTTCAACTTTAAAGCACAACAATTTGATTTTCATCTGCAGTGCCATATATCCTTAGGACAAAAGGAACTGCAAAGGAATCAAACAGTATTTTGTAATCATCTTGTTGATAGTAATATTGGTGTTTTTATTCTGAAACTATTATCTCTAACAATAAAACAAGTAAGTAGTGAATGTTGTTAAGAACTTAGATTTTTTAAGGCAAGATGAAAGAGAAGTATAAAACCAAAGGAGTTAAGTAAAACTCTACAACCTTAAAAATTAATAGGGGAAATATTGGTATAAATGTATGATATATTTTTCTCTTTAAAAATATATTTCCTGTCTATCTGCTAAAAGGACCTAGAAACTGATTAACCCAGTAGCAATATGCACTCCTGGTGTCCAAACTGTGGCCTCTAAACATCATTTCCTACTGATAGAAACAATTAGTAGGAGAAATGTCTGATTCAAGATCTGGACAGGAAATTTACAGAGTTGAGGCTGGAACCTCTCCTCATACCAGGGAGCAAGGAAGCTGTGTAAGACTATTAGAGTCATGTTTATATGATTATGGAGTCAGTCTGAAGGGCTTCCATTGACCAAATGTGGCACCAATTTGAATGTCAAAAAGAAGAGTGACTCCAATAGATTGAAATTCATCAAATATGTTGTTTTTTTTTTTTTAAAGGTTTTTATTTATTTGACAGCGAGAAACACAGCAAGAGAGGGAACACAAGCAGAGGGAATGGTAGCAGGAGAAGCAGGCTTCCTGCCGAGCAAGGAGCCCGATGTGGGGCTCGATCCCAGGACCCTGGGATCATGACCTGAGCTGAAGGCAGGCGCTTAACGACTGAGCCACCCAGGCGCCCCCATCAAATATGTTTTAACATGCATGAGTTTCATAATAATACGAAAAAGAAAATAATTCATTAGTCACCTCTAGAAGATACTAGAAAACCAATTCATTCCGAAAACTGGTCAATAAAGAGAATCAATCCTGTCTAAAAAAAACAAAACAAAACAAAGACAATGGGGCCCCTGGGTGGCTTAGTCGTTAGGTGTCTGCCTTTGGATCCCGGTCATGATCCCGGGGCCCTGGGATCGAGCCCCGCATGGGGCTCCTTGCTTGGCGGGAAGCCTGCTTCTCTTGCTACCATTCCCTCTGCTTGTGTTCCCTCTCTCCCTGTGTTTCTCTCTGTCAAATAAATAAAATCTTAAAAAAACGAAACAAAAGGGGGCTCCTGGCTGGCTCAGTCAGTAGAGCACGCAGCTCTTGATCTTTTTTTTTTTTTTTTTTTTTAAAAAGACTCATTTATTTGAAAGAGAGAGAGAGTAGGAGCAGAGGGAAAGGGAGAGAGAAAATCTCAAGCAGGCTGAACACCCAGCCTGGAGCCTGATGTGGGGCTTGATCTTACTACCCCAAGATGGTGACCTGAGCCAAAAACCAAAACCAGGTGCTCAACTGACTGAGTACCGAGGCTTCCCATGCGACTCTCGCTCTTGAGATTGTGGGTTTAAGCCCCACATTGAGTGTAGAGATTACTTAAAAGTAAAATCTTAAAAAAAAAAAAAAAAAAAAAAAAGAATCAGTGGCGCATGGGTGGCACAGTCTGTTGAAAGTCTGACTCGGTTTCAGCTTGGTTATGATCTTGGGGATGTGGGACTGAGGCCTGAACTGGGGTCTGCACTCAGTGTGGAGTCTGCTTGGGACTCTCTCTACCTCTTCTTCTGCCCCCCCCGCCCAACATGCACGGATGCGTGCACTCTCTCAAGTGAATAAATCTATTTAATTTAATTTAATTTAATTTAATTTTATTTTATTTTATTTATTATTTGACAGAGAGAAAGAGATCACAAGTAGGAAGAGAGGCAGGGAGAGAGAGAGGGGGAAGCAGGCTCCCCGCTGAGCAGAGAGCCCGATGTGGGGCTCGATCCCAGGACCCTGAGATCATGACCTGAGCCGAAGGCAGAGGTTTTAACCCACTGAGCCACCCAGGTGCCCTCAAATGAATAAATCTTTAAAAAAAACCAAAACATCAATCTTGCCTTTTCTATACAAGTTATACTTCAGGATACCAAAGAGCGGAGCTGGTGGGTAAAAATTCTTTATAAAAGACTTCCAGCTAATTAAGTGAAGAAGAGATAAAAGAATCAGAATATCACTATTTTGCAGCCCCTAATAAAATAATGGCTGTATCACCATTAGGCAATATCACCAATAGTTGCTGAATTCAGTAGGTGAAAAGCTGATGAATGGGCCAGGCTGATGTTCCCTGAACCAAATGACCAATCTTAACATCTCAAAAAGAGGTAATAATACAAATAAATAGTTAATGTTATGAACTAGGATTTTCCTGTTCAGATGACATGAATAAGAAGTAAATAGCACCACCTATGATGAATTAGTTTAAATAAAGCAAACTTGAATCTAATCAAGACTTCAAATGACAAGGATGTAGTCATCAAAATCTGGAATGTGGAAATTCTTCAGGGCAAACAATCTGGTTTCTTCAATAAGTAAATTGCAAGGAAAATAAATGGAGGGAAACATATAGGCTGAAAAAGTTTAAGAGATTAAACAATGAAAGGCAATATGTTGACTTTGGAAAATGAATTTGACACAATTATAAAAGCAAGATTGACAATCAGGGGAAGTTAAATAATGTGAGGTTCACGTTACTTGAGGGGAGCAGAGGAAAAGGGAGAGAGAATCCTAAGCAGGCTCCATGCTTAGCATGGAGCGTGGGGTCCACACTCATGACCCTAAGAAAAAGACCTAAGCTAAGTTCAAAAGTCAGACCCTTAACTGACTGAGCCACCCTACCAGTAACAATTCTAACTGCTGCTCTACATATATTATTTTATTTAACTTTCCCCCAGAGCCCATTACATTTATCTTTCCGCTAACATCAACAATATGTTTATTTTTTCAGTTAAAATACTGTGGGAAGTAGTCTATAGTATCTAAAGATATTACACATTCCTTTTGATAGCTGCATAGTGTTCCATTGTGTGTACCTGTCATTTTTTTATTCAACTGAGGTTTAGATAGGCTAAGCAGCTTGCCCAAATCACTCAACCAAGGTCTGGCTGACTCCAAAGCCTGTATTCTAAATTAGTGTTTTCCAGACTTTAATACATATATGAATCATCTGGGGGTTTTGCAGAAATTGCAGATAAGGTGGGTCTGGGGTGGGTCCTGAGATTCTGCCTTTCTTACAAACTACTAATCATGCCAAAGCAAGGCCAGCCTAGAAAACTTGATCTGAGCATTGACTGCACATTGGGATCACCTGGGAAGTATTAAAAACTTGGTGATAATATATATTGGTGTTCTCTTTTGGTGAATTTGACCAGCCACAGGGATTCTTTAAGGACAGGACAGTAAATTCTGCAATAGTCTCCATCTGCCAAAATAAGGTAGACAGTTTTTCTCTTGTGCATTTGTCTCTTCAGCTGCCTGCAATCTGAGGACCCTTGAGAAATGGACTTGCCCTTGGGGTAGGAAAGTCATCATTTAAGGTATTGGATCACGGGAGAGGATGGGATAAGTCGCCTTCAAAATGAGGGCTTCGTTTCCATCGTTATTGTTTTAAGACTCTAATTCCAAGAGAAAAACAATGTAAGCTAGATTAAGAAAAAAGGAGTGAGGGAGACATAAGAAACGTATAAAAATATTTTAATGTTACAGGAAGGGACCCAAAGACAGGAAAGTAATCAGCCCAGGAAAGGATGCAAGTGGGCAGGACTGGGGGAACTGGAGAAGCACCCTTGGTTTTTTTTTTGTTTGTTTGTTTTGTTTTTTTAAAGATTTTATTTACTTATTTGTCAGAGAGAGAGAGAGTGAGCACAAGCAGGCAGAGCGGCAGGCAGAGGGAGAAGCAGGCTCCCTGCTGAGCAAGGAGCCCCATGTGGGACTCGATCCCAGGACCCTGGGATCATGACCTGAGCTGAAGGCGGTCGCTTAACTAACTGAGCCACCCAGGCATCCCAGCACCCTTGTTTTTCTGTTTTGCTCCGCGCACCTGTTCATTCTTGGGTCTCTCTGCAAATCAGCTTCCTCTGTTCTTTTGTCTGCATGGAGGATGTAGCACCACACTTTGAGAAGTGGGGCCCTGTTCCAAGGTGGTGAGGTTATGCATGCAAACATGGCTATTGGAGCCTAATCTACAGGTAGGTAGGGGGATTTCTGGGTGAAGAGGGAATGGTTGTGAGGTGACAGGTATGAAACACTGTCTACTACAAAGATGTATTTTAAAGGATCCCAGAGTTACTGCCACTGTAATCATTTGTTAACACTTTGCGCGCGCACGCGTGTGTGCGTGTGTGTGCATGTGTGTCTGTGTATCACTCTGTGAAAGGCACTGTGGGGGATATGGGGATGCAAACTTTTATTCTGCTAGCTCTCAAAGTCTGGTTGAAATTATAAAGCATATACCCCAAGAATGTTAAGACAAAGAAGTATGTGATACATGTCATTAAGAGTGACATATAAAAGATTAGAAGGATCATAGCTAACTGTGGTAATCTGTGAGGACTTTAAGGTGGAGGTATCTTTTGGGCTAACCCATGGAAGTTGGGTTGAATTTTGATTAAACAGAAATGTGGTGGGGAGGAATTTCATGTAGAGATGAAGGATGAGGTTTACAGCTGGGTAAGAGTCAAGTCTGGAGAACTGGGAGATTTTTGCTAGAACATACTATGCAAGAGTATGGGAAGTAAGGAGGAAAAGTAGAAAGATACTAAATGTGGAGCTCCTTGTATATTAAGTGTTTTGGATTTAGTTCTGTAGTATTTTTCTTTTTCTTTCTTTCTCTTTCCTTCTCTTCCCTTCCCTTCCCTTCCCTTCCCTTCCCTTTCCTTTCCTCCCTTCCTTCCTTCCTTCCTTCCTTCCTTCCTTCCTTCCTTCTTTCCTTCCCTCCCTCCTTTTTTTTCTTTTGTAGGCTCCACGCTGGGGTGAGGAATGAACTTGTGACCCTGAGATCAAGAGCTGAGCTGAGATCCAGTCAGAAGCTCAACAGACCTAGCCACCCAGGCACCTTTCATCAAGACCTAGAGGGGAGATTATACCAGAACTTGGGAGCAGTGGGCTTGGAAAGTAAACCAGAGGCAGAACAAATATTTAGGAGGCAACCAAAATAAGGTACTCCCAGAGGGCTTTTTTGGTCTAATTTGACAGCTACTAGACACTTGTGGCTGTTGGTCACTTTTTAAAAAATTAACATATAATGTATTATTTGCCCCAGGGTACATGTCTGTGAATCATCAGGCTTACACATTTCACAGCACTTACCATAGGAATCCCCTCCCCAATTCCATAACCCAGCCACCCTATCCCCCCCCACCCCCCAGCCACCCTCAGTCTGTTTCGTGAGTCTAGTAGTCTCTTATGGTTTGTCTCCCTCCCCATCCCTTCCTGTTTCATTTCTCTACCCTATCCCCCCAAACTCCCGCCTTGCCTCTCAAATTCTTCATATCAGAGAGATCATGTGAAAATTGTCTTTCTCTGACTGACTTATTTCACTTAGCATAATACCCTCTAGTTCCATCCACGTCGCTGCAAATGGCAAGATTTCGTTTCTCTTGATTGCTGCATAGTATTCCATTGTGTATGTACATATATATATATATCACATATCTATATCTATCTATCTATATATATCACATCTTCTTTATCTGTTCATCTGCTGATGGACATCTAGGTTCTTTCCATAGTTTGGCTATTGTGGACATTGCTGCTATAAACATGCGGGTGCACGTGCCCCTTCAGATCACGACATTTATATCTTTAGGGTAAATACCCAGTGGTGCGATAGCTGGGTCGTAGGGTAGCTCTATTTTCAACTTTTTTATATTGGTCACTTTTTAAAAGTTTATTTTTAGTAATCTCTGTACCTAATTTGGGGCTCAAACTCACAACCCAGAGATCAAGAGTTGAGTGCTTTTCAGACTGAGCCAGCCAGGCACCCCACTGACCACTTCTAATGTGACTAGTGCCACATGCTGAAATAATAATGTTTTGGATATATTGGGTTAAATATACTAATAAAATGAATTTCACCAATTTCTTTTTACTTTTAAAGATGTGGCTACTAGAAAATATAAATTACACATGTGGTTTGCATCATAGTTGTATTGAACGGTGCTGGACATGTTGCCCAGAGGAACAGAAATGGCAGTGCCATTAAGAGAACTGAGGAAAGGGAGCTGTTGAAGAGGAAAGAGGACAAACCTGTTTTCAGAAAGCAGATGCTTTTACAAAGATAGTTCCCCCTTATCTGCAAGGGATACTTTCCAAAACCCCCAGTAGGTCTTGCAACCACAGATAGTACCAAACCCTATATATACATGTTTCTCCTGTCAATACACACCTATGATAAAGTTTAATTTATAATTTAGGCACAGTAAGAGATTACGATAATGATAAAATAGAACAATTATAATAGTCTATCGTAATAAGCATTATATCAGTGTTCTTGTTGGACTATACTCACCCTTCTTCTTGTAATGATGTGAAATAATGAAATACCAATGTCATGAGATGAAGTGAGGGGAATGATGTAAGTGTGATATAGCCATTGGCTACTAGTGAACTTCTGACAGTATTTCAGAAGAAGGATCACTTACTTCAAGACTTCTAGATTGTGGTTGACCAGGGGTAACTGAAGCCTGGGAAAGCGGCGCTTCAGATAAGAGGGGAGTCTACTGTAGGTTTATCTGGGGATGAAGATAATACCCATCAAGCTGGAGCACCTGGGTGGCTCAGTTGGTTAAGTGGTTGACTTTTAATTTAGGCTCAGATCATGATCTCAGGGTCATGAGATGGAGCCCCGTGTTGGGCTCTACACTGGGCATAGAGACTGCTTAGGATTCTCTTTCCCTCTGCCCCTCCCCCTTTCTAAAAATAAATAAGCCATCAGGTTTTCAAAATGGGAAGAACTAGATCTTCATTGCTTTTACTATAACGGAGATGCGAGTGACTTTTCTAACCAGAGATGAATTTCCCAAAGTGTGTCTAAGGAAAACATTCTGTGAAAAAAGGTTTCCATGATCAATTACATTTGAAAGATAGATACATACCTGAGCCTCCTCTTGGAGATTCATCATGCCCTTCAGCATATTAAAAGCTGTAAGAAGGTGCATTTAAGTTTACCTTATATTTCTCAAACTTATTTGAGCACAGCACTAAGCCATTAGTTGTTGTCTGGTAATAGTATCCAAATTAGGGCTATTTAGTTAACGATAAGATAGGCCATGAGCTTGAAGACAGAAAAATTTTCAACCCTTTCAATACTTGGAAAGGGATAGGATCTTCCATGTCTAGGAAACTGAATTGCTCTAAACTCCTATTTCGGGGCGCCTGGGTGGCTCAGTGGGTTAAAGCCTCTGCCTTCGGCTCAGGTCATGATCTCAGGGTCCTGGGATCCGGCCCCCACATTGGGCTCTCTGCTCAGCGGGCCGCCTGCTTCCCCCTCTCTCTCTGCCTGCCTCTCTGCCTACTTGTGATCTCTCTCTGCCAAATAAATAAATAAAAATCTTTAAAAAAAACCCAAACACCTCATATTTCATCTTGGATTTTCTGTCTCTATTCTCCTGAGACCAGTTGAACCTTCTGTCTGAAAGCAGGCAACACTTTCATATTGCCTGTGAGCTATGGTGAGACCACCAGAATGCCACAGGCTAACTATACTGTGTGTGTGTGAATGTGCACATGCATATATAACACACATCTCTGTACCTCTTCAGTAGTGGATTCCAGGCCAGGGGCCAGGCCTTGGAAGAATGTCTAGGGGCTTAATAACTTTATGGTTTTCGTATATTTGTCCTTTGGGAGAGAGATAATAGGTAAGGTTTCCCCCAGTTCTCCACACCATTATATTCTGGAAAAAAGACCATGTACTAGAAAGGGAAATGATTCTATGCTTTTCATTTCCCTGGCACCAATACAGTCCAGTGAAAGGAGAAAGAAGTTGGTCTATAAACCTTTATGGCTTGGCACTCTTGTGATCATAATTTCAATTTTTCACTTCCTAGTGATGCTCTATTTTAGCTGCAAGAAAACTCAGTAGAAACTCAGAGAGGGTCTGTCCCCTGGCCATTAGATAGTAGTAAGAGACGAGGAAGTGAATCTTCTCCTATCATCTGGGGGCCAGAGGGCAGACTGTGGGCCCTAACATGGCCTCCGATGACTCTTTCCTTCCTGGTATTCACATCCTTGGGTAATATCAATCCACTTTGCAGAATGCTGATCTGCATAATAATAGGATATAGATATTGCAATAGGATATTGCAGAAATGATAGGTGTATGACTTCCCAGGCTAGATCTTAAAAGATATTGCGACTCCTGCATGTTTTTCCTTGAACCACTAGTTTTGGGAGAAGCCAGCTGTCATATTGGGAGGACACTCAAGCAACCCTATGAAGAGGCCCACCAATGTTGTGGGAGCTCAGGCCTCCTGACAAAAGCTAGTACCAGCTTGCCAGTCATCTTGGAAGTGGATCCTTCAGATCATATGCCCTCAAATGACTGCAACTTCATGAAAGTCCCTGAGCCAGAACCAACCAGCTAAATCACTCCCAAATTCTTGACCCACAGAAACTGAGATAATAAATATTCATTACTCAGCCACTAAGTTTTGGGGTTATTTCTGACCTAGCAAAAGGCAACTAATATGGTAGATGGTAGATGTTTTTTCTGTGTGACGTTTTGCCATGCAAATGGCTCTAGATTTGCAAATTATTACTTTAGAATTTGATTAGTTCCTCCAAAACATTATGCTTACTATGACCTCTGTACTTCTTATTCTGGGGTGTACACCAGGAAACTGGATTCTCCCCGAGGGTAAATAACTGAGGGAAGTGATAAAAAAAAAAAAAGCCACAAAAACCTAATGATACTCTCCTTCTAAAGTGTTATAATAACCAGAGAGAAAGGAAACTTCTTAATTGCTCCTTTTATTTGACTTTTTGGAAAAAAACAAGCAAACAAAAAACCGTGCTCCAGGACAAATCTTCAATTTCTTTCTTTTTTAAATAAATGTCTTATTTAAGTAAAACACACATACAGAAAAGTGCACAAAACAAGTGAACATCTTAATGACATATTGCAAAGTGAACACACCCATGTAGCCACCACCCGGACCAGAGAATCTCAACACTGCCAGTCCTACAGAAGTTTATCTATTGCCCTGGGGTCACGACTCTCTTCCCCTCCCCCACAAACACCATCATCCTGACTTCTGATCATTTATTGATGTTGGACTTCATATAAATCATACAGTTATGTATTCTTTCATGTCTGGTTTCTTTTGGTCAGTTTCTTTGCATTTTTCATTTAGGATTATAAACATCTTGCCTAATTGCCACTCGTGCATGCTTCACCCATTATTTTGGATAAACTTTAGTGATAGTCATAAACTGTCAGTAAGTTCACACCACAGAGGACACATACATTTATTTAAGAGGAAAAAAAGCCTTCTAGTAACTTACTGGAATTTTACTGAATCTGTGCCTTTTGGCTACTGTAAGGCAGAGAGTGGCTGAACTTCTCAGGAATTCAGGTTCTGTCATTTTTTAAGCAGTGTGTCTCTGGTTAAGTTGCCTCACCATCCCAGTGTTGCTGGGAGAATTAAATGACGTGTAAAGGCACTCTCTACACTGTTTTGTAAAAAAAACAAACTACACAGGTTTTGCTACTGGAGTTCATCTTGGCAGCCTTGGATGATGATGATGATTTTTTTTTTTTTAAAGATTTTATTTATTTGACAGAGAAACACAGCGAGAGAGGGAACACAAGCAGAGGGAATGGTAGCAGGAGAAGCAGGCTTCCCGCCGAGCAGGGAGTCCAATGCAGGGCTAGATCCCAGGACCCTGGGATCATGACCTGGGCTGAAGGCAGACGCTTAACGGCTGAGCCACCCAGGCACACCATGATGATGATGATTTTTGATTCTTCAGGATGACCTATCAGAACTCACAGCCTAGGATGAAAGCTCTGCCAGGTCAAGGAGGACCAGATCAGTGGGGGGTAGGAAGAAAGATGGGCCACACTGGGCTGTGAGATTTAGAAGACTAGCTACAGGTGTTCTTAGTTCTTGCAGGATTCATCTGGGGTGGCTTCTTGCAGGAGCTGCAATTTCCAGAGTTTGGATATAGGGTTTCCAGAGTTATTCCTACAGTGAGGGGAAGCTAGTTTGGAATAAGCATAGTTAATTTTTTTCAATGAGCAAGAGAGCTCATATTTCTTGGTTCAGCCGGCTAGTACTAGCAGTCACTATGGGAAAGGTGAAGAAAATGAGGGCTATCACCCAAGGGACATTACAGTGTCCTGAGGGAGGCACTTAACCAATAATTAGCAAGCAAGAAAAACCCACAGTCTCGTTAAACTTGGAGTGAAGGAGTACCTTGAGGTACTCAGGTACTTCTGTACCTATGAGGGTACAGAACAAGGCAGGATCGTTTCAGGCTGGGGTGACCTTGGAGAAGGGTGGTTGGAAGGGCCTTTGGTTGCAGTGAGTGGTCAGTATCTCAGGGCTGGAGGTGACTATGTTGTCGCCCCCTCCCCCGCCCGCTCTGCAAAAGGGAAGATGATGATTGACGCACACACACGCGCACGCACACACCCCTCACACAGGCTCCAAGGCAGCCACCAAATCCTCCTAAGTCCCTCCAGTGCGCCGCACAGAAAAGGAGTCCAGACTGTCCTTCAAAAAGCCAACCCTACTCCCTGGCTCCCACACCCCCTCCTTCAGCACAGGAGGGTGGCGAAGGATTTATAACCCACCTCTTTCTTCCGGTTGCCATGGAGACCAGCCCCAGTCCTTTCATTCCTTCTGGTACCGGGAACATTTCTCCAACGCAGACGGAATGGAGGGGGCATAGCCCAAACACGCCGTGGCAGTGCTGGGGAGAGAGTGGTGGTAAAAAATATAGCGCGGAGGGGCTGGTGGTCTCGACGGCAGCGGCAGAATCAGGCCGAGAGACAAAGGCTAGGGTCAGCCGCGGTTCAAGCCCTTCTCTTTGCCAAAGACTGGCGGCCAGACGCTGGAGGCCACACTGCTGGGCTGCAGGAGGGTGCGGACCGGGAGAGAGGGGGCCGAGCAGCCGGGCGGGACGCTGGGGCTGGGGAGCGGACCAGTCCACCTGTGCAGGCGGGTGCGCCGGCCCCTCCACCCACACGTCCATTGGGCGGTGCCGCCATCACTCCCGCCTCAGCAACACCGCCTTCCCCGCGGCCAAGCCCGGATCCCCTCCCCCGCCACTCTCCGCCCCGCCCCTCCCCGTCCTGGGAGCCTTTCATTGGACGAAGGCGCGGTCGATCCGCCTCGAGTGAGGGAGACGATTGGACGCGAGGCCTTCGGGCCGCCCCCAGCCTGTTTGGATTGGCTTACTGCGCGCTGGCGCAACGGAAGAGGCGGCCGGCGGAGGGTGCGCTTCTGCTTGGGCTGGACTGCCGCGGAGGAGGCGACCAGGGGTTCGGCGCTGGGGGGCTGGCTCGGGCGGCAGCGGTGGCTGCTGCGGATGGGAGCGGGCCGGCTCGGCGGGCCCATGGAACGCCACGGCAGAGCGGCCGACACCTCCTCCTCGTCGGCGGGGGAGCCGGCGCCCGAGGGGCCTGATGGGCGGCGGCGGGAGCTGCTGCGGCGCCGAGCGAGCAGCGCGTCGGAGCCCCCCGTCGGGGCCTCGGCTTCGGCGGAGGGCGTCAGACGAAGCCGGCCCGGCTCCTACAGCGGCGCTCCCTCGGTCACCCGCCAGCGCGTTGAAAGCCTTAGGAAGAAGCGGCAGCGTAAGTGCCCGGCCGGTAGTCCTCGCGGCTCGCCCTGCCCCCTTCCGGCCCCGCCGCCGTTTTTCCCGCGCGCCCGCGCGGGGACAGTGCCCCCGCACGGTGGTCCCAGGTTGGTGCATGGGCAGCCGGCTGGAGGCCTCGGGTCCCAGCCCTGGGGATCCGGGTTCGGCCCCTGCCCAGCCCTCGCGCGCAGTGGACGACGCTTCCCGGTTGTGGGATTGGAGGGTCTTTACCCAGGACCCTTTTCCCCTCTTTTTAGCTCCTGGGGTATTTCTTTGCCCGCGAGTCACGTGATTTTATCCTCGAGACGGCTTCTTTTGACTCTTTTCCACCGCCTCCCCTCCCCCTAAATCCTTTGACTCGCCAGTGTCTGTCTTGGGGTTTCAGAGAACTGTCCAGGACGTTAAATCCCTTTAATCTGGAGATTTTGGGCTTCCTGGAAAATGGTTAACTGGCCCTTGAGTTGCTGCAGGCCTAAAACTGGATTCCGTGTTCCGTGCACTTAAGCTTTGGCTGCTTTTCTTCCCGTGAGAATTCGGGTCATCTCTCACCCAGATATCTCTTCTGTTTTCTTTGCATCTGTTTGCTGATAGGATTCAGGACTAGCATTCTGGGCATGGAGGCTTCTTCTTTTGAGGGAATCTCGCCTTGGCAGTTGCACATGCTCTTTCTGGGGAACGTTTCTCCATTTTATTATCAGGCTGCTTTTTCTGCGTTGTGACCTAGTACAGATCGTTCCCCTCCTTTTACAGGTCTTCAGCTCAGGTCCTCTGGCAGCCATTGCTACCGTTGAAAGTATCCACTGTCTTAATACTCTAATACGAGCTTTCTCATATAGTGACATTTTACATATGGTTAGATTTTTTCCCCCCTTGTTGCCAAATTTCTCTTTCAGGAAGGCAGCTTGTTTTAAATGCGGATTATGAGAGTGAGGGAAAGTGGCAGGATGAGTGTGAGGTCTTCATTGGGTGCCTTAGTCCAGCCACCAGGTTGCTTTACCTTTATCTTCTGTGATTTGGATGATTAAATATTAAATGTAGCCCTCTTTCTCTATGAAAAGTGTGGGAGTCTCAGTTATTCTGTTTTTTTTCTATCTTCTTGAAAGAAATTTGAAAAACAGATTAACTGATCTCAACTCAATCTCAAATACCATTTCTAGAGCCAGTTACCGGGTTTGTATTTTATTTGAGAAGCGTCTGATTTTTAAGCATTGCACAATATAGTTCCTTAATGGTTTTGTACTACGTCGTTACAGATGGATGTAAATTCCAGAGATTCAGCAAGTAAGAATCCCAGCCATGTAGCCAAACATTTTTGACCATTGGCCATAAGGATGTGAATAAAATTGTATTTTGGGTGTTTGCAGGGGTCAGGCACTCTTAAAATTTTTAGGCATTCTTCCGAGAGCTTTAATAACTCATTAGTACTCATAACTGAGGTGGGTGATAGTATTCCATTTTACAGATGAGAAAACTGGGGCACATTTGCCTTGTGTAAAATGGCTTTGGGTGGTGGAATAGAAATGTAAATTCAGGAAGTCCAGCTTCATACATCCTCTTAACCACTGTGCTTTATTGAATTGTTTATTTTCGGTTAGCTGTTTCTTCATTGCTCTAAGTCCAAGCATAATCTCCATCTTTTGTGTTCAAGGCCTACTTGAAGTGAAAATTTCTAGCTACTGTGGAAGAACTTCCAAATATTGAGTATAGAAATGACCTTGGTAGTTAAAAATGCAGATTTCTGGGGTCTGACTCTATTTGAATCAGAATCTGGAGAGGGTTCTAAAAAGTTGCATTTTAAAAGTGGCTCAGGCAGCTCTGGAAAACTCTGGTTTAAACTGTCATGGGTGCTAGGAGTGGTGTGTAAGGTGGTTTTGAGATGTCTTTTAAGGAACTAAGACAAATATTCATGTTGTAGGGCTTACATTTTTTAAAAGATTTTATTTATTTGACAGAGAGAGAGATCACAAGTAGGCAGAGAGGCAGGCAGAGAGAGAGGGGGAAGCAGGCTCTCTGCTGAGCAGAGAGCCCGATGTGGGGCTCCATCCCAGGACCCTGAGATCATGACCTGAGCCGAAGGCGGCTTTAACCCACTGAGCTACCAGGGCGCCCCATGAGTGTTCTTAATGATATCTTGAATGGTAAATAGTTTCCAGAATGTTTTCAATTTACTTTGTCTGGATCCATCCATAGATGAATCACTATCTATGGTGGTTATGGTCTTACAAAATGTATTTCTTTTTTTCAGAGAAAGAGTGAGTGAGTTGGGGGGGCAGAGGGATAGTGGGAGAATTTTTTTTTTTTTTTTTTACAGATTTTATTTATTTATTTGATAGATCACAAGTAGGCAGAGAGGCAGTCGGGGGGCGGGCGGGGAGAAGTAGGCTCCCTGCTGAGCAAAGAGCCTGATGTGGGGCTCCATCCCAGGACCCTGAGATCATGATCTGAGCTGAAGGTAGAGGCTTTAACCCACTGAGCCATCCAGGCACCCCGGGCTTACTTTTATGTTTTTATGTTTGATGCTTGTCATGGTCCCCTTTACTGCTTTCTCTGATAGATTATGAAAAGCCATCTCAGGTAGTGAGACCTGCCAAAGAAATAAACAAGGTATTGTTCCTTTTTCCATTTATTTTTTCTTTTACTATCCAGTGGTGCACTGGTTTGATGGAGAGACAGCCTGTTGATTGCTGAACCTTCAAGAATGGTCTTAACTTTGACAGAATTTAGTAAAGACTAAATCTCTGTATTTAACTTTGGGGAAGTTGGGTATAGGGTGGTGCCACTTTTGAGGTTAGCACGCCTCCAGTTGTTCTGATGTCCTTATGCTACTTGTCTAAAGGGAGGAGAGTAGTCATTTGAAACAAGAAGGAGCTCCTTTGTTTATTCTAGGAATTCTTGTGGTCCTGATTATAGTCCTGTTCTGCTACACATGTTTCCTAGAGCAGTGTGATTCTCAAACCTGTTCTCATCCCAGACTTAGGCATTAGGGATGAGGCTAGGCATGTCTGTGTTTAAGAAGTTCTTCAGAGGGGCACCTGGGTGGCTCAGTGGGTTGAAGCCTCTGCCTTCACCTCAGGTCGTGATCTCAGGGTCCTGGGGTCAAGCCTCGAGTCAGGCTCCCTGCTCGGCAGGGGGCCTACTTCCCCCTCTGTCTTTGCCTGCCTCTCTGCTTACTTGTGATCTCTCTCTCTCTCTCTCTCTCTCTGTGTCAAATAAATAAATAAAATCTTAAAAAAAAAAAAAAAAAAAAGAAGTTCTTCAGAAGTTTTAGATTAGGTGGAGTATGTCTCACAGGACTAAGAAATACCAAGTAAAGATGGATTTAAAATGATGGAAACAAAGGTGGTAATGATGGTTATATAGTGCTTACTTTGTGCCAGACATTGTGCCAAATGTTTTATAAACATATCACTTAAGTCTCACAATTATTCTGGGTAGTAGGTTTATTTTTTTATTTTTTTATTTTTTTATTTTAAATCCTCAGTTTCCGGATGAGGAAGCAATGTCAGTGAAATTTGTCCTTTGTCTGAGGGTGTATATTGAGTTAATAACGGAGCTGTCTTTTGATTCTAGATGTCTGACTTCAGACCTAGTGTTCTTGACTTTCCCTGTTGTTTTTTTTTTTAAAAGATTTTATTTATTTATTTGATAGGGAGAGAGAGAGATCATAGGCAGGTGGGGGGGGGCAGAAGCAGGCTCCCCTCTGAGCAGAGAGCCCCATGCGGGGCTTGATCTCAGGACCCTGAGATCATGACCTGAGCTGAAGGCGGAGGCATTAACCCACTGAGCCACCCAGGTGCCCCGACTTTACCTGTTTTTGAGTGAGGGAAGGTATGTGCACTGTAACCCAGAACAGTGGTTCTCACATGGAATCGCTCAGAAGCTAAAAAAAAAAAAAAACGCTTCAGTTCTGCAAAAGGGTCAAATAAATGCATAAGTTCAATTTTTAAAATTTCATTGAGGCATAGCTAAGTACAGCAAAATGTCCAATTTTGACAAATGTATGCAGGCATGTAACAGGAGAACCTGCGTTTCAATCAAGGATCCTGGATGTACAGCAGATGTGTAGGAGGTGTGGGAACTTGGGATGAGAGTGCCCCATGGGTAGTGGGACAAGGAGGATCTTTGCATGTGAAGCACACCAGGGAAGTCTTGGGACACGCTGCTTTGGGATTTATACCAGTCATGGAGTATCTATCCTTAACCGCCACTGATCTAGAAAATAAAGCTTTTGTTTGTAGCCTGACAATACCAGCCTGGCAAATGGATTGCTTTTCCTTGGCTCTTGGGGAGCATCAGTATTGGCAGGGTGGAATTGGTGCTGGGGCCCTTCGAGACTGTCCCTTATTATGTGCAGTGTTTTATCTTCAGCTGGGGAATTAGGGAAGGCTGCCTGTTAGGAGCTCAGGAAAAAAGATTTCTGTTGCTTTGTAGCCTTCTTTTGAGAAACAGAATGGGAGAGGATGCTTATTTACCTCTTTATCAACTTTATTATTTTTTCTTAAAGATTTATTTATTTATTTATTTGACAGAGAGATCACAAGTAGGCAGAGAGGCAGGCAGAGAGAGAGAGAGAGAAGTAGGCTCCTTGCTGAGCAGAGAGCCCGATGTGGGGCTCGATCCCAGGACCGTGAGATCAAGACCTGAGCAGAGGCTTTAACCCACTGAGCCACCCAGGCGCCCCTCTTTATCAACTTTAAATCTAAATGAGATCAAAGTAGACATGGCCCTTCATTTTGGATGTATAACACGTGAAGCATTAAGCAGGACCTAAAAATAGTCCAGTTATGTAGCTGTGTAAAATGGTACAGTTGTTATTTTAGGGGCTATATTTGTGAATCATGCGTTTAGGTAATATGATTGTTCATTGTTGGCATCCCTGCCCTCTTTTTATCCAGGGGGTACCATAAGCAAGAAGTGATGTATGCTTTTAAAAGTATTTGCTTAAACACATGTTAAAAGGAGAGAGAAGGAATAAAATAGACTTGTAGGCTGTTATAGAGAGGACCTTACCAGGCAGAAAAGAATAGTCATTTTGAATGGTCATTTAAAAGACCAGTGATGTTCATTGGGCTTTACATTTATAACCTAGTGAGCATTTTTCAGGTTCATGTCTTTGGGGTATCTTTAACTTTAGGCACTGTTCTTTCTCAGTTTATTGTGTTGTTTCTCAGTTTATATCAGCAAGATTGACCAGCATGTGAAAACCCCTCTTCTAAATAATGGCTTAAAGTTTGCTTTCTAAAAGTGGGAACCATTTTTAGTTATTAGTTTATTACGTTTCATGTGTTTATATTTCCCAAATATAGAATTTATTATTGAGTCTCCTGGTTTGATAGTATATAATATTTTATAAGAATTAGGGAAGGCTGCCTAATTTAGTTCCCAAGTTAAAACTATTTTAAATAGGAATAATTATTATTCAAGTACGTCTTTTAAGGTGAGGCCAAGGATTGCTGCCTAGATCAGCCTAGAGGTTTGGGTTTGCAATTTTTTTTTTAAGATTTTATTTATTTATTTGTCAGAGAGAGAGAGAGAGAGAGAGAGCGTGTGCACAAGCAGGCAGAGAGTGGCAGGCAGAGGCAGAGGGAGAAGCAGGCTCCCCGCTGAGCAAGGAGCCCGATGTGGGACTCGATCCCAGGACCCTGGGAGCATGACCTGAGCTGAAGGCAACTGCTTAACCAACTGAGCCACCCAGGCGTCCCTGGGTTTGCAGTTCTTAACCGGATGTGGTCTCGTAAAGATATCGTTCATAATGGTGGAAAATTGAGCACACTTTTATAAACCATTTATTTCCTATTGGAAAGCATTTCAGTTGTTGAGACTCATTATGAGACAGACATGGTGCTGCAGATGGTTTTACATAAATAACCTGTGAGGGAGAGTTTAAATTGTTTCTAGAAGTGTGTCCTAAGGCAAGTATGAATTGTCTAGACTGAGTACCTTGAGGCCTTAATGTCAGGAAATAGGCTAAGGGTTGCAAACTGACTAAAACATCTGTGAAAATTAATGGAATGATTCATGAATTAGAAGTGATAAATAGGTGTGCTGTTGGTGAGATATGAAGACCAATGGTGTAGCAAACTGTTTCTTCTTTCCGTGACTTTTCCCAGCAGAAGCATGGTGTTTTGAACAAGGATTGGAAAGCTTATTCCTGTATCCATTTTATTATGATATCTGGGGCAGTCTTGCCGTCAGTGATAGGAATCCAAACCCCTTTGGATAGGCTGAATGTTTAGAAATAACAGAATTCTGTGGCCCGACAATTCTCTCAGCCATTATTAGAGAGCATGTATCTAATGGACCTCCCATGCTTCTCATGTTTCTCGGTTCTTGGATATATAAATGGTTCGATGAGTAGTACACAGAAAAATCCTGAAGCCATTAAAGGCTGTAATAAGCATATGAACTGAGCTTTGCTTGAGACTCCTTATTTTTCTTTATATATCGTTGATCTTCCTGATTTTTTTTTTTTTTTTTTTTTAATTTTTGTTCATGTGAGACAGAGCATGAGCAGGGGAGAGAGGGAGAGGGAGAGGCAGACTCCCTGCTGAGCTAGATCCCAGGACCCTGAGATCATGACCTGAGCTGAAGGCAGACGCTTAACCAACTGAGCCACCCAGGTGCCCCTGTTTAGTGTACATTTTAAACATTGAAATTGTATATTGTCCATTTGTTCAAAATTGTATACTTGCACAGTCTCTGGTTATATACTTAAAGATTTATTTATTTGAGAGAAAGAGGGCTTGAGTGAGTGCTATGAGAGAGGAGGAGATACTGGGAGAGAAGTGGACTCC
>CM053610.1:23890015-23927609 GCA_028646535.1 Procyon lotor
AAGCAGAGGGAATGGTAGCGGGAGAAGCAGGCCTCCTGCAGAGCAGAGAGCCCGATGTGGGGCTCGATCCCAGGACCCTGGGATCACGACCTGAGCCGAAGGCAGACGCCCAACGACTGAGCCACCCAGGCGCCCCTAAAAAAGATATTCTTGAGACAATTAGGCAAACCTGAACTGGGTCCATCTATTAGAGGACACCAATGAGTAAATGTTAATTTTATGTGTAAGAAAGGTATTTTGGTTCTATAATAATATCTTTATTTTTTTTAGAGATGCATGAAATATGCATTATTAGAAATATGTCAGGAAATATGTCAGGATACATATACTGAAATGCTGGAGATTTGCTTTAAAATACTTCAGCAAATGAAAGTGAAAGAAAAAAGGATAAATGAAACAGATGTGGCAAAACATTGGTAACAGCTGAACATCTGAGTGATGGGCATATGGAGGTACGTTGTACTATTTGTCTACTTTTGAGTATATTTACAATTTTGTATAATAAAAAGAAATGAAAAAGAACCACCTCACTAGAAAAGAAGCCTGAACAACTGTACTGGTAAACCTATTAAGTAATACTAATCTCAGGGAGAAAATAAATGGATCACTAAAAACAAGAATCAATGGCAGTTGATTATTCAGAAATTGAGCTATATGGAAAAGCACTGATTTTCTCCTTATACCACATGGTCAGTGCTAGAGACTGAATGTATCTCCCAACCCCCAATTCATATATTGAAATCTCATCCCCAGTGTGAATGTATCTGGAGGTGGTTACATTATGAGGATGAAGCCCTCATGAATGGGATTAGTGCCCTTACAAAAGAAGCCCAGAAAGCTCCCTAACCCTTATCCACCACGTAATGACACAGCAAAAAGACACAGCAAACAGTACAATTTACGCACTAGGAAGTGTGTCCTGACTAGACACTCTGGTGCCTTGATCCTGAACCTTCCAGTATTCAAGACTGTGAGAAATTTCTGTTGTTTATAAGACACTCAGGCTAGGGTATATTGTTATAGCAGACTGAATGGACAAAGACATTCAAACAGCTATGTAATATACTGTTTTATTCCTGAAATAGGTTATTCCACAGAAAACTCACAGCAGAGAACAAGCAGTTTTACAGAATATATTAAAAAAAAAAAACCACCCAACTTTTAAAGAACACAGCTGTTGGTTTCTTCTCCTCAGAACTGTGTCATGCTTTTATATAATTCTGGAGTTCTAAATGGTAGTGAATTGAAATAGAGAAAATTGAGACACAGAAAACATAAGTCACAGCTGCATTTTGAACCAAATATTATGAATTTTTCCTTTTGTGTAATCATTTGATCACTTTCCTAAGAATCCTGGACCTACTTTACATCCCTACTGAAATAGTATTTTAACTTTCAGTATGCAACATTCATAACATATTCCACAGAAGAGTGCTGACTAAAGCTCTTTTGGAACTCCATTTTCTTATCTTCCAAGTAGTTCAAAGTAAACCAAATGGAAAATCAATAATCTTCCAGAAATATCTTCAAAGCATAAAACATTTCATTTCTAATAGAGCAGTGGTTCTTAACCTCTTTTTAGGGTTATGAATCCCTCTGAAAATCTTTTTATAGAAGAAAAACATAGATTTTTTTTTCCCCAAAGGTTTTATCATAGCTCAGAAGGCCCCTGTTAGAAACCTTTGTACTACAGTGTTCTCATGGATAAGCAACTCTAAACAAAGTACAAATTCATCAACTCAATACTAATGGCCTCCCGTGAGTTAGCTCAGACTTTTCAACCTCATTTGCCACTATGTCTCTAAGCACTACACTTTACTCAAATGCATTAGTTATGGTTCCCTGAATATGACTCGCTATCTTTGTTCTGGGTATTTCCACTATCTGCACATTCCAGGCTATCCCAATCATCTATCTGTTCTTGATCTGTCATAAGCAATACAACCCCCATGAAATCTTGATTCCCTAAACATTTCTCTGAAATTGTCTTCTATCCTATACTTCCAATACCTTTCCCCATTTTGTATCATGGTCTACACCAAATGCTTCTCTAATCTGGGATTCTGCATGATATAACAGTGGAAATGAAAAGTATTACCAAAGAAGTTCTTATTCCCTATAGTGGGCTGAATGGCAGCCCCTCCCCCCCAAAGATATGTCCACACATTACCTGAGGAACCGGTGCATGTGACCATATTTGGAAAAGGGGTCTTTGCAGATATAATCAAGAATCTGGGGGACGAGATCATTTTGGATTATATGGGTGGACCCAAACTCCAATGACAGTATTTTTACCAGAGAAAGAAGAGAAGGTCATATGAAGAAAGAAACAGATTAGAATTCTGTAACCACAAACCAAAGCATGTGTGGAACCACCAAAAGCTGGAAGAAGCAAGGAAACACTGTCTCCTAGAGTCTTTGGAGGGGATGCAAGAGCCTTGCTGACACTTTGATTTCAGACTTCTGGCCTCCAGAATTGTGAGACAATAAATTTCTGTTGGTGTAGCCATCAATTTTGTTGTAAATTGTTATGACAACACTAGGAAACCATATAGACCCTTCTAGTTATTTTTATTTACTTCATTGTTTATTGCAGTTCTGCAATGGTTAATTATTTCAAGAGCATCAGAAGAGATTAAAAAGATGTAGAGGCTCCCCAAATCCTTCCTTATTCTCCTGCTATTTTCTCTAACAGCCTCTGAATTTCCTTTATCAATAGTCTTCTGAAAGTGCCAGTACAGGATAGCATTTGAATAGGAAAGAGCTATATTCCTGTGGAAGTTGACATCACCAACTGTGACATGTGGTGAGCTGGAAGATGAAAGCCTGAGTTCTAAACCGGGCTCCTGACCTTGTAAACCTGAACAGGTTACTTCTTTGATCTTTTATCACCCATAAACAATTCTTTGAGGGTTGCTATAAGAAGTAAATAAGCAATGCATGTAAAGCTACTGACATAAAAGGTATTTAGTAAAGGTTAGCTAATAAGAAGGATGATTTTCTGGGTATAATATTGTCCCTGGCTTTTCATATACTGTTCTATGATTTAAAAAAAATCATTCTCGGGGTGCCTGGGTGGCTCAGTGGGTTAAAGCCTCTGCCTTCAGCTCAGGTCATGATCTCAGGGTCCTGGAATCCAGCCCCACATCAGGCTCTCTGCTCAGCAGGGAGCCTGCTTCCCCCTCTCTCTCTGCCTACTTGTGATCTCTCTCTCTCTCTGTCAAATAAATAAATAAATAAATAATATTTAAAAAAAAAAAAATCATTCTCACTCCAACAAAAATTCATTCTGGCCTGTTTTCAGGAAAAATAAGTTTAAGTAAAAACTTTAAGTATAGCCAAGCAGGAGATTTCTAACCTATTTCTAAAGAAGTTTTGCAATTTCTTTTGCACTAAAGGAAAAGAATGAAAGCCTACACCTTTGATTTCCCTTTCCACCCATTTCCTATAAACTATGTTAGCTCATACTTTGGTGTTTCATTATCTGACAAACTTTTTCTTTCAGTTCAAGAGGAAGAGCATATTTGGATAGGACACGTAGGTTCTATTTGAAGTTTATACCACTGAGTATAATTTTTCATGCCGAGAATTGGGAGAGAACAATAAAGAGATACAAGAAGTTCATATTTTTTTAGTTTGCCTAGATGAACCTAACAAACATAGATAATGCAGCACCTTTCAATCTTCAAACTAAAAAAATTTTTTTGAAGGTAACATAAAACATACTAAAAGACTGTGGCAAAATTATTTTTAGAATTCTTAAATAAGCACTGTCATCAAATGAATTGAATGTTCACACTTGTAGTGCCATATTTGTACTTCTTTCCTCTCAGTTAAATTTTTCTGACATTAAGTTTGCTAATGGAAAAACTTCATCTGATGTGAACACTTGCCTAGTTGGGAAAACATAAATAACAAACAAAATGAGACACAGATTTTAAGGCAACACACATAATTAACCTTCCACAGAAGCCTATGGTTTATATAGAAGCAAGCTTTAAAACAAGATGAAAATTTACCGGGGCACCTGGGTGGCTCAGTCGTTAAGCGTCTGCCTTCGGCCCAGGTCAGATCCCAGGGTCCTGGGATCGAGCCCCACATCGGGCTCCTTGCTCGGCAGGAAGCCTGCTTCTCCCGCTACCATTCCCTCTGCTTGTGTTCCCTCTCTGGCTGTGTTTCTCTCTGTCAAATAAATAAAATCTTAAAAAAAAAAAAAGATGAAAATTTACTAATTTAAATGGCCAAAACTTCAGAAGATGACCATGAAAAGAACAGGCAAACCTCACTTTAAGAAAAGTCAACAAAAAAAGGAACTTGGAAAGCAGGTAAACTGGAAGTCATTTACAATATAAAACAGTTTACAGTTACTTTAGTAGTAAGCAACTCTAGTATACCTAACAGCACTGAATGCATAAAAATTCAAGCTGCATTTCACTTTTTCAGACCAAATTTACAACTTAAGGTGAGGTTCACTTGTAATGGTAACTAAAAAGTGGCTTTCTTTCCTTGCCATTCAGGCTTGCTCCAACTCTCTGGAGTATGATGGAGGCAGAGAGCAACTCTCTGGTGTCAGACTGTTCTCAGGGCAGATGGAGAGCCCAGGCTGGTTTTCCCAGGAATGGCCAACCCAAAGTAAGGCCACTGGCCAGCAACTCCTGGGCCAGCTGGCATGGAACAAAGTGTCTGGTTCCTACCTCCAAAGCAGAGGAAACTCAGCCAGCTGGCTTTTGATGGGCTGCACTAGTTGGAGTGCTCACAATTCCTTTCAAACCATCTGGCATTCTTTTTGAACCCTCAATTTACCCAGCACTACACTCTGATGTCTGAAATGCTCAGATAATTGGAGGGATCCCTACTGCCTACCTAGATAAGAAAAGAAAGAGGCAGAATAACTGCTAAGTCAATTACTTCAAGAAATAATTTCTAAAGTTAAAAGTTGCTCTCAATTTTAGTTTGTGTATTATCTATCTTAAAATCTAACCTATTCCCATGATTAGTAAGCAAACTTTCAAAATAAACATCAGGCCAAATAAGAAGGAAATAGGCTAAACAGACAATTTAACACATAGAAAAGTTGTAAGGCTTGTTGGACATGACCCTCACTACTCTGAACTTATACAGAGCCTGTCTGTATCCTTCATGTGGCTCTGCAAGTAGACTTTGTATTGCTACACATACTTATCTTCCTAGCCAACTAGTAAGTGAAAACAACAGTGTCTTCTAGCGGTTTTTTTTTTTTCTTACAGCTAATTTAAAAAAAAAATCTGTTAATGATGTATTGGGTGTTTTAAAAGTTCCATTTCTAGAAATAAGAAAACTTCATCTGGAGTAACATGAAGAAAGGACCTCTCCTCTAGGCAAGCCAAATAAAGAACAGGACGTGGCTTGACATAAAAATATTTTAGTAAGTGGTCAAAAGGACTTACCAAGTGACCAAATTATTGGGAGGTGCTATAGGGTGCTCATCTGTCAGTACTCCTGGGTAGCTCAGTTGGTTAAGCGTTGGACTCTTGATTCTGGCTCAGGTCATCTCAGGGTTGTGAGACAGAGGCCTGCTTTGGGCATGGAGCCTGCTTGGGATTCTCTTTCTTCCTCTCCCTCTGCCCCTATCCACTCCCTCTCTTAAAAAGTGGGGGGAGCTCATCTGTCAGTTGTAGATCATTTTACTAATCTATCACTAATTTATTATTAATATGGGAAAAAAACAACAGCTGAGTTGCATTTACAGCCAGTATACCTCATGAGATAAAAGTACTCTGAGCAAAAATATTAGATCAAATATTAGAAACTAGAGAAGGCTATACAAATAATAACTGTAATTACAGTTTTCATTGTGTTTACCCTCATGCCAAGTAGCGACTTTAGCATTTTACATATTATTTCATTCGATATACACAACAAACATATGAGGTGGGTACTATTATTTCCATATTGCAGATGAAGAAACAGAGTCATCAGGAAACCTGTCTAAAGTCACATAGCTAAACTGCAAGAGCTGGAATTCAACTCCAAGCAGTCTTATTCCAAGAATCTCAGTTTACAACTGCCAACATTAAGTTATACTTATGAAAGAATGAAATGTAGGGAAAAATTCAATCATTACTATAGTCTTTATCATTCTTTCAACACTAAATATAGCAAAGTGGCTCAGTCAGTTAAGTGCCCGACTCTTGATTCCAGCTCATGTCATGAGTTCAGGGTCCTGGGATTGAGCACCTCAGGTTCCATGCTCAGCAGGCAGTCTGCCTGAGATTCTTTCCCACTGACCCTCCCCCCATTCATGCTTGCTCATGCTCTCTAAAATAAAGAAATATTTTTTAAAAAGTGGTAATTAAGGGAGCGCCTGGGTGGCTCAGTGGGTTAAAGCCTCTGCCTTTAGCTCAGGTCATGATCCCAGGGTCCTGGGATCGAGCCCCGCATCGGGCTCTCTGCTCAGCAGGGAGCCTGCTTCGCCCCCCTCTCTCTCCACCTACCTCTCTGCCTACTTGTGATCTCTCTCTCTCTGTCAAATAAATAAATAAAACCTTAAAAAAAAAAAAGTGGTAATTAAAAAAAATAACAAACATTGATTTTCTTGTCAGAAATTTTTAAAAAGCAAGAGCTATTCTAACAGGTTAAAAATGTCAGTTTTGCCTTTCTTTTGCCAGTTGCTATTTTAAGGGACAGAGTGGTAAACAAGACAGATGGAAGTCCTTGCCTTCTTGGTTCTAGTGCTAGAGCTGAAGTTCTAGTGGGAGTAAGAGACCAAAAAAAAAATCAGTTAACAACAGAATTTCAGAGTGATACATTTTAAAGAGGAGGTAGGAAGGAAATGTATATTTCTCTTTTGAGACATTTAACTATGAAGGTAAATGAAAAGGATGGATGGGAGGTCAGGGGGAGTTGTTTTTAATTCTGTTATAATTTTAAAATTATTTTTAAAGATGGGCAACATCAGAGCACGTGTGTATCACTGACATGGATGGTGCCTTGGAGAGTTGCTGACGATGCAAATGAGAGTCATAAATTCAGGAGTAAGTCCTTGATTAGGTATGAGGGGGAATATAGAAGGGAGGGAAGCTGGTCTCTCATAGGAAGAAAACATAAACCATGGGCCCTAAGGAAGGTGGATTTTTAGATTTGGTGAGTGGAAGTTGAGTGGTATCTGTCTTATAACTTCTAAACCTCAACGAAATATGAAGCCTACTTATCTGCACGGGGAAGGGTGGGCTGCTCATGAGTTTAAACAGTGGGAAGAAATTATTAAATAGTTATAGGCAAAAATATTAGGAATCTGATTGCTTTCCTGGGCAGTGCTGAGAGTCCACTTCAGATTTCTGGTCATGAATCTGAAGTTCTCTAATATTCAACCACTTATGTGCACTCATGGAAAAACCAGATGAGAGATAAAACAGCTATAAATAGAAAAAAAAAATCCTGGCTAAAAAATAAAAAAACACGTATCCAAGAGCATATGTATCCATGTCACAGTCACTAACAATGTCCAATCAAACTGTGGTCTACATAGCTCCATTTATCTCCACCTTCTCACAACAGAAATTCTTGTAAATAATATATTTGTCATATTTAGTCATGACCTATTTAATCATGAAGCATAAAGATTATTTCTTTTTGGTAATGAATGTTTCTGCTACATCCTAATAAGGTAGATTTTAAAAAATGCACCTGATAGTCTTCTGGTACATCTGAGGTGACTGCATTTCATTGCTTAAAGAAACTTTCTATGTGGTAACTGAGATCCTAAAACAGAAGATCCTAAAATCTTCCAGAATGGGAGAAAAATAGGAATGGGGATTAGACTTAGATTGGACTTCTTAATAGCAACACCAGAAGGTAATGGAACAATGACTTCAAAAGAGGGACACTAATTTTCAGTCTAGAATTCAGTATTCAGCTAAACCACTATTCAAATGAGGGTTAAATGAAGACATTTCCAGGTATGCAACTTCTGAATTCAGGAAGAATTTCAGTTTGTATGTGCCTTGTCTCTGGAAGGTACAACAGAATAAGGAAGCCATAGGATTCAGGAAATACAGGATCTGACACAGAAGGAAGGCAAAAAGAATTCCCAAGATGATGACAAAGGGAAGTCCTAGATGACAGGTAGGAAAAAGAAATGAAACAGATTACCTGAAAATATTGAAAGATTATCAGTTCTGTAAGAATTTGAGGATAAGTCAGTGACTGGTACAAAGAAAACAAAGCAAGTGAAAAACAAAAGAAGCAATTACTTAATTTAGAGAAACAAAAGTACAAGATAGAAAATGTAACACTAGTATGCTACATGGCTCATCTGTGAATAACAGGTACATTGTCACAGTCATATAAATACTGAATACCGACTTGACTGGGAAGTGTAGTTATGTAGGACAATCAAGTCCTTAACTTCCAAAACAGAAGTCCAATGATGTCCAAAGATGGAAAATCAAGAAATAACTTTAAACATCAAGAACGAAGTAAATATAAAGGCAAATACTAGAAGGAACTGCTAAGAGTTGAAAGTAGTTCAATATTCTAAAGCTGCTGATTTTTCACTACTCCCCAATCTAAAAAATGGCAATTTCATATAAGTTATTACATTATAACATTACTTACTACTGATTTTATTTTTTTTAAAGACTATTTATTTTTGCATGCACACACATTGAGAGAGTGAGAGTAAGCCAGCACAAGCAGGGGAGAGGGGCAGAGGGAGAAGCAGTCTCCCCACTGAGCAGGGAGCCCAGTCCCAGATATGGGACTTGATTCCAGAATCCTGGGATAATGAGCTGAGCCAAAGGCAGATGCTCAAATGACTGAGCCACCCAGGCGCCCTATTACTGATTTTATTTTATTTTTTTGTTTGTTTGTTTGTTTCCCTCCCCTTATTACTGATTTTAGAATAAGCTGCCATTTGAAACAGAAAATTACTGACAGAAAATACTCTAAGAAAAAAAAAGCTCTACTTTTTGTTATCAGAAATAGTTGGGGGAATAATATATCGCAGTTTGGGGTAAACAAAGTGTTACCATAAATGCTATCACCATCACTGACATAACAGTATTAGTATTGCTAATATAAAGAATATATTTACTATTAAAATGACATTTAACATAATTTAATCTATTTTCATAACACAGAAATTACTTCAGAATTTTTCTTCAAACATCATACTACAGAAATGCTGAACTATGGGTTGGTGAAGAATTCGATTAAAAGAACGCTGAATAAAAAGACCAGGATGTTTTTAAGTCCTTTCTTGATACAAACAATAGCTAAGTCACTCTTGCAAAATGAAGTTCCACAATACTGTGGTACTATGCAAGCCTGTTTCAGTGATAATTCCGGTTATACTACTCTGTTTATCTAAGACTTCCCCTTATGGTTTAAGGGAATTCCAAAAAAAAAACACCATATCTCATGCAGGCAGTTATAAATTTTTGGGGTTGCTTTAATATTAGGTACACTAGTTTATGAAGTTAATGAAGCCTTTGGTTTTAAGTTAACTTATTTAGAGTCAAGTTCACTGATATTAAAATTTTAAATTCTACATCATAAAACCAAAAGTTCTCCAAATTGAAAAATCAACCTTTACTAATATTAACTTCTACAAAAAAAGAATTGGACCATGCTAACGTAAGTTAAGACTTTTACCAAGAATAATACATTCCTATCCAACCAATGGCAAATTTCCCCTTCAAATTAAAAGCAAATGTTTTTAATAGAGGGAATATTCATAAACAGATGCTGTGGAAGACTGCTTAGTTTGGATTTCATTTTGCACTAAAAACTACCAGAAAAAAATACACAAGATTAAAGAATAATCTTAAAACTTAACCAATTATTCATATCACCTAGTAAGATCCTCTTAATTTTTTTACCAACACTATTTCAACAAGAAGATCATAATAAAAATCTATTTTGGAAATGTGTTTCTTGTACACAAATTTAGCTAATTTCCTGTCACTCTGCAAAATTATAAGGGTAAAAAAGAAACTGAAAAATGCAACCAACAATATTTTAAAACTTATAAAATCTTGTGTAAAAAGAAAAAGGTCCAAATGAAAGATCAAGGAATAACTGGTACTATTACAAATGCCTCCTTTTAATTGGTCTGTATCGATTTTAACTCTCCATAACTTTACCAAAACAAAGTCAGGCAGTCCAACCCATGGAACCAAAAGTCTGTGGGAACCTGCAGAGCTTCCTTCTCTCTCTGGGGATGAGGAGAAGGATAAAAGGTGTTCTGTTTTCCAGTAATCCTGTAAGAGGAGCCATTGAGCTGGGCCACACAACCAGACAACAGAGCACAGGAAAATTCAGATCAAAGCAAGGACGCATGCCAGGGTAATATGCAATAAAACCCTTTGCCAAAGCACTCAGAAGAAAAAAAGCAAGGAGGTGGAGAGAACCTGCTGGACCACCTTCTTAACACAGGGAGACAGGGAGAAACAAAATCTGCTTCTACTGAGGAGCTGAGAAGACAGAGTCCTGGATATATTGGAGTATTCTTTTTTTTCTTTTTATATTGGAGTATTTCTGTAGACATGCACATGAGTAAATAGATTGCCAATGAACTAAACCCAGAAGGCAGTGTCCTATGTGTTCTGGAATATATATATATTCCAGAATTATATTACACAAACACGCACACACACGTTTATGTATATGTATGTATATAACCATTACCTAAACCCAAAAAGCAAAGTGTTCCAGGTAGACAGATATATGAGAATACTAATTTTCAATGAACATATACAAACATTCATTTTCAATCAACAAAACGCACTGGGTTTACAGTAAGAAACATAAAATACTGTTTGAAAGAATACCAGAGACAGACTTGCATGAACGTCTGATGAAGCAGTATCTCTTTTTCTTCACACCCTTTTAAATCTCTGATTCTCTCATTTCGTAGGGGACACGGAGGACGGGGACCGACACGGACACACACACACACACACACACAATTAGGTCTCCGGAAACAAAGGAAGGTCCTTAATTCTCCGGCTTGCGGAAGCACACACGCCCCCCACCCACAGATAAGGGCCACCACCTGACTTTAATTAATGAGTACGCTGAGGCGCGAGGTCTCATCCCAGCCCACAGCCATGCACACAGTGACAAACGGGCACGAGACAAACGCCACAAAGAAAGGGGAGGGGCAGGTGGGGACCAGGAAAACACTGCCACGCCGCGCCCCCCAAGGCGCGTTCCCATCGCCAGCGCGGAGGCACCCGTCCTCCCCATCCTCGTCCTCGCCTCCGCGCTCATCCAAGCCGCCTCCCCAGCCCGGGGACCGAGGCCCGGGCACCGGCTAGCGGGGCGTCGCGAATCTTCCCTCTATGACCTCCCGGTGACAGACAGCCTCGCGCCGCCTTTTGTGCGGGACTCAGCTCCAGCCCCGGTGGGACCCCCCTCCCCTTCCGCGTCCCTCCCGGCCTGGGCCGCTATCCTACCCTTCCCGGTCCCCGCCGAAACGCCGGGGAGTGTGAATGGGGGAGGCTGGCGCGGGCCCGCGGTCTCCTCAGCATCCCGAGCCCAGAGCCGCCCGGTCCCCTGAACCCCAGCCCGGGGGAGACGGCCCCCGGCACCCTGCCCTCGCTCCCTCACTTACTCGGGCGCGCCGGCTGCAGCGGCGGGTATGCGGGAGCGTCAGCGCCTGGCGGCAGGAAGAACGCTGCGGGCGGCGAGCGTCCGTCGGGACCCGGAGCGGCTGAGGTGGCGACCGCAGACTGCGCGCGGCGGCCCCCGACGAGGGGCGGGCCCGGCGGGGGAGGGGCGGGCGCCGCGCCTCTCATTCATGCAGCGGGGGCGGGGTGAGGGACCCGGATGCCCGGGCAGCTCCCGCCCACCTCGCTGAGGGCGCCTTGGCTTCAAAGTCTGCAGTGCGCAGGCGCGGTGCTTGGTGGCCTGGCCCTGTTCCGCGCCGCCCCCTGCGGGGTAGCGGGGGAGTTGGTACAATTCCACGGGCGGAGCTGCAGCAGATAGACCGACTACCTCATCTATTTAGTATTTTTGCATGTTCTATAAACATTTTTTAAGGTGAAAGCCTGGGACACCACCTTTTTCCTAACATCCAGCCTCCCAATCTCGGAGGGCACAGGAATGCTCATTAGTTTGATAGAAAGACAGTACACGCCGCCTCTTTCCTCCATTTGTCTCTCCTTCAAGAGGTCCTCTCCACTGAATGCTGGGACCACAGTGGCAGATGAAACCTAGAATCTGCCCAGATAGTGGAGAGAAGCGTGTGCAAGACGTTGTTTATTGCATTGACCTGGTCCCCTCAGCCCCCAGCTCTCATTGCACAGGGCAGGCCAGAAAATTGACCATGGTTTTGAAGAGGGCCCAGACCTTTCTGTAAAATCAAGGCTTAAGGTGTTGTAGCTCCAAGGATCTGTGGAGGCCTCTCCTCTTTGGTAGGTAGTGTATTCTCAGGTAGGCAGCATCACAATGTCTCACCCTCAGTGCCTGTGTTCTTGTTGTTTCCTTTACTAGGAAAGCAAAGCTTATCTAGGAACACTCAAGAGTCACTTTTTTTTGAAGTTGTCCTACCTTTCCCCACGTACCCAAGTCCCTCTCAGCCCCGGGGCATACTTAGGATTGACATCCATTTGCTAGTATTTTCCTCCCCCACCAGAATGTGAGCCCTTCAACAACGGGAACAGTGTCTTCTCAAGACCTAGCAGGTGATTGGCAAAACAATTAGGAAGCAATGATTGTTGGGAGAGGTGATATTCCGAGGTGGGCCAGGGAGGTTCCACAGGAGTGAGAAAAACGGAACTGACTTTTCTTTCTCCTCCCTTCTTGTGGCTTCCTTTACCCTCTATGTGTTAGGAAACCTGTTTTGTTTGTTTAAAAAGCTGGGCTAGAAATTCTCTAGTCCAAGCCGGTTGTAGGGTAGAGGGTGGAGTGGCTTAGGTTCTTGTCCTTTGTCCTTGTGAAACTCAGGAGAGAGAGAAAGAGAGAGAGAGAGAGAGAGAGGAGAGAGAGAGAGAGAGAGAAGTAGATTGTTCCTTGTTCCTCTTAGGAGAGAAGTCAGATTTTTTGGTCTCCTGCTGTCTCTGGCTGGAGTTCACAAGCTGATCCATGATCCTATCTGTCTAGTGCTACAGAAGGTTCTACTTTCCTCTCACTGTACTCAACTGCCCCCACCTAGGCAAAATGCATGTGGGGGTGGAGTGTGGATACATTCAGAGAGATCTGGGCAGTTTAGGTGAGCATCCCCAAACAGCAGGCATCCAGGACTAGAAGTAGTGGCTCGCTTGCTTGCTTGCTTGCTTGCTTTCTCTCTTTCTCTCTCTCTCTTTCTTTCTTTTTAAAAAAGATTTTATTTATTTATTTGAGAGAGAGAGAGCATGAGAGGTCAGAGGGAGAAGTAGACCCCCTGCTGAGCAGGGAGGCCGATGTGGGACTTGATCCCTCGACTCCAGGATCATGACCTAAGCTGAAGGCATTTGCTCAACTAACTGAGCCACCCAGGTGCCCCAAATAGTGGCTTTCTCAGCTAACATGGGCTCTTGTTCCTTATGATGGAGGATTGGGAAAGGCTTTACTGTTTAAGGCTTCAGAGGAAGCCCTTCAGCCCTCTCTATCCTCTTCCTACAATATACTTCTTTTAAAGCATTTTCCTCGCTCCAAGCCGGTACTCACATGGTCAGAAATTTTTAAAGACTCCTCTGCCTTCTAGAAAACAAATGACATCTAATTTTACATCAGATTTTAGTGACCAATTTTGGGGAACAGCAACTTTCTGGATGGTAACTGTAGTGAGAGCAAGGGCTGCTTTTAGTCATCTTGGGTCTGGTGCTCAATACAAGTTTATTGAATGACTATGTGAACAAACAGAGGCAAAATCAGTGTTTCAAAGAGAAACTAGAACTCAAGGTTGTCTTCAGCCCAACCCCTCTGCCCGTTTTCTTCTCCTGGTGAGAATGATCCATCTGTTAAGTGGTGGGCATTATCCCAGAAAAACATCCTCATGTTGGCCAACAATTTGGCTATTTAGTTATCTAGGTCTCTGGATGACCCTTTCAAGGGTCGACCAGTCAATGCTTTGACCCTTTGGACTGGCTCCGCAGAGGAGTCTCACCATTTCTGTGGGAGCTGGAGGTGTGCTCCTGTGTCCCCTGAACCCATTCATTTGAGAATTCTAGTCTCCTGCTGGACCTCCTCGTATGAGAAGCTTCCTGATAGCCCACGGGGACCCCTAGATAGGGTGTGACCCTGCCCACAGAGCAGCCTTCAATTGCTCCTTGATGCAGAATGTCTGTACACAACTGTGAAACAGTGCAAGTGTGGAAGGAAGTGTAGGCTTCTATATGTGCTGCTGAGGGGAGCACAGGAAGTGTAGGTTTCTATGTGCATGGTAGCCTTGGGTAAGACTTGTTCACCCTCAGAAACAGAAGTCAGGGATTCTATCCGCAGCCACCAGCAATCCATGCTGCCTTTCTGGCACCCACAAGCCCAGTCACCCAAACAGAACTCAGAGCCCTGAAAAGAGAAATGTGCTCAGGATCCCATGTGAGAATTAGCTACAGATGGAGGGAGCAGGGGCACAATTTCCCAGGGGGTGATACAACCTGCTTGGACCGTTGCATTGGATTAGTGTGAATTCTCCCAGAAAGTCCAAGACAAGGGCTTGAATGCAGGTGATTTACTTAGGAGGTAATCACAGGAAACAGGAGTGAAGAAATGGGAAAGCGGGAGAGAGGAGGGAGAAAAACCAATACTAAGGTGTGTTGAGCCAGTTATTACCATGGGCAACTCAGAGAAACCTGATGGAAGAGTCTCATCACTGTCCTCCCAAATGTTGAGGAGGCTGGGGTATTTACCTACTGACTTCCATCTCCCTGTTGCTTCTAGATGACCATCAGGGAACTTTCAAGTTATGGCTGCGCAGCAAGGCAAGCTACCTAGCTCTGCTCTTCCTCCCTCTACCACTACTGCTGCCATTAGAAGCGACCCCCACCGATTCCTGCCCCTCTTGAGTTCTCTCACCCAATTGTGTCACTACCTTTTGTTTTTGTTCCTAGGTCTGAGCTTGTAAGAGGAAGTCAAGTGGGGTGATATCTTTGCCCACAAACTGTTCTAAGAAAAAGGAACTATGGTGGCTCTTCTGCCATTTGAACCTATCCAATCTCCCCTAAATAGCTCTCCACCATCATCACCTCATCCCAAAGCAAGGCACAGGAAAGAGAAAGAGAGAGAGCAAGAAAGCAGGCAAGCTTTCTGGAATGACTTCTGGCATCATGGAGTCACAGAACCAGAGCTAGAAGGAATGACCTCTCTTGGAAAGATGAGCCTCGGTATCTTTTGTTTGTCCTGCTGTTGTAACACCTCCTCTAAGTAGGCTTCTCTGGTTTATCTAGGCTTTCCACCCTTCTCACCCACATGATCCTAACTGAGACTCAGTCCTTCATGCCCTCTGAAGACTCTGAAGCAGGCAAAGAATGTGATTGGGGGAAGAATCTTGAACTGTGTAGTGGAGTGTGTCCTCCACCATGACACACGGCTGCCATCACAGGCCTTTGCCTCCCATACTAGAGCTCTTACTTGCCTGTCTGTCATCCAAAGGAGCATACTGGGAAGGCAATGCTGGGAGGCAATGTGTTTCTAAGACCACCAGAGTCTTCTACCCACCTCCCCTCGCCCCATCTCCTGTCCTGGGTTAAAATGGTGAAATCAACCCACACATCTACTTTTGCTCCTTCCTGAAAACCACTAAGACTATTCTAAAGGGATTATTTGTTTCTTTGTTTATTTGTTTTAAAGACACAAACTCACAAGGACAGAGAGAATAGAAAGGGAGACTCTGGCAAAAGGAATTTTGTAAGCTGGAAAACAGATGGACGAGTGCTGATTGACTTAGCAGACTCAAGAAAGTGAAAAATCCAGGAAAAGCTAAGGACAGCCCTATTTGCACGGCAAAATCCTAAAAACAAAACAAAAACTCCAAAAACCAAACAAACAAAAAAAGGAATTGGCAGCCCTAGATAACTTCTGGAACTGAGCAAGCCACAGTCAGGAGAACTGGATGAAAGGTGATTGGGAAGCAATTAAAGTCTCCCTTCTACCACCCTCCATGCTGCAGATCCCCATCTCCCAACAGGCATATGGCTGGAGATGTAGCTTCCAGAAGAGGGTAAAACAGAAGGTCTCTCAATTGGGTGCACCAGGGATGGCTGTGAACAAAGGTTTCATGTTAAGAACAGGGATGTTAAGCGAATATTTACTCACTGCACATAGATCCCCAGCTCACTTTTCTGCTCCCTTACCAAATCCTTGACAGCCACCCTCCACCCCTCATCTCTGGAATTCTGACCAGCCCCAAAGGAAAGAACTAAGGATACCGACATTAGAATTTCCAATAAATAACAACCTATGTCTCCCTACTGTGAATCTCTGAGTTGACAAATCTGACTCCCACCATTTCAATAAGCTTTTCAGGCCTTTAGTCTTAATCAAGAGCTGACAACCAAAGATCATGTCTTTGGTTCCCTAAAAGCACATGCTGAAATGAAGATTCAGGTGCACATGATTCACTGAGGGTAGGCTCTCAGGAGAAGCCTTCCCCAAGCCTGGTGTCTCACCTTCCCCAGAAGCAGCTGGGGAAGGAGCTGACCAAGGGTGTGATCTTGGCTGGAGTCTAGCCTCAGTCTGATCCCACAGGGAGCCCTGGAGTGTGAATTACACCACAGGATTGATTTCACCTGCAAGCAAGAGGGCTGTTTTATGCCCACACATTAATCAGTCATTGATTGTGGGCTGCCAGAGTGGAGGTCATATTCTCCCGGGCAAGGCAGCTCTTGACTGCAGTCAATTCTCTAGAGAAAGGGGCAGCGCTGATCCGTTAATAACCAACACTCACAACAGCTGGGGTATGGGTAGGACACCAGCAACATCTGTTCCACGTTATCAGATAGCTGAGGAAAACTGCTAACAGCAAGAGAAGGAAGAAATAATAACAAGAACAAATAAATGAGCAAACTAATAATCAAAATAAACATTTAAAAAAAACCACTTGGAAGAACCCAGGACTTATTCTCAAGGATAAGAGATGATATTGTACCTATGAAACAAGAATAAGATGTTATTTTAGAAGACAGGAAACAAAAATAAGCTTTTAAAACAAACAAACAAACAAACAAACAAACAAACATGATAGGAGAAATGAGAAACTCAGTATTTCCCAGAAATAGACCCAAAAGACAAAACAATGAAAAATAGGAAAGAAAAGAGGAATGCAGGAGAAATAGCCTAGAAGGTTTAACATCTGAATAACAGTCATTCCAGAAAGAGAGGGGAGGAAATCATTAATGAGGTAATTCAAGAAAAATTTCCCAAACCGAAAAAACAAATTTCCAAGTTGAAAGGGCCCATCATGTGCCTAGGTCAATGGGTAAAAGTGGCCCAACCAATACACATACTGGTGAGATTTCAGAACCCTGGGGACAAAGAAGGTTCCACAAGCTTGAATGAAGAGAAAAGGGTCATATACCAAGTCTCAAGAATCAGAATGGCTTCAGAATTCTCTTCACTGGAACTGTTCCAGAAACACCAAAAGGTAGAATCCTAGAGTAATACCTTATAATTCTAAAGGCAGTTTGTTTCCAATCTAGAATTCTATACCTAGCCAACCCATCAATCAAGAACTAAGTAGAATAAGAATAAGGATTTTCAGATGTGCACACTCTTATACGTCCTTTACTTGGAAGTAACTGAAGAATGTGCTCTACCAAAATGAGGGAGTAAACCAAAGAGAATGACACAGAATACAGGAAGAAGGAGATCCAACACAATGGGGAGGTATGGGAATCCTTATGAGGCTAATATAGTGTGAACCTAGGAGGATGGGAGCCAAGAGACTCAAGACACAGGATATGGTAAGGATCGTCACGAGCAAGATGACCACGGACATTGTACCACTTCATAACCAGTTTTTCTTCAAGGTATAGACTTCTGAGGTAAATTGGCTAAATGCCAGAAACCCCACTTATTGTTGGAAAGAGCTCTCGACTAATACGCTTGAGACTTGATATTCAGTCCTGTCTTTGTCTTGAGATGGCTATGCCAGGAAAGTCTTTTTACCTTCCTAAACTTCTAAATTATCCTCTGTCAATTTCAAGAACGGGCATGTGTCTTGAATGGACAAGAAGTCCCTGTGTCTTTAAGGCTCTCTGTGCCTCTGTGAAATTCATTCTTCATGATACACAGTTCTATGAGTTTTGAAAAATGCATAGTTATGTAACCACCTCCGCAGTCATCACCCTAAAAAAAAATGCTCTCATGCTATTCCTTTGTAGTCAACCTATCTCTTCTCCCCTCAACTCCTGGAAACCACCGATCTGTTCTCCATCCTACCTTTCCTATAATATATACATGGAATCATACAGTATAAAGCATTTTGAGTTGGGCTTCTTTCATCGAACACGATGCATTTTGTTTGACACACTAGCCAGCAATTACCACTAATCTTGTTTTCACTTCTCCCCCAAAGCAGATTCTGAGGCAAGAATTCAAATGCAAGTAGTTGATGTGGGAGTTGATCCCAGGAAGTGCTTAGGGGAATGAAGAAGTGAGACGGGGAAGGGAAGGAAGCCAATATAGGGCGTCTTTTTTTTTTTTTTCCAAGCAGGATATCACTGTGGGCACAAAGCACCCTCTGGGGACTCTGGGATCCGCTGCAGAATCCCCACCTCAGAGCAGTCCAGCCTGATGGGTGAAGGAGCTGGGATATTTATCCACCAACTTCCTGTTCGCCATTGGTTGAGGTTTGCGAGCACTTCTGGCTTGCCTGGTATGTGGACCAAACATGTTCTTGCCACCAGGGGGGAAAAAAGCAACAACAGAAAACCCTCAGGCAGAAAGTCACAGATGTTCACTAAGCAGTTTTTGGTGTGCAGTGGTGAGTACCAAGCCCCTGCCCCTCCAAGTGAGGGGACGAAATCCTCATATACCACCAAACAGCTGCAGAGAGGAGCCTTGAGGGCATCTGCGGTTAGGGCCTGAGAAGGCAGCCAGGACAATGAACCCAGGGTGCCACTGGAAGAATTCTAAGGATGGGGACTTTTCACCTTGAGAGCAGGAGGGGACCTCTGAGAGATACGACTGCTACCTGAGGACTGATGGGGATCACCCCAAAACAAGTCTATGTCCCCACTTCTGAATCCCACCCTTGCACCTTCCACCTTCCTCCATCAAAATCAACCCCCTGATGTGAACAGTAGAGCTTTTCTCCACACAGTTGGTAAAACAGGCTTGTACTACTTACTTAGAACCCTTGGCTCTCTTAGCAAATTATTGGTTTAATGGATGTGCCTCTTAGCAGAAAAATGCAGATGTGCAAGAAACATCTTTCAATTTTCACAACCTAAACTGAGCTCAGTTTTTCTCCCTTCCTTCCTTCCTTCCTTCCTTCCTTCCTTCCTTCCTTCCTTCCTTCCTTCCTTCCTTCCTTCCTTCCCTCCTTCCTTCCAAGACTTTTATTTATTGGTCTGAGAGAGAGAGAGCTCAAGCAGACGAAGCAGCAGATAGAGGGACAAGCAGGCTCCCAGCTAAAGCAAGGAGCCTGATGTGGGACTTGATCCCAGGAAGCTGGGATCATGATCTGAGCTGAAGGTGACCACTTTCCTAACTGAGCCATCCAGGCATCCCCTGAACTCTGTTTCTATTGTGAGCTTCATTCTGTGTCACCTTAATCTCAGTCAGTTGTTGCCTGTTTCCAGGAGGCTTTCAGAAATCCAAAGCATTGGCAGGTGGCATCTGGTCTGCGTCATCACTGACCACATCAACATCATGCAAGATGCACTCTTTTGACGTTGTCTTTGGTGGTCAGATCACACAAGTCCTTGCTGGCCCTACCCTCATGCTTTACTCCTTGATTCCTTGGAGGCTGGCTGTCTCTCAGCCTATTCCTGTGCCCTTCTTGATTTATGGGGTATTCTAAAGTTCTGTGATGGGCCAAGGGAACTTGTTGGATTATCCAGGACTCTCTGGATTTTCTGGGCTCTTCACAGATGTACACAACTCATTATGTTATTTCTACACTTTCCTGACTTTTGAGAGCCCTGGCTCTTCCTAATGTAATGCATGCACACAGTCATTTCTTTGGGGAGGTCTTACTGTTGCCCTGAGCTCTATGCAGGGTTCTCTTTGTACTTGGATTTTCCAAACCCATATGGGTTTCATTGAGGAAAAAAGGCAAGATGTAGAGCTTCCTTTTTCAGGTATCCACCATCACGTAATTCTCCTTACCACCCAGTTTGGGGATTTATTCTAATTGGGTGTGGGTATGTACTTTCTTTCAAATCAAATGCATTTTCTCAAACATGTTATACAGTTTGCATATACATTCCTCTAGGTTTCTAGTGGACTTCCTTGTAAATTAACTTTTTATTTTTAGATAATTATTGATTCACGTGAAATTGTGAGTAATAACACAGAAGCATCCTTGTGACCCTCATTCAGTTTCCTCCAATGGTAACATTTTGTATACCTATAGCACAATAGCAGAGCCCAGAAATTGACATTGATACAATATACCAATCGTACTCCCTTTTCTCCAGTTTTACAGACAGGTGTGTGTATGTATTTCATTTTATGAAATTTATCACAAATGTAGATTCATGTAATCATCACCACAGTTGAGGTACAGAACAGTGTGCTGCTGCCCTTTTAAATCATACCCATATTCTTGCCACCCCACTCCACCCTATGCTGTCCCTAAATCCTGACAACTACTAATAGATTCTCCATCTATATAATTTTGTTATATCAAGAATGTTACATAAATGACGTTATACAGTGTGCAGCCTTTGGGGATTGGTTTTATTTACACATCATAATTCCCTGGAGAGTCATCCAAATTGTTGTGTGTATCAGTAGTTTATTCCTTTTTACTGCTGAGCAGTATTCCACAGTTTCTTTAACCATTCCCCCATGAAAGATATCTCGATTGTTTCTAATTCAGGCTATTACAAACAGTCAAGACAATACAATAGTGATGAACATTCATGTACAGGTTTTTGTATGAACATAATTTCTCTGGGATAAATGCCCAGGAGTGCCATTCCTGAGTCATATGGAACTGTGTGTTTATTTTTTCTTTTTTTTAAAGATTTTATTTATTTATTTGACAGAGAGAGAGAGAGAGACCACAAGTAGGCAGAGAGGCAGGCAGAGAGAAAGAGGGGAAAGCAGGCTCCCTGCTGAGCAGAGAGCCCCATGCGGGGCTTGATCCCAGGACCCTCAGATCATGACCTGAGCCGAAGGCAGAGGCTTTAACCCACTGAGCCACCCAGGTGCCCCTATGTGTTTACTTTTATAAGAAACTACCACATTGTTTTCTAGAGTGGCTGTGCCATTTGATATTCCCACCAGCACTGTATAAGTGATCCAAATTCTCTGCATTCTCACCAGCATTTTGTGTGTCACAACTTTTTAATCTAGCCATTCTGATAGATGTGTAGTGATATCTCATTGTGGCTAACGAGATGTTGAACTCGCCCCCCCCCCTTTTCCCCAGTGGCTAATGATGTTGAACACATTTCCCCGGTGGCTAATGATGTTGGACATTTTTTTTTATATGCTTATTAACCATCCATAGAACCTCTTGGTAAAATGATTGGTCAATCTTTTGCTCATTTTCTAACTGGATCATTTGTGGGGTTTTTGTTTGGTTTTGCTTTTTTACTGTTGACTTTTCAGAGTTCTTTACATATTCTAGGTACTAGTCTTTTACTGGATATGTGATTTTAAAATATTTTCTCCCAGTCTGTGGCTTTTATTTCCATCCCTTTGAAGGTCCTTCATAGGGCCGAAAGTTTTTGATTCTGATGAAACCCAATTTACCAAATATTCATTTCATAGATTGTGCTTTTCATTGTCAAGTTATGAACTCTTTAAAAATTTTTTTTTTAATTTTTTAAAAAAGATTTTATTTATTTATTTGAGAGAAGGAGAGAAAAAAAAGAGAAAGAGAGCACACAAGCAGGGGAGGAGCAGAGGGAGAAGCAGATTCCCTGCAGAGCAAGGAGCCTGATGCAGGACTGGATTCCAGGATGCTGGGATCATGACCTGAGCAGAAAGCAGCCGCTTAACCAACTGAGCCACCCAGGTGCCCCAGGTTATGAACTCTTTACCTGGCCTTAGATTGTAAAGATTTTCTCTTAAGTTTTTTTTTTCCAAAATTTTACATTTTACGTTTAAGTCTTTGATTCATTTTGAGTTAATTTTTGTATAAGGTGTGATATTTACTTTGAAGGCTTTTGTTGCTGTTATTGCTTGCCTTTGGATGCCGAATTGTTCCAGCGACACTTGTTGAAAGGCTATTCTTCCTCTGTTGAATTGCTTTTGTACCTTTATAAAAAATCAGTTGGAGGGGCGCCTGGGTGGCTCAGTGGGTTAAAGCCTCTGCCTTCGGCTCAGGTCATGATCTCAGGGTCCTGGGATCGAGCCCCACATCGGGCTCTCTGCTCTGCAGGGAGCCCGCTTCCACCACCCCCCCCCACGCCTGCCTCTCTGCCTACTTGTGATCTCTCTCTCTATGTCAAATAAATAAATTAAAAAAAAAAATCAGTTGGGCGTATTTCTGTGGATCTATTTCTGGGTTCTCTATGCTGTTCCTTTGATCTATATCTATCCCTATCCCAATACCACAAAGTCTTGATTACTGTAGCTATATAATAACTCTCTAATTTGGGTAGATTGATTCCTCTATTTTTCTTCTTTTCTGTACTTGCTCTATCTATTCTATGGCCTATCCCTTTCCATATACATTTTATTTTATTTTTGCCTAGGTTCATTGAGATATAATTGACATAGAACAATGTGTGAGTTAGGTGTAAACATAGTGATTTCACATATACATATACTACAAAATGATTACTGCAGGAAGATTAGTTAACACATCCATAACCTCACATATAATACTTTTTGTAAAGATTTTTAAAATTTATTTCAGGGAATGAGAGAGAGTGCATGCAGGGGCAGGGGTGGGGGAGGGGAGAGAGAAAGAGAGAGAATCTTGGGCAGATTCTGTGCTGATCTCAAGCATGACATGGGGCTCAATCTCACAACACTGAGATCATGACCTGAGTAGAAATCGAGTTGGGAGCTTAACTGACTGAGCCACTCAGGTGTTCCTATAATATTTTGTATGTGTGGTGAGAACTTTTAAAATCCACTGTCTTAGAAGCTTCTAAATATACAATACAGTTTTGTTAACTCTAGTCACTATGCTATATATTAGGTCCCCAGAACTTTTACATCTCATAACTCTCACTTTCTCTTCCTTCTCCTCGCCCTCTCCTTTTTCCAGTATTTGGTTTGGGTATCAGAATAACATTGGCCTCATAAAACAAGTTGGAAAATGTTCCCATGTCTGTTTTCTGGAAAAGACTATGTAAATCGGTGTTAATTCTTCTTCAAATTCCCATATGGACCTGGAGATTTCTTTTGCAGGAGTTTTTAGATTATAGATTCAATTTATTTAATGGTTATAGGATTACTCTGATTATCTACTTTATCTTGGTTGAAGTTTGGTAGTTGGGTAGGTTGAAATTGGTCTATTTCTTTTAAATTGTTGAATTCATGAGCATAGATTTTTTTTACTGGCATTCCCCTAATTATCCTCTTAATGGATTCAAGAATGAAGTGATATCCTGTTTTGTTCCTGATATTGGTTATATTTGTCTTCTCTTTTTTTATTTATCTTCATCAGTTTTGCTTAAAGTTTTTAAAATTTATTAAATTTTTCAAAGAACTAGCTTCTTGTTTTAGCAATTTTCTCCATTGTTTTCTTGTTTTCAGTTTCACTGATTTTTGCTGTTTATTTTTTCATTTATTCAGCCTGATTTGGGCGTATTCTGCTGTCCTCTTTTCTAATTTCTCCAAGTAGGAGCTTAGATTATTGATTTAAAGCTTTTTCTCTTTTTAAATATAAGACTTTGGTGTTCTAAATGTCCCATTTAGCACTGCTTTAGTTGCATCCCACAAATTTTGATTTATTGTATTTTCATTTTAATTTACTTCCACTTTTATTTATTTGTTTGTTTTTTAAGATTTTATTTATTTATTTGACACACAGAGAGAAAGATCACAAGTAGGCAAAGAGGCAGGCAGAAGGAGAGGAAGGAAATAGGCTCCCTGTTGAGCAGAGAGCCCAATGCGGAGCTTGATCCCAGGACCCTGAGATCACGACCTGAGCCGAAGGCAGAGGCTTTAGCCCACTGAGCCACCCAGGTGCCCCTAGTTCCACTTTTAAAACAATGTCCCTTGAGACTTCTTTGACCCATGGATTATTTAGATATGGGTTTAGCTTCCAAATTTTGGAGCTTTTCATGTTGTCATTCCATTATTGATTTTTTTTCACTTTGATCTTGTTATGGTCAGAGATCCTACTTTGTACGTATGTCTTCAATTATTTTAAATTAGTTGAGGTTTGTTTTATGGTCCCGGATATGGTTTATCTTGGTGAATATCCTCTGAATTCTTTAAAAGAATGTGTGTTCTGTTATTGCTGGATTCCTAAGATGCCAATGATATCCTGCTACTTGGTAGTGTTGAGTTTTTATCTTTAGTGATTTCCTAATAGTTTTACCGCTTGCTGAGAATGGAGTTGAAGTCTCCGCTTGGCAGTGTGGACTAGTCTATTTCTTCCTACAACACTATTAGTTTTTGCTTCATATATTTTGAGGCTCTTTCTAGCATGTACACATTTAGGATCCTGTGCTTTCCTAGTGGACGGATCTTTATATTTTTAAGTCATGTTGCTCTTTGTCTCTAGCAGGAACAAGTACAATCCCTATTTACATATGAGGAAACTGAGGAGCAGAAGAATTTAAAACTAGGTCTAAAAATGCAGGAGATGAAAAGTCCTCATAAGGCAGACCCTACGGTAATAACAGTTGCAGGCAAGTTCCACTGATGGTTGGAAAATTTAGTAGGTGAAAATTTGATAAGAAACAAAATCTTGAAGTATCTCCTCAGCATACATACTCATTATAAAGGGAAAATATTGAAGTGGAGAAACCCTGCAGACACCTGTATAACCAAGGGATCAAGGTCAAGATCACTAGTAATAGCCATAGTGACATTACATACCCTTGACATGATGAACTGGGAAGGGCACAGTATTGCTTCTTGCCTCAATCTAATCGTGACAAACCCAAAGGGAAAGACAGTCCACAGAATCCCACAGAGGTGCCTGGATTAGAAACCAGAGCTCCTACTCTTTCCACTTTAGTCAGGAGAGATGTGGAAGCCAAGGATATGGGGGTGCCTCCTTTCTGAGGGAGGCTGTCCTGCTGGCTGGTTGGTTACCCACCTCTCTGCTTGGGACTCGGTAGTTCATTGTGTTCTGTGGCTAACATCCACCTCTTCATGCTGAAGCACTCTCTTTAAAGCATGAAAGTGGTTCTGTGTGTGCCACTCAGAGATTAAAATACTCCCCCATCACCCCTGTTTAGCCCTCAACTAGCGACTAATGGGAGCAGGTGCGTAAGCACTCAAGCTCCCTTTCCCTTCTGGGGTTGGGGGATAGGTAACCCTGCGGCATGTTCTCCATTGGCTCCCAGAATTCCTCCATGGCATTGAACTCTAGTTGCTTGTACTGGTAACTTGTTGATAAGGCACCTTTACTGGCTGCCTTCCCCTCCCTGTCTTGCTTCCCCATTCCGCTACCAATGTTTCCTAGTATCGCCTCTCAAACTACTTGCATCCAGTTCCTTGTCTGGGAGTCGCTTCGGGAGGAACCTAAATGAAGGCATCTGCTGATGGGTGTCATCATCCCTCAGTCATATACAGACTGCAACCCGCAAAGGCATCACACAGGGGCAGCATCGAATGAGGCTACCGTGAACAGCTACTCAGACAGTGCACTATACAACTACCTAGAGCTGTACAAATTGGTGCTTGTAGTAGTTTCTTATTGCTGTGTAACAAAGTAGCTTAAAATGACACACACTTGTTATCTCCCAGTTCGGGAGGCTGGAAGTCCAAAAGGGGTTTCGCTGCACTCAAATCAAGATTTGGGCATACAAGACAATCTCCTCCTGGAGATTCTGTCTAGATCTGTTTCCTTGCCTTTTTCAACTTCCTGAGGCTTCCTGCATTCCTTGACTTGTGGCCCCCCTCCTCCAACTTCAAAGTCAGCAGTGGAATAGCTTAAACTTTCTTTCTCTTTCTCTCCTCTGTGTTTTTTTTTCTCTGTTTTAAAGATTATTTTGAGAGAGAGAGAGAGAAAGAGAGAGAGAGCATGGGGGTGGGGGCGGAGAGGGGGAGGGAGGGAGAGAATCTCAAGCAATCTCTGCTGAGCGTGGAGCCCAATGTGCAGCTCAATTTCACAACACTGAGATCTTGACCTGACCTGAAACCAAGAGTCTGATGCTCAGCCAACGGAGCCACCCAGGTGCCCTTTTCCTCTCTTTCTATCATCACATCTCTGACTCTCCTGTCTCCTCTTTCCTTTATAAGGACCCTGTAATTACATTGGACCAACCTGGATAATCCGGGATAATCTCCCCATCTCAAGATCTTTTATTTAATCACACTGCGAAGACCCTTATGCCATAGAAGGTAACACATTTCACAGGTTCTGAGGAGTAGGACAGAAACATCTGAGAGGGCCATCATTCTGCCTACCACAGTGCCCATGGTCAAGGGTCTAGAATAAAGGGACTGTGAGTTGGCAATACCTCCCCAGAGGAAGTCAGCATTGTGAGGGGGGGAAGTGAAAAAAGGGGCTATTACATAAAATGGAGAAAGACAAAGAAGAGATTTCAGTGACTTTATATACAGTATATACTTTGGACACACACGCATGTGCACATGTGATTATGGGGAGGAGGGAGCTGGAGGAAGCAGGATGAACATAACAATGACAAGGGCCTGCAAGGAACAGGAGGAACAGCAAGGACGAGACAGGTAGGGCGGGTCTACTGAGGAAGTGGCTCTGTCTTAGGCAGGGCTGCAGAGAGACCCGGTGAGGGCGAAGCCCATGGATTTTGCAGAGAGAAGTTTTAAGGGCTGCCAAGAATGTGCACATGAGTAAAAACAGAGGAAGGGAGTGTGGTCTGGAGCTCCAGGCTGAGCAGAGGGTGGGCGGAACCTTCTCTTGCAGAGAGGGAGGAGGCAGGGCTCTGGGACCAGGGAGGGGAAAAAGAAAGAGAAACTAGATTTGTTACGGGAAATAGGACTGTGGTTTCGTATTTGGAAGTGCCTGTGTGTGATGAGTCTAAGTGTAGAATTTGGTGACTGGTTGGGGAAGAATGATAAATTTGCAACTTCTATAAAGCATTTTGTCCCCTATTAAAAGTCCTCTGTGCATATTGAATGAGATTCATCTGTGAATTCATGTAATAATCACTGGCACCCGGCAATGGGGATACAGGTGAGCAAATGAGGTGAGTGAGTGAGTGGAAACAGGAAATCAGGGTGGAAGAAAGAGAAAGACAAAGGTACGGAGGAGGGAGTGAGGAGCGGGTGACAGAGGCCCAATAGGGGATGAGATGTGGTTTTTAGGGTCCTTGTCACTTGTGGAGGGAGGGTTGTCCAGCTTCCATCCTCCATTCCTCCTGATGTAGGAAGCAACATTGAGGAATATGTCCCCCACTCTCTTCATCCTTGGAGCCTTTCCCTTTTTTCTTCTTCCTCTCTCCGTGTCTTTCTTTGTCCTAGAGCTTGGGAGGGACAGTAACCGTGGCTTCCTTCTCTTGCTTTCATTTTTATTCCCTAATTGGGTCTTTGGACCCAATTCAAAAAACAAAAACGAATAGAGGCCTACTCTGGGCCTGGAATATACAAGATGGGAGACTCCCATGGCCAAGGGCAATGCTCCAGCAAGGAGGCATCTGGGAGCCATCAGCAGCAACATGTGCAGCAGCTGGGCCAGGGGTGTACCAGCCAGCAAAGGGTATCTGTGTGAGGCACCAACAGCATCCACAAAAATGAGGATGTGGAGTAGCAGATGGTCTCACACCCTGCTCAAGGGAGTACAAATTGCTATAGGACTTTGGAGAGCCATTTTGTGATGTAGAACAGAAGACCCACATGCCGTCTGACCCAGCAATTCCACTCTCAGCCATATACCCTAGAGAAATGTTTGCATACGCAGGAGAAAATGAATATAAGAACGTTTGTTGCTGCATAGTCTGAAAGAGCAAAAATTGGAAATAAATAAAATGTTTATCTCCCATGAAATTGGATACATTCACACAATGGAATGCAGCAGGTGAAATGAACAAGAGTTACAAGTATCATCAGAGTGGAAAAAGTGAGCTATGTAACATTTGCACAATGTCGCAATTTATAGTTTAAAAGCATGCAAATATTTGTGTGTGTGTGTGTGTATGTATGTATGTGTGTGTGCATGTCTGTGTAAATGTGCTCAGGAATCCTAATACTCAGTGCAAGAGTCAATATAGAGTAGCAGGACTTGCAGCCTGATTGCTTGGATTTGCATTCTCGTTCCATCTCTTACTAGTTATATAACTCGGAAAGGTTAATTAACCTCTGCAGGCTTTACTTTCCTTGTACGTAAGATGGGAAATGACAGTTAGTCCACGGTTGCTGCGCTAATGCTGTGTAACAAAAAGCCCGAAGCTCCGCGGCTTACGACCAGAAGTATTTGTTTTTCGTTCATGTCTATGAGTTGTCTGTGGTTCTGCCAGGCTTGGCTCCAGACTGTGGGTTGGGTGAGGGTCCGTTCCACGCGTTTATATCAGCAACTATCCAGGGTGTGTTCTTTTCACGGCAGAGGCCACAGGTGTAAGAGAGGGAAGCGGAAACACACGATGCCTTCCTAAATCTTTGGCTCAGAACAGCATGTTGCTTCCACCCACGTTCCATTGGCCAAAGCAAGTCACTAAGCTGAAATTCGTGGAGCAGCAGAAGCACGCCCCACTCACAGAGAACCAGAGCAAGGACAGGGGGAGAAGTAACTACCAGCCAATAATAGCACAATAATGCCTTCCTCCTGGGAGTTATTTTGGAAGGCTAAGCAAGTTAATATATGTAAAGGCCTTAGGGCTGGGCTCGGCATATAGTAGGTCCTATATTCTTATTAATCAGGAGAATGATGAACTCTGGGATAAAAGGGGGCTTTAACCCAGTCGAATCCCCACCCCCCTTTTTTTGAGACATAAACTAAAAGAGAATGAGGAAAAATATTTGTTTTCAGGAGATGGCTTTTGAGCTGGGTGGGAATTGACTAGTCCCAGAGGGCAGTGTTGCTTAGGGTCAGACATTCCCCCTGATGGGCATGTGACCTCTGGGGAGTGGATGGAATTGTAGTGAGAGGAAGGGGGTCGGGGGGGAGAGCTGCCTCAGGGAGCACCGGGGTCTGGACAAAAGGAGGAAGAGGCTGATGGGAGATTGGGTTGTAGACTACAAGAGGCAGGAGCCGTGTGGTCTTGCTCATCTCAGTGTCCCGGCATCGTGCCCGGTGTGTGCTATAAACACTCCCAAGGTCCACGGAGCGGGGAGAGGAAGAAGCCGTGAAGGAGACAGAGGTCAGAGGGCATTGGGGAAAAATGGGGAGCCCTGTCCCGGAACGCTGGAGGAGGGGATGGTTGAAGGGGATGGGCAGCTCCCACTGGCCACTGTGGGTCTGGTGTTCCCGGACAGAGAGGACAGAATTCGGTTTCATTTGGTGGGCTTTGTCTCAGCCCCAGCTTCTGAGCCGCAAGAGCTGAAAGGCCCCGTTCCCTTCTGTCTGTCTGTCTGTCCACGCTTTATTCTGCCACCCACTTCTCTCCCTTTTCCCTTTTGCTTCCTTCAACCACCCCTAGCGCGTCTCCTCTTCAGCCTCCTGCCCCCTGTGGTCCCCACGGCGAAGAGGCCCAGACTGGGGGGAGGCCCGAGGCAGTTGAGGCCCCTGGGACTGGGAGCCGAGCAGAAGGTGGGATGGAGCCCCTCTCTGTTGCTCCTTTTAGCTTGAAAAACTCCACGGAGCCTTCATAAAGGGCAGGCAGCCAAAGGCCTCAGGAGAAGGTGGACTCATTTCCTTATAAATGATGTGGTTATGAGGGCGGGAGTCTCACATGTGGCTTTTTGCATAATCAAGTTATCAGGTAGTTAGCCCATTAGAGGGCTCATAAAGTCTCAGCAGCTCTGACTCATGGCACAAAACACCTGTGAGAGGAGCCAGCAGGGATGACGCTCAGAGGATGGGCCTGCCTTGACCGTCGTCTCAGGTGGGGATACCCTCTGGGGCTCATGTCACCAAAAACCTAGGCTTCAGTATCAGTCCACATTCAAGTCTTAGCCTCAGCCCTTGCCAGCTGTGTGACCTTGGGTGAGTAACTAACCCTCCCTGAGCTTCTATTTCCACAGGAGGTCAATGGTGGTTCTGAGGTAGAGTATTGGCCTGGGCAAGTGCACTGGCTGCTCTGACGGATCCCAGGGAGAGCAGTACCTGGGTGTGGCCACCAATTTCTGCAATCTCATTCCTCAGGCTTCCCTCAGAAATTTAGAGGTTGGCACTTCGGCAACTAGACTCACTCCATCAGGTTCCTAGGGCCGCCATAACAAAGGGCCACAAACTGGGCAGCTTGAAACAACAGAAATTTATTCTTTCACAGTTCTGGAAGCTAGAAGTCCGAAATCAAGGTGTCAGCAAGGTCATGCTCCAAGGCGCCCCCCTTCCTTGCTTTCCTGTCTCCTATTCCACAGAGCATGGCACCAGCAACAAGCTGCCCAATTGGGTACCTCCATAATAAGGGCAGGGAGAGGCAAAATTGAAAGCTAGGCTTGCAAGTAAAGAGACCAAGGGTCTGTGAGTCTCATGCCTAAGGCTTCTCAGAGCTGGGAGTCACAGCTTTCAATGGCGAGAGACCAGATGTGCCGTAGTAGGAACGTACTGGAAGTCCGAAACTGCAACTTGGGAGAGGGTGCGAGCCAGACCTGGGTGGGCAGGCTGCCTGGTCAGCAGGGTCCGGGCCTAGGCTCTGGTCCCAGGCCCCGTTTGCAGCCCCCTGCCTGTGGGAGTGCTGAGTCACCACTCTGGGAAGGTCTCAGCTGGATTTTTCCATAACTTAGAGGTTTGGAAGTGCTCCAGTCATGCCTGTTCCAGTTAGAATGTTGTTGCCTTCAGATTTCCCAGGAGGCTTGCAGCCCTCTCAGAGAGTTAGCTGCTCAAGGACAGCAAATAAGCGAGAACAAGCTGTCCCAGGTGGAGATGAGAGAGGCTGGACCCAGGAAAGTGGAGAGCCAGAGCCTGGCAGAGAAATTACTGAAGGTTGGGGGAGGGCTTCTCGATGGCCCCCAAAGAGCGTTCTACTTCACCTGGAGAAGACAACAAAGGATGGGGCGCCCTTTGTCTGAAGGCTTTTCTTTCTCTTTTTTTTTTCCTTGGAGAGAGAGAGAGAGAGAGAGAGAGAGAGAATCCCAAGCAGACTCCACTGATTGCAGAGCCCAATGCGGGGCTTGACCTCACCACCCTGAGATCCTAACCTGAGCCGAAATCAAGAGTCGGCGCTTCACCGCTTAACCCACTGAGCCGCCCAGATGCCCCCGGTGGAAGGCTTCTCTTAATGAAAAGAGACATTGTTGGGCTCTTCTCTTTGGTTAAAGACCTTTATCACTACCTCCTTGATGAAAGAACATAGTGTGGGGGCTTTGGTATCAGGTAGACCTGAATGAAAAGCTCTATTCTAGCCTTATGACTTCTGTGATGCTGGGGAGGTCACTTAAGGTTTCAGAGCCTCAGTTTCCTCGTCCAGTAAATGGGTGGCCATGGTTGGCAGACAGGCTTGCTGTCTGGGATGGGGCAAGTCAGAGGAAGGAAGTAGACCATCAAAAGGCAGAGATAGCCTAGGTGGACTAAGAATGCGAGGGAAAAAATTCATCCCACTTTACCGTGGAGACAATTTGCTTCCAGAACCACAGCAGTAGACGTAAGGCCCCCGCTCACCCATTCCAGTGCTCAAGGCAGACATCACTGGGTATATCTGTGATGTGTAACCCTGGAGAGAGCCTCCGGATAGCTCCTCTTGTTGGATCAGACATGGCACTTGGGATAGATTTGTGTCATCCTCGCCCTTGGGTCAAGATAGCCTGATAGCCATCCCATAGGAGACCCTACATAAGTATGTAAGAAGGAATTTAAAGGAGAGAATATTTGTTGTTGTTGTTGTTTAAAGATTTTATCCATTCACCTGACAGAGAGAAAGAGATCACAAATAGGTGGTGGTGGTGGGGAAGCAGGCTCCCCGCTGAGCAGAGAGCCCGATGTGGGGCTCCATCCCAGGACGCTGAGATCATGACCTGAGCAGAAGGCAGAGGCTTAATGCACTGAGCCACCCAGGCGCCCCAGAAGAGAACATTTGTCTTTAAGGTATCTTCTAGCTGGAATGCCTGGGGATGGAGATGGTTCTCACTGAGGGACCCAAAGGGTCTGTTATTTCCAGGCAGCTTGAGTTACGGAGCAGAGGTCAGGCGTGGTGTGGACCTTCCAGATGACCACTAGCTTGGCAGGACTAGGCTCATCCAAGATGGACTTTTAGGCTGCACCACCCTCAGTAGCAGGCCCTGAGACAAGGATTGTACAAACAGTACAAGAATGCAAGTAGCTTATTTGCAATATGATCCCAGGACCACCCATGGGAGATTCAGGAAGTGAGACTGTGCAGGGGGTGGGGGGGGAGAGGTTGGGCGGGGAAGAAAGAAGCCAGTGCAAGGTGGATTTTGAAGTAGGTCATCATTGTAGGTGACTAGAGCTGAATCCTGCAGAGTAAAGGCTGGGAGAGAGTGCAGGGCACGTATCTGTGTTATGGCATCTGAGGGGTGAGGGAGCTGGGGGGTGTTTATATATGGCAACTCCCACCAGTCATTAGTTGAGGGCTACTAGGGTAGGATGTTAAGTCCCTGGTTACAGATGAATAGGATGGCGTCAAGCAATCAGGGAAAGCTCTCAGGCGAAAAAGAAAAAAGAAAAAAAAAAAGAGAAGAAAAGAAAAGAAAAGAAAAAAGTCACTGGTATTGGCAGCCAGAAGTGGTAAGATTCAAAAGCAGTTATCTGGTATCCATGTGGTCCCCAGATCCCGAGGAGCTCGAGTGAGCCTGCGCACTGAAAATGAGATCAGCCTAACCTTTTTCCAGCATGTAGTTCTCTTTAAAATGCCAGCCTCACCCTGCCCCACTCTGCTCCTCTCCTCAGGTATAGAATGCATTGTCCCTGGACTGAATGGCCAGAACCCTAATGATTAAAATAGTAAATATTTAATTTTATGTTTACCATAGACCAGGTGTTCTGGTAATTGCTTTATAAGAATGACCTCATTTAATTTTCATGACAATCTTGTGAAACGAGTGCTATCACTTTTTAGTTTAATTTAATTTTTTAAAGAGGGAGTGGGGAGAGGCAGAGGGAGAGGGAGAGAGAGAATCCTAAGCAGGTTCCACACCCAGGGCAGAGTCCATTGTGGAGCCCAAAACGGGACTCGATCTTATAACCCTGAGATCATGACCTGGGCCAAAATCAAGAGTTGGACGCTTAACCGACTGAGCCGCCCAGCCGGCCCCAATACAAGTTCAGAGAGGTTAAGTAGCTTGCCCAAGGTCACACACACAGTGTTATAGACTGAATGGTTGTGTTCCTCCAAAATTCATATTTTGAAATCCTACTCCCCTATTCGTATCTCACCTAAGTGGCACTATCCCATGACAGCCCATGTTGTCCTTTCCACCTGCCCAAACTCCACCCACCTACCCAGGCTGCACTTCGCCTAACCATTGGCTGAAGCCTCGTCAATTCCCTGAGCCTGCACTGGACTCGCACGGGGCCATGAGCCTGGGGGCTTGGGCCAAAGTGAGCTAGATCTCTGGAGTGGGGAGCAGAGGGAGCCCAAACAATGCGCTTAGTAGTCTTTTCCAGAATCCAACACCCAAATAATGAGCTCAAGGGAGAGGATGCCAGACTTGATTCCCATTTTAGTGTACCCTATGCCCATAGCACCCGAGGCCCTTCCGTGTCTCCTATTTGGTGCCTATGACAAGGCCGATGCTGTGGAGCACTGGGGACGTGCGCAAACTACCAAAGCCCTATCCTTGTGGAGCTGACATGCTGATTGATGACAGAAAACAAACATATCGATCAGTAAACAGACTGTGTCAGACGGTGGTAAGTGCTCTAGAGAAAAACAGAGCTGCTGAAGTCGGTAGGGCTGAAGGAAAGTAAAGGAGGGAGTCATGTGGGCATTAGAGGAAGAGCTTTGCACTCAGGGGACCAGCCAGTGCAAAAGTCCAGAGGCAGGAGCATCCTTAGCGTGTTAAAGGACCACCCACGGTGTGACCAAAGAGGAGGACGGGAAGGGGGAACGACCCGAGACGAGTAGTGGGGGGATCACGTAGGGCTTCACAGACATTATAAGGACTGTGGCTTTTATTTAGAGTGGAGTGGGAGCCATGGGGAGGTTTCTAGCAAAGGCAGAACATGGTCCGGCTTAGCCTCTGCAGGGTTACTCTGCAGTAAGAATCACCCAGGGGCGGGGGGGGGGGGGTTCCTGGGGGAAGAGAGAAACAAGGAGGAAGCTGAGGAGAGGGTTTCTGCGGAGAGCCTGGTGACAGGTGATGGTGGCCCAGACCCTCTGGGAGCCGTGGAGGTAAGTAGTCAGGTGTTTTAAAGGGACTGCTGATGGCTTGGTTGAAGGACGTATGATTCACTTTTTTTTTAAAGATCTAATTATTTATTTATTTGTTTGTTTATTTATTTATTTATCTATTTGAGAGAGAAAGAGAGAGGAAAAGCATGTGAGTGGGAGGAGAGGCAGAGGGAGAGAGAAAATTCTCAGGCAGACTCCTCACTGAGCAGGGAGCCCGACTAAGGGCTCGATGACAGGACACTGAGATCATGACCTGAGCCGAAATCGAGAGTCAGATGCTTAATTGACTGAGCCACTCAGGCGCCCCTGTATGATTCTTTTTATATGAAGTTCAAGAACAAGCTAAATTAAGCTAAAATATGAAGTCATTCCCCCCTGGGGAGGATGTTGGGATTGATGAGGAGGGGCACACGGGACCTTTCTGGGGTGATGGAAAGGTTCTATCTTTTGATCTGGGTGGTGGTTTCAAAATATATAGGCAGGTTTTTAAAATCTATTGAGTGGAATCCTTAAGGTGTATGCATTTTACTGTGTGCAAGTTAAACTTCGATTAAAAAAATGGCACAATGAAAAGCAAATGACCTTTGAAGCTGGGGTCTATTTGGAATACCCAGCTCCTTATAACAGATTCCAAAAGGATGGAGTGGTGTGGGGGTACTTATCACCTTCTTTCAGCTGCACAGTGTCGAGCCCCCCCCTTACACTCGAGGCACCCAACGCTAGGGACTTGCTTTCTCCAGCAGCAAGAATGCAGGTCCAGAACCGAGCTCGGCCCCTCTGGAAGGCTTCCCAGAGCGCTGAGTCTGAGATGAGGCCACAGAAAGCAGAGAGCGCCAAGAACACAGCCACGGTCAGAGGTGCCAACGCCTGGCCACATTCCTCCAGCGCTCAGTCCTGATCAATCCCGTAAGTCACCCTGTAATCTTCTAATAAATCCCTCTTCTGCTTAGGCCACTCTGAGCCATTTTTGTGGTTTGAGACCAAGCGCCCTGCCTGGTCAATGCTGTGTGGAAAGAGCCCAGGGCTGAGTCAGAGAGACCTGGACGGTGTCCTAAGTCACTCTGGTTCATCAGGTCCTGCCACACTGGTGATCAGACAGCCAGAGGGAGCTTATCCCATGACCAGCCCAATCCACGAGGGAAAGCCGGAGGGCAGGGAGAGCCCCCTGCGAGGGAGGGGAGGGCTGCGGAGGGCGGCTGCAGGGCAAGCCGGCCCATCCAGGGAGTCTAGTTTCATCTCTGAAGGTGCAGACTGTGGCCTACCAGTCTTGCTGGACTTAGGGGCCTGACCTAAACCACCCTTATAATCTAGCCTGACTGCCAGGCGGGAGCAGCTTTCAAGGTAGGAGGGGCCCACATCCCTGCCTGCAGAATGTCTCCCAGGGTGAAACAGAGCCTGGGCCTCAGCAAGACAAGGAGACCAAACCCAGGACGTGAAATGGGCTGTGGGGCCCACGGGGGCAGGCGTGTGTGCACACACACTAGCCTCCTCACACCCTAGCCTCCTCCAAGAGGGGTCTCTGTGCTCAGTTCCTCAAAGTGGAACACGGAAGAAAGATGAGAGAGAGTGCCCCCGCAGGCCCACTGCTCTGATTACAACTGTGGCCGACATTGCTAATTCAGCATCAAATTCAGCAGAGCCACTTCCGGGGTTGGGGTGCTGGCAGGTAGCCGCTGGAGAAAGACCTGTGTGGCTCGCAGCCCCGCACGGGAAGGCCCTGGGGGCCTGGGGGATGGCGGCGTACATGTGCCTTCGAGCCCTACAGTCCCTGCGGGCCTCCAGGCCCGGAGACCCTGTCCAGTCCTCTGACATTCCCTGGGCCCAGTGCCACAAACCGAGGCCCTAGTATGCGGAAGCATTTTGTAAACTCTTCTGGGCTGTTCGCTTCTTTTTAAAGGTTTTATTTATTTGACACAGAGATAGAAAGTACAAATAGGCAGAGCAGCAGGCAGAGGGAGAAGGAGAAGCAGGCTCTCCGCTGAGCAGGGAGCCCAATGTGGGGCTCGATCCCAGGACCCTGGGATCATGACCTGAGCCCGTGGCAGCCGCTTAACTGACTGAGCCACCCAGGCCCCCCAGGGGCTATTCACTTCTGAGTGGTTTTATGGCTTGGTTTTTGTTTTTCACTGGAGAGACACTAGCTGCATGGGGATGGTGGCCACGACGGACCTAGGAAAGACCTAGGAAGGGGCATGAAGGGAGAAGATGAGGACTTGGGGTTCTGTTTGAGGGGAAGGGCTCCCTAGGAGGTGGGAGGAGTGGAAAGATCCAGGAAGAGAGAGGGCTTGGTTTTCTGGAGTCCCCCCGCCCCACCCGCTTGGAAGGAAGGCTCAGAGAGTTGGAGTCGGCAGGGGTGGGAGAGGTTATTCTCCCTTCCAGAGGCCGACTCCTGGGTGGCCTGGACCTACGTCAGCACAAGCCCCCTCTCCGCTCTTCATCTTCCTCCCTGCTGCTCTGAAAAGTCCAGTGGCGTCACTGCTTCCAGATGTGGCGTCCAGATGTGGCTCGGAGCGGGTCAGGCGGATCAGGGAGGCAGAGGCAGCCGCCAAGCTCCTGGCTTTTACTCTTGCCTTTGTCTCCCAACGGGGCCCGCCCAGGGTGCTCCCTCCCCTGCCTTCCTTTCACCACTGGGTCAGGGTACCAGGGACCTAGAGGCCCGGCTGGATGGATAAATAAATACCAGTTAGGAATAAACCTGAGCCAGACAGATGCATCTTTATTCATGTTGGAAAGAGCTTATAACTGGGGGAGCGGAGAACTCTCCGATATTTCCGTTCCGAGCAGTCCCAGTGGCTCCAGGAGGAGGAAGTGGGCTGTCTCCTCGGCTGGGGACCTGCCAGGGCACTGGGCCCTGGGCCAGCCGAGGCCTGAGAGAAGCTGCTGAAAACCTCCGCCTTAATGGGAACAGCCTGGCCCCTTGTGTCTCACTGGGACAGAGCCCCAGTTAGGGGGGGAAGGCAGCTGTTTTATTAGTGACAGGCCATGCAAACCAGGTGGTGCTGTGGGGAGCGAGT
>CM053610.1:23927709-23937789 GCA_028646535.1 Procyon lotor
CCCCCCCCCCCCCCCCCCCCCCCCCCCCCCCCCCCCCCCCCCCCCCCCCCCCCGCCCAGGGCTCACGTTCAAATGCGGGTTCTGACTCAGTCCATCTGGGATGGCACTTGGGATCTCTTATTTCTGACTCGCTCTCAGGTGATTCTGAGGCTTGCTAGTCTGTGGGCCACATTTTGAGTAGCAGGGCACTGGACCGGACATCTAAAACACGTCAATACTTTTTGATACTCCTCTATTTTTTCCTGCAGGCTCTCCTCCCTCCCCTTCTCTTCCCTTCCTTTCCCTCCTTTTTTCCTTCCTTCCTTCCTTCCTTCCTTCCTTCCTTCCTTCCTTCCTTCCTTCCTTCCTTCCTTCCTTCCTTTCTTCCTCTCTCTCTTTCTTTCTTACTTTCTTAAGATTTTATTTATTTATTTTTATTTATTTGTCAGAGGGAGACACAGCGGGAGAAAGAACACAAGCAGGGGGAGTGGGAAAGGGAGGAGCAGGCTTCCTGCCGAGCAGGGAGCCTGATTCAGGGCTTGATCCCAGGACTCTGGGATCATGACCGAAGCTAAAGGTAGCCACCTAACGACTGAGCCACCCAGGTGCCTCTCCCTCCCTCCCTCCCTCCCTCCCTCCCTCCCTCCCTCCCTCCCTTCCTTCCTTCCTTCCTTCCTTCCTTCCTTCCTTCCTTCCTTCCTTCCTTCCTTCCTTTTCCTTTCTTCCTTTTCTGACTCGCTCTCAGGTGATTCTGATGCTCTTTTCTTCCTTTTTTCTTCCTCCCTCCCTCCCTCCTTCCTTCCTTCCCTCCTCTCTCTTTCCCTTTTCCTTCCTTCCTTTAATTAAAAAAGTACTAAAGACAGTGAAAAATCTAACCCTGCCCCCCGCAAAGCCGTGATCCCTTCCCATGGCCAACCAGTGCTGTTGGCTTTCATGTACATCCCTCCCGAGATATTTTATGAATATACAAATAACTCCATATATTCTCTGTTTCCTCCATGCCCTGTCCTGGGTATTAACTCCTATGGTGCTGTTTTGTATTTTGCTTTTTTCACTTGACAACATGCCTTGGAAGTAGCTCTAGTTCTTTCTTTCTCTTTTGAAGGTGCACACCTCCGGTAGATACCATAACTTACAGAGCAAATCTCTTGGCGATGGACACTCGGTTGTGTCCGGTCTTCTGTCCTTGAGGACAGCAGTGCAATGGATACTGTGGAGTCCTGTCACTTCATGCAGGTGCGAGTCTATCAGGAAGACAGAGGCCTGCAAGTGGAAATGCAGGGTCAAAGTCTACACGCTTTTGTAATTTTGTTGAATATGGTCCAATCGACTTCCCCACGGAGGCTGTGCTAACAAGGGAGAGAGGGCCTGTTGTCCTAATTCTCCCAATGCCAGGTGTGAACAAAGTCCTCATCTCTGCCAACTGGAGACGGAAAACACGGTAGCTGTACTTTTTGAAACTCTCCTCCTGGGGTCGCCTGGCTGGCTCGGTCGGTGGAGTGTTCATCTCTTGATCTCAGGTTTGTGAGATCAAGAGATCACCCCACCCAGGTTGGGTGTAGAGATTACTTAAAAAAATAAAATCTTTAGGAAGAAAGGAAGAAAGAAAGAAAGAAATTCTCTCCTTGAGCGTTCATGGCTCTCTTCAAGTGTTTAATCAGTGAGTCACTGCATTGATCATTTCTAGGCCAGCGACCCAGCAGAAAACTCCAGACTAATCCCCGTGCTCTCCTCTGGTAGAGGAAGACAAGCCAGTAGATGATCGATGATCCCTGATGAGCACAGAGTGCTGTGGGAAGGGAGGTGAATTCTCCAGACAGTGCCTCTCCAAGTTCAACAATAACTAGGGCATCAACCAGAGGATCTGATTTAAAGGCAAATTCTCATTCAGCAGGTCTGGGGTGGAGGCCAGGATTCTGGAGTGCTAACAAGCTCCTAGACGAAGCTGGGCTGTTGGGCCCCCGGTGATGTTTTAGTAACGAGGACGAGGACGTAGCTGAAACACGGTTAGCAAACTTTTCCTGTAAAGGACGAGATAGTAAGTCTTTTCAGCCTTGTGGGCCACACGAAGCCTGTTTTAGCTCTTCAACTTTGTCTTTGAAAGCAGCCTTGGACAACAAGTAAATGAGTGGGTGTGGCTGTGTCCCAGAAAAAATTTATTTACAAAATAGGCCGTGGGCCGGGTTTGGCCAGCAGGCCAGCGTCCGCTGCCCTTTGCCCTGGAACATCAGAGCCTCCCAGGCCTGCTTGTTGCCGTGATGAGTAAGGGGTGCTGTCTGAGCAGTCGCAGGGGCCTGCGCTAGTCTAGGGGTCAGTGGTGCTGGAGAAATGGTGCATTAGTCAGAGTCCTACCAGGAAAACAGAAACCAGGGTTTAATAGAGGTAATTAAATGCAGGGAATAGGTAATGGAAGAGCTGAGAAGTCATCCAGGGGCAGCCCAGAGATTAGCAACAGCAGGAAGCTGCTACCACCCTGGGCAAGAGGAGGAGGGGGGGGTGGTGTTCGTGAGCTCAGATTACCCAGTGGCAGTGGGAACCATGGTGGGCATACCCACTGGGAGCGGGAACCATAGACGAGGTCCAGTCGTGGTTGGAGACCCTGGAATATCCTGGCTTCTTTCTTTTTCTTACCCTCCGGTCTCCCGCCCATTGGCCAAAGCTAGCTGTGATCCAACCTATACAGGAATCTGCAGGGGCCAGCCCCCCTCCCACAGAGCTGAGCAGGGGAAGTCAAGGCGTGGCCTGAGGCCAACAGGACAATACCTGGTCAAAGAGATACTTAGAATGAGACTTGAAGTGCAGGTAATTGACCAGGCCCAGGAGGGAGAAGGATGGGTATTTCAGGCGCACAGAGCAGGCCCAGGGTGTGCAGGGGTGAGTATGTGGGAGGAGGTCAGCAGGGAGGCTGCTCCCTTAAGCTGGCTGAGATTTACGGTTTAAGAACAGGGTTTGGCAAACATCTGTGTCACATAGTTTTCTTTGTTTTGTTTAACAACAAAATGTAAAAACGTGGAAATCATTCTTAGCTCATAGCCACGGACAGCTTTTTGCCGATGGTGGTTTGCTGCCTGTTTGAGAAAGATCTACTTTGGAAAGATGGATGGGGGTGGATAGGAGGCTGAGAGCAGACAGAGAGGTGGGAAGGGAGGTGGCAGAAGGTGCCAGGCAGGAGACGGTAGCCGCCTCCCCGGGGGTGGGGGGCAATCATGGTGGAGAGAAGGGATAAGGGAGAGATTCGCAATGGACAGGAAGTAGAATGAAATTCTGGGCCAGGCCTGGAGGGGTTTGCAAACTGACACATTGCTTGGCTCGGAACTCCTGGCTCCCTTGCTCCAGGGAGATAGAAGGACACCTGTGATCCCAGCAGTGCGCTTCCCTGCCCCACCCCCCAACTCCTCCCCAGTCCTCTGTTTAAGAGGAACGAGTCGGGAGTCGTGCTGCCTCTTAGTAAGCCGAGAGTCAGGGCTGCCCAGCTGATGGTGACTCACTGACTATTCATTCTAGAATATCGGTACCGAGCATCGGCTGTCCTCAGTTTCAGGGCTTGGTGACCATTCCAGGATGAACATGGGTAAGACCTCTCTGGTCTTTGGGTCCAGAGTAGAGCTGGGAGGCCCCTTGCCCAGTTGTGGGTCCAGGCACTTGCCGGTAGCCTCTGCCATGATCTCGATCACAGGATAATTGTGGCATGGATGTCTTAGTTTGGGGTTCCCAGAAGGGAGAGACAGAGATTCGAGCACAAGTAGTTCAATGCACCGTGGGGGGAGTGAGGAAGGGAGACAGGAGGGCAGCAGTCCATACAGGCCATATTGTAGTGGTGGCTCTGCTGTGGGCAGCTGGCACTTAGTCCTCCTGGAGCACTCTGCACTCAGAGTAGAACATGGCCCCGGAGCTATCCTGCCAGAGGGCAAGGCAGCTGGGGTATTTATCCATCCATTGGATGGAGGGCTCTCCGAGGCATGCTAATTCCCTGGCATTTGAAGCCCACTGCTTGACTTTCTGCAGCTCTGGAAAGAAAACTCTCGGGTGTAGACCTGAAGTAGGAAGACAGCTGGAGCTGTCTTCCTGAGACACCTGTCTTCCTGAGTCACCATCTGATGTGGTAAAGCCCCAAGGAGATGGACAGGAGACCTGTAGAAATACACTACAGGTAATTAACCTCTGCTTTTGGTGGTTGGGGAAACTGAGAAGCAGAGTGACAGCCCAAATCACACAGCAGCTTTATGGCAGTTGGGGGGCCAGAGCTCAGAGCCTGGGAGTCCAGCCCCTGCCATCGTGGGTCTCTTGGGCATGAAAGGGGCTGCCCTTAGTGTCTTATAGGTTGAATTCAGTTGCCCCATCTTCCCGCCTGCTATATTCTCTCCCCTGAATATTCCCCACTTCCTTAGTCTTCCCAGAGCCCAGAGCCATATCTAAGGGAAGGGGGAGTTGTAGGACATGTACATGTGGCAAGACTTGGATTCCTTACCAAGTATCTCTATGGGCCTTCCAGAGATTTCGAGGAGAGTAAGCAGAAGACAGAGTGGGGCCTGGAGTTGGGAGGTGGCCAACCGGTCAAGCTGTGGGGGCAGGGTGTGCTTGGCAGAGTGGGTGTGGAGGGCTCTCACGGGGACTACGAAGTGGGTTGGGCAGGTCTGAGCCCCCTACCCCTTGTCCTGGTTACTTGGGACCTGGGGCCCTTTGCAGAGCAGGGAGCAGGCCTCAGCACCGGAGCCTGTGTGTGTTCAGAATTGAGTATGAGCCAACCCCTTGGTCATCTGTTTATTCAAGGATCATTTATGGGGGCTCAGGATATCCCAGTTATGTGCCAACCACTTGGAGGGAAACATGGAGGAATCAGGCTATTAGCTGTTCTCAGAACCTATTGTATCCTGTAAGGGGAGTGGATCAGCTTTCTTTCACCTGAATTCTCCATTCCACACAGAGTCTTGAGTTGGACCGTGGAAGACAGCACAGCCCTCAGGGAGCCCTTACTGAGGGGGAGACAAACTTTCAAATCCAGATGTGGAGTCGCTCCTTGCACAGGGAGGCTTAGAACTAGTTTTGTTCTTGAAGTCTTTGATACCCAATAGAGGGTAGGGGCGACTGGAAGTTCACCTGAGTGGCCCAGCAGAACCCCCATGAAATCCCATCCTATTCCTAATCCTAGCCTGTGACCAATGATTATCCAAGATGGCAGTATTCTTTCCCTCCTTATGCCCTCACCCTTTGCATTGTGGCTTTGCAGCTTCTCTCCATCCCAGGAATCTCTTCTTTATCCCTTGAATTTGGGCTGGCGTATTAGGGTTCTTTAGAGAAACAGAACCAACAGAATCTATCAATCTATTGATTAGTTAATCTAGCTCTAGATAGAATTATCTAAAATTAGATATTAATCTAAAATTAACCACCAGGGTTGGCTTGTCACTTGCTTTGGGCCATAGAATGTGGTAAAAGTGATGGTGTAGGTCCTGAGCCTAGTTCTCAAGAGGTCTTGCTCAATTCCACTCACTGTCTTGGAATTCTGCCCAGTCACCATGTGAACAATCGGGCTGACCACTGGGGGATGACAGACCATGTGGAACAGAGATGATTTGTGCCAGCTGATGCCAGGTCCCACCCAACCTGGCAGCTGACTCCATATGTACAAGGGATTCCAGTCAAGATAAAATTGTCCAGCAGGACCCAGACCAAATTGCTGATCCACAGAACCATGAGCTAAATAAAGAGTCATTGTTGGGGCGCCTGAGTGGCTCAGTCGTTGGGCGTCTGCCTTCGGCTTGGGTCATGGTCTCAGGGTCCTGGGATCGAGCCCCGCGTCGGGCTCCTTGCTTGGCGGGAAGCCTGCTTCTCCCGCTACCATTCCCTCTGCTTGTGTTCCCTCTCTCGCTGTGTTTCTTGCTGTCAAATAAATAAAATCTTTAAAAAAAAAAAAGAGTCATTGTTTTGCCACTTAGTTTTTGGAGTGGTTTGTTACACAGCAAAAACTAGCCAATACACAGTCAGATTTCTGTGGTACCCTATCAGCCTGCCATCTTGGCTGATGGAGAAGATGCAGGCAAACAGAGAGCCTGTTTCAGGTTATAATGAGGCTCTGTGGGTGTCTGTATTCATCAGGGGTATGCATGTAGACATTCTTCCACCCTGATATTTAAATATAGCTCTGCCCATGCATCCTCTGGCCTGGAGGGCTCCCACAATAATACACCAGAGCAGAGGCAGGGGTGGTAACCGGCAGTTGGCAGCCGTGAAAGTTCATGCTGAGGGTTGAGGGAGACCAAGGACTGGTCTCAGTCATGTAGAGAGGAGATTCAAGGATGTATCACAGGATCAAGCACAGGAAAAGGTCTGGAACCTGGGCCAAGTTCTGCTTCCATAGCTCAACAAGTGTGTCCTAGGGCAAGCTGCCTTACCAGTCAGAGCCTCAGGTTCTCCAAGGGTAGAGTTAGGTTTTGAGGGGCCCAAAGCTAATGGTAGTTGGGATCCTGCTTTAAGCAGAAGGATGCAAGAATGATGATAAAATTGCAGGAAGGGGCCCAGGCAAGCAAGCTTAAGCTTTACCAGCTTGGCGGTAACTCGCTTCTGGCTTCCTCACTAGTAAAATGGGAAAGTTAATAATAGCCATTGAACAGGATTATTCTGAAGGTCAGACGAATGCAATATGTATTCATAGATCATATATTCATATTATAGTGGGTGTCCTAGTGGGCGAGATCCAGCAGGAAGGCAGCTGTGCACTAGGGAAATGGCTCGTGTGGCAGCTGGTTGGGTGGGCTAGCAGGAGAGATGGGCGGGGAGGAGGAGGAGTGGAGTAAGAGGGATGGTGTGGGATCTCTATTCCCACCAGGCCCCCGGACTGCCCCGAGGCTTGCAGAGAGGGGACAGGCAGACACAGGAGCTCATTTCATGAGGGTCTTGGAGAGGTCCTGGGGCCCAAGTAAGGTCATAGCAGGTTTCTGGATGCAAAGTTTTCTTCTCTGGCATAAGAGGTTGAAATGGGGTCTTGAGCAAGTGACATATTGAGTGCATGCTCTCCGAGAAGCATCATCAAAGCCCACGTGACCTAGGAGTATGGGTGAAGAGATGAGAATGGAATGGGAAAGAGAGGCTCTAGCCCTTTAAAGAGAAATCCAGGGTTTGCAGAGCGGTGCAAATTAACATGCAAATGGTCTGCAAAAGCAGACTTGGGACACGGGGCAGTGGACTTGGATGAACCAAAGGGTACTCGTGCCAGTTTGCCCAGCCCTGAATCGTGGTTCCCTGCTGGATGTGAGAAGAAGCACTACAGCTCCAGAATTTCTATAAAGGAGGCACTGGGGTGGGGAGCGCAGTCTGGCTGGGGAGGAGGGAGGCTAGAGAGTCACCGAACTGACCTGGGAGCCACTCACTTTTTTTTTTTTTAACCGATTATACATTTATTAGAGGGTGGCTCTGATTCTCAGTCTCTGTCTCTAATCTGTCAATGTGACAGCAGGAATCAATGCCACTTTAACAACTCCCGTACCCAGTTCTCGGGCTACCTCTTTCCAACGTGATGGTCTATTTTGGAATTTTGTACATCATTCTTCCCTCCATGTTCCTTTACCACCTGGATTCAGCCATTCTTTTCATGACTGATGGAATTCGACGTTCTTTTCATGTACTTGTCTGGTGCTAAGGTTGTTCCAGTGACCTATGCAGACCCCTTCCTGGAGCTCTGGACTCAAGTAGCACGGGGTTTCCTAAACAACGCTCCCTGGATGTCTATCTCCCAGGGATCCAAAGCCGTGTAGATTTGAGATAGGACTCAGAGCCTTCCAAAATCCAGTTCTTGGAAATATTCCACAACCCACTCCTTGTCCTGGTAAAATGGCGGCCCCATCCAACTGGTGTACAAGGAAGGTTGAGGTCAGCTGGGACACCTTTCTTACTCTCATGCCTTTCTCTTCCCCTCTGCCATGAAATCTCTAAGCCCTGAGTCCTCTTGTCTGATACTATTACCATTTCAATGGCTCTTGGCTGGTCTCCCCCACAGCCTCTCTTACTACCCTCCTACCTTACTACTAGACTCCTTCAACCTTCACTCAGATGTCAGAATTATTCATGTCCCCACTCTGATGCAATAATCTATCTGTGTGAAACTTGGAAAGGTGCTGCCCTTCTCTGAGCCTGAGCTCCTCCCTGGTCAAAGAAGGCTTGCCAAGGACCAGAAGAGACAAGTTTCTGGGGTGTCATGGCTCTGAGAGGCAGGCTGCTTTCTGGATAGAGGGCAACCCCATGGTGAGGTGACAGACCCCCTAGAGTCCAGGAACTGTGATGTAAGCAGTCCTCGGAGCCTTTACTTTCCAGGTCTTTACAGCCTGCCTACCACTTTCTGCACCAAGAAAGAAGTGTAAGCCACAGCTGAAACTCACATGTCTCTTCTGTTCTTCTTCCCACTCCCACATACCAAAAACATGGGCTTGCTTCTCTCCCATTCCACAACTTCAAAGCCAACACAGTCTAATCCAGGCAGTGATCCTGCGAACTATCATATATTGATTTAAAAACCCCTTTTTATTTTAAAATTATTATAGATTCACAGAGAGTTACCAAGGTGGTAGAGAAAGGTCTCGTGTGCCCTGTACCCCTCCTCCTGCTCCCCCCAATGGTTACATCTGACCTAACTATAGTACGGTATCAAAACTGGAAAATTGACATCGATACAATGTATGCATAGTTCTGTGTTATTTTGTCACTTGTATAGATTAGCGTAACCACCACCCATGTCAAGATACAGAACTACGGCATCACCACAAAGATCTCCCTCTCACTCCCCCTTTGTGGTCATGTTTGCTCCTCTCCCTACTGTCCCTCATCCCTGGCAACCATGGATGTGTCCTCAATATTTTTGTCATTTTGAGAATGTTATGTAAGTGGAAGTATATGTATGTGATCTTTTGCATCCCGCCGCCCTCCCCTGCCCCCCCGCTGGCCCCAAGTCCCAGAGATCCATCCAGTTGTTGAATATGCCAATTGTTTCATTTTCTGAGGAGCGAATGTACCACATGGTGTGACTGTACCAGTTAGCCATTCACTTGTAGGATGTTTTGGTTGTTTCCAGTTTTTGTTCCTATAATTAAAACCGCAATAAGCAGTTTTTGACAGGCTTTTGTGTGGATATAACTCTTTATTTCTCTGGGACAAATGTCCAGGGGTACCATTGCTCAGTTGTATGGTAAGTGTATCCTTTGTTTTTTAAAGAACTTGCCAAGCTGTTTTCTGGAATGGCTTTATAATTCTCCATTCCCACCAGCAATGTATGAGAGATCCTGATTCTCTGCATCCTCTCAAGTATTTGGTATTGTCACTATTTTATTTTTTAATTTTAGCTGTTCTAATATGTGCATGTTGATATCTTATACAGTCTTAATTTGTACTTCTCTAAGGGCTAATGATGTTAAGCATCTTTCCATGGGCTTATTTACCATAATGTATATCTTCTTTGGTGAAACATCTCTTTGTGTCTTTTGCTCATTTTTTTTTTAAAGATTTTATTTATTTGAGAAAGACAGTGAATGCAGATGAGTGGGGTTAGGGACAGAGGGGGAGGGAGAGAGAGAGAGACTCTTGAGCAGACTCAGTACTGAGTGTGGAGTCTGATGGGGACTGGATCTTATGACCCTGAGATCATGACCTGAGCCAAAACCGAAAGTCAGTCATTTAACCAACTGAGCCACTCGGGTGCCTCTTTTGCCCATTTTCTAATTGGATTATTTTGTTTTTTTAATTAAGTTTTGAGAGTCCCTTATATATTCTGATATGCATTCTCTGTCAGATACGTGGTCTGCAAATATTTTTTTACTGTATAGCTTTTGTTTTCTTCTTTTTTAAAAATTTTATTCATTTAGTTGAGAGAGAGAGTGAGTGAGAGAGAGAGAGCATGAGAGGGGAGAGGGTCAGAGGCAGAAGCAGACTCCAGTGGAGCTGGGAGCCCAAGGTGTTACTTGATACTGGGACTCCAGGATCATGACCTGAGCTGAAGGCTATCAGCCCAACCAACTGGGCCACCCAGGCTCCTTGTAGCTTGTATTGTCATCCTTTTAACAGTATCTTTTGCAGAGCAAAAGTTGTTAATTTTGACAATGCCCAGTTTATTGATTT